>JAMJFZ010001881.1:6137500-6782500 GCA_026225945.1 Cricetomys ansorgei
AAACTACTTTGCTAAGCTCAGAGTACTAACTCAGAGCTAGAATACCAGTACTCAGAAGGCAGGGGCAGGAAGATCAGTTGCACCATGAGTCAGCCTGAACTATATAACAAGTTCTTTATCAGCCAAAACTACACAGGGAAACCCTGTCTACAACAACAATAGGTAAACAAACAAACAAACAAAACCCACTGTGGTGAGAGAGAAGGCAAACGCTACATTCTTTCTGGATAATAGCACTTATTTAGATAAGAGCACTTATTTAGACTAAGCAGTTCAGGTACAAAGCTCAGCTCAGTAACAAATTAGTTAAGCAATACTGGCCAAGCTGCTTCATTTCTTTGAACCTCCATCTCTCCCAGCAGATAACAACGTAAAACCACACAGCAGTCTTTTGAAGACAAGTTAAGAGACTGGACATTAAAACCATTGTGTTCATTGTAAATACTAAATGAAGTAAGGTTTCACATTTTAGCTGACTTATCTCCACCCCCACCCCACCCACTTCCGCCAGGACCAAGTATATCTCATCCCATTTCACTGTAAGGTGGGATTGTAATTGTAATAAGTTGCTTTAAAGTGAGTTTTCTCAATTCCAAAGAAAGCATCCAATAAGCCTGAGAGAAATCTCATGTTACACAATAATCTTATAGTGTAAAATAGTGTCACAAATGTCTCTGTCAGTAAGCAGTTCCCTGACCATCACACTCCATGACACAGATTTAAAGCAAAGTGTTCTCATGAGAAGAAATGTGTTCTATGATGACATTTCTACAAAGAAACACTTAACACAAAAGAAATTTCTTTCTCTGCTTGAAGCAAGGTGGCCACATAGTGCTCTCTTCTGCAAGCCTCACATTGTGCTTCTCAGAGGGAGGGTAAAACTAGCATGCTCACTGCAGCTAAGGAACATTTACAATAAACTGCGAGCTTTGACTGCTCTCATCTAAAGTGGTTTCAGATGCTCCAGCAGGGTGGAGAAAAGTGAACAGCTGGGACTCCCACCACCACCACTGATGTTTAAGAAAGCTATTTGTAAAAAGAAAATTATGCTCAGACTTCAGGAACTTACTAAACCATATAGATAAGTTCTCTCAAGATAATACAAATGATTATATCAATATAAAATTGAATAACTGTAATCCACCCGTGTAAAGTAAATTCTTGTTAATGCCTTCTTGTAATTTAAGCTTATCATCAAATTTAAAATATACTTAATTCTAGGTGCAAGAATAGCAAACTACAATATTCCCAAAAAATTACTTAGAATTTCTAAAGTAAAGCATGTTTAATATATTCACAACACGAAAAGTAAGTGAGTACACATTATAGACATGATAAAACTTTCATGAAGGACAAGAGTATTCTTGGCTAAACATGGTGAATCTCCCGTAATCATTTCAAACACTACCACCATTTAGAAGTACACGATTAGTCATGATGGCGTGAGCTAAGGAACAATTAGCCTTCCAAGTAAAGAACTTGAAATGTTTCTAATTATAATCACATAGCACTCCTTTAAAAAGAAAAGGCAAAATCAAAGAATCAGACATCAAAAGGCCATTAGGTCTCAATATAGACCATTTCCAGACCTAGTTTATGCCACATAAAATCTCCTTTGGGGTGTTTTCATTTTTCACTAAGAACAGAGATATATGGTTCAAATTACTGAAGTTTCTTCAAAGTTCCTTGACATTTGTATATTCTATAATTAAAATGAATAAATTTTATATCAAGTAATAAAAATTAGAGGATTAAAATTTAGCAGTGGCCAATTATAAACTTTCATTAACTTTCATGACACCAGCCTTCAAGGACAATGATTTAGGAAAAAATAAAGGAATTTCAATGAGGAAATAAAAGCATGTTTTCAATGATGGAAGTACTTAATATTTTTATCTATTGTTTATAATTATCTGACAAAAGCTTTCTTCCAGGCAGTCATGTCTGTTTGCTATACTCCTGACCTCTTGCTTGGACATTAACATGTCATCAAATTCATGTTCTTGAAATATTAATTCCTTTTGATGAGACATTTCTCCAATAGCTATTTCTAGTCCTTTCTTCGAATCTTAGCTTATTGCCAAAGCTATGAAGTAGGAAAGTCAGTCTCTCTTCAGTGTCACTCTGCTCATTCGCCACTCTCCTGGCGTTCTTCAACCATCTCCCTCTGGGGATCAGGATCACCCATTCTGTGGTTCCTGCTAGCTTCATCTTTTGGGTCTCCACATACGCAATGCACTCTCCATGTCTATACAGTAGTTCTGCGTGAACTATACTATGCATAAGATAAACTGGGACATGCATGTGGCTCAGTGGTGAAGTGCTTGCTTAGTACACATGAGGTCCCAGACTTAATCCTCAAAACTGGGAGGAAAATTAAATAAGAAAACTATTTGGTATATAAGCTATTGTGTTCAGAATGTCACCTGTGGGCCTTAACAGGAGAAACTCCACTACTCAAATTAATAACAGACCAACAATAATGAATTTTGTTAAAAATAAAAATTTCAATGGAGAAACCAGTATATCTGATAGCTAACAGCCAACATATTTATAAGAAATTACCATCACTGAGGAGAATTTCAGATGTGTTATGTAATTTGGTCCCTCCAGTATGAGACTAACTACAGATGAAGATGCATTGGTTTCATCATGTCAGGCGATTACTGTCTCATCTAAACTGCGTTTGTAAAGATTTGGTTTCTTATCATGCTCATTAATACTATTTTTCTAATATTCAAAAACACAATATGCCAATACTGACATACTGCAACACAGCCAACAGATATAAAAATTGAATAACTGTAATGCACCACGCCATTTATGAACCCAAGAAAGATCAAAGCACAAAAAGGAGAGGTAGATGATGTACAGTTACTGTGTAATGGACACAGACCTTTATTTGTGGAGCTAAAAATTAATTGGAACTATATAAAAGTAGCAGGTGTACAAGCCTGTGAATACACTACATTGCTCAGTTTAAAATAATTTATGATACACAAATTTGACCTGAATAAACTAAAAAAAAAAAACTGTAGCTGGAGAGATGGCTCAGTGATAAGAGCACTGGATGCTTCTCCAGAGGACCTTAGTTTGACTTCCAACACTCACATGGTGGCTCATGACCAGTCCCACGGGATCCAATGTGGTCTTCTGGCCTCCGAGGGCACCAGGTACACACGTGGTGCACAAGCATGGCAAAACACCCTTATGTGTAAAATAAATAATTAAAAAAAACTGTAGCTGAAAAAAGTAGATCTGGATTCTAAATTCAAATATCTACAGGGGCCAAACAATGAAAATGAGAAGAGCGAGCCAGACTGTTTGCCTTGCACATGATTATGATACTTAGTGTTTTCATTCCTCTAATGTGTAAGTTTTGCCTCTTGGTCATTTCTTGACCACTCTTTTGGAGTCTAGACTCATTCTTTTCTCAGATTATTTTTAGTGGTTCTATACACTGTGTTTCTGGGCAGTGTTTTGCAGGCTGCTGAGAAAGAGGCAGGGGGTCTTGCCTTGGCATTTATGTGCATTTGGAAGTTAGAAGCTTGTGTTAATTTCTGAGACAAAGACTCTCACTGAACATGGAGATAGCAGTTTGGGCTAGACTGGCTGGCCACTGAGCCCTGAGATCCACGTCTCCTCCTCTCTGTACTGCTGCTGTTCCTGCGTTTACCTGAGTGCTACAGTCTGAACTCAGATCCTCATGCCTTAACAGCCAGCCTGGGGCTCACTGAGTCATCTCTTCAGCCTGACCTCTGCCCTTCACATTACTCTGTAATTTTTCATGTTTAGTTTCACATTCTAGCTAGAAACAAAAGGTTACGTAGAAACTTAGAGATAGTCTACAATACTGGGTGAGTAACAATTTTATTATTTCTCAGCTTAAATGTTTGATAATTATTATTGTGTTCCCTTTTAACCTAACTTGTTTTAAAGAATAATTTTAAAGTTGTCAAACATGAGGGTTAAAAATGAACCTGTTAGTTGGGTGGTGGTGGCACATACTTTAATCTCAGCACTCATGAGACAGAGGTAGGTGCATCTTTGTGAGTTCAAGGCCAGCCTGGTCTAGGACAGCCAGAGTTACACCAGAGAAACCCTGCCTTGAAAAAAAAACAAAACCAAACCAACAAACAAACAAAAAAAAAACTGTTAGCCATTTGTTACTGTTGTGTAACTATTTATTGAACAACAAAAAATGTGATCTTCTTGACAATGATTCTCTGAATGCAATTGTGAGTTCCTCTGTGACCTTGTCTCTGAATTACATAGTCAGCTCTAGCCATGTGTCCCTGAGAGGTGACAGCTCAATACTCACAGAACTTATTTCAAAAGGTTCAGAAATCACTGCTGAAATCTTCCAATATTATGATGTTGTCAGCTAATTAAAAATGGTGAAAACACTGTACAGGCCAAACTAAATCTATATGCAGAATGAAAAACCTCAGGTGCAGAAATCTGTAATATCTGCTGAAAGCTTGAATGAGTAAGAAACTACTAAAACAGATGAGAAAATAAAACTGCAGAGGCAGCAAGATAAAAGCAGCACACAGACAAAAACAACACAGGAAAGACACAGTCTATAGCACACAATTCTACAAGTTCTGCACAAAGTGAATTTTGAACAGAATTTTGCAAACAGAAAACATAAATCAAACATCCTACTCATAAACTAAATAAAGCAGACAGTCCAAGGCTAACACACACTGACGGTAACACTGCAAATCACTGTTTGCTAACACTGCAAATCTCTGACAGCTACTAAGCCGTTGCATACTGGAGCATATAAGAAACAATCTAGAGAGAGATAAGACAATGAACATACAGACAATAGAGTGGAAAGAAGAAGCTAGAAGAATGGGTTGAGTCATAAAATCCAAGAACGGCAAGGTCATAACAACAACAACAACAATGAAAGGAAAACAAAACAAAGAAACAACCATATTGGAAGTCTCTGGAAAGCTGAAAGGAGAGTTTTGGTGACATGAAGAAAGAAGGCCAATGAGATGGGGCTAAGGAGTGAGAGATGAGGTAGAGGTAAGGAGTAAAGTATGCTTTAAAGGAAATGGACTTTAAAAGCAAAGGAGAGGGGACCTAAGATGAGGATGGTAAAGGGTTGAGGAAGGGGGTTCTAAGATAGAGATTATTCACATATAAATGTTAAGAAGATGAATATGGTTGAAAGCTTGAAAGCGTCAGGGGGCATCGTAAATTACAATTCAGAATAGAGAAAGGTTCAATAATTGCAATAGGAAGCAATTAACAGGTGGAAAGCCTGGTGTACTAAAAAAAGCTCAATTAAAAGTACAGAAGCTGGAGATTTAAGAGAAGAACCTTAATGAAACCAGAAACAATATTTTGGCATGGATCCAAGAGAATGGAAACAAAACCAATTCCTTGTGTAATTAGAGACAGAGAATCAGAGAGATGGAAGAGGACCAACTACTGCTCTCATAGTAATGACAACTGTTTTACCATACACTCTGAACAAATAATGCCAAGAACAATTTTTAAAGGGATAAAAGCTCAGAAAGAGTTGTCTGCAGTCTATTATATTAATAAAGCATATATCCAATGGTGTGAAAAATCAAAGAACCCTCGTGGCAACAGAGAACTTGGAGTAAAAAAAAGTCATTTGGGAGATCGTGAGTCAGCCTTTGATTCACTTATTAATTTTGCAGAAAGCTAACTGTGCTGCACTGCTCAGGAGGTCATCCAGCTCCACACACTTCCCGATATCCTCTTGAAAAAGAAGCAAAAGACCACAAAGCAAGCTGAGATCAAGGACTTCTTTATTTTAAGAAATCAAGTTTCAAAGTCATGAAGAGGTCAGCATGCATCTAGATTTTAGTGCCACAAACTAATCTATAATTGAATCTACACTGAACCACAATAATTGATTCCAAAAGTGATGGTGCTGACTTAACGTGAACTTAACTATGTAATTATAAAGAGCATGGGAGTATGTATATCACATTTCAAAAATCTAGCCAAAACCTCTGGGCAATGATAAGTTCTAGCTGCATATAAAAAAATGACATCTGCTTAGCATCTCCCAGATTGTTTCTCCAAGTGATCACTAAAATACCTAGAAGGAGAAATAAAAAAACAGTAAGAACCGAATCATGTAAGCAAGCTGATGAAAGCCCTTAGTAAAGAGACCTCCAGTAAATGCAGAGGCTGGAAACAGACTGAGAAAACTGCCCATGTGTACTGCTGGACCTGAAAGCAGATGCAAATTTTCTTCAGGAATTAGAATTGGAGATAGAAAGATATTTCCTATCCCTCTCAAATAAAAGATCCTAAATCTAAAATTATTTGGTAGTTGTGATTCTACTATGATGATGTTCCAGAGAACATCTGGATTAGAGTAAAGGAGGAGTGATGCTGGTGTACTATATACGGAGTGCTGCAAACGTCACAGCTAAATAAATAAAGATGGATACAAAACAAGATAAGAAGACAAGTGGAAGATACACTGAGGACTATAAATTCACACCCATTCAGAAAAATCCAAGACTCAGACTACAGGTTATTAAAAGATGCATCATGAGTAAAACAGGATCTGCAGGTGATTTTCCTAGAAACTTAGGACTTCCTGGCAACTGATCAATGTTTTTATCCACTTGTTGATCTCTATAAGACACTAAGCAAGTCCACATGAAGCACAGGCATGGCAATGCACACCCAGAACGTATAGCACAGAACCCAGGAAGGTGTGGTGCACAAGCTGTATGAGCTCTCTAAGTGAGTGCTAAATAGACTGAACATCAAAAGCATATGAGGACTACCTTACTCAGGATGAAGTAACAAAGGAGAAGAGTAAAAACTGGTCTTAAAGCTACTGCAGAACCTGGGAAAAAGAGCAACATTTGAGACACACTCAAGAAAAATCTACCATCAAAAAAGCCTGATGAAATGTCCAAAATAAACAGCAGAAAAGGTGCTAGGAACACTGTGAATGAAAGAAGACAGTCTGTGTGAAACAGGCAAGGTCTTAAAATGAGCTGAAATGAAAATACCACAGTGAGCTTTTTAAGGGGATGATACGTATGGTGAAAGGGATTTAAAAAGCAAACCACAGGACAAAATAAAACCTCATACTGGAAGTGTCAAACAGCTAAAGTGTGAAGCAATGATGTCATAGAGCCCCCTTCACATATGCTCATAGGAAAAAACACAAGGGCATGGAGAAAAAACATAAATCTAAAAGCTTAATATTAAGAGGTAAAAAAAAAAATGTGAAAAAACAATGCTAAGAAGGGCAGAAAAAAGATGTTTAAAATAAATTTACTCAGATGAATAATTTTTATAGGAAAATTAGATTTTGGTCTTAACTGTATTCTAGAATAAAGAAAATAAGGTAATAACGACCATGGATACCATAACAAAGACAAATTATCACTCCCAAAGAGAAAGACAAAAGACCTTAATATGTCACAAGAAACAAATTAGCCCCAAGTAAACATGGATGGTGCCCTGGCCATGTAAGAGTTAACTCAGCAAGGCAATTACATTCAGGTATGAGAACTCAGCTATACGATTTCCAAAAGAAACCATACGAGAAAACTTTTGTGATCAGAGTTTATATCCAAAAGTGCCTCTTAGCTATGACAGCAGAACCTATACCCCATAAAGAATGAATCAAGTAATTGAATTGTTTCAAGTTCAAAAGCCTACGCTCCTGAAAGGCACTGCCGAAGCTCAGTGGGTAAAGGCACCCAAACGCCTGAGTTCCATCTTCTGCAGCAATGTGGAAGGAGAGAACTGACTCTCCACCTGCATGCTGTCACACATAAATTTTCTCCTACACCAAAAAAAGTAAGTAAGTATAAATAAACATGTATGGCTATAAATTGGAAAAAATGAAATGAAGTCTCAAATTGAGAGAAAATATTTTCAAATACTTAATAAAGGAATTTTATTCAGAATATACTTTGAAAATCTTCAGAGCTAATGAAACTCAAAATTAACTCAGTTAAATAAAGATGCTGAATAAAGACTCTAGAGCGCAACAGTGGGATCTAGGCCAAATAAAAAATGAGCTGTATCCTTATGTGGTACTTGGACTGGGCACTTAATGAGATCGCTAAAGAAGACAATATATGTAAATGAGCAATAAGCTCACCAAAGACTAAACTGGGAACACTAAAATATAGTATGCGCGTAAAAAGAGCTGTGCAAGAGAGACTGAGACAAAGTGGAAGGATGAACCAGAGGCGTTTCTGGTCCACAGAGCAGAAAAGAAGGTGCTTCAGTGGGAAGAAAAGAAGTGCTGCACAGGCTAACCTGTCAATCACAAGAATCCTGGGTAAACTTTAACAAGCTCAATCCAGCAAAATTTCTTTCCTTTCCTTTTCTCTCTCCTCTCTCCTCTCTCCTCCCTGCCCCATCTCCCCTTCTTCCCCCTCCTCTCCCCTCTGCTCATCTCCGCTCCTCCCCACCCTCCTCTCCTCTGTTTCCTTTTTGATTTTTTTCAAGACAAGGGTTCTCTGTTGTAACTCTGGCTGTCCTGGAACTCACTCTGTAGACCAGCCTGGTCTTGAACTCACAGAGATCTGCCTGCCTCTGCCTCCCAAGTGCTGGGCAAGCAAAATTTCTTAAAAATATTTAATGAGACCAAGTAATATTTATCCAAGAAATGTAAAATTTAACATTTGAAATAATATTTATACATTTTATATGATTTATTTTATAAATTATGTTATTTTATATTAAGATATTAAAAATGTTGTGTGGTTACTTCAATGATCAGAATGCTTCTGAGAAGTTTTAACATCCACTTATGAATTTTAAAAATACAAAAGTCTCTTAGTAGGGCAGGAGTAAATGTCTGTCAAGAACACATGAGGCCCAAAATGTCATTTTCAGTATGACACAAAGGAAAACAGTAAGAACATAACAAAAACGACTTCTTAGGAAACTAAGACTAAGCATACCTTTTATCAGTTATGAAGCACCAAGCAAAACCTTTTAGCCTAGTGGTCCTCAACCTTCCTAATGCTGTGACCCTTTAATACAATTTCTCATGCTGTGGTGACTCACAATCATAAAATTGTTTTTGTTTATACTTCATAACTGTAATCTTGCTATAGTTATGAATTCTGATGTAAACATCTGATAGTCAGATGGTCTTAGGTGACTCCTGTAAAAGGGTCGTTCCAACCACAAAAGAGATAAGACCCACAGGTTGAGAACTGCTGCTTATCTTGATGCAAGTATTGCCTATGGGCAAGGATTTTTCACACCCGTGATGAGAGAAACATTTAATTGGACATTATAACAAAGCAGAAAGCTAAGAGAGAGAGACAGACAGACAGACAGCATAAAAACTAAAAGTAGGAAGGAAAAAATTATAATTGTTTGTTGACTGTGTAGTTAGTATTATATGCAAAGTAAGCCCAAGGTAAATTATTTTTCTTTTAATTTTGAAAATAAAATTAAGTGAAATTTCTAGACATAGCAGTTCATTATTTTAACTGCCTTTCTGTTCAAATGGATACATAAATTAAAAACAATGAGTGTTTAAAAAAGTTAAATATAATAATGTGACCTGTAAGATATTTAAACGTAACTTAAATGAAACAAATATAAAATATAGATAAAAATGTTTCATAAAAGATATCAAGATAGACAAGTTAATGGAGAAATAGAGTCACTGCAAAAGATGAGGTAAATGAAAAATGTTTATTTATATTCAAATTAAAGCAAAAGTATTGCAAATCTAAAACCAACAACAACAAAAAAAACCTACAGAATTTTTGCAAACCCTGATTCTAAAATTCAAAATGAAGAGGCAAAGTTGCAAATATCTAAGAAAAACTTGAAGATAAGGAGTAGTGTAGGAGGTAAAGGTTCTTACTCTGCATATTCCAGGTTTAACATATGCTCAGGGTAACTGAAATGGTACAACAGGAGCAAGGCTATTTAATGCAGTCACAATCATTTTAATTTTCATTTTACTAGTAATAAATGCATTGATGGTTTCTCAGTGAACACTGTCAATATCCGGGATTCCCTCAAGTACCCAGGAGAGGCTACTTACATATAACCTCCTATTAGAATGGCATAAAAAACACTCCCTTTTGGATTTGTCTCAAACTTGAATTACAGTAATAATAAACTCTCAAAATAATTCAACAATAAAATAATTCATCAATGAAAAACTTTAGTACAGCTTTGATATAACTTTTCAGACTTGTCATATATTTTCTTCTTACTCTCCATGTTAAGGAGTCACATGATAATTAGATATGAAAATATGACATACACTGATTGAATAATACCTTACAGACTGTACTTGTTACTAATTTTAGTGATAATAGTACTAGAAAATAGCTGGGAGATGTATCTGTGGGTAAAGCACTTGCCACACAAGTATAACTCGAGTTTGGATCTTCAGCACCCACATAAATGCCAGGCAGATGTGGCAGCCCGCCTGTAATTCCAACCTCAGAAGACAAAGACAAGTGATCCCCAGAACAAGCTATCTAGCTAGAGTAGCCATAGGGCACACTCCAGGCCCTGCCTCAATGAGTTAGATGGACAGAAATGAAGAAGACCTGACATGAACCAACATGTGTGCACATGCACCAGCAATACATACATGAATCCCCAAATAGACCACACACACACACACACACACACACACACACACACACACATGGGGGGGGGGACAGGGGGAGAAATATGCAAGAAGTATAGTCATAGAAAAAATATGTATTGTTTCTATTACATACTTTCAATTAGTCTTTAAATAAGTTTCAATCAGTTAAAATCAGCATGACATCTTTATCAATTATCATAAATTATAGACCACTTTTATAAGGTGGTAGGGCAGTATTTATTCTACTTCTCCAAGAACACCTTTAGGAAGTTTTTTTTTTTTTTTCAAATCAGAATAAAGTTTCTCATAAAGGTGTGGTTAGTGTTAACCATCAACTTGACAAATTCTAGAATCACATAGGAGATGGGCCTCTGCACTCAGTTGTGAGGGAGTTTCTTAATTGGAGTAACTGGATTGGAAAGGCCCACCCTGTGGGTGGTACCATTTCACAGGCGAGGCCCTGGAGTAAATGAACAGTAGAGATGAAGCTGAGCAGCAAGCATGCATTCATTCACTATTCTCTGCTCTTGACTATGGATGTCATGTGACTAGCTAATTCATGTTCCTACTCCCATAACTCCCCTGCAATGATGGACTCTTGCCTGGAATTGTGAGTCAAATAAACCCTTAAGTTTCTCTCTTCAGTTGCTTTTGCCAGGATATTTTTCACAGCAACTGGAAAAGAAACTAAAACACAAGGTGACCTTATAAACATGTTTTCACATATCCCTAAGGCACAGTGACTAATAATAATTCCTTGTTATTATTCACCAACCTTACAAAAAAATGACGAAGCCATGGTTCATCATGCTGGCAATATTGAAAAGTAAAATTGGAATTTCACTATTATTTACTATATTTCAGAATTCTAATGCCACACTGATTCAACGGCTCTCCTTTTCTACCAAAATTAAAACTTCAAGCTCCTGGGTGAACTGGAAGGCTGTCTGCATTTAATGCAACTGCACCTATTTTTTTCAGTAGGCAATTCTCCATCTAAAAAGCTATTGAAATAAAACCCTCTTTTAAATAGCCACACAATTATTTAGTATTCTATTAAGATTAGTTTCTAATAAATGCAAGGACAGATACACTGTCATTATAACTTTGCAGTTTTTAATATTTTTAAGCCATTCCTATTTGAAGATTAATTCTTGTTGCCTACAGTTTTATAAATGTTGATTCAAACCAGCAAACAAGAAACTAGAGATAAAGATTTTAAAACAGCTTTATAGAAAACCTTTTCCAATCATGTTAAAAATATGACTTATTTTAAAAATAACTTCAGGGGTAAATAATCTGTTTTTCCACTTACTAGGAGATATATAAAAACTAAACATGTTAAGTAAGTGGACATATTATTTTTAAAATCTGTATGTCAGTTTGTTGGAGAAATAACATAGAACACCTATTTCACATAATTTCTAGCTTTAAACAAAATTGGAAAAAGGTAGGCAAAGAAGACCATTAGCTAATTGCTTCATAAACACACAACTTCACAGAATGACTTTCAGTAATATGGTAGACATTTGATGACTATTACTAGCATTGACAATAGGCTTCAAGGCAGTTCAAAGAGAAACATAATTAAGAATGTTCTGAATTGAACACTGGTTCAGTTATAATCAATCCTTTGTTAATATGCAGATGCAGGACTTAGAGCAGTTGAATCACAGATTCTCCTCAATCCATGAGGTTGATCACGGGAAGTGTGTGTCAATGTCAGAGGTTCAAGAGTGGAGCTGGGTGAACAAAGGAGAAGAGAGGCCTTCGTTAACTCTTCCTTGAGGTTCCCACTCACTTCAGTTGACCCTCTGCAAATATCATTGAATACTCAAGTTCTGCCAGATCCAGGGTCTTCCTGGAGGGCTATCCTCACACAGGTGTCTCTTCTGACTCCACATTAAAAGCTTGCTGGAAGACTATGTCCAACAGAAATGCATACGTATATACACAGACTTATGTTGTCCATGTTACAATTCTTCTTTTCCTCAGATCATGACTTTTATCTTTTTAATGTTATGTATAAATAGGACCATGTACAACGGACTATTTTGTACCAGACTTCTTTGCTCCACATTTAGACTTGTGGGATGAACAAATTACTACTTTATATTAGTAGTACTAAGAGAAAATCACAACTTAGATAAGTGTCAGTATAAAATATATTTCATGTGTGCTTTTCAAAAGTGCAAAGAAATTAAACAGCATAAATATGCTTCATCTCACATTTTGAATTTTACTGCAAAAGAGGAGTTTGAAAAAGTTACTAATCAAAAAGGTTTTAAATACCTCATTGAATACTTTAGACAATTTCTACACTACCTCAAAACACGCCTTATTCCTTTTATAGTACCCACAACTTAGCATCAAATTTGATAAGTACAGGAGTACTGAAAAAGAGAATAAAGTAAACATATCATCTATATCTGCTGAGATTTTATTTACTTAATGTGTTTATCTATAATCTTGATCTGGGAATCAAGCCCAGGTTCCTTTTCTTGCTAATAGATTTTAACTGCTCAAAAAAGGGAACAATATTATTAGTTAGTCCTTCGAACAGTAACATTACATTTTTCTATTATATGCAATCATTTTTTAGTTGTTAGTCTATTGTGTTTCCCATATTCTTTACTTATCACTGAAAAATAAAAGCAACATACAATTCATGACAGTTGAGTTATTGGTTCAGATAACTTTTAGTTATTAAAACTACTTTATACAATAAAAACAAAGCAGGAAAGTAAAATGACCAAGCCACAAAGAAAACAGAAATACAGAATAGTAATAGTCAGCACCATGAAAGTAGTTCCATACCCTAAAAACAGTAACAGGGAATGAGCTCACGAGCGTTAACATTCAAAGTGAAATACCGACTGCAGCCTCTGACGGTTATCTTCATTATCAACATCACTGCATGGAGCATCACCTAGAAGACCGGTGAAGGGTACTTGTGGGTATATCTGAAAGGGAATGTGCAGAGGATTGACAGAATAGGGAAGACATACCCTGAATGTAAGCAGCATCAACCCACAGACTCATGTAGAATACAAGTGGGAAAGGGGAAGCAGCAGAACACAGGCATACTTGTCTCTGCTTCCTTGCCTGCCATCAAGTGACCTCCACTGCTCTTCCATACCCTCCCTGCCATGATGAAATGAACCTCTAAAGACAGGAGTCATAAGTCTTCCTTTGTTGGCTTATTTCTGTCAGATATTTGTCACAAAGACAAGAAAAATGACTAATATGTGAAACAAAGTGTCCCTTTTCAATTACAATAGATTTGAAATATTAAGTTGAAATTGAAACCAAAGACTGAACTGGCCATTTCAACTGCTTAAAGAGAGGATCAGCATCATCTTCTCATACACTTCCTAGCCCTTCAAGTCTTTAGTACAGCCATGTCACAATAAAGTTACTCAGTTTCTCCACTAACATCAAAATCTTTATTAGTAAAATACTATTGTAACAGATTTCTAACTTGTACCAAATTCCTGTGGTGTCTTTTACCCTCTAGCTGAGGAGAGATAGAAAGAAATCTTCACTGCTCTTGCAGGCAGCCTTGAAAGAGAGAAAGAGAAATGTTCACTGCCCTTTTCCCCAAGCTCGTACAGCTGCTAAATGACATTGTTCTATGGTCATGTCAGCAAACTGAATCTGTTCTTGTAATTCGGCTCCTCACCAAGGAGCTGATTTCAGGTTATATTTATTCCTTTAGCTCTAAGTCTGCTGTTCCATACTCTTTGCTTCTTCTCTCCACCAGGTTAACTATTGAAACTGGGAACCTGTCTCTCCTATAGCTGACATGAACCCTTTCCAGTTGAATATGACCATCTGGTGCTGCAGTGCCCAATTATTCAGCACCTGCTTTACATAATAACGTGAATGCATGTCATATGACCACAGCTTCCTTCAATCGCCTTAAATCACTCATTCCTATTGGATGCCATCGTGTTTCATTATAACCTTGGGGGTTATCCTCTTCAGCTGGAATATACAGGATCACAGCAGGATCACTGCTAAAGGCAATTTCTTGACCCTAGGCTGCCTTTCTTCCACCTCAGGTGGCACTGAGGATTCACAATTAGACACTGCTTTGGGAATGGGTGCCTTAACTCATCATTCTCCCATGTAGACTCTTTCCCTTGTTTTTTCTAACAGAACCATCATCCTGTATAATCTCCTCCCTTTTATCTACTAGGGGGAAATCCTTCTACTGTCACTGGGAACAAACCCAGTTGTGTTCCCAGTTCCTCAGTTTTCCGTATCTCCATCCTTTCTAGTTCCCCCTTTTATTTCTTCTAGTAACACCATCAATTTCTTTCTTTTTTATATATAATTTGCTTTTTCGAAGAGAAAGAAAAAACTGAGCCCTTTCGTTCTTCCTTTTGCTCAGTTTTTCCTCTCTTGGCTGTTTCCAATTCCCTCCCACAACTCTTCTAGCTTCATAGCCACTTCCTTAACCTTTTTTGAAAATAGAAGCAAAGAGGAAAAAGAAAACCACCACTGAAAGCAAAGTGGTGTATAGCTCAGTGGTAACTGCCACTGTAAATACTTTCCATGCTTCTTGAACAAAAGCATTCATCCTTTCATCCACTGCCTTTTCCTCTACTACATTTGAAATCAAATTTCCCACTATCCTTTTTTTAATCCTTATTTCCTGTCCCTCATTTGGACATCACTTGTAGTAGAGTGCTACTGTAACAGATTCCTAACTTGTAACAAATTCCTACAGTGCCTTTTACCCTCTAGCACAGGAAAAATAGAAATCTCCACTGCTGTTACAGATGGCCTTCAAAGAGAGAAAGAGAAAGAAAAACAATGTTCACTATCCATTTTGGCTGTCCTTAGCTTGGAAAACAGGAGCTGCAGAGAGACCTAGCATCTATCTGAGAGAACTGGACTAGCATCACACAAAACAACTCACCAACTGCCAGCTGCTCCCAGTCTCCTTTACACTGTAAGCAAAGTTCTCAGAAGTCCAAGTGGCATCCAATCAAAAGGAAAGCTGCACAGGACAAAAACCTTCAAAGTGTCCTGCTACATCTTTATATAGCATCCTAATCAACACAAATACATTTATATGTTTACAAAGCCCTGGGATGGAATTCTATGAGAGAATCAAAAGCCCTGAGCTACGGGATTAACGTAGAAGGAGCACATCTGGAAAGGTGAGGCAGCAATGGTATATAAGCACCCAGAATAAGAGCTCTCAGATGGGAAGGGAATGAGCCTGGCCATGGCAGGCAGGATCTCCAGACTGGACAAGATCAAAACCTAGGAGACCTTCCTACATCCCCATTCTCTGTGAAATGTGGTAAAGAGCTCCCTTTCTCTGACAGGCCTGCTATTAACAATCCATCTTTCTGGTTATCCCCTTACGTTTTTAAATTCTTTGACTTATGCTATACAAGTTAGATACTCACATATGAATTTACATACACAGACTTCTACCTTCTCTGGCATCCTCTATTACCCATTCAACTGTACATAAAGAACAGTCCTTCAATTAGCTGAATTGAAGAAACAATAACTACATGAGGTCATAACACCACAGTCTAAACATGAGATTAGTTTTACCTTTGTGCATATTATTAAAGAAATAAAGCTTGCAAGAAGTCAAGGCAGGTTTTTACATCATAGGGCTACAAATGAAATCTACTTAGGCCAACAAAACAGCACAAACCTTAGATCAAAAGCAGTTAACAGTCACTCCTTGGAATATTTTCCATTTGGAAAATAGCCAGCTTTTGAAGTTCCGCCTTCACGATAACTTCCTCTGTTATTTTACATCTTGATTATTGCTGCTATACTGGGTGCTAAACTGTTAAGACCATCAGCCAAGTGTTCAAAATGAAGACACTGACTACCTAGGAGATGGGAGGAATGAATCTACCAGGAATTTTATTAAAAGTCTAAAATAGTGTCTTTTACCGCCAAATAAAAATTGTTATTTTGGTATGATTCTATCAAGACCTTGATGAGTGTTAGTCTTGTCATGAATCAAGTTGACAATTTAAGGTTTAATGAATGTAATTGCTTGCCTTTTGATCCCCATTTATGGCATCTGGTTCATAGCTGGTGGGAACAAATAAGCAACAAGTCCTTGTGTGGATAACAACATTATTTTGTGATGTCATAATACATAAACAATTCTAAGATGTTTGGTTAGCAAGTAAGTCCGCGTATTTTGCTAATAAGCAAAGCAAAGGGGAAGAACTGGGCTGCAGTCTTCCTAGGGAGGACGTGATAAGGCATGTCTGCGGGAAGTGTCCTGTGGGCAGTTCTGGAAATGACTCTGGTTCGGAGGTTCAGGAAAGACAACAAATTAGCATGGTACACTGATTCAGGGAGGCTCCCCTCCTTGTATCCCTTGGACCAGGGCATGCTGACCTTCCTCTGGCTAATTTTTCTGTTCAATACTGCAACTGCCAAATTTCTTAACTAATTTACCAAATGGATATTTGGTCCTCTGGGAATGCATTTTCTTACGTTGCCCGACACATGGTAAGAACTAAGTAAATTAGTATTTTCCAACTAAAATTTTCACAGTAAAAAACCAAAAACCAACAGTCCACGTCACCTAAGTAAATACATGGAAAAGACCAGCTCTAGTACCAGGTACCTCTACGTATCAGGAGATAAAAACCCTTCCTAAACAATGCTTAGTTAGTAATCCATTTGTGAACATAAGTAAAACACTTATTACCCAAGAAAATCTGCACAGCGATTTCTGAAGGCCCTAAGACCTAATTTTGTAAAATGTGTTTCCACTTAAGAAGAAGAGGGCATCTGAAACCACTAAGTTCTATTTTTCTCATTCCTATCACTTAAAAACAGATGAACTGTTTCTGTTTTAAAAAAAACCAACTAGCAGAATAGATCTGAAAACAGCTGCATGATGGGAAAGCGATGTGAAGCAGTACCAAGTAAGGCTGTTTTGAACCATGACACTCACATACTAGTTCATGTGGCTCTCAGTTTAGTATGAGCAACTTGTCTGCGCTTTAGTTTTATTTTTTAATTTGATATTTGTTTTATGTGCATAGGCGTTTTTCCTGCATGTATGTCAGTATACACATGAATCCAGTGCCCACAGAGGCCAGAAGGGAGCTTGGGATCCTCTGGCATTGAAGTTACAGAAAGTTGCTAGCCACTAAGTAGGTGCTGAGAATAGTACCTAGGTCCTCAGGAAGACAAGCTAGTACTCTTAACCACTGAGATATCTCTCCAGCTCCCCCCCAAAAAAAATTTTAAAGAGCAATTTTTAAAACATAAAATATGATTTTTTTTACTCACTTCACAGCTTCTTGAAGTTTATGAATCTTCCTCCGAGCATCTTCTTTCTCTTTGTCAAGTTCACTCTGCAAGTCATGAACCTGCCAGGAGAGAATATGTGAAACTTATGGGAAGACAGGGACACGCAGAATCCAAAGAAGCAACAATCCCAAATCTACTGTGATGGGAATTCAGACAGGTATTTCATAACAGAAACATGCTTAGCCATAGAATAATTTCAATGTTATACTCCCAATGTAACTTTTCAATTCAAAGCTAATAATTAGATTCACTTAAAAATGAATTGGCATACATCAGCTTCAAAAAAAACACCACTTTGATTTTTAAAAAATTATAGGTTTGACATTGGAAAGAAATTTCATAGGATTGAAACACTGGAATAAATAATGTGTTTGTACTAACCAGATACAGAAGGGTTATTAAGAAATCTTCCATCGCTAAGCATGACTTGTGTATCCATTTGTAGTTGTACATCCGTGTACTACCGTGTCTATTCGGCAAGGAAGATATGGAGACACTTTTGTAGATGCAAACCCTGACAGACCTCAGCAGAGGGAATAACCTGTCACGGCAAGCACCATCCCGGGCAGTGGAACCCTGAGCATCTCATCTCAGGGGTTTTTATTGATACCTAACCTCCTCAGGGGTTCGATAGATATAACATGCAGATCATTAGCAATCAAACATCTTTTACATAAAGCCAATGCCTGAAGACAATATAAATGCCAAAGCCCAGGCAGCCCTTTTTCCAGCAATGCACAAAACAACCATTTTACACATAACTAAAAGTAAACTTGTGCAACATCCATGACCAAGTTTGGAACAAAATGCCCCATCATGATCGGCTCCTTCCTGCATGTAGCAACCTTTGAGTAGGTGGGATGATAGCGCCAATCACATAGGCTGAAGGAAAATTCTCTTCTCACATTGAAAATGCAGGATGAATACTCCATGTGTACATTGTAGGGATCCCAAAATATAGTAAAGAGATTTTTGAACAGCTGGACATAAAGGGTTAAGTGAATGACAGTGTAGTTGTACCCCACAGCAAGTGAGGCTGCAGAGCCTCCCTGAGTGAGGAGAAAGATCTTGACTTAGTATATGAAAGTACCACTTACAGGCCTGCTAGCCACCACGATAGGACTGAACTTGAATCTGGTGGACAGAGATGAAAAGGAATAACAAGAATCACCACACACAACCACCATGACCACCATCACTGCCACCACCACTGCCGCCCACACACTCTAAAGTCATGTCACATACTGCATCAGAACTAGGTAAAAGTAATTAGATGTTCTTACCAGTTTAATTTGGGACCTATTTAACTCAAATCCCACATTTTGGGGCCTTTCTTTTTATAATTCTCTTGAACTTCCCCTTGTAAGGGGAATGTGTAAAGCAAATAACTTAATAAAATCAACTATACTCTTGTAAACTAAGAGCAGTGAGCCTAGAGAGGCAATTTTTCATGATCATATCAAAAAGCATCTTCTAGTTTCTATGACGGCAAGCACTAAATGAATACTGAACTGAGAAGCAGAGAGGACAGTGCATATGAGGTGGTGAGTGACCTGGTGGTGACCCGGAGAACTAGCAGACCTCCCTGATACTATACCGATCAACTGAAAGAATCTTATAAATACTATTTTTCTTATGACAAGAAGGATCACCTCACCTTGAAAATCTTTATCACTAAATTTATTTTACTTTACATAGGAAAAAAGAAAAATCTGTTCACAATTTACCAGGCTCAGACTTCAATAGCTGTCTCACTTCTTATGGGTTCTTGATATATATTACAGTGATTGCCACATAGTGAGCATGTTAAACTGGGATAAAAACAAACTTTGCACATTAAGTATTTGGGGGAAACTCTAGCTAGAATTCCAGGATGAGTTTAAATAGTCATATCCCTGCTCCTCAAGTTATTCAGCACGCAATGTCTCAGTCTCTTTTACAAATGGGGATCAACAATAATCATATCAAAGTATTCTCATATGAGTAAGATACTCAGGTAAGGCTCTTGTGAATACTAGAACATAAATTCTCAGTCAATGTTAAAAACTATAACATTTTGTTAGACTGAACACTAAAGTATTTTATTGATTACTTCGGGTCCTTGTGAACAACAGGAACAGTGTACACAGTACACAAGGCTGTTGATCCTTTCCGAAAGCAGCTCCTAGATTGCCAAGCAATTCTCAGTTCTTGTAAGTACTCTGTATCACTCACTATACAATCTTAACCTGTTTCAAATTTCACTTCCACTTCTTAATGATGGCTAGTGTGTAATACATGCA
Source organism: Cricetomys ansorgei (assembly GCA_026225945.1). NCBI lineage: Eukaryota > Metazoa > Chordata > Mammalia > Rodentia > Nesomyidae > Cricetomys > Cricetomys ansorgei. The sequence goes on from JAMJFZ010001881.1 coordinate 6,157,712, forward strand.
CCTTGATAAAATTATTTCTAAGACTATCATACCATTTCTGAAGGGAGAGGGAATTATCTGGGTGGGAAAGAAGGTCTTCCCTCTAGACGAGAACACATGCACTGATGCACATGCTTTGAAGCCGTTTCTCACTCATGTTACTATCTCAGTGCCCAGCACCCCTGACTCACTCTAGAGCAGTCATTAAAAGATGTTCTGGGTTTGCTTCCTCTTGATGGAATATTTTAGTTGTTGCATGCATGAGATCCTTCTTAAATCACAGCTTTATTTTGACCTATATTTCAGATATTTGCAGGTAATATACAATTAAATATCATGCAAGTAATCAATGCATACTGATTTTGATGGACAACTACAGCTAAGTATTTGTGTTGGAATATTATGTAAATAATTTTTACATAAAAGAAAACTAAGAAACAACATAAAGATGATGCTACTGCCCAGTATCTACTTTCTATTTTTGTTTATATTTCTTTTTCATTTATATTCTTTTTTTAAACACAGATCTTGCTATGTTATTCAAAAGTAATGTGGAGTAAGAGTTACTATGATTAATTTCTAATCTTTTCTCGGTACATAGTTAATAGTAAATATAAATGTAGGCATGAGAACAACAAAAATACAAAAAAAGGTACCTACCGTACCCAGTTTACTCTCAGACATGAGAATTTATCGTAAGCAGTTGATTTCAGTAACCACAAGCACATTCACTGAGTATATGCTAAATGTTTTATCCTCTCTTCCATGCCCCAAATTTAAGAAATCAAAAAGAATATAAGTGAGAATATAAATATATATATTTATATAAATATGTATATAAACGAGAAAAAGAGCACAGAGTTGGGGCTGGTCCCCAAATCAACCAGCCAGACAACATTGCCTCTTGACCATTCTAATCTCAGTTGCCCAGTGTTAAAAATATGTGTGAACTCATTTGCATGACTTTACTAAATACCAGAACAGCACAATTTCATTTCTCTTTTTTTTAAAGTTTGGGAAAGGCACCTATCCTTTTAAAGAAAATTGTGCCAGTAGTAGTTGAACATACAATCTATTACATTACATATAAAACTGCTGTGAACATTTTTATATTACTTAAATATAACTATACAAAGCACACATGAATGCTAAGCATTGGAAAACTGTACTGTTTCAGAACTTTCATTACATTTGTTAACAGTTCCGACAATGGTTTTAGGAGGATAAGTCAAGTCTAGCATGCTTTAGCCTGTGCGTGCTAGCATCTGTCTCATGTTCTTAGAGTAAACAGCACCATCACTCTTTACTCCCAGGGCCTGTTTGGAAAACAAGCACTAGGTTATTTGTAGGAGGCAGGTGTTTCCTTACTAGTAAAATCATTTACTCTAGCCATTTCCTGATTTAACAGATTAGGACACTTCATCAAACAATGACGTTTAGTTTTATGGCCTATTATTTGTTTGATGTTCAAAGATCTGAAGAGCAGGCAACAGCCACCAGAGATCAATAAATACCATGAGATAATATGTGTGTGCTTAAATTAGGGACAGCATCTGATGCTGTTTCTTCCACCTCAAAGACTCGTGGGATGGTATGCTCCCATCCTGCTGCTTTCACACTGGCATGAGGAAATAATGTCATTCAGATGGCATTTCCTCCTTCTAAACAGATATTCAGAACCACATTTTATACAGAACGTTATTGAATGTGCACACCTGTAACACTCTCCAAACAAAAGCCCTATACATCCCATTTAGCTATCCAGTTACACAGCCCAGGACTATGTGAGATTTATGTCAGCTCTTTGAGCTGTCAGAAGGATATTCCCTCAGGGGGGTACAAGACATCAAATCTTCAAGGCTCAAGATCACAGCAGGTTTAATAAAGAAAGAAGAACAGATGTCAATTTAAAAGGGGAGATTATGGAATTAATTGTGAGACAAAAAGTGACACACTGGGCCACCTTTTCTCCTAACATAAACAGTGTCAGGAACATATGCAAGATGAACAAACACAGTTATTTTCCTTTAGAGGTTGTTGTTGTTTTAAACAAGCCATGTTTACATTGAAAACAGCAAAAGTGTATTCTGGTTATTTTATTTTAAAGTGAGGTCAATTGATAGCTCATGGGAAGGGAATGGCTGCAGTTATGATGCCTAATGCAGAGCTTTAGGTCTCCGTTCAGAGGTGAACTACAACGGGGATGGCCAGCTTACACTGTCTTTTCTAAAAGCGTGCTCCTTCCCACTTAAGCTCACAAGGTAACTGAAGGCAAGAGGAAAGCCTGGCCATTCCACTCCATTTTGTGCCTGTCTCCTTTACCTCAGGTCACTCGCTTACCTCTGCAGTAATCAGGGTGCATCATTCAAGGAAAATATGTCTAGGAGTCGGTGACACCTAACTTAGCTCATTCCCTTTCAAGCTGAAAGCACAAAGATAAGAGTAACCGAGGGATCTGCTGTCAGGTTTCACATCTTCCTTGCCCCAGACCCCACAAAACAGCGGGTCTCCAGTCATTGGTCTGAACCTTGATCTCCAACAACAGCAGAGGACAGAGTTCCTCCAAATCAGGGGGTTATCCCTGACAGTGAGATCACACCCTAGCGCACAAACAGGCCTCTCCAAGGACTTAACTTGTCCCCTGAAGCAATAAAGACTCCCTCAGAGGCCTTGCAGAACTAGACCTGAGATGCTGACCAAGCAGACACAACTCAACCAGGACTGCTTAACTATGCACCCCACTTGCCCTCCCACCTTACTTCTTTCTCCTTTTAAACCTAAAGCTCATGCCCAGTCCTGGAAGATGGGACTCTGGGCCAAGTTTTCTATTCCACTGACTAAATCTCCTTTCTCCTTGTGTGCTGGGAGGTGGTAGAAGCTATCTCCTGCAGCTGCCAGCTCAGTGTGAGCTTTTGTCCTAAGCTCCAGCTGCAAAGGGATTCTCCTATTTCCTTCATTTCATTTACTCACTAGGGAGAAAGGCTGATAGCGGAACCTTAGTTCACTTGGTAGTTAAAAACTCAAGAAAACGGTAGAAGAAAAGGCTATCTGGGTCTGTCTCTTCATGGAACAATTCGCAGGCGTACTATGCTCCTAGACACCAGTCCATCCTGTTCCACAGGCCGGCAGATCAGAGGACAGCTGGCACAGAGAGCCACAGAGCAGTAGACCAGAAAGGTGTTACATAATGGAGGAGAAGACAGAGGACTTCCCAGGAAACAGAAATGAATACTCAGTGCCTCACACAGTGAATAGACTTCCGGGTTTGTTTTTTTGTTTTTTGTTTTGTTTTGTTTTTGGTAAGCAAAATATTTAAGAAACTGCATTTCTCAGCAGTGAAATTGAAAAACTTCACTTCAATAAGAGCATGATTTCCTCTTCCTGTACAGATGCCATTTTGTAGATACAGAATATATTAAACACCGTGAATTGAATTATAATAAAACTGCATAGTACGAAAATAGTTACAATTATAAAAAGCACACACACAGAGATCAATATACATCAGAAGAATTTCTTTTGTCAATGATGAACATGCTCTTTATCCTATACATCTCTTGGATGAGTTAAGCTCTTGGAGGGCAGAGTGCCTAACTATTCCCAGCCTCATTTTATTACCTAATGTGTTGCCTTGTCCAGTGTAGCCACTTAAAAGGATATCTACTGAGTAACTAGGTCGACAAAAGGATGTATTAGAAAGTGGACCGAGAATGCTACAATACATACAAGGCCAGCTTTAATTTATATATATTTTATTGGAAGAGAAAAGCTCATTTTCTATTATATGCATATTTACAAGTGGATTCATTTGGCAAATATTAAAAGTAAATAATAACAAAAGTATCAATAAAACCTTCGCTATTCAACTGCTTTTTTACTTTCCAAGTCTTAGAACAAACAATTTGAGAACTGAAATATCAGCCACAAATTTGTATATTTCTGTCTGAAATACTAGTAAGTTTTAGTTACTACTGATAATGCTTTTACTGTTTTAGGGGTTTTTATTACATATGCAAAGTTACATGGATGATACACCGGAATGCAATGTAAATCCTGATTATTTCAAACTTGTAGAAATAAAACATCAAGGTGTCTGTAAGAGAGGTTCAGTCAATGATACTCTTCACCCATACAGCAACATCAAAGCTAAACGTTGGTGTGATTAATAACTAAACCAAAGAAGCTGTTCATAAACATGAAAATTCTGATTATGTTGATTAGCTAAAATTAAATTAGAAACAAGTAAATCTTTAAAGAATGGAATAAAAATATCACTTTAATAAATCAGCTCCCCTTAACTGCTTAAGTTGTTATTTTAAATATAATTTCTGACCAAACATATTACCTTTTTCTCATAGGTGTGTTTTAAATGGTCTTTCTCTGTATGAAACTTATTTTCTTGATCCTGTGAATGATAAATGTTTATTTTTAGTATGTTTAATAGTAGTACCTCTAGAGTCAATGAAATTAGTGATTCAATAAAAGCAATGAAGATACTTGATATCAAACTTTACTTCAGTTTTGCATGCTACTTCCTTATCCTTAAGAAAGCCCTAAGCACCTAATTTTCTAAGTCATAAAAAGGGGCATAAGCAGCTCTATATTACAAGACATAAAACCTAAGCTATATGAAGATGTTGCTGATACCACTGTGACCATTAAGGTAATAAGATTAGGTCGCTATGAGGGCTTCTACCTTGACTTATTGAATCCTGTTATGCCCTGTTTGGTTGCTGTTGCTTGGAGGCTTACTCTTTTCTGAAGGGAAGCAGAGGGGAGTGGATCTCAGGGAGACTGGAGAGGGGGGTGGGGCTGGGAGGAGTGGAGGGAGGGGACTGTGGTCAGGATGTATTGTATGAGAGAAGAATCTATTTTCAATAAAAAAGATTATGAGATTAGAGATGGGCTTCTAAGACAAGATGGCAATGATAACTATGAAGTTACTTTATATACTCATCCTTGATGCTCTCTGATTGAGAAAGAATGGAAGATAGAAGAAGAAAAAGGGGGAAGGAAGACTGGATTTTGAGAACTTAAAAGGAGAATTTTTCTAAATTAATACAGTTACATAAGGGATTTTCCCACAAAACAAAATTTTGATGGCCTACTATACTAATAAGATATGTAGGAAGAACAGCAGATGATATATACATACCTATTGTAATTTAACATGTCCCCAATTCACACTAGGGTGCAGATACACATTGACATCACGCCAAATAATAACATTAGGACTTACTTTTTAAAAATTTAACATTTAAAATATTTAATTTGTATCATTGGGCATTTCTGAACAAAGTACTTTAGTACAGTCCCCCCGCCATCTTCCCCACTCCTACGCTATGCACAGTCCCCCCTCTCATCCCCACATGTCAGGACATCCCCATATGTCACACTCCATATGTCCTTTTGCTCGACTCCCCTCCATCCCCATCCCTATGTCTTGGTCTCTGAACTAGGAACTGCATACCTATGAGAGAAAACATTCAAGGTTTATCTTTTTGCATCTGGGTCACCCTGCTTGATATTTCTGAATTCATCTATTTGTTGAAATTTTCAAGATCTTATTTTAAAAATCACTCAAGATCTTATTTCTAATCTAACCTCAAAAGAGATCTTTCAAATCAATTGTTTTTTATTTGCTACATATTAGAATCCTCATTTGTAAGGTAAAATGCCAATTATACATTCAGAAAGGTCTACATCCATAAGGTCTTTCTCTAAGCTATTTTTTTAATTGGCTTTCATTTATAAACATAGATCAAGAAAGTAAAGGAATTGGGACCACTGGGTAAAAAATGATCTGGGTAAAAACACAAGACTCACTTTTATTTGCTGTTTCCTCTGAAGATCTGATTCCTGGATCTGCTGTTTTAATTGACAGATGTTCTGTTCTAGTTCTTCAATCACAACAGATGTCTGGGAGGATTACAAGAACAGAAACAAGAGTACTGACTTTTTGTACCATTACACACTTCTGGTTGACACAAATCCACCACTTTATCCCTGAAAGTTCAGTCAGAATTTAAATTATCTATAAATCTGAATGAAAAAAAATGTTTTATAGTTTATTTTTCTTCTTTTATATAATACATCCCAATCCCCATCCTCCAGTTCCAGCTCCCCCCTCTCCCCTTCCCCCAGATCAACCCCCTACTCAATCCCCCAGTCCCCACGCCCCACCTCACCTCCCACTTCCCCTCAGAAAACAGCAGGCTTCCTAGGGTCACCACTGTAACAGGGCATAACAAGATGGAACAGGGCCAGGCAGGAGCCCCAACACCAAGGCTGGACAAGGCAATCCAGTAGAAAGAAAATATATAAATATGAAACAATCCATTTTTTACTTAATCTATTTTTAAGTGAGCTGAGCAGTAAGTAGAGTACCATTTGAAGCCAAAAATTAATATTTTGAAGTAAAAATGTAAATTAAAATCTGCATAGAATTTAATGCTATGAATATGTAACAAAGTTAAATTTTTATAGAAATTTTTAAAAATTTAAAAATAAGAATAACATAAAACAAACATTTCAAAGTAACACCATTGCCTGTGTACAGCAGCAGTTCAGAAACTTCCCAGAATTCCTGCTTCACAGCTTCAGTGCTTAGCAAGGCAACTGCAGAGTAGAGCCTGGCTAGTAAATTCTGCTAGTAAATTCTGGGATATGGGGCCATGAATGCTTCAGTGTTCTGCACAGCACTCAGCAGCTCTCGGAGCCTTGTGATTTCACAAAAGGAAGAGGCTAACTTCAAACGGAAAGGGTTGGCTGTTCATAGCTAAACACTTGTGTCAATGTGTCTGCCCACACGTACAGTACCTTAGAAGCTGAAAGTGCATGCTCTTGTTTCAGGAGGTTTATGTCAGAATCATATTTGGTTTTTAATAATTTCACATTTTTCTCATAATCATTTACAAGATGTTCTTTCTCCTTATGTAGCATGTTACGCCTAAAAGAGTAAGATGAAAAATAATTTTCTTTATTTTTGGAACCGATCTCTAAAATGGATATCTTAATCAACTAAATTCAAACATACTATCTTTCAATATATGAAATAAGTATCCTTATTTTCATCAACTGTTTTCAAACTTTATGTTTTAAAATACTTTAAAAAATATGTTAATAATCCTGTCAGGTAAGAATATCGTAAGATTTAGTGCACAGTCTGACTGACTCCCACAGGCCGTTTATAAAGTCAGATCCATTGCTCTGGTGCCCACAGACTGCTGACTCAGCACTACCTCGCCTTTAATTCCTGTAATTCACTGCATGTCATCTGGTAACATCTTTCAAGCTCCAGTTTCTCTTGAGTCAGTTTCTGCCTTTGTAAATTGCTGTTCTCTGCTTCTCCCGTCAGCTGCTGGACACGGCCCTCCAGGTCTTTGATCATGTGGTTCTAAAAGAACAAGTCATGGTTAGGAAAGCCTCTAACTAGCTTTTCAAGCACTCTGAGGAAATATATTGCCTATTAGAATAACAAACAAGGCATAATCAATAGAAGTAAGAAATCTCTAAACTAACCAAATCTTTTAAAGATCACTTTTTACCATAAAATTGGCAGCACGTTTACACATATTCAGCCATTCACACCATTAAACTCATGTTTATTGAATCTCACAATTTTCCATGGAGCAAAGGAGGCAGGGTCCTCTCCTCAGGTAGACTGCAATCTCTCTGTGCCCCCTCATTATAGTTTAGATTTGTCCTTTTCATTTAAGGTTTTAGTAATATAATAGCATTTTAAAATGGAATCCATAACCCTATGTTTTAATGCCAGGCATATCAAACAACTAACATTCACAATTACCACATATATAGGAATATTTTATCTCATAGATGCTATATTAGCTCATACAGTCTTAATCTTTTCATCTGTAGTGGTTTTTCTATTTCATTTAAAGCAATCCTCTGTTTTTCTAAAGTATTCAAAAGCATCATTCAAATATATTGCCTCTTTATTATTTGGTATTTAAGTTACTTTGAATTCTTCACTTTGGCAGGAATAGAGGTGTTTATGAGCTTCTGGATGCTTTATTCAAAACTGCACTAAGCCAGCACTAGCTGAAAGAGGACTGGTTGTCATTTTAACAACTACACTTCTAACAAATACAAGCAGGAAAGGTTAGTGTGGCCTTTCTTTTCTATTGTTTTCCTAAGACAAATAGTTAAGTTAAATTTAAACATTACTCTTAAAACCCAACACCCTTTCCTCATTTCTTCATTTGAACAGATAGGTGAGTTAAATTTTGGTGCCAACAACTTCCAAACATTTGAAATATAAATCATCCTACCTACCTAGAAACAGGACACACTGAACTTCTTAAAGCGGCACAGAGCAGATGTGTAGCTTCACTCTAACCCTTGCGTTCACTTTGCCTCCTTGTGAGCTTGACAGTCCCTTTAAGAAGACAGCTTCAGTTGTCTAACTCTACACTCCCCTTTCCTACATCGTGAACAACAAGGAACCGTGTGCCTCGGATTTTACACGGTGGAAGCAAGGAGACTTATATTCCTTCTTTGGGGAAATTGATGAAAAAGAGACAATATATAGAAAAGCCAGAAATGCAATTCCACTGCAGTAACCCTAGGCGAGGAAATTCTATCTCTCTTTATGAGGGCATGGCTGATAGAACATCATTACTAAGAACACCTCAAAACACAGAAAAAGAAGTCTAAGAAAAAAAATAGTAGGAAGGTGTTAGAGGCTGTGCAAGGCAAACTGGATGCAAGGCAGATGGAGAAAAAACAAACAAACAAACAAACAAAAACAAACTCCACAAAGGATGAGTCAGCATTGTCTAAGTGGCACCCGCCCACCCTCACCACCCACCCCCACTGTCCACCTTTTTTCTGTTTTTAAACCCTAAAGGTATTTCTAATCTTGGGTGATGAGGACTGGACAAGAAACTCAGAGCAGAGGGTGGCCAACGCAGCTGAGACCTGAGATAGCAAAAGCTCTGAGAAAACACTGCAAAGTGAGGTTTTGGTCATATATAGAGATAGGAAACAAGAATTCCTAAGTCAAGACAAATATTGCCCAGATGAAAAGAAATCAATGAGTGGTCATTATAAACTGTCTATAATAATCTAGTCGTCAAAGAAATAAACCAAGACCCAGGGTCTGAACTGATACAGATAAGTCTGCAGACTTTGCCTACGGGAAAGGGGTCTCTGTCAGGCAGAAAACAGTTTCTTTCTACAGTGTGAATAATTGAATAAAGTGAAGATGTGAAAAATGCACAGATGAAAGTACAAACTACTTTCATAAGAAAGAAAAAAGATGAGAAGGGAAGATATCCACTGTTTCAATGAAGAAAGTGAGAGACGTTGAAACAATATTGTGACTTCGAATGCACAGTGCCACTGAAAAGTATATCAGTGATAAAGTGAACTTGAATTGTACCTCAGGTATTAATCAACTGTTAAAACTTTACGGGACCTAAGAAGATATTTTAGAGTAAGATGTAAGTGCTGCATACGCCTGCTAAATAGAGCAAGTGCTCAGAATGGTTCCTTCTTCTTTTCCTATTGGACGCACACTGGCGGTCACTCTTACTGGACATCTGTAGTCCGTAAATCCTGACAGATACTAATAAGGACCCTGGCGACAGACAGTTACAAGTCCTTACTTGTCTCCATTTGTTTACAACTGCTATCTATGTTCCATTAAGAAAATAACAAACGTTGTTAAGGATGTGGAGAAATTGAGAATCTTGTATACTGGCAAGAATATTATGCTGAGGGAAGTAACCAAGGCTCCAAAAGACAAACAATGTCTATCCTTTCATATGCAGATCTTAGACTGGAATTTTTAGATGACCATATTTAAGTTAGAGTGAGAGCCAGTGGGAGCCAGTTAGGAAGAAAGGTTGGGGGAGTTAGTTAGTGAGATGAGGGTGGAGATAGGTAGAGGGGGAAGACTAGAGAAGGAAAGGTTTAAAGGGGGTAGGAGCAGAAAGGTGGGGGAAAGCAGAGGGAGAGAGTCAATCAAAACTAAGGAAATATGAAAAACATATCAAAGTCTGTTACTTTATAAGCTAAATAAAAGTACGACTTTAAAAAGAGCTTGAATGAAGTACTCTGCATAGGTGGTTAACATGCTCCCAGAAGTCATAAGTATCCAAAGCAAAATCCCAGTACCAAGTGCAGGATACTTCCCTTTGAATTGTTGGCCAGATAACCTCAGAGGTTCCCAAAACAAGTGAGACTATTGTCACTGCTCTTGGATGCTCACCAGAACTAGAGTAAGGCACTGCTGCTGAAGACGGTGCACTATGGATACAGAATACACAGAAACCAAGCTGGAACTGAGTTGGAAGCTTCCTCCCTGCTGACTACCATTTACAGATTCATGGTGCTGGAAGGTGCCATGCAGGCTGATGGGGAACAAAAGCCATCAGTGCTCATTCCCAGCTATGAAGCCCAAGTGCTACAATACTGATATGCCCACAGATACAAGAATGGCAGGAATGTTTTGGGTATAACTTTCCTCTGATTGTATTTGAGGTCCCATGTTTGGAATGGTATAGAACTACTCAAAAGTCTATGGTGATGGAGATCACAAGTATTGGGGGGATGTATTACTGATGTTTTTCCAAATGGGCAGGCAGGTAGCTAAATTGCCTTCTACCTTATGGTTGGTTACATTCACATTGTAGTGCAGCTCTCAACCTCAGTCAAAGAAGCCTCTTTGGTCATTGGCAGGATCCATAGCTGGGTAAAGTGCTGAGAGTTAAGTGACTATTGAATGCTTGACCACAAACATGCTAAATATGTCACCCCCTCCAAAGCCCACGGAACACTAGAAGAGGAGATGCATGGACTGTGAGAACCAAGCAATGGGCACTGTCTCCTGGATAGAAGCCAAAGCAATGAGCACGGCAGTCGTGCTGCACACGCAGGCCTGAGGATGACAGCTGGAAGGAGAGAACAATGGAGGGGAGGAGCAAGAAAGGAAGAGAGGGAGGAGGTATGGTAGGAGGGAACCTGGTGAGGGAGAGATGAGGAACGGAGGGAGGAAGGGGGAGTGAGGGTTGATGGCAGGGAAGAACGCAAGGGTAGGAGACAAGTTGGTAAAGGAGTTGGTGGAAATGAGAGGGGGATGCTGGAGGAAAGTTTGGGAGTAAATGTAATCATAGAATTGCACACAACTATGATATTGTCGAGAATTTTTAAAGCAACTACAAACAAAAACAGTATTTTAAAAGATTTAAAAGTTGTGGTCACAATGGAAAATAGTATAAAGTTTGCTAAAAAAAAATTCTAAAAATACAACTACCAAATGGTCTAGCAATCTTACTTCTGGAGGTAATTACCAGTCTCTTCATCCCAAAGTAAAATTAAGATCTCAAAGATCTATTGGAGATTCCATGTTCATCACAGATCTATTCCCAATAGCTAAAAGGTGGAAATAACTTCACAGAGCCATGAAAAATGGAAAATCTGGCCTGGTGTGGTAGAACACGCCTTTAATTCCAGCACCCAGGAGGCAAAGGCAAGCAGATCTCCATCAGTTCAAGGCCAGCCTAGTCTATATCAGCCAAGGCTACATGTTAAGACCTTGTATTTTTAAAAAGGAAAATTTATCATGTGTACCAACCTGAACGAACCTTGAGGGCATTCATTATGTTAAGTGAAATAAGATAGTCATAGAAGGACAAATAATGCATGCTTCAAGTCACATCATGTGTCTACAGTAGTCAAAAATCCACAGAAACAGGAAGTAGAATGGCAGTGTTGGAGAGAAGAAGAAAACAGGGACTCAGTGTTCAGGCACAGAGTGTCAATCATTGAAAACAGGAAGTCTTATAAATCTGCTGTACAATACCATTAAGAGGGTAGATTTTATGTTATGTGTTTTCTAACAATAAAAAGATAAGGAAAATAAATAAAAACAATGGTCATAACATGCCACATCAAATGTGAGCACATATCTTCCCAAACTGAATACCCAAAACATCATGGGCCATCAACATATTCTTAGTGAGGAAGATTATGATAATAAGTACCAGTGAGTTTTCACTGGAGGCTGAAACACTGTGAAGTGACCACAAGTGCTAACAAGCAGTAGGGCATTCAACATTCCCCACAAACTAAGAGGTAAGATTTACATAATTTAAACTATGAGAAAACTGAAACTTAGTAAAATTGCCTTGCCCACACTAGTCTTCTGGAAAAAATGGTAAGCAGTAGAACAGAACTTGCATTAAAATCTTCTAACCAAAACCCACTCCACTGTACCTATAATATAATTACCAAAGCTAAGGTATTCTGCTCTAACATTAGGAAGTGAAGCTGTAGAAATATTTTGAGGTGAGGGGTCATTTCATAACACAGGGTACACAAAGTAAAGCAAAATGGCCATACTGAAACTATCTAAATCTCTTTCTTAGCATCATAAATTGTTTGCTGTCATTTAAAGGTCTTTTTTTTAAATCTAACTTTACTTGTATGAGCATTTGCCTCATTGTACATATGTTGACCATGTACACATCTGGTATCCAAGAAGGCCAGAAGAGGGCATTAGATCCCCTGGAACTAGACTTACAGGCAATTATGAACTGCCAGGTGAGTGCAGGAAAACAAACTTGGGTCTTCTACAAGAGCAGCAAGCGTTCTTAAGCACAGAGCCATCTTTCCAGTCCCCTTAATGTTGTTGCTATTAATGACTGGTAAGATAAGATTTTTGATAAGATTTGATGGCTATAGCATGGTCTTGTATGAGTAATGAGTAATGTTGGTAATAAGAGGTAAAGTGGTACATCCTGCTCATTTCTGAGCTCCTATTAAGAGCAACACTTGTTCCAAGTGAAATAAGACTCAGAAACATATTAGATAATCTTCAGAGTAGTGAAAATAACAACCAGGCACTGCAAATGTCCTTAGCTCATTCTCCAATCAACTCTTGAATATATGCCTTGGCAGGTTTATATTAATGTCAAAAGACATCAGTTTTAAAATACAACAAAAATAATCTTCAATTGAGATCAGGTTTTTAATGGTTATTTTAGTTACGTATGTGTGTATGTGTGTGTGTGTGTGTGTGTGTGTGTGTGTGTGTGTGTTTGTGTGTCCATGTCCACATGCATAAGTATGTATGGGTGTCTACAGAGAAGGAAAGAGGATGTCTGATCTACTGGAGTTATAACTACAGGTAACTGTGAGCAACCAACATGGGTTCTGGGAAGCAAACTTGGGTCCTCTGAAAGACCAACAAGCACTCCCTAGCACTGAGCCAATCTCTCTATTCCAAGAATGTGTTTTAAAATATATAACTAGGGGATAAAGCAATGACTCAGTAGTTAATAGCACTAACTGATCTTGTAGAGGACCCAGGTTCAGTCATCATCTCCCACATGCTGGTTCTTCATGACTGGCTACAACTACAGTTCCAAGGGAGCAATGCCCTCTTCTGGTATCCATGGGAACCAGGCATTCACATGATGCACATACCTATAGGTAAAACATTCAAACACATAAAAATAAATAAATAAATACATACATACAAACATACATTTAAAAAATAAAACATATGCCTAGAATGCTCTAGAAATAAAAATCCCCAAATCATTACAAGCCTCCCCCTCTAGTGGTAATATTAGTGGATTTCTTAGTGGGTTAATATGTGATTATATGTTTTCATTACAAACTTCATTGAGTAATGCAACTATACCAGAGTATAGCAACTAAAATTTAAATCAACTCATTTTATAACACCCATGAATAATCTTCCCTTGTTCTGGATTTATAATGAGTTCTGTAGGCCACTTTTTAGAATTCTACCAAATTATGTTAATCTTTGTATAACAATCCCTATTCTGGCAAAATGAAATTATAAAAAGTCCATTCTGATTTACTTCATAAATTATCAATGGAGATGAAGAAGAATAAGCCCCCTACCAGTCCCTGCAGCATGAAATATAATTTATATTTAAAATATTAACATGAGATGAACAAGGACAGCACTAGGCATGCTAGAGTGCATGGGGAAAGACCATGAGGCCTGTTCTCATGGCATATGCCCTCAGGTTCATGTCACTTTTCAAAGTTCAGTTTATATCTGATGCCTACAGTACCTGCACCACACCTAAGACCAGATTTTATTCTCCAAAAAAAATCCCTTGGCAAATAATTAAAAGAATGTCTAAGTAAGATACAGATCATTATTAGAGAGGCAGATAGTAGGTAGATTATACAGGCCAGTGGTTTTTAACTTTCCTAATGCTGTGGACCCTTTAAAGCAGTCTCTCATGTTGTGGTGAGCCCTAACCACAAACCTATTTTCATTGCTACATCATAATTTTAATTTTGCTACTGTTTGAATCATAATACAAATATCTTATATGCAGATGGTCTTAAGGCAACTCCTGTGAAATGGTCGTTCAACCTCCAAAGGGGTCACAACTCACAGGTTGAGAATCACTGATATAGACAGAAGATAGATAATTGATGGGCAGATGGCTAGAGATGTAGTTAGGCAGGCAGATAGAGGAGATAGATGGGTGAAAACAGTCTACTTGGTACTGACGGTGAGGAATGACAGAGATTATGTATCCTGTGCCTGAGCCAAATAGAACAATCATCAGGAAGGACACAAAGAATGGAAGTCAGGGAAAGGATTCAGAAAGAGAAAGAAAAAGAACAGAAAATCAAGTGAGTAGAAGGGGGAATAGAGGTGAGCCAATAAAACTGGAAAGAATAAAGATGACGTACAGCAAATCTTGATGGTGAAGACTTGCATCTGTGTGATACAATGAAATGAAGATCTAACTGATGGTAGAAGCTGGCATGATTTCTGAGATGCAGACAAGTATTTATATTAGGCCAAAATCTCCTCTGCATTAAGATTTATATTTACTGAGCAAATACTTATGCATAGAATGACATTAACTTTTTAAATTAAGAAGCAAACAGTGTGATGTCAGTTACTCTTTTTTTATTTATCTTAAATTCTGAGCATACAATGTTTTTTGTACACAATTCAATGCTTAAATGAAGAATTTTTTAAGTATATAATGTCAAAAGAAAATACAAAAGTAGGGTAAAATACAGTAAGGATGTCTGAAAAAGTAGTAATAAATCATACTACTATCTATCTACCTGAGGGGGAGGGGGGAACGGACGACTATTGTCCTGGCTAGTTTTATATCTCCTTGCAGAGTTCTCTGAAAGGAGGAAACCTCCACTGAGAAAAATGCCTCTTAATATCCAATTATAAGGCCTTTTAAAAAAATCAATGATCAATAGGGGGGAGGGTCCAGCTCACTATTGGTGGTGCCATCCCTAGACTGGTGGTTCTGGGTTCTATAAGACAGCAGGCTAAGCAAGCCATGAAGAGCAAGCCAGTTAGCAACACTTCTCCATGGCCTTTGCATCAGCTCCTACCTTAGGGCCCTGCTTGAGTTCCGACCTGACTTACTTTAGTGATGAACTACGATGAGAAGTGTAAGCCAAATAAAGCATTTCCTTCCTAACTTACTTTGGTCATGGTGTTTCATCACATCAATAACTCAAACTAAGACACCTATAATACATCAAAGTCTATGTATAAATATACAGTCTAAATTAAATTTTCTCATCTGGGCTGACAATGTTCTCTCCAATAGACAAAGACCATCTAACAAAACCCCACGCAAAGAATGAGAATCCCTCTTCTGAACTGTTGGTCAGGGTTGTCCAAGAGACTCTTAAAACATTACAGATTACTGCTATTGCCCTTGATTGCCACCCCATAGGTGTAAAGTAAGTCCTGATGGTTGAGGACACTGTACACTTCAGAAACAGGGTGGGTTCAGAGGCCCCTGAGCTGGAATTGACCTAAATGTCTCCTCCCTGAGGACTAGTTTTCATGGTACCAAAAGGAATTGTGAGTTTCCAAAGGAGGGAAGCAACCAACAATCCTACGTAGCTATGACACTATGAACCACAACAACCAGCAGCATAGCACGATAATGCTAAGGGTGTAGTAATGGTGTGAATATCTTGCTGGTAACTTACTGCTCTCTAATTGGATGTAGGGCACACTCAACAAGAGGAAAAACATGCACGGCACTGGAAACCTAGCCAACTACCAAGGTCTAGTGAAGTCATAGATCTCAAGGAAAACCTACAACTGCTACTTTACTAAAATAGCACAATCCTTTACTACACTCTAAATATCTGTCCATATGCCCATAGGAAGGTGTAGTTCTCATCCCTAATCAAGGAAACTTCTCTTTGCAAAAGAGACTATCACAAAACCACACCAATCAAAATGCAAAGTTGAGGAGAGAAGCCCCAAGGGATACATCTACAAAATAACCTCTGTACCTAAGGCTCAGGGAACATTGTAGAAGAGGGGTTGGAAAGATTGCAAGAGCCAGAGAATTAGGGAGTTTTCTGTGAGACTGTCTCCTAGTAATGTCAGAAGCTACACCCATGAAGTCTTACTAACGTGACTGCCTAAACATGAGCTGAACAAGGACAACAGCAGACATGATAGAGTGGATGAGAGGAAGACCACAAGGCCTCAACCTTACACAAAAACTACAAGCAACTAAGTGATTCTGAGAGTGGAAGAAATAGTCCTCCCCAGAAAAGAGTACATCAATTAGTTATCCAATACCAAATAGTCAACCCTGAAGACATTCATACGAGTAACATAATACAGTCTGAGCAGGATACTTACAAATATTTGTGTATATACATATACAAATACATATACATATACACATGTAACAACAATTAATGAAAAGGGGCCATGAATTTGAAAGAGGACAGTAAAGGATGTATGGGAAGGCTTAGACAGGAAACAAGAGGAGGAAAAATGATATAATCATATTATAATCTAAAAACAAAAGAAATAATTAAAGAAAAAAGCCTACAGGCATGAAAGAAGCATCTTAAGTACACCACATAGCCAAAGTCATCTTTTGAAAGAATATAAAGAACCGAAAGATATAAAATGATGGAGCCCTAATACTGGTAAGAAAGTATGGCAGAAAGCATGGTAATGTAAGATACCATCTTGCAGACTGTAGAAGACAGTGTAGGGGAATTTAGCAGTATACAACAGAATCAGGGATAAGTTCTCTGACTATAGGAAATGAAAGATTACCTTGGGTACACAGAATATCTTCCCACATTCAAAGTTCTTGGTTGGTAACTAGAAAAATAGGTTGCACTTCATGAATGGACATCATTTATAAGTAGAAATTACTACAGGCATTAGATAAGAAATTCAATTCCTGATCATTTGATCTTGATTTGCATTTGATAGAACTGGAGCAAGAGATGACAGATAGAGCAACTGGCAGGTTATTTGAAGAGTCCAGAGCTGAGGAAACAATGGCCTGGACTCAACTGGTAGCTGTGGAAACAGAAGGAAGAGATGAGATCCAGAAAGAGTTCAGAGAAGTATTAAACAGATATTGTGCACACATGTCCAAGTTAACAGTATTCACAATAATCAAAAGGTAGGAGCAACCAAATTATTCAACAAATGAATGAATGAACAAAAAATAAAATATGCATAAAATAGTACTCTGAGTAGAAAATTGTTTTGGCACATGCCACAATATAAGCGAGATATCATGATAAGTGAAATAAGTCGAGCGCCAAAGGATTAAATACTGTAAGATGTCTAAAACAGTCAAATTCATAAAGACGTAGAGCACGTGGGCAGGTTTCATGACGGGGATAAATGAAGAGTTAATTGTTCTGAGAACAGAGTCTGACTTGGGAAGGATGAAAACTGGATAGAGAGGGCAGAAATGGCTATCCAACAATGTACAGTTCTTAATACTATTAAACCTTACACATAAATGTTTAAAATACAAAACTCAGTTAGGTATATTTTGTTACAATAAAAAAGAACATATAGAGAAAAAACCAATAATTGATTTGAATACTAAACAGACAAAATCTTAAAATCAAGAAAAAAGACAACTGAATTTAAAAATGAATCACAGAGATAAATAAGCAACTTAAAATGGATAGGAAATAGCCACAAAACTACAAATTAAAATGTGACATTTTTCCTGATAGAAAGAATGTAAAGTTTGCTGATTCCAAGTGCTCACAGGAGGAGGGATGACTCTCGTGCCCAGTATGAAGCATGCCCAGTGAACGCACAAGTGGATATTACCACTTGGAAAAGCAAGTCACAAAGGAAGCAGATTCTTCAATATGTGCAAACTAAAAGGAGTGTTTTGAAGCCATGAACTCAGACAACGTGAAATCAAGTTGCAAATCCTAACAGGACATTTTTTAATGAAATAAAATTAAGTAAAAAACAAGAAATTATGTCAGTGTGAATGGCCAGTAGTAAAAATGATGCTATCGCAAGTAGATATATATTTTTGTGTGTGCTCTAGTACATTTTGTACACAGTTCATTAATTTGGTCCTTAGTAGGAATTCTGATCAAAAACATGCAGAAGCCATTGTCTTAGAGTAGCAATTCTCAAAATTCAACAAACTCGAAGACCTCCTGTGATTCTTGGTAGGCCAGGAGATCAAATGTATTTTAAATAACATGAAGACATTGACCTTTTCCATTACCATGCAGTTTCTAGAGGCAACATTATACAAAATCATAACAGGGTAACTGCAAAAGCATATGAAACCTCAGCCACCTTCTATTAAGTTAGAGGTTAGGACTAACAAAAGTGAAAAGCAATGGTTTCTGTCACTCAGTTTCTTTTCCTTTATAAAATACAGTTCATATATATATGTGTGTGTGTGTATGTATGTATATATATGTATATATTGTATGTATGTATGTACATATATAGTGTATGCAATATATATCATTGATTGTAGTACTTAGAACACAAGTTATTAAAATATTTTTATTTATGCTCACGTGCAATGATTTTATAGTTTTATTTTAAATAAATTCATAAATTAACGTTTTATAAAAATGGCAGAAACCCCAGTATGATGGTGGATACCTAAAATATCAATATCCAGGATGCTGAGGCAGTAGGATTTTAAGGTTGATACCATTCTTGACTATAAATTGAAACCTTCTTTCAAAAACCCCACAAAATAAGTAACAAACCCCAGCACCACAAACCAATAG
Organism: Cricetomys ansorgei; assembly: GCA_026225945.1. NCBI lineage: Eukaryota > Metazoa > Chordata > Mammalia > Rodentia > Nesomyidae > Cricetomys > Cricetomys ansorgei. The sequence continues at coordinate 6,176,753 of JAMJFZ010001881.1, forward strand.
GAAACAGCAGGTGCCAGGCCATCCTGCTGTGATTGGCAGGCAATATAAGACACCAAATTCATCCTCTGCAAGCTAGTTTCTGTGACAAATATAAAGCATCAGAAATAAGCACAACTTTCTCTTTTTTAGATCCAATTATTTATTTTCAGTATTTTCAGTTTTAAAGTGGTAACAATTAAACATAATTTTTTCCCTACCATCCCTACTAAAGCCACGTTCAAGACCTGTTAGTGATATGACTTTATTGTTTGTTTGTTTGTTTGTGGCAGTTCTAGAAACTGGTCCCAAGGCCTTCCACATGCTAGGCAAATTCTTTAGCACTAAGCTACATTAACACACATAAATATATTTGCTTGGAAACAAAATGTTTGCAGATATAACCAATTTAGTATGAATCACTGTGGATTACAGAGGGTCCTGAGTCCAAAGACAGTTGACCTCACAAAAAAGCTATGTAAAGAAACTGGCACAGATACAAAAGCACCACGTGATGACACAGCACAGGCTGGAGAGCTCCAGCTAGAAGCCAAAGAATGTCAAGAACTGCCTGCCCAACAAGATGCTAACAGAGGCAGGGGCGGGTCTTTCTCTTACAGCATCTTCAAAGGCAGCAGAGGAGGCTCTACTGACACCATGAGTTTTACTGCTTGACTGGGAAATGTTAAGGCAATACATCTTTGTTTTTCCAGTCACCTAAATCATAGTCATTTATTATGGCAGTGCTAGGTAACTAATACGCCTATCACATTGCAAGGTTTATGTTTCTGTGTTTTAATGACACTGCCCAGGATTAGACTGGCAGTAGAAGCCTGGGAAGTCACATAATACAGTTTTAAAAACATTAGTTTATTACGTAGATTCTTTCCCCCCTTTTTGTTTTGTCTCTTCTACATGTTCAATAATAAGTATGTATAGGTTTATTCTTTGTATTATTTTCAAATATAATCAGAGAGAAATGAAATGAAACCATTTTTATTTATTTTTATAAGTGTGTGTTTTTGCTAAGCAGAATGTATAAGTAAATTATTGTGGCAAAATATTAATCAGCATCTTTCTTGATAGAAGCATTATTAACAAGTGGGATATATAATACATTATATATTACATATATATAAATTTTTATTTAGCTATAGAGGAAATGAGATAATGACATTTGCAGGGAAATGATTCTAAGTAGGAATCATTATATGAAGCAAAATAAACCAGATTAAGAAGGATAAACGCACCATATTTTTCTCATATGCAGATACTAGATTTTAGTGTGTTCATGTGTCCATGTGTGTTTGTGTTCATGTGTGTGCACTTGCGCGTGTGTGTGCGTGTGTGCGTGTGCGTGTGTGTGTGCGTATGTGTGTGTACGAGTGCGCATGCGTGCACATGGGCTGCAGTTAAAAAGGGGGATGATGGCAGGAAGAAGAGATCTCGAGGGTGGAAGAAAAAGAGGGAAATGGATCACATGTGAGATGAGGGCACAAGGACTTTGGAAGAATAGGGAAGGGATGAGGGAGCAGAGTGGGAGGGGACAGATAGGAACAAAATATGCATGAAATGCCATAATAAAGTTGATTATCCATATGCTAGCTTAAACAATGAACAAAATAATGACAACAGAGAAGTAGACTTTCTTCAAATTGTGAGTCTGCATATCTTTTAAAATAAGAAAAACTTCAGTTTAAAAACTATAATTGCTACCCACTTTACATAAGTTCTGGTCAATATACAATACAGTAAAGTAAAATATTTGCTACCTATATTTAAAGGGTTAAATCTGTGACAAACATTTACAGCAAAAGTATATCTTTTTAAAATTACTTATTTACTTTATGTATCTGGCTGTGCTACGTGTATGTATGTCTGTGCACCGCATGTGTGCAGTGCCTGTGGAAGCATCCAACCCCCTGAAACTGAAATTGTAGTTGTGAGCTACCGTGTGCCTGCTGGTAACTGAACAAAGGTCCTCTGTATGAACAACACGTGCTCTTAATCATTGAGCCATCCCTCCGGCCCCAAAAGTATTTAATTTTTAACAATAAACATAAAAAAATATCATAAATGATATCCTAAAGAAAAGATATTCTACACACCTTGTTTCTTTATGAACCTGGAGAGCTGATTCTAGATGTAACCATCAAAGGAAAGGGATCAGGCAAGACAATTCTGCTCAGCGAAAAGACCTCTACATTGAACATCGACAGTAACTATAAGCTACAGTAATGATGTCAGCACAACCAGAGAAACTTGCTAGCCATAAACAATGGAAACCTTCATTGAAGGGAAGTTACACACACAACAGCCAATATAGATCAAGAGAGAGGAAGAATGACTCAAAAGTAAAACTGGAAAAACGAAGGCAGTCATCCACATGAAAACAATGAAATTAGATTCCAATCTTTCACTAATCACAAAAAAAGTATAAACCAGAGAGTTAAAAGACTCATGTAAAAGCAAAACTTTAAAACTTTTAGTAAAGCATACAGGTGAACTATCCCGTATTTTCAACAGAGAAAGATTTGTTTAAGACACAAAAAGCAGGACTTCATAGCAATGCACTGGTGAGGCTTGACTTGAAAGCTAGCCTTAACTACAAAGTAAGTACCAGGCCAGCCTGAGATATACAGAGCAAGACTTGTTTTAAAAAAGGGAAGGAAAGAGGAGAATGGGGGAAAAATGGAAACAAAGGGGGAAAGGGAATGGGAAAGAGAAGGTAAAAGAAGGATAAGAATAGGGGGAGGAAGAAGAGGAGAGAAAGATGAAAAGTACAATAAACAGGAAAATGGGAAATGGAGAGGAAGGAAAGAAAGGGAAAAGGGAGGGGAGGGGAAGGGAGGGAAAATGAAAAGCGTTCAAAAAAGAAGAGAGAGAAAAGGGAAGTGAGGCTGGAGGCAGGGACAAAACAGGAAGGCAGCGATTATGAATGGCTAAATCTGACGAAGTTAAAGGCTTCCTTCATTGAAAAATCACCTCTCCTTCCAAAGCCCATTAGCTGATTATTATAATCTAGGGATACCATCTCTCTCCAAAGTTATATTCCTTTTAGGATTGGTGAGCCCTGCATCTTACCTATGGAAAGCTGCCAATACGCCTTTTCAGGAGTCTCCATCCTGAGGCTCACCATCTCCTCATTACTTGAACAAGCTCCGTCTTAGTTGCTTCCTAGTACTGAGATGAAACACCATGACCAAAAGCAACTTGGGGAGGAAAGGGTTTATTTTGCTTCTACTTCTACATCACAATCCATCATCGAAGGAAGTCAGAGCAGGAACCTAAGGCAGGAACTTATAGCCAGGAACTGCTGTAGAGGTCATGGAAGAATGGTGCTGACTAGTTTGTTCTTCATAATTTCTCGGCTTGCTTCTCAGAGAACCAAGGGTCACCATGGGCAGCACCACTCACAGTGAACTGGGTCCTCCCACATCATTAAGAAAGCAAACCACAGGCTTGCCCACGGGCCAATCTGATGGGAGCACTTTCTAAACTGATGTTCCTTCTTTCCAAATAACTCTAGCTTTTGAAAAGCTGACATAAAACTAAGCAACACAAGCTCTCATTGACCAATACAAGAATTTGATCTCCCAAATGCATATAAGAATGACAAACCCAAGGGACATAAATTCGTAATCTAAAACAACTGAGACCTGTGGAAACTATATTGAAGGAATGTCAACAAAAGTTATTTCTAAAAACAATGCATTTGTTCAAGATAGTTCTCTGCTGCTGTGCTAACACCATGAACAAAATCAACATAGGACAAAAGGGTTGATTTCACCTTGCGCTTCCAGATCACAGTTTATCACTGAAGGAAGTCAGGGCAGGAGCTCAAACAGGACATAAAGCAGAAACGGAGGAATGTTGGCTACTGGCTCACTCACTAGCTTATACTTATCCATTCTTACATAGCCCAAACCTACGTTCCTAGGGTTGGTGCCACCAATAATGGACTAGGTTCTCCAACATCAAGCATCAAGCAAAACAACTGCTCACAGAATAGTCACAGAGCAGTATGATCTAGACAATTCTTTAATGGAAGTTTCTTCTCCCCAGGTGACTCTATGTCGTGTCAAGTTGACAGTAAAAACTAATCAGGACAATAATATGTATCATATTATTATTCACAATATATAGCACGTATAATAGTCTAAATATAGTTAGACCAGATAGCTCTAACCTAATAAAGATACTCAAGATAATATTAACTGGTTAGAAGGGCATTTTTAGAGTCAAGTGAAAATACTGAGCATGAAAAATATAGTTGAAATAAAAAGTGTGACAGATGTAATAAGCAGGAGAAAATCTACTTTAAAATGAATTGACAAAAGTAGAATCAAATAAACTTTCATAATAAAAAATAGTGAGAAATTATAAGGGGATAGAAAACACAACGTAAGACCTAAGAGACAGAGTGGATAGATTTTAAAAAAATAATTTCTATAAATACATTTCTCATAACAAAAGAATGAAAAAAGCTCTTAAAGGGTTCAAAATAATGACAAATTCCATTTCTGGAAGCACTATAGAGACATTTAGCTTATGTAAAACCCAGAGATCTGCTAATGTTTAGTTACCTATTCATTTGGAAAGCACTAAGGGCCACATTTTTTTTTCTAATATGAAACTTGCAGGCATAGGCCCACTTTTTTCTGGCACTGAACACTGAGTTAAAAAGTCTAAAGGCATCTTGATACTTTTTTCCTTCAAAGTGACTTGGTTTCTCAGTGTTTTCTTTGGGAAATGGGGCAGTGGTGCTCTACAACCTGGCTACTCAAAGAATTCAAAGGGCTTTGAGGACTCTGGGGAATCTGTCCACCACACTTTGCAAAGTGGAGAAAACTCCGAGAATTGTTTCACCTCTCAAGAAAAACATGTAGTATTTTCTGAGGACTTAGAAGTCAGACAAACCCATGCTTCATAAAATGGTAGAGACACAATACAAACCTATTTTTCTGTTGTTGCATATTCTCTCATTTTAAAAAGTTGCATCACGGACATTTCAGCCATGCAAATGTAGGAGCATTATGATCAATGTCCTTGTGCCCTCACCCTAGCTGCTGCTTCTGGACCCCATACTGCAGACCTGCTGAGCTGATGCCTGCACAGGCTGTGTGGAACAACTTGGCTATGCTTCCCAGAGCCCTGTGCTTTCTTTAAGCTGTCAGATCAATTTCAACTTCGCACTGCCTCTCCAACACTGTTATGATTTGAATGTGAACTGTTTCCCACAGGGTCATGTTTTGAAAGCTTGGTCTCCAAGTAGCTGTGCTGTTCCGGGGGCCTGTGAAGCCTTCAGAAGGTAGGACCCTAGCTGGCTAGGGTGAGCCTTTGAAGGTTAGTTTCTGTATCCTGGGTCTGTCAGTAATTTCTTTGCTTCTTAGCCTGCTGTTATATAAGGAGCCTCTGCCACATGTTCCTGTTGCCAGGAACTCCACAGGCCTTCCCTGCCATCACAGACTGAGACCCCCTGAAAGAGTCAGCCCAAATCAATCATTCCTTGCATAGTCTGTAAGGCCATTTTGTCACAATGACATAAATGTAACCAATTCAAACTCCAGAAGTTATATTTATCTCTTGTGGTTTTATCCATCTTCATTTCTGACCTTTCCATCTCTTTCCTGTCATTTTTACCAGAAGGAATGGAAGCCAGAAAGCAAGTTTTAATTAGTTTCTTAAACCAAGTCCTTCGTTTTCACTCATATGACCCTATTATTCTTATAATGTTGCATTCCGAGGATAACATCAACTAAATATTGAAAGCTTATTATATAACTTCATTTATATATTGATTTAATATTTCCAACAACTTACTATTATTTTCTTATCACAAAAATGAGAAAGTTTAACATCCAAAGAGTTAACAAGACATTCAAACTGTTAAGGATTTGAGATTTATAACTGTATGTGGTGCCTCAGTCAAGATGCTCTACCACGAATATGTGTCAGATTAGTAACACTTCTAACTTCCTTCACACCAACTTTAATATTTTCAGAATATCACTTGTATCTTTTGTTTAAAAGAAATTTTAAAAGAAAAAATTTCTGAACTAAAATTTCATTAACTAAAATTAATGAAAAAATAAAAAGATTTGCAACCACTTCTAAAAGATTAAGAAATAGAAGTAGCATCAAACCATCCAGAGTCCAACCTCTCTGTGAACTTCTAGAGACTGCCCACTGGCACTGTATCAAGTAAGAAAGTAAAGCTTTTTATTTAAATTTAGTAACAAATTTATATAAAATGCATATCAGTGAAGCATTAGGACATGGAAAATAAGACAGATGTAGAACAATCAAACAGAGAAAAGCAAACCGCTTACTGTGGACTGCGTCTGCACCATGTATTCACCCTCCATTTTATTCAGACGGACATTTGTATCCTCCAACAATTCCTGAATGGTCTCAGTATGTCGCTTTTGAAGCTCAAATTTTTCCTTTTCCATTTCTGCTACAGCATTGTGAAGCTGCACAATGAAGTCAAGAGTCTTTTACTACCATGGAATATGTGTTTTTGCAATTCAAAAACTGTTTTCCAATACTCCTATTTATATCTTAAAGTGATATGAACAAGAATCTAAAACCCATAAGTAAAAATATCAAAGAGCATACAATTTTCTTTCTCTGCTTTCCTGTACAGAAATTTCAATAGACGGGCAAATACTAAAGGCATTTTCTGTCTTCGGTAGAAAGTAAGTAAATCTGATAGATAATATATTTCTCAATTAAACAACATTATTATTAGCCTGAAAAATACAAACAGAAAAACAGAAATATTAATAATCTTATTGTTCACTGTGAATAGTAACTCAAGGCCTGTAGTATTTATTTTATTTATACAATATAAATGTGAAAATGCTTCCTCATCTACATAAGTTCCCAATTAGAAACACTTGTTCAGTATTCCAGAATGAATACAAACAACAGACACACCGATCTTGATTATGTATGGAAAACACAGGAAAGCTGATAACAAAGGACTATACATTACAGGTGTCATGTACAAAGGTCTAGATTGATCAATATTCTTATGTTACATTGCTTAAATGGATGAAGCTTTAACAAAATCACTGTGAACTAAGGGAAAGAACCAAAGCCAAGAGTGGAGGCTCAGACAGGATTCAGTGGCGAGCTTTAGGACAGAGGCTGAAAGCTGCTCTCAGCCTGTGGCCGTTCCTTCTTTCATCTTACTGGGAATCTAATTCTAACTTACATTCCTGGATCCAGTGCCATTCATGAGATGGGGGAGAGCAGGAGTTCAAAAGAGACTAACAGATGCTTTTGAATCACTATCCGTGAACAGGGGAAAAGACAAGGGGCTAACAAAGGCAGTGTGAATTCCCATCTGGCAGGGAAGATACTGAAGGACTCAGGCTGGCTGAGTCATGGTGAGAACCAGAAGTGGAAAGCAGGCAAGAAGCGTAGGAAGAGACTGGTAAGAGTCCCAAGGACCTTTATTCCAGTTTCTAGCTCAATCAGAAGGGTGAGGATGACTCAGAAATAGCCACCCACAAGGGCCTTGGGCTCTGCGGATTTAATAAAGGTAGTTTTGACTACTGTACGCACTCCTTCAAATCTGACTGTTGAAATCTGTGATTTTGCTATAGTCTGAGTTTGCAATACAGGCTATACCTTGTACTCAAAAGTGACCCAAGATGATCACTAAGCCCCAATACCAACACGTCAATGCTTCTCCAGCACATGGGAACTATCCACTAGGGATTTTACTCACATCAAAACAAGCTGTACTGTAAACTTCAGCCTGGACTATATAAAGGCGCCTGGCATTTTAAGAGAGAAATGACTCAAATCCCAAACTGAAACCATTATTTCTGTAATCTGTATTCTGTAAAACCTATTGACTACAACAAAAAAATGCAAAACGTTAGTTCAATAAAAATAAAAAAAAAACAGCTTTAAAACAAAAACTATTTATATGCTATAGACTTTGAGAAGAAACTATACCCAAACATGAGTACTGGCTATTTCTAGTTACTCTTGAACTTAAACCATTTTCCACACTTGCTGAGCATGTCCTTCTCACACATACTCCACAGTTCACGTGGCTGACTTCAGGAGCTTACCTTCTTTTCCCAGTCACAATTCAGAGATTCTGTGCTTTGCTCGCATATCTTCTTCAGTTCTATGATCTGGTTCTCTTTAGTTTCTCTGATAACTTGACAGTCACGTACAAGGATCTGAACTGTCAAAAACGATGACATATAGTTAAACCAGCTCGAGGAACCACATTAGAATTTAATATCTAAATTTAATGATACATTTAATAAATAATTTAATTTTTCACTAAATCTTACTTTTCTAAGACTGCTCTTATTTCATTGTTTGTTTTTTTTTTTTTTTGGCCATTTCTATAATCACAGATGAGCTTGATTAATTAGTCTTTACTCTTCCCCTAGAACATTTAAACAGCATGCTAGTCTAAAATGTTTTTCTTCTAATGTGGCCTCTGTTCCTTTAAAGAGTACACTCAAAAGTGCAGACCCCATGAGTGCAAGGCTGGGAATCATGCTAAAGTTCTCCTCCCCTAAAGGGCATGAGCTTCACCAGGGAAAGTGGTTCCTTATGATCCAGCTGCTCCGTGGCTCCATCGCTTGCCTCTTCCACATCTTAAAACGGCACTGTAAATACACCAGCCGCTCTGCAGGCTCCTGAGGACATGTTCTTTCATGTTTTACTATCCAGTGCCATCACCTATCTTCTTTGTACACCTTTCCTCCATTGTTGGACAATTTCTACACATGGAGGGTCAGCTCAGGGTACATAGTCTTTTTAAAATGCTAACCAAATAGATTGTTCCCCTCGTATTGAAAGAAATCTCTCAAATTTGCAAAATTCAGATCTCGTTCTCCAATAAATCACTTAGGCCATTTCCTTGTCAATTTCCACTTAAATAAGACCATTTTCATTGAAAAGAAAGATGTCAGCCTCATTTTTTATTCAAAGGCATAACAGTGCCACAGACAAGTTCTAGAAGTTGTGGGCTGACAGAATAAAGGATGCATCCTCACAATATACTGTTACTCCTAGGTACTTCCAAATCATTTTAAATGTTTTGCTAATAAAATAGAGAGTTTTTAAAACTATATGTCATTCCCCTCTTTCCTCTAATTAAAATGTCACAGTTTAAGTGACCATTTTAAAATATATTTGAAACAGCTAATAATAAAATACATCAAGCCATAATTTTACTTCAATATAACATCTTAGCTAAGTGTTTTTATTAACTTTAAAGTAGGATTTCTGGGAATATCATCCTAGAAGGTTTTTTTTTATTCTTATACCTCAACTATGCAACTAATAAGGGAAGAAGAATCCAAGCTAACATGATACTAGACTTTAGCATATACAACATATTTTACTTCACATTTCCGACATTAAACTTTGAGTTTAATTAAGATTTGAGTGTACTATAATAAAAGCCTTAAAATGTGTGTTGTATTGTGGTTTGGTTGCTGTTCTTGTTCTTGCTGCTGTTGGTTCTTGTCGTTGGGTATTGCTAGGAGTTATGAACCACTATGTAGTCACCTGGAACCTAAAATCCTGCCTCAGATTCCCATGTGAATGCTGGGATTATAGACATGCATTACCATGCCTGCTTAGGAAACATTTCTTAAAGCCTGAATATTTTTCAAGCTTAAGGATGTTTGGAGTGCCTAATGTGAAACAAAATAAGAAAGAAAATCTAGAAATAAATATAGAGTATGTTATCTATAATTGGTAACAATAACCTGAAAAGGTATCTAATTATTTTTAACCAACAATTAAGGCAGAAAATTAATCTAAAAATGCCCAGTTCACTGCTTAATTATCACGAGTAATTGCCCTGCTAAACTGTCAGGAACATTACTATCCATTCTTCCACATACAGGTTTGATCTGAGAGAAATCCAATAAACTTGGCACCATCCTAGAAAAGTCTCCCTTTGTCCTTCATTCTTACTGTATCTCTTCCTTTACCAAATCTTAGACCTTTAGTTCCAATCTCATTAATATTCTGAGCCTTTATCAAAGCATGTGCAAAATTACACAAGTGGACACAGACAGGTACAAGTCTGTGGGCTAGAGATGGACTCAGTGGTCAAATATCTGTCCAGTGTGTACACACACAACTCATTAGCTTTAGCATTCCTACCCCTATGTAAGAACTCCTTTCTTGAACCAATTAAATCATATCCAACTTTACAAAACCAAACAAAATTATTTTCTCCAAAACATGATACCCCTCTTGTGAATCCCTGAGAATTTTGATGTTTTGGTTCATAATGTAGCCAATTTAATACTTAATCACATACTTCCTTTTTCCTTCTCAATGAATGTGTAAATGGAAAATAAATTTTAAGATTTTTCTGTCAACCCCAGTTGACACTGCACAACACACACACACACACACAAACACATGCACACACATACACACATACCGCACACATTTTACCTAGTCACATGAAAGTCCACATAAATCTCGTCTATTGACAGAAGCTCACACAATCCCAGGAAGGAAATTTACTTTTAAATGTTACGCCACTGAACTAAGCTCAGAGCACGTTTAGCAGATTCACGCCATATGCCATCACCTTTCTTTTCGAGCTTTCTTATGGTGTCCTCAGTTTCGGTTTGTTTCTTTTTGAATAAGATTTTCAAATCTTCTATTTCATTATTCTTTCTTTCTAAAATCTGTAAAAAATGTACAGTACTTTAGCATACAGAATTAAGTATATAATGTGTAATTACAAGTGAGCTTGGTATTTTGCAAGTTTTTCTGTCTCATAGGTAATTCCTCCTAAATAGAAAAATTGCTTTCTATACACTGATAAAAATATGAATATACTAGAATAACTTATTTTAAAGTGTTATGTTTAGAATTTTCACATAAAAATTTAGTAAGACTACGAATAGCGAAGTATATGAATCCTTAAAGAATGAATCAGAATTAAAGTGCCATAAAGTGGCAGAGAAGCCATCAGAAAAGGGCTATCTTGGGTAGTACACTCCACCCCGTTATACTAAAGGTCAGCATCCTTCAGCCGAATGTATTCACAAATCCACTGCCTTACGGCTTAAAGCCAAGGTCTAGACACATGGGATAATAATTTGTCATAGGCTCCACTTCTATGTAGCTCTGTTTTGTGAATAAGAAAAAAAATGAACTCAAAAAATGTCAAAAACTTAATAACTTTTACACCACTTTTATTGTACCAGTTATTTCAAATTTTACTACTTAATAAACATAACCATGATATTATACCATACAGTAAAAAAATAAAATAAAATAAAAACAGAAATAACCAAATTAGGAAAGTTAATAAACAGTAGAAAATGTTACCCAGGCGCTCAAAAGAAAATCAGAGTAGGCCTGGCTGCTGTTCTTACAGTGCAGCTATACTTCCTGTTTACCCTAAATCAAGTGTAAGAAAAGTTGTTCAACAATGCCAAAGTACTTTTTCTTAGTGCTTTGATTAGCAGAATTATAGTTTATTTTTCTTGATTTAGTCTGAACCCTATGGCTGCTGGACCATATGCCTACAAATCATGAGCCAAAATAATTTTTCCTTTCTTAAGCAGCTTTTTCTTAGGTATTTGGTATGATATTAATTAATATAATAAATTGGTACCAAGAAGTGTGGTCACTGTTGTGATAAAACTGACCTTGTGGTTGCTAGACCTTTGAAACTGGTTTGCAGAAAATCAGAGAAAGACTTGAGAGCTGCAAGCTAAAGAAATCCTAGAATATCATAAGCAGAGCTTAATAAGCTATTCTGGCTTAAGTTTGGGAAGCCAGAATGCCAAAAAAAAAAAAAAATGGAGACAGTAAAGGACAGTCTGAGTCAGAAGGGGACATGGACTCTATCAGAAACAGGGCTAGATGCCATTCATGTTTTATTCTGGAAAAGAATTTGGCTGTATTCTACTCATATCTTGAAAATACATAAAGATTAACTGAAAATCCATAGACAGATTTGTCAAGAAAAATTATGAGACAGCAAAACTAACCCAGGATATGGCATAGCTACTACTACTTACTGTCTTAGTCAAATTTATAGAGAATGAGAGCAGAAAGAAATATACAGTTTGGAAAAAAAAAAAGTTTGAATCCAGTTAAATTTGAAGACAGAGCAGGTGGGGACAAAACATCTGTATGGTTAATGAGAACAGAAGCATTAGAGAAGTCACAGATTTAGTACTGGGGCAACCGAAGGAGCCATAAAGATTAAGACTTCATACATCCAGCAGCAGGATTATAGCAATGCAAAAATATCTAAAATTTTTCATTTGATAAGAGATTGGCTTGACAAAGAGAGCCATCAAGGAATCTTGGCACAAGCAGGGTTACCTAGCAAAGTGTTTTTACCAGGTCCAACCTCAAAGACACACAGACTCAGCTGTGGCCCAAGGAGGCCAAGATACATCTCAAGGTGGCCTAAAGATCTGATGTTGTCCATGTGCTGCTGGTTTTGCAACTATGAAGGGCGAGGAGGTAAGAGAGGCTTGTGTCAAGTTTCTAGATAGTCACTGATGCCAAGAAATAGCCCAAGAGAGAGGTGAGGTCATACGTGTTATAGGCAGCTGAGCTGAAGAAACAAAGATACTCAAGTCCAATAGAACCCATATGATATGACCACAAGCCCCACATGCTTGACATGGAGCTGGAAGGTTAGGTTTGGTATTTTCCATGATGAGTTTCATTGTTACTTTGGTCTGGTCTTTCTTTTTTATTTTTTCTTCCTTCCATTTGGAACAGAAATGGTTTATCCTATGCTGTGATGTGCTAGAAACTTTTTAATTTAAAAGGGGCTCACATTTAAGTGACTGCCTTGAGTCTCAGAAGAAACATAGCCTTTGCACTTTTGAACAGTAAAAGTTTAACTGACTGCATTTTGAATTTTGAGAAGGCCATCATCCTACCAAGCCCAGGGTGGAATGTTCATTCGGTTTGGATATAAAATTTCCTACACAGGCTCATGTATTAGAACATATAGTTCCCAGCTGGTGGGACTATTCTGAGAGACATTTGGCCTCACTGGAGGAAGTGGGGCTGAGGGTGTGAGGCACTGAGGTTTATAACCCAGCCCCACTTCTTGTCCTAAATACTTCCTAATGCACAAATACGATCAGCTGCTGCAAAACTCCACTGCCATAGAGATGCATTCCCCTAGTGTTCTATGTCACGGTAGACTGTATCCTTTGAAATATAAGCCAAAAGAAAGCCTTCCTCCCATGTATTTCTTGTCAAGCATTGGTCATGATGATGCTAAGGAAATTGTTACATATACCAAGAAGCTTATTTCAAACTCCTATCACTATGGTTCTTCCAAACATTCTTCAAATTCATTTATCCCTATACATCAATGTATTATTCCTCAAACAATTCTACTCCATTTTTTTCTTTTTTATTTTATGTGCATTGGTGTTTTGCCTGCATGTATGTCTGTGTATTGGGTCCCTTAGAACTGAGGTTTCAGACAGCTGCCATGTGGGTGCTGGGAACTGAGCCTAGGTCCTCTGGAAGAGTAGCCAGTGCTCTTAACTGCTGAGCCATCTCTCTAGCCCCCATTTTGATATTTTATAATAACAATTTCATTACATAAATTTATGATAAAAATGGTTTTATTTAAACAAAGGTAAATTTTTCATTATAGCAAAAAAGCTGAAGGATGAAAAGATGGCTCCATGGGCATACTGCTAGTCACACAAGCATCAGGGCCTGAGTTCAGATCCCAGTACTCACATAAAAGCCAGGCATTGCGGCATGTATCTAAAATCCTAGTGCTGGGGAAGCAGAGAAAAGCAGATCCTAGGGAAGGGGGCCATTTGGTCAGCTAGTTTATCCAAAGTAGTAATCTCTAGGTTCAGTGAAAGACCCTATCTCAGAAAATTAGTTGGAAAACAATAAAGGAAGATAGTAGGCCTCTAGTTTCCACAGGCACATTCAAATGGCAACCACACTCTTATACACATCACACACACACACACACACACACACACACACACACACACACACACGATGAAATCAAATAATATACTTGACTAAATGCTAATATATTTTCTGTGTCAGAGACACCTGTATGCATGATACTGTGGCCTAGGTTTTCTGCCTCTGCCCATGCTTTGTTTTCCTTTGTTTGATTTTTGATACAGGATCACTCTCTCTGGAGCCAAGCAAGCCTGGCAGTGCAGACTACTCTGGTATGCATACTAGCTACTCCTAAGAGCAAAGCAAGAGAATGATGAGGTCATGGAAGTGTTTAAGGCCAGTCTGGGGAACCCGTGCTAGAATTATTATGCCCAGTTGATTCTGTCTTTGTTATTCAGTTTGGAGAAGCAGACACATAGGCTTAGTTTTAAAAGAACATGTGTAAACTTTCTATCTGTACAAACCTTATATATTTAAAACATACATCATTAACACTAAAAATTTTAATAATTACAAAAATATAGCACAAACTAAAATTTTATATAGCAAACCATAAGTTGATGTTTCCTGAGACACTGGGGGAGATACAAATTTAATTCAAAATATTGAAAAATTGAGGCCAAACTTGGTAGTGCAGAGCTATAACCCAGCTGTTTGGGAGGCTGAGACAAGATGATCAAAGAGTAAGCTTAAGGCCAGGCTGGACGACTTAGGGAGATATTGTCTCAAAATAAAAACATCTTTTAAATGGATGGGACGGTACCCCAGTAGTGGTGTAGTACTTCCCTAGCATTTAAGAATTCTTGGCCCTGGCAGATCTCTGTAAGTTTGAGGTCAGTCTGATCTACAGAGTAAATTCCAGGACAGCCAGAGTTACAATAAAGTACCCCTGTCTCAGAGGAGGAGGAGGAGGAGGAGGGGGTGGGGGGGAGGAAGGAGGGAAGAGGGAGGAGGGAGGAGGAGGAGATTATTCTTGGCCCAGTACCCAGTAATACACACAATAAGAGAGTAAATAAATAAATAGACAAATACTGAAAAACTGGAAAACACAAATACAGACTACTCATAAAGGAGGCCTTGATCATCAGTGTTAACATTACACTACATGCAGTAGTGTACAAACAGAACTAAGTCCAAGAATTCAAGTGCAAGACCCTCAGGAAAATGAACTTTATTTGGAATAAAAGTTCTATTCTGTAGACATCTGGGTCTTTTCTCTGAGGGACCAAGAGTTCTTTCTGAAACTAAGACAAGCAAAGTGCAGTAGCACTTAGGAGGCCTAGGTAGGAGAATCACAAGTTTGAGGCCAGATAGGGAAGCAATATGATCCTGAATCTAATTAATTAATTAATTTTAAAAGTTGTTATTTTACTTCAAATTTCATGAATGGAGAAAAATCTGATGGTTGAGGCCTGTCATCCCAACTACTTGAGAAGCCAAGGCAAGAGAATGATGAGGCCACGGCCAGGCTGAGTAATTTAGTGAACCCCTGTCTTAATATAGCTCACTGGTAGAGTACTTTCTGGTCCTCGGATCCTCAGCTACCCAGGTGTGCACACTTAGGCACATGCACACCTACACCCACATAGGCACACATGCATGCACACACACATACACACACACACACTCACAAAAATCATAAGTGGTAATGATCTAGTAAAACCTATATGAAATTCAGCCTTAAAATAGTTGAAGAAGTAATAAGTAATATAAAAATAAGAACATAGACACATTTTACAATAGAGTTTACTAGTAACTTTTGATAGGATTTTACTTCATCAAATTCCATTTACAAAAACATATACTATTATCAAATACCTAATACATGGATAGATGGACAGGTGCATGGCCCATCACAAGCCCCAGAATACGGTAAATACTGCATACAACATAAGTATACCCTACCTTCTGCACATCGGCATCATGTTTCTGTTGCAGCTTAAGTTTTTCTTCATAAATCTTTGCTTCCATCATTTTTGTTTTCATGTCCAACTTCAAGGGAAATATTTTAGAGATTACCAGAGAGTCACTTTATGGTGGTACCCTGCGCTCACATTCAAACCCACGCGGAATTTCAGTCTTTAGTATTTTCATTTCAGTAGGTCTCTTCCAACTTTCCTCTTTGCTCACAACTGCTTGCTTATTTCAAAATATTCCTATTAGCCTATGTATTGAAACATGACATTTCACTGTGTCTGGGCAGCTGGATCAGTTAGCAAAGTACTTGCCATATAGGCATGACTTTGATCCTTTGCCCATGGCAGCAGCAGCAGCAGCAGCAGCAGCAGCAGCAACAGCAACCCAAACCAGGCTTGGTGGTACACACTTACCAACCCAGCTCTGGGAAAGCAATGACAGGAGACCCTAAGACTTGCTGGCCAACAGCACAGCCTACTTGGTAGGTTCTGGGCCAATAAAACTGCTTGCCAATTTCAAATAAGAATGAAAATAAAGCAAGCTGAAATAATAGTGGAAATTAAATTTTCAGTAAGTCAAATAAAAGCCTCAGTAAAAATCCTGACCAATAGAATGAATCACATGGAAGACAGAATAGTCAGACATAAGATAAATCAGAGGATATGGATCATTTGTTAAAGCAAACAATAAATTTAAATATATTTAAAAGAATGAGATATATTAGCTCTTTGAGACAGTGTAAAAAGACAAAATTTATGAATTATGGGAATGGAAGAGAAAAAAATCCCATGTTAAAGACATAGAAAATATTTTCAATAAAATAATGAAAGAAAATGGTCCAATCCTAGAGAAATAGATGTCCATCCAGAAAAAAGAGACATTCGGAACACCAAATACACAGAACCAGAAAAATAAATTCCTCACATTATACTACAGTCAAATAATTAAAAATTCTGAAGAAAAAACAAAACAAAATAGTGAAAGTGGCAAGAGAGAAGGACCAAGTCACACTTAAAGGCAGGCCTATCAAAGCAAAAGCTGAATTTTCAATGCAAACTCTGAACAATGGAAGGGCATGAAAACATGTATTTCAAGTTCTGCAAAAGACTCCAACTGCCAACAGAACTGTCACCATGTAAGGAGAAAGAAAAACTTCCCATGACAAAAGTAGGCTAAAGTAATATGTGACCACTAGGCCAATGCTACAGTGGATACTGGAAGGAATACTTTGAATAGAAGAGAATGATAAACAAATCTAAGAAACCACATTGGGGGGGTGGCGGGGAGAAGAAAAGGTTCCAAGACAACTGTTAACTAAATGAGGGTTTAAAAGCCATCAAACATTACAAAATCTACAAAGTGAAAGGAAGTGAATTAATACACACCTTCCAATAACAATTCTGAATATCAGTGAACTGAACTCTCCAATCACCAGACATGGAATAACTGATTGGATTAGAAAGCACAATCCCCCTTTTTGCTGTATCCAAGAAACTTACATCACAAAGATAGATAGCCACCTTAGGGCAAAAGAATGGGTAAAGGTATTTCAAGCCTATGGTACCAGGAAACAAGTGGTTGTATGTATTCTGATACCTAACAAGACTTCAAACCAACACTTTTCTGAAGAGATAATGATTGCTTCATATTGATTAAGAAAACAATCCATCAAGAGAACATTTTAATTCTAAGCTTATCACACTGAACACAGGTGATTCAATTCCATAAATAAAATACTATGAAATTTGAAGTCACAGATTAATACTAAGACAGTTATAGTGACTTAAATACTCTATTCTCACCAACAGACAAGTCATCTAGGCAACAAACAAACATCAGAGATAAATGACACTATAGATGAAATGAATAAACAGGCTTTTGAAGAGAATTCCACGCAAACACTATAGAATATACATTCTTCCCAGCAGTCCTCAGGACTTATTCTAAAACTGTTCGTGCTGGGACACGAAGCTAGTCCCCGAAAACAGTAAAACTGAAATAACCTCTGTATCTGATTATGGAATAAAACTAGAAATCAACAGCAAAAGAAACCACAGAAAATATACAAACGCAAGGAGACCACACCACTGAATAATGACTGGGTCACTGAAGAAATCAAAGGAATTTATATATTTCTAGAGCTGAATCAAAATGAAAACACAACATTCCAAAACCTATGAGATATGGTGAAGCGGTCCTTATAGCTTAAGTATTCATGTAACAAGATCAGGATACTCTCAAACCAACAACAATGAAGCATCTCAA
The DNA here is from genome assembly GCA_026225945.1 of Cricetomys ansorgei. Taxonomy (NCBI): domain Eukaryota; kingdom Metazoa; phylum Chordata; class Mammalia; order Rodentia; family Nesomyidae; genus Cricetomys; species Cricetomys ansorgei. Next base: position 6,194,849 of record JAMJFZ010001881.1, read on the forward strand.
GGCATGGGAAAAAGAACAAACCAGACCCAAACCTAGAAAACAGAAATAATATCAGGGCACAAATCAATCAAATAGAAACAAACAAACAAAGACAATAAAAATTAATAAAGAGTTAGTGCTTTGAAAAAATAAACAAGATTGACAAACCTTTTACCAAATCAATAACAAGTGAGAGAGAAAAGATTCAAACTGTAAGACTAGAGATAAAAGAGGCAGATTACAATAGACAGCAATGAAATACAGAAAATCCTAAGAACATACCCCCAAACTTATAGTCTACCAAATTAGAAATATAAACAAATTGAAATTCTAAATACATAAGACCTACCAAACTTAAAACAAGCAAAATTTTAAAAACTAGATAAAATGCAAACATATCTATAGCAAGCAACATGATTAAAGTAGTAATAAAGGGCCTGAAAATCAATAATAAATAAATAAATAATGTTCGCTGCTAACACCAAAACAGGCATATGGATTAATGGAATAATCAAGGATCTGATATAAACTCACAATCACAGCCATCTGATTCTTTACAGAAAGGTCAAAACTATACACTGGAGCTTCATGAGCCATTCTTAAGTTACTTCTTCCCTTTGCCTTCCCTTCCCCCAACACAGCCCAGGAATCTCTTTGTTCCTGAATCACCCTTGCTAGGTAAGTCATTTCTCTTTCTCATTATCCCCTTCCTTGCTCATTACCTCCTCCTGCCTGTAGCCACAGACCTAGCTCCAGATCAGTGGCCTTCAAACCTGCTTTAAGAGCCACCTGTGACTGGTGAGATCCTCCTTTCTTCTCCCATCCTTCCCTCTGCCCCCACAGACCCATGGTCTGGGAGTCATCTATCTCTGATCCAATTAAACAGCTCATCCACCAGCTTTACCTGGTCTTGCTCGGGTCATGCATCTCCTGCACTGGCCCAGTCTAAGGAAAGCCAGATTACCACATCAGAAACATACCAAAGAAAGAAGTCCATATGACCAGATCAAAGCACTAAAACAAAAACCACATGAGTAGTCAAGATAGCATGTCTCCTATCAAACCCACTGGTCCTACAGAAGTGTTCTGTAATGAGATCTACCTAGATGAACCCCAAGGACACAGAATTTAAAAGAACAACCATAAACTTTATCAAGAAATTTAAAGAAAACGCAAGCAAACACTTCACAGAACTCCAAGAGGATAACAATAAACACTTGAGTGATGTCCAAGATTATACAGATAGATGGCTGAAAGAAATGACCAAGATAATTCAGGATTTGAAAAATAAATTCAATAGAGATAGAAATATTGATATTGTACAAGCTGAAATGAAGATGAAATTGAAAAACTCAATCTTCTAGTTAAAAAACTCAGGGGAAGCCTTACAATTAGGATGAATCAAATAAGAAAGTAGAATCCTGGGACTCAAAGCTAAAGGGGAAGATCTAGACAAAATAATCAAGAAATATGAAAAAATTAAAGTGCAAGAAAGGAACATGCAGGAAATACAGGACACCATCAAAGGACCAAATATTTGAATTATAGACATAGATGAGGGAGAAGAGTCACAGGTCAATGGCACAGACTGGACCCTTAACAGGATCATAGCAGCAGCAAATGCTCCTGACCACTGGACCATCTGTTGAGCCCTTGGAAAAATATTTTCATAAGAGAACAGATCTGTATTTTTAGCAAGGAGAGGAAAAATTTAAAAAAGGAAAAATTATAAACTGGAAATCCCAATAACTGAATAGGGGAACAAATAACTAGAGAAGGTTAAGAGGTTTGAGAGAGCAGCAAAAGAGTCTGTAAAATTTCATGACAGTCTAAGGGAAACTAAACACCTGAGAAGTGAAAAAAATTGATTAAAATAATTTTTAGAAATTTACAACCTTAGAACTCCAAGAGGCTAATAAATATGTAATTAGATTATCTATGTAAGAGAATATGAATGGAGGAGGGGAATTTAAAGAGCCAAAATGTCCCAGGTTTGATTGTTTTTAAAAAGCTGACTTAACCATGCATGGAGGGCACATGCCTTTAATGCTAGCACTTATGGGGCTGAGGCAGGAGGATAATCAGTTCAAGGCCAGTCTGTGCTATACAGTGAGAGCGAAAGGTAGTTTAGACTGCATGCTGAGACACAGTCTCAGAACGAGAAATAAGTCTAACTCAAAGAACACAGTGCTCAGCAAAACCCAGATACTCTAAGTAGAAAGAAAATGACATCTAGGAAAATCACGAACTTCAGGAAATCTTAATGGACAGTAGGAAAGAGATGCTGTGTACGTGGGAATAATAAGAATGTCAGCTCATTCCAACCGAGCACAACAGATATCACAGTCCAGTAGTAACATATCAGATGCTGAACGGATAAGAGAAGGGTCATGTGGGATGTCAGCAAGTGCTCTCAAAAAGGCGCTCTGAAGAATAAAAGAAAATGATGCCAGGGGCAACCTTAGGTCCAAAGGAAAGACGCCTGCAGAAATATTAAATAACTAGAAAAAAAAAACAGCTTTTCTCTTCTCATAATTTTGAGAAACAAAAATTTCACAATCCTTAAAAAAAAAAAACAGTAAAAAGTGGGGTTATATCTGAAAAGAATATAGCAAAAACACAACAGAAGATAATGATCAGTCATTCTCTCTCCATCTTTACCCTGCTGCTCCACTCCTCAGTTCATCTGATTTTGTCAATTACCTCTGAGTAACCAAACAAATACAGAACACAAAACAACACATGTACCCCTAAAACAGAAGATAAAACTTGAAATGAAAAAATGAGGAATAATCATAAAGTATATTTAACTTGTGGATAAAATAATATATTTAATACAGATAGTCACATGAAACACCTAAAATATGATGGGTAAAAACATCACTTCTTTATGCTGTTAAGTTGAACTTTTAAAATAAAGCTGAACCAGGCATAGTGGTTGTAAGCCTGCAATCCCAGTACCCAGACGGAAGAGACAGGAGGATCACAGCAAGCTCAAGATCAGCAAGGTCTATACAGTGAGTCACAGACCAGCCAGAGCTGCACAGCAAGATCTTTCTCAATGAGTCAGTTTTGTAAAATCAATATAGAAATACAGAGGCAGTTAAACATATGTCACTGTAAGTCATTATTGCCAAGATTAAATTACCTATAAAATCAGCAGAAACTTTGTTACAACAGAAGATAAGTAAAATTTTGAAAAAAGAGGGAAGAATTAGGACAGACCTATAGAAACTGAAACTGAATATAGACTCGGATGGAGCTACAAATGGGAAGATGAAATAATGGCATTGATTTCCATTTAAAGGCAAAACCTTCAAGTTAAATGAGATGTTCTTACATCAAGAATGAATAGTCATGTAAATCAGCCTCTCTAAACAGAGCCAGAAAGTAATGACAGCAGCAGCAGCAGAACAGCAACACTAATGCTTATTTTTGCAATATTAATAGCAGCAGCAGCAGCAAGGAATAGAAATTGCAGAACAACAACTGGTTCATTAAACACTGTGAGCAAAGTACAGACCTAGGGATCTGCATGTGTTACTTAATCCCAACAACCACTTTCCAAAGTGGAGCTTTTGCGTCTCTAATTTATAGAACACACAACTAAGTCACAAAGGGGAACCTGCTCCAGGTTTCTCAACAGGGAGGTAGAACTCCTAGATTCACTCATGCTCATCAGTTTGTGTCCAGCTGATAAGGCTACTTGGCACTGAGTGGCTTTTAGATGACAATTCATCTATTCTAAACAGCACATAAGCAGAACTAAAATGAGGAAAAGAAGATAAATCCTCTAAATAAATAACCTCGTGGTCTGAAGTTTTCCTGGGAGGAAAACCTGGCACAACTGGGAAGAGAGAAAGGGACGTGTATGGGTGTGTACTCACCACTCTCTACATGCTGTGGTTTTACTTTGTTGTTAATGTAGCGCACCTACCCCTGTGAAAATACCTTTGACTTCACTGATCATTTAGCTGACTTATAGAACCTCACTCAAGGTTTCATAGCAGAATTTGCTGCTTAAATGTTTGAGCTTTCACATTTCTTGTTTTTAACTAATGAAATTTTCTGTATTTTTCTGCCTTAATTCTGTATTCCTTTCATAACTTATTTTTCAGTACCCTAAAGATCACAATGTCATTTTCATTTTTCATGCAAAGAGTCTTTGATCACCAAATCTCAAAGCTGTTGCATTGCTCTCTGTTGAGAAACACAGAGAAGCCAGCTATGTCTACTCCTACTTCCACTAGCTTGCCTTGGCTTCTGTGGTAGCTGCTTTTCTAGCTAGTCTCTTGGGCCTTGGAAATGCTTATCTCTTATTTCTGTATTTATTCAATTCTTCTACTGTCTTGCTGTAAGCCCCAATACCCTGGTAACATGGATGGACCTGCATGACAAGGTTCCAGGCTCCCTGGCCAGGGAATTTCAGCTCACCAGCCATTTTGCCCCCTTCTCTTTGCTGTAATGGCAACAAAACGCCTTTCATCAATAATAATAAAGTCTGCATGGCCTAGTAATATCTGAGCTGGCTGCTGTTGGCTGGGAAGGAAATGTAGCCATTTTTACTCAAAAGTAATTGCTATTGTAAAATACCTTGCTGGCTCCTAAGTTCTGGCATGTGTAGAGCTATCTATGCATACAGATAGTACAATTGTAAGGCTATTTCTGGAGTGGGCATTGGTCCTCCTAGGAAAAGACAAGTCTTTAACAGATAGAAGCAAAAAGAGCCTAGGTAGAGAAAATATAAATATGCACCTAAGAGCTAAAATCATAAAAAATAAAAACCCTTTGGTGTCTATATGGCACCCTGGTCTGCTCTGAGGCAGATGGAGATATTATTCAGCTAATAGTAACATTCAACCAATTATGGGTTATTAAGTCAAATGTTCTTTCAGAGTAAACAAGATAACTTTGAAGTATGTAAGTCGCAGGAGGAAGGACAACCAGCTCCTCCCTGGGAGTGATCAACTTCTACCAGCGACTACAACTGCATATCAAACCGATTCCTCTGGAGGCCTGACTAACATCTGCATACCAAAAAAAAACTGCATTTGGCTTTTTAAACTTCTTGCCAGAGCAGTTCTCTCTCTTTTCTGTCTGGTGTGGTTCTCCCCTGGTAATGTACATTGTCAGTCTCTCCCTCCTTCCCTTTTTGGTGTGGTTTTTCCACTGACAAGGCATTGTCAGTCTCTCTCATGCCCCTCTCTTTTCTTAATATGTATACTGTTAATTCTCCTATTAAAAACACTCCTGCGTTTTACTTCTGAAGCGTGTTTCCACGTGTCATTTCAAAGCGCGATTATGTGTGCCATTTCTTTGGGTCTCATAAAAGAACAAACTGCTCTGTTCGTTTGTCATTCCTCATTTTCCCGCACTCTACTCCCTCCTGCATAGAGTTTTCATGAACCTGTTTGTGGAAAAGGCTGGATCCCTCCGCACTATCTAAAGGTAGCCATTCTCCCTGAATGAGTCCCACATTAATCTTCACTCCTATACATGTAAGCCTTTGGAGGCCTTAACTGTGTTCACCTGTAGCTTCCTATTCACAATTCTGTCTTCAGGCCCTTGCTCTTCTGTGTCGATTGTCACCTCACCGCCTACAGTGATAGGTGCCTATAGAATATCAAATTCAACAACTAGTAAGATCAGCACTTACTCTGCACAGTCACATTCTGAACCTTAGACTCCTCTTTTTCCTCCTTTTCAATGTCTAAGTGACTCAACAAGTTCAATCTCAGCAGGGCTTCCTTTGTAACCCTACTGTTACTAATCTGACAGCTCTTCATCAACCCTCTCATTAAATGTTAAAATCTCTTCACTCTTTTCTAATCTTTCACCATATTAATCCAGCTGAGAAACCACTACTGATTTAACTGCCTCAAGTACAGTTGTGAAAATGTCATTGTCTAATCAAAGCCCATAGTTCCCTGTCTCGTTGACAGCAAGATATATTTTCGACCAACTCTCTTTCTTTTGCCCATGATGTACCAGCCAACTAGTTAAAAGCTCTAGCTAAACACAGGCCTTGTTTCATCCTTCCTGTCTTCAGCTGCCCATTAAAATATCCACACGATTCAACTCCTGGCTCAAACATCATTTCCTCCATAAAATCCACCACAAACTCTGAAGACAGAAGCAAACGTCTCCTTCATTATATATGCTACAAAGTTTCCCACTCTACACTTCTATCCTCGAAATGAAACTTAAGCCTTAAGGACCTTCTTATGCTTACTGAAAAACATTATTTGTAGTCATATTTTAATAATATTAATGTACTTTGAGAATTTGATTGCAGTCACATATTTCCTTTATGTTGTACACGTATATGCATAAATGTATATTATGTATATTAAAATTAAGTTTTATATTTTATAAAAATGTAGGCCAAAATTCAAGAATTTTTAAGTGAACCAATAGAGAACATGAGCAGAGATGGCCTTCTTAAAACAGGGCATTAAAAAATTATTTTTCTGTCATTAAAAGCTAACTGGTATCTGGCTCCTTCTTACCTCCCAATCTCCTGGTTTAAAAAATGTTTACTTTGAAACTAAAGTATCCACCTAGACCACTTATCCCTATCAAAAAATTTACAGTGAAAGAAAGTTGAAATCAATGGGAAAATTCCTCGCCTCATCTGACTAAATTCTAGCATATACCTGGAAGATCTTAGACAATTTCTTTGAATACCCTAGCTAAGCAACCCATATTTGGAAGAAGTAAAGAGAGATCAAAAGATCAAGACTAACTTCAAAGTAATAGGAGTGTACGCCAACCCATGCTGTGGGAAGCACAACTGAGACAAAGAAAAGGTGTTGGGTGACTTCATTCTTTAGAGAGCCTTCTGACAAGCATTCTAAAAAGAATTTCTGAAATTTCTACTTAAAATTGAGCCCCATTTGCTCTGAAGTATTTACTTCCAACAACAGCTCTGAGGTTGTACATTCCTACAAAATTAATAAAGCTAATGTATAATATACTGATTCATTGAACATAAGAGTCTCCTTAGGTATAAAGACAACCTACTAAAGTATGATTAATTAAATTTAGAGTTAACTACCAATGCTTACAAACTTTGAGCTAAACATTTTCTCATTAAAAATAATTTACAAATGATTCAAAGGACCAGTATGTTTATATAAAATACTCTTTTTATTATTACCCATTTGAAATAACCAAAATTTAGTATTTAATATTGAAACTGACAGAATACTAAAATAAAATTAAAAATCACAATAATCATTAATGACTGTAACAGAAAAAAACAAATCAAAGTTATTGAGACAACATTCTTTATCCATTTTTAAACTACCAAGGCTTATTGAGACAACATTTTTATACATTTTAAACTACTAAGGCTAGGTGCAGAGATGCAGGCCAGCAAGCCGCAAAGAGACTGAGGCAGGAGAGCTGCTTGCTCCCAGGAGCCTATGACCAGCAGGGAACATAGTAAGAGACTACCACACACATTCAAAAGGGAAATATGTGTACACAAAGTAAAGTGCTAAGAAACGCCCTGCATGTTCACCAACTGCTTCAAACATATTTAAAAAAAATCCAAATATACAAAAAACAAAGAAAATTTATTTTGATATACAGAATAATTATAAACTCTACAAGCTTTCACTAAAATTTAGAGTGTACCCTTAGTAACACTACTGAAATTTAAATTTTACAGCACTAGAAATCCTAAAGCATGGCACTTTCAGCCCTCTCTGGAGGCTAGCAATTTTCAAAACACTGTGAGCAAAAAACATTTTTTACAATGAACATTTGATACATTTGTTTGGTCATATTTTCTTTCTAAATCCCAAGGATCATCACTAATCAGGTTAGAAAACTGATTCATAAAGCAACCATCACTCTCCTTAGGTACCAACTTGTGACCATCCTCCTTCTAGAGGACTTTACTAGCTCCTGACCAGATGAGTCACCATGCTGGAAACTAAGATTCTTTTTGACTGATATAACTAGTACAGCCTGCTCTCTAAATACAAATTTGAAATATTTCATTAGGCAAGTTGTTATCTATTATACCAACTTATAACAATCAGTCACTTGAATGTCATTCCTGGGTATTAGAGATTCATAAAATTCTTCCAAACATTAATGATAGCTATTTCAAGGAACTACCACATTAAAGGAAATAACAGATAGCATGCACATAATTACATGCTGATATTTACTCTAATTTTTAAAATTTACTCATACATAAACCAGATTTATATGAAAGAATAAAAATTAGAAACTACAGTTTTATTTTGCTTATGTTCTGTACATGCCTTGGCATTTATTTCCTTTACTGACATCCTCTCTACCTCATTTCTTCCTACATCAGTATCTGTTCTTGGTATTCTATATGAACAACTCAGCAGAGGACAGAATCTATTCCAATACGTCCACCAAAATACACACTAGCATCTAGGACACTAGTAATGAACTAACTCTTGCCTGGGGAGAATTTACAGTGGTATTTCCTTGTACAATTACTTACTAAGTGTTGTGATGATATAGTTCATAATAAATCAGTAAAGTACCAGTTCTCTCGTTTATTATATAAATTGCTTTACTTGACTCTATTTAAATACTATATTTAACCAGTAAACTCTTGGGTGGGGCGGGGAGGCCTAATTAACATTATGTATAAGAAAGAAGCAACATCTCTTTTATAGGAAACGGGTAAAGGTGAAATTCCATTTGCTTCCATTTTACTTTTTTAAAATGGCAGTTTGGGGGCTACAGTTAACAACAGTTAACAACGGCTGCTCTTCCAGAGGTCCTATGTCCCAGCATCCCATGAAAGCTCACAACTACCTCTAACTCCAGTTCAAGAGATCCAATGCCCTTTGATGACGTCTGCAAGCACCAAGCATACACATGGCACACAGACATACATGCAGGAGAAACATCCATGCACATAAAATAAAGTAAAATAAAAGTTTAAAAACAGTAGTTTCTACCATATGTTCTGAAAATTAATGGTTGATCTAAAAGCTGATCTTCTTTCTATGTTGCTTCTTATTTTCAGTGACAACAGGTTTCCAAATGTTTTGGTCCATGTCAGAAACTTTTTCTTAAATTACAAAAAAGAACCAACAACATAACTGCTGGATGATATTCCCTGTCACAGTGTTCTTTAATGAGGCTGTTAGAAGAAACATGCCAACAACTACAAAAGCAACTAGTCAAGAATGGTTAAGAGAGACAGGCTGAAGCAAAATAAAAGACCACTGACACTGAGCGTGTTTTCCCATGCTGTCCAAAACAAATGGAAATCTTGAAAAAAACACATTGAACTATTTTACATGTGTATTTTTACTCACACAAAGCTACTTTAATTTAATGCTAATAAAAATAATACTGTAAATATTACATATCTAACATAAAAGGCATCATCTACACAACTATGAATTGAAAATGGAAATTCAGCACATACAGTTTTTAATTATATTAGTTATTCTAAAACTCTCAATATTAACAGAATTAAATTCTTTATGAAATGCTTCGTGACAGAAAGAAACTGTAATCTCTAGGACGATTCATTCCACTGAAATCTCTGCACTCTTGAACACAGAAGCAAGTCAACAGCTCAATCTTAATTTTATACATTGAGGATGTGACTAACTTAGCGGCTGGCAAAATGGCTCAGCAGATAAAGGTGTTTGCCACCAAATCTGATGACCAGAGTGAAATCTCCAGGACCCACAGAATGGAAAGAGACGCCAGACCTACAGTTGTCCTCTAATGTCCACACCCACATGATGGCATGTGTACACACACACACGCTCTCTCTCTCTCTCTCTAAATAAATGAATAAACAAACAAACAAACAAATAAAATGTAATTTAAGAGAATCTGAAGATTGCTTTTCGGATGGCCATTTTCACAATAGTAATCCTACCAACCACGAGCATAGGAGGTCTGTCCATATTCCGGTACCTTCTTCAGTTTATTTCTTCAATGTCTTAAAGATTTACATTACACAAGTCTTTCATCTCCTCAGTCAAATTTATTCCTCCATGGTCTTTTTTTTTTTTTTTTAGGATATTATGAATAGAATTTTTCCCCTATTTCTTTCTCAGCATTTATTGTTGTTATATAGAAAGGCTATTGCTTTTTGTGTGTTAATTGTGTATTCTGACACTTTCCTGGATATGTTTATCAGCCCTAGGTACTTTCTGGTGGAGTATTCAGGCTTTTTATATACTGGATCATATCACTTGCAGATAAGGACACTTTGACTTCTTCCCATCCTATTTGTATCTCCTTTATCTCCTTCACTTGTCTTACTGCTCTAGCTAACACTTCAAGCACTAGAAATGCTTAGTTTTTCTACATTTAACATGATGCTGGCTGTAGGCTTATTGTATACTGTCCTTATTGGATGTGTTTCCCGTATCCTTCAATTCTCCCGGATACTGATCATGAAAGAATGTTGGATTTTTGCCAATGGCCTTTTCTACATCTAATGAAGTAGTCATGGAGTTTTTTGCCCATTAGTCTATTTATGGTACATATTATATTTATCAATTTATGCATGTTGAAACATCCCTGCTTCTCTAGAATGAAGCCAATTTGATAATGGTGGATAAACTTTTTGATGGGTTAATTCTGTTTACCAAGAAGTCATATAGTTACTATAAATTTCACACATTTAAAGCACACAATTTGAAAGTTTTTAGTATACCTTAGCCATATCATGATAGAGCAAGTTGTCCTCCACACAAATGCCTACACCATATATCAAGCATATACACATAATAATAATTTTAGTGTTTTAGTATAAAGAGAACAAAAGGGCACTCAATATTTTACCAATAGCAGTAGCTATTTTTTTTAGGCTTCTAGGTGTTACTTTCTTTATATATATAAAAATAAAATATATATATTTCCATATATGTATGTATGTGTATATATATATATATATATGTATACATATATGTGGAAATAAAAATATATTGAAATAAAAGTATATACTTATGTATGTATGTATGTGTGTGTGTGTATATATATATATATATATATATATATAGAGAGAGAGAGAGAGAGAGAGAGAGAAAGAAAAGATAAAGAAAGGATACCTCTCTGCTTTCCAAAATCTCTTTGATAAATATCCACATAAATTATAATCGGAAAGCCTACTTTAAAAAGAAAGCTAAAACAAATATAGTTATCACATTAAAACAACTTATCATATATATTTAAATGTTTTACAATAGAGAAAATATACGATAAAATTTCATCAAATAAGTCAGAAGTGACTCTTAACTTCAAAAAGGTGTTTTTAAACATACACTGGACATATTTGATATTCTGAATAAATTGTTTCCACGCATGCCTCTCAAAGAACTGACGAGCATCCTTACAGTTAACACCAAAAAATAAGAGAACAAGCACAAGAGTGTGAAAAAACAAAACCACCACACACTCAACAAGTAGAATACGTGACAATGGCAACACTTCTTTTTCAAATCATACAGGTAACATAAGTGTGTTATTCTTAACCTGCACTACCACAATAAAGAACAAAAATATTATCTCACAAAACACAATAATTTTAAACTTGGTGTCCTTTCAACACACTTAATTACTTCTAAAGATAAATTCAAAATAAAATTTAAAAAGGAGCTACTTGGACACAAGTCAGAATAATTTTAAAACAGGTAATGAAAAAAACAAGTAAACACAAGTAAAATATATTCCAGCACCAAGTAGTCCCTAAGATCCCAGGCGCTAGGCTCTAGGCTTATCCCGCAGTCTGAATTCCCAGGCACACCCCATTATCACAACTATACATAAGCACAAACTCCTGCACCTAGCAGTAGGTTGACACCAGCAGTCAAAGGAGCATATCTACAAAAATGGAACACCAGACTCAACCACAATTGCAACAGACAGCAGGCTGGTCCACCAGGGATACTACTCTAACCTTACACCATAACCATAACCACAACCCCTAACCCTAACCTCTAACCCCTAACCCTAACCCCTTAACCAACTCTAACCCTCTAACCCTAATCCTAACTTCAATCCTAACAGATTAGGCCAGAATCCACAAACTGAGCCTCTAGATCACAAACTTTGCACCAGATCTCACAGCTCCAGGTTCAAGACCTATTTGGTTAACTCAGTCTTTTAGACATGCTCACCCAGGAAACACCAATCTGAACCCAAGGCCCGAAGCTTCAGGTCCACCTTAGAATCAAGCCACTCTTTGCATTCTTGGATATCATAGTAGAGCTTATATATCAAATTCCCCACATATACCAGTACAGGTTTCTGTGAATCCTGGATTCACCGAAAGTTAGCCCACAGCCTCACATTTTAGACCCATCACATTCAGCACCCTTCACACCAGGTCAGCCTCCCTGGTGTGACCACTATGGATAGTTTCACACTTGCCCTCATGAACTAAGCTCTGAGTCCATGTTCATGTACCCAAGCAACACTATGGTGCAATTCAGTGGATCCAGGATGTAGGAACATCCCCACAGACCAATGTACCACACACCTGCTGACCAAGGTACCACACAAGCCTGCCAGAGGGCTCCTGCAGCATGTGTGCCTATAAACCATAGCAAACATCCTGTCAACAGTCACTGGTTAACTGCCTGGCAAAAGGCCTTTACACCCAAAGCCAGCTTGCGAAATCTGTAATAGTCTACCTCCTTAAATGAATAAACAATATAAGACAAGAAATGGGAAAAATCAAGGCTGGAGACATGGCTCAGCACGGAAGAGCACTGGCTGCTCTTCCAAGGACTCAGGTTCAATTCCTAGCACTCAGAGGGTGGTTCGCAATTATCTGTAACTCCAGTTTCAGGGGATCTAATACCCTCTTCTGGCTTTCATGGGGTCTCAACATGCATGTAGTACACAGAGATACATGAAGGCAAAACACTCGCACATGAAATAAAAATAAATAAATCTTAAAATGGGCATGGGAACATAACAGAAGCAATTCATCCAAAGCATTGGTAAGATGGGAGTTTAGGGTACTATATCTCTACATCAAAAGAAAAACAGATATTGACATACCATTTAATTTCTAGAAACTAGAAAAAACAAAGTCAAAAGTTGGTAGAAGAACAGAAATCATAAATATTGGAAAATAAAGTAAAATATAACTTAGAAATAAATGAAACTGAGTCAGTTTTTTCAATTGACAGAACTTGAATAAATGAATAAATACAAGAATCATTAAAACTAATACCATAGAAATACAGGATCATAGAGACAAGTATGGAAAATTATTCACCAACAGATTGGACAGTCTAAAAGAAATGGGTAAGTTCCAAAATGCATGTAGCCTACCAAGACTGAGTGAATTTTGAAGAAAGGGAATACCTGAACAGACCAAGACCCAAAATAAGACAATTCATAAATTGTCAACAGAGAAAAGCTCAGACCTGGTGGCTTCACTGCTGCACTGCACGGCAAAATCTTAAATACTAAGCACAGGCCCTGCTCAAGTCAACTAAAATTGGATTAAATACTGAAATGTAAGACCTGAAATTGCAAAACCAGTAAAAGGGAGCATAGGAGAAAGTTTCATAATATGGCTTTACATGAGAATTTTTTACATCTGATCCCAAAAGCGCATCTCTAAAAGCAAGAACAGACAAATAGGGTGATGTCAATCTAAAGCTTCTGTTCAGCCAAGGAAACAATTAACAAAAGAGATGAATAATAAAGGGTAACATTTTGTAGGTAGGAGAGGGAGTAGACAGGGGTAGGAAGGAGATAAGACAGGGTGAGAGTAACCACAGTGCATTATTTACATGTGTGAAACTGTCCAAGAATACAACTAATTCTAAAGGGGTGAAGTTTCTTACAAGGTATATATCTAACAATGAGATAATATTTAAAATATATAGGAAAATCTAGAGAAGGAAAAGAAATTACAAAATGGACAAAGGATCTAAATACACATCCATCAAAAGAAGACACACAAATGGATAACAGATACAAAGAATGTTTAACATCACTAAGTATTACAAAACAGCACAGAGATGCAAATTAAAACCACATTACCTATGTCTGTTAGGACAGCTATTATTAAAAAGTCAACACTGGGTGTGATGGATAACACCTGTAACCACAGCACTCAGGAAGCTCAGGCAGGAGGATTACTGTGAATTCAAGGCCAAGCTGAGCTACAAAGTTGAGTTCCAGGTCAGGCTGTACTAGAGAGTGAGACTAAGACCTTGTCTAAAAGTCAGAACAATAACAAAACAGGACACGTGATAACAAGTGCTGGCAAGGATGAAAAAGAAAGGAAACCCTTAAAGACTAGGGGAAAATGTAAATCAGCACAGTCGTTATAAACCAGTTCCTCAAACAATTAAAAAGGAAAATAGCATGTGATTCAGCAATCCCACTGCCAGATAGTTTTATGAAATCAATACATCAATGATAATTTCACAGCCAGGTTCACTACAACAACCAACCACAATAGCAAAGATATAGAATTAACCTATGTTTCCAATTAATAGATGAATAGATATTTCATGAATGAATAGATAGGTGTTTTTATGTGATATATTGGTGTGTATGAATATTTCTCAGTCTTTAAAGAAGTAAGAAATCCTGACATTTGAAATAAAAAAACAAGCATTATACTAAGAGAAATAAGCCAACCAAAAAAAAAAAAAAAAAAAAAGAACTACTTCTTACTTTTATATAGAATCTAAGATGATTTGAATTCTAGAAACAGATTAGACTGGTGGTCATAAGATCCTGGGATGACTGTAATTAAAACAGGCAAAGTTTCAGTTAGGAGTATTGGCCTTACATGGATTCACAGAAAGGTGATAGAGCTAACAATTGAATGCCACGCATTTCAGTATCACTGAAAATAAATTTCAAATACTCTTATCACTAAAAGTTTATTATACCATGTATCAGCTACAGAGAAGATCAATTTGGCAGATGGATGTAACTAGTAAGAATATAAGAATAATAAACAGTGCTGGGCTGTGGTGGAGCACGCCTTTAATCCCAGGACTCGAGAGGCAGAAGCAGGTGGATCTCTGTAAGTTCCAGGTTAGCCTGGTCTATAGAGTTGTAGGCCAGTCAGAGTTACAACAGAGAAACTTTACCTCAAAAAGTTTAATAAATAAATAAATAAATGAATAAATAAATAAATAAATAAATAAAAACACTAAGAATGGTGAAGTTAAAAAGATGATTTACAAGTAAGCAGATATAGAGGGTACATGGATTCACTGAGGACAAATACACTCATTCTAAAAACTGCAATTACCTCTGTCTCCTGGTAGTCCTGACTTTGAAAGTCAGGAAAGAATCCCACAACACACCCCTGCCAAGTACGAGTGACCCTGGGGCATGATGCAAGATGGGAGATACACATTAAAATCTTTACCACAAGCCCATCCTGGTCTGCATCATGATCTGTTTTTGAGCCCATACAACAAACCTCTTTCTCCTGTGCATCACGGCTATGTAAGTGTAGAGTCTGAAAACTTCTATTACATAATATCAACTGTGTTAACTATTAGGCATGTGAGAGATAGCTCAGTCCTACCTCTTTCTCATGCATTCGAGAGAGAAAAGGATCATCATGAAGACTGCTAGACTTTCTCAGGCTGACCTTTGGAGTCATCTGTAGAACAAGTAAGAGTTATTTGAAACTTCTTAGGACTGATTTATCAACTCTTTAAAAGTAAATGAATACAGTTATCTGAAACTCATTTCAAAATAATATTAGCTTTGAAGAACAAAAGTGATTCATTAACTTCTAAGCAACAAGATTAAAATTACTAATACACTTCCTAATGTGGACTTATTTAATTTTATACTTTAAAAATTTCATATTTTATTTAATGATACCTATCTCTAGAAAAAGTCCAGTGAAATCCACACTTACCAGAGAAACTGGGAGAGGCTTCTGTCTCAGGTACCGAGGATTTTCTATCTGAAATATTACAAATAAAGACATTAATTCTGGAGTTGTTTGAATAAAGTATGTTTTTCTATATGAAAATGTCTTCTATATATCTTAATATTTAGTTCATTTTCTATAGTACTATACACACATTTCAGTGAGCCTCCAACAAATAAAATATAAAAAATAAACTCCTTTCTGAATCTAAATGTGCCTTCATGGCCCTCTACCTACACGCCTAGTCTCATCTAATGATCTTCAGCTCCTTCCCCATTTCCCAGAAACGTATGTTACCAGAACATACGTCTCTCCTTGTGCCCTTCTGCCTCTTTGTTGATACCTACTAAGCCCTCTAAGTATACATGTATTCATTCTTTAAATCTAATTTTAGTCACTACGCCCCAGACACAGTAACGACATGACTCTTTAACTATAACTCATAGCGTAAATGAGGACATGAAATCCCTTTGAGATTCCCCCCAAATCTATCTTTTCAGCTTTTCCCTGACTTACTCTGCATTCTGGGGCCTTGAGAGCACTACTGGCTTAAAGCTGGGGGGTGATGACGCAGGCCTTTAATCCCAGCACTCGGGAGGCAGAGACAGGTGGATCTCTGTGAGTTCAAGGATGGCCTGGTCTACAGAGTGAGTTCCAGTACAGCCAAAATTACAATAGAGAAACCCTGTCTCAAACAAACAAACAAAATACCAAACTACTGGCTAATTGCTGCAATCATCTTCCCACCTTCTTCAAGACTCACTAACTCAAAATGAGGTTCCCCAGGAAAATTAACACCTACCAAGCTAGTGCCACCCTGGGTTCTCGACTCTTTTATGATGTAGCATCCATTTTCTCCCCAAAAATATGGGTCCCAAATCCAAGAACTGTGGTAGCCATGGTCTCCAGTCTATTCCTAACACCAGCTCCAGTGCCCAGTGATACTCTTAAGGGAAGAATAGGGAAACAGGGAACTGTATTTGGTCCCCCATCTCACCAGCTCCCAAAGCATCCCGGGTCCACTTTCAGGCCCCTTACACAACACTTTAAGTGCTCAGTGGTATGTTTCCACATACATCTTTGGACAGAATGAGTACAAGGATAATGTCTTCTCTGCTCTGTATCTCTGTTATCTAGCACATATTTAATGCCTTTCAATTAAGTATTTTTTGAATTTCTTTATGATAAATTATTTGATTTCTATACCAACTATTTCATTTACAAATATAATAAAAATTAAAAAATCATTACCAGATTCACAATTTACTACACCAATAACCACAAAATGAACAGGAACATTATGACTCCACATGAAGAAATGGTTCTCACCCTGGAGTACACAATTAGGATTAAGTGAGAGGCTTTTTAACATATTTCTTATTGAATTCATTCTTCCAAAATCCTAGCCAGTTTTCAAAAAGTTAAATTTTATATAATTGTGAAGATAACCTAAACTCGACATAAAAGGCACAGATGAATAATGAATCAATTTTTAAAAACAGAGGAATAAACTTAAAACAATTTAAAATAGAGAGTCTAGTATAACAGCAGACAGGATATGGGAATATATGCATTCTAGAACCTAGAATGTGCACAATGGTTTCTTCACCTAGAGACTAGCTCCCATAAGGTACTCTCTCCTCATCCTTCACATAGACCAATAACGGAACCACATAAAAATGCCTGTCAGCCATGACTACATCACAATGAAGAGAAAGTAAACAGTAGAGAAAGTGAATAGTAATTCCAAGATCCACATGAAAATAGCCAAATAAAGACTCTAAACTTTAACAGAATTAGCAAAAAGTACAAAGTCACATGACTATATGTTTGGCAACACTATAGACTGGTTGAGTCAAGGCCTGACCTCACTGCTCAGATGTGAAGTCTTCCTAGCAGATGCATGAATCACAGCAGAGCGTTTACTAAGTGAGGCAGTAAGCGACCGAAGCCTGTGCCTCAGAAGTGGGTGGCGCGCCGTGCAGGCACAGCTCTCTGAAGAACAGGCAGCAGATTTCTAGGAAGTGGCAAAGTACACCCAATAAATGTTTGTCTGAAGGTATCTTGTGAAAAGGAAGTTGGCACTGTTTACTTGGGGAAGACAGAAAGCCAGCACAGATAGTGAGTTCTTCAGGGGCACACAGAAACTAACACATACACCTAACTCTAACTCATGAAGCAGAATTAAATATCAGGGGAAACAGGAAGAGGAATCCTAACTCTAAAAGATGCTCAAGCTTTAATTAAGTTTAGATTTAAAACCGAAAGCCAAGGAAACCATCTGTGACTTATTTTTACCCAGTTCTACATTTATAAGCAGGACACAAAATATTGGTTTAGTTAATTACAATGCAGCATTTCAACTATACAGAAGTAACTTATTCCACCCCCTTTGTCTTTAAAAGCATTAAATAAAGAAGTTAAGGACTTCTATTAGTATGAATTATTTTTTCAAACTGATGAATAAAGAAAAATGTCTATTCTAATTCATAAAAACAACAAAAAACAGTGAAAACTGGTAACTTGTTCTTATTCATTTATAATACATCGAGTTGGGAAATATTCAAAGAAAAGCATGTTCTTGAGTCTATTTAGGGAAAATAAGCAATCTATTTTCTGATTTTGTAACAACAGCCAGATGTGCTTTGAAGTTGACTATTCCCACTTTGTAATCCGCAGGCAGCATGGACTTGGATGGAGCAATCTGTAAACAGTCTTAAGGCTGACTTCTTTCATGCTCTTTCAGAAAACCTCTTGTTCTCTCAAAATACATCAAAACGAATGCCACAAAAGAAGAATGTCTAGCATGGAAGCTACAACACTGTTGTAGATGAAAATATGTAGAAGGCAAAGCCCCAAAGAACTAGATTCCAACAACATGAGTGCATACAACAACTATACATTTCAAAAGCAAATAATAATAATAAAATATATAATAGTTTAAGCAAGGCAGTAATACAGTACTGAATGCTCTCTAATGAAAACTGACTTTTGATCTTTCATTTTGTTTAGCTTTTTAGCAGGCACATTGGATTACAAATTGTTTTCTGTTGGTTTGTTTTCAAATTATTCAGGTTTTGGCCGAACTGCCATAACAAGCAAATACCTTCTGATAGACTAATAGAGAAGTTTTGTTTCCAGAAAAATTAAAAAAACACTTTAGCAGATATATGAACTTTAGAGGGAAAGACATTATCAAACAAGATATTCCCAGCACACCAATAAGATAATTTTTTTTAAACTACGATTTCGAAAAACTCTCCACAGGGATGAAAGGAGGTGGGTAGGGATTCAGCTTTCAACATTAAGTCAGCTGTGCATCAAAATTATATTTTATTGATATTTTAGAATTCAATGCTTGGGGCCAGAGAGATGACTCAATGGGTGAAGGTGCTGCTGTCAAACCTGATGGCCTGAGTCAATCCCTGGAGCCACACGATAGAAGAAAGAAAAAAAAAAACCTCCCACAAATTGTCCTCTGACCTACATTCTGACCTACACACACACACGCACACACATAGACACAGACACACACTCAGAGGGTGGGGGTGAAATTTTTTAAAGAACAATATTTTCCCGTGTTAGTACATTTCCATAATACTACATATGGAAACTCATTCACTAGTTTACCCTAATTTTTCAACAATCCCTTAGTAGGCTTAAGCAACATACATATACAAACACACCATCCAGTGGCACAAGGAAAGGGGAAAAAAGCAAATGAAGAGAGCACAAGCAGGAAATACTGTTGTCTGCTGCCCATGAGACAAATTATAGCTCAGTGCAATAAGAAAACAGTGTTTCATTCATTGGTTCCGATGGGCTGAGGGTTTCGTTTTTGGTTTTGTTGTGACCTGGTTAGGTGTTTTGCTTTGTTGTTGTTGTTGCTGTTTTGTTTTTTTGAGGTTAAATAAGGGATCACTGTGGATCTTTGATTCTGTGTCACTTTGGACACAGCACAGAACTTCCATCAATTCTCACCATTACTCATTAATGTTTACCTTTGGTTTTAATTACCACTTTTACACAGAGCTATTTGATATTGATGGTTTTTGTATTTCAATTTTAATTTTCAGGTAAAAGCATAAAAAGGAAACTACTCTTTTGATGGTCATTCCTAGTTTTATTAAAATACTTATATGTTGAAAATGTATTCATTTCCTAATCAGATCAACTTTATAAATGCCCCATGACCGTACAAAAATAAATTCACAAGCAAAAGCTCTTTCTTTGACCTTTGTTCTACAACCAAATTTCTTCTCATTTTTAGAAACTGTCATCTCCTTTAAGATAAAACATCAGCTACAGTAATTTCTCCAATCTCAAAACTAGTTTTCTTTTTGGTGTTTTTAACTTTTTTGACTTATGTGTATGTGAGTGTGCATATACCACAGTGTGTGTAGAAGTCAGAGGACAATTGTGAGAGTTGGTTCTCTCCTTCCACGGTGGGGTTTCGGGGCTCAAACTCAGGGCATGAGGCTTGGCAAGTGTCTACTCTATAGCCTAGTCTACCCTCAAACTCAT
The DNA here is from genome assembly GCA_026225945.1 of Cricetomys ansorgei. Classification (NCBI taxonomy): domain Eukaryota; kingdom Metazoa; phylum Chordata; class Mammalia; order Rodentia; family Nesomyidae; genus Cricetomys; species Cricetomys ansorgei. The sequence continues at coordinate 6,215,253 of JAMJFZ010001881.1, forward strand.
GGTAATCCTCCTGCCTCAGCTTTGCAAATGCTGGGATTACAGGTATAAGCCAACATGTCTGGCTATTTCTTGACTTCTTTCAAAATGGTAACTCAAAGTGAATAATATTTTTTAAAGGGAAAAATTCTACATGCATAAATAAAAATTAGTTGCTCTGAAAGGCTTCCATGTTTTTCAGACATGATAAGTACAAAATGAAAAGTACATGTGTAGGTCAGGAACACAAACTATGTGTTTTTCTTCAAATAATAAAGACAAAATAATAACACATTACCTCACTGTGGACTGCTCATTACAAACTTCAGAAAACATTTATTTAAATTGTGTGACTTGAGACTCACTCTACAGTTCTTTTGGTTTTAGCAAATCCATTCAATGTTACTTCAAAGTCTTCTTCAACCTTTAAAATCTACAAAGTACTATTCTGGTCTCTAGCCTAGTGACAGCTTTTTTGTTTCTGCTACATAAATCCAATTAAAAATGCCATTTTCAGTCCCTGCAGAGACTTTGGTCTAGCATCGTTCATTCTGCATAGTGTTTCTGAAAATCATCTACCTTTCTATATGACTTGGTAAGTTCTTTGTGTTGCTGAGGAAAAGTCCACTGCATGTATGCATATACAATCTGTTCATCCATTCTCCACTTAGAGAGCTATTTGCATTTTAGTCAATTATAAAATAAAAGGGGGTGCTGTTACAAATATTTGTATGCAGGTTTGGTTTGAGAATATACATTCATCTTATATCAACCCTCAGTATGAGATTCCTGGGGTATGTGGTAAATGTTGTGCTTCTTTTGAAAATTCTCCAGCTTTAGGAAGTAATATGTTACACTCCCAGTAGAGAGGGTATTCCTGTTGCTCTTCATCCTCACCAGCATTTGGTGCCATCAACTGTTTGCTAAAACCGTTTAACAGGTATCCAGTTGTATATCTTTGTAGCATCCTTTGCCTTTCTTTTCATTAGGTTTCCTTAACAAGAATTCTTCATATGTTCTGAATAAAAAGTCTTTGGCAAATATGAGCTCTCCAAATTATTTCCTATGTTGTCTGGTTTTGATACTAACACTGGCCACACAAGATAATTTGAAGAGATTGTAAACAGTTATTACTTCTCCTTTAACTGCTTCCTTAGATGTATCAGATAAATCATCTATGACTTTCTTTAGTGGAAGATTTTCAATGCATTTTAATAGCTGAGAACTGTAGAACTGTAGAACTATTTAGATTTCTCTTTAGTGAGTTTGGGTTTCTGTCACAAACTTTTATCTTTGACTTTTATCTAGTCAAATTTATGCCCACAAGGTTATCTGTAGTAATTCCTTATTTGACTTTGAACATCCGCAGGTTCTGTAGTCTATCTCCTCTTTCTGTACTGATATTAGCAACCTATTTTTATTATTATTCTCAGTCTGGCTAAATGCTTTTTGAGTTTATTCATCATTTAAAGATCCAGCTGTTAGTTTCATTTACTTTTTTCTAATGCTTTTCTGCGTTCAACTTCATGTGTTTCTATTTTAATCTTTACTATTTCTTTCATCTACTTGCTTTGGGTTAACTTGTCCTCTTTGCTACAGTTTCTTTAGACAGTTTCATGACTTAGTAGTTTCTTTCCTCTCCTGCTGCTTTCATGATATTTTCTTTCAATATTTTTACTACAGTGTGTTTGTAGATGATCTTTGTGTTTAGCCTTACTTGAAGGTCACTAGGTTTTATGAATGTATAAATCAATTTTTCATCAAATTTTTAATTTTTCAGGTATTACATTTTGAAATACACTTTCTGATCCTTTTCCCTCTCTTCTCATTCTAGTACCTCCATTATGCCTATGTTACATTGATATTCTTAATGATGTTCCATATTCTCTGAAACAACGTTTTTTTCTTTATTAATTTCTTTCTGTTTTACAGATTAAATTGTGTGTGTGTGTGTGTGTGTGTGTGTGTGTGTGTGTGTGTGTGTGTCAGAGAGAGAGAGACAGAGAGACAGAGAGAGAGATAGAGAGAGGGAGGGAGAGAATTCCTATTTGATGGTGATAATTGCATTCTTCATTACATACAGCTTGTTTTTGTTCTTTGAATATATTTATAATGGCTGCTTTGAAATAGGTAAAATCTGGCCTCTGATTCCCTGAGAGGTTTCTGTTGCCTGACTTTTTCTCCATGTCCAGGTTACACACTGTTATTTCATTGTATGCCTTGTATGCTTTCTTGAAAACTATATATTTTGCAGTACAATAACTACAGATTCTGACTCCTCTTCCCAGAAATAATTGCTGCTGCTTACCTGTTTAATTCTAGTAGCTTACTTGGACTATTTCTCTATAGGTTATTTCCCTCACAATGTAAAGACTTGGTGTCGCTCTTCAGGAGGTACAACGTTGGTCATAAATATAATCATCTTTGGATGACATTGTTTTAGCAGCGCTCTCTTTTTGGGTGTTTCCATTTATTTTATTTCTGTTAAACTATGTTTTTAGTTCAGTTTACCACCAAAATCTCCACAATTTTCTTGAGCCTGCTTAGGCTTGATTTTCTCTACACTGTTTCCAATATGTTGAGAACTTAGTGAGAACCGATCTCACTGTTCTGGACTGCCTAGACCCTAGACATGATCTCTGGGCCATTATGGGCATTGTGAAGATACAGTACCTCTGGTCTTCTTGACTTGCCACTCTTGATGTGAAATCTGCCCTGTGAATGGGAGGCTCTGTTCTATGAATGGAGGCTGAGTGAAGAAAGGCAGCTCATACCCCATCACTCAGCTACATACAGTTTACGCTTTTAACTTAAGACTTCAATGGGCTATGAAATGCTGACAGCATGCCATTCCCTAGGAAATATAGTGTCTCTTGATTGGAAATTAAAGGAGGAGAGAGAACCTCTATCTTCTTGGTCACACCCAGTTGAGGATTGCACTTTCAGAAAGCTGAGCTAGAGGGACAGAGGAGATGAAAGTAAGCCATGCCCAAGAGCCACCGAGTTTTGCTGTTCTTAACAAGCTATAATTAGTTTTCTTGAAAAAGTGTGTAATCATTTGCTCTGTATCCTTAGGATGATTTCCAGGTATTCTTAATATTTTTTATCAATTGTGGGGTTTTTTGTTTGTTTGTTTTGCTAGAGAGCAGGTCTGTACAGCAACTAATACTGCTAACTTAAGTGATACGGCTCTTCTACATTTTTTTCTGTCATAAATATTCTATGCTGTAAATTTTCCATGAAGACCTACTTTAGCTGGACCCATACATTCTGATTTGTCACTTTTAATTAAGTTATAATATTTCCTAATTACTTCTGGATTGTTCAGAAGTATGCCATATAACTGTCAAATATCTGTGAAATCTCCAATTATGCTTTTGTTTTTAGGACATGATACAATATATCCCAGGATGACTTTAAACTCACAATCTATCTGATCGTGATCTTGAACTCTTAACTGTCCTGCCCTCACCTCCCAAGTGCTGGCATTATAAGCATGCACCACCGTGCCCATTTTTGTACCTTGCTGATAACAAAACCCAGGCTTTATGTATGCGAATCAAGCAATCCAACAACTGAGCAGCCCTAGCCCACATCATTTCTTTTATCGATCTCTGGTTTGATTTCCTTATCTGAGGGGTTGTAATTATAATCATTCTAGTCAGGTTGTAAGACTCAAAAATGTTGAGAAGGATGGTTTGTTTCTCAGTGGACATCTGGCAAGTTTTAGAGCCACTTACAAGTCCCATGACCTCTTGTGTGGAAAAATAGTTCTGATGTCAGTTCCATTGACCATGTCACTACAAAGCTATCACAGAGACTTCATCCGGACTAGAGTAATAGTTTGCATCCTAATTCACTTCCCTAAACTTTTGCTATATTTCTGAGTGTGTTCATAATAAAGATCCCTTGGAGTAAGGCCAAGACTTGTGCTGTCTATACAAAGTACTCCCTTCTACCCTCGTTCCCAGATAACCCACACATTAATACTGAGCATTCCTCCTCAGTCCCACACGCCAGAATGTTGAGCTCCCTCGGAGTTTATGTCACATAGAATGCTATTTAGCTCTGCTGACTGAGCACTCTCAGAGCCAAGTGACCAGAGAAAATATGAGGGAAATACATGTACCTGCATCCTAGTGTTCTTTACACAGCAGAGGCACCTTTCCCAGGGTTGATACTGACAGAAAGGCCCAACCTGCTGCCACTGAATCACAACAGTGTTGTTTTAAGTTGGGCCAGACTAGGGATAGAGCCAGGAAAAGAAAGATGAAAAGAAGAAAGGAAAGAAGGAAGGAAGGGAAGGGAAGGGCAGAAGGAGGGAGGGAAGGATGGAGGGAGAACCATAAGGCTCTCCCAGCCTATTTTCTAGATCTCTGGCCACAAAGATGGGTTCCTCTGTGAATTTTTGCCATCTAAACCTGCTGAACAATTCCCTAGTTTTGTCTACCCTGGTGTCAAAGCCGGAGTTGAAAAAGAAAAACAAATATGCATACAGGCACCAAGGAAAGCCTCTGCTGCTGTATCAGCTGTGCCTGTGTTCCTCTCCCATCAGTCTTTGTTTACTTTCAGCATCCCCAGGTGGCTGCTCTCCATAGTCTGACCAGAGTTTTCAGTTACAGGAGCTAGGCTGCAAGATATTTATTTCATTGTTAAGTAAAATGGAAGTTTACGCTCGTTTTTAAAATAAATTAATGTTAGTTTCTCAAATAAAACTCTGAATATAGTTTCACTTCCCAAATGTGGTCTTGGGAAAGTGCTATAAATATTTTTATGGCTGTGTTAGCTATTATGAGTAATAAATGTTTAATATAAAAATTAGAAAACATAAAAGGCTAAGAAAATAATCACTCATATTTTTCTACACAGAAATTATCTTAATATTGTGAGTACATATTTCCAAATGGTTCTAAACTTTTAGAGAATTTATCTTACCAAAATTCTAGATCTTTTACAAAAATGCCCCTAGAATACTCAAAAATTTGCCCTACTCACCAAGTCTAATGTATTTGTTCATTCAGGGAGCATCATGGGAGAAAGAGGAGTCTGTTTATCAACATGTTCAACTTGGTTTCTCCCAAAGATTAGGCAGAAGATGAAGGTAAGTTGCTAAAATAAAACTCTGATTGCTCAAATAAAATTGTACGATGTAACTGAGCTGAGTGGTCCTTGGAGAACATTATCCCAGCTCAAGGCACACCACGAACCAATGCAGGCACTGTCTTTCTCGATCTCCTCTGTGAGATTACTGGAGTGTATATAAAGGACAAGAAGTCCTGAAAGAAATTTAAGAAAGTAGGGAAAAGACAACAAAACTCTGAACGAATGGTCTCAAACATTATCAACTCAATACCAAAGTAACAGTAACTAATAATTTTTAAGATGAAAATTGATCTTCCTACAAAGAGTTATTTTTCTTTTAAACTAATGGTAATAGCCATGATTTTAGTGCTGCAATTCAAAACTTTCATGTAGTGGAAGCTTTTGATTCTGTCAGCATAGTAATTTCCCCATGTACTTCTATCCATAGGAAACAGAAAAAGGTATGCAGGTACCTGCTAACACATTTTATGATAGTAATTGCTGTTGGTTTTTAAGGTTATACACTCTATTTACAAAAGAAAATTCATAAACACATTCTAGAAACCCGTAAGAAGTATTCATTGGGGGCTAGAGAGATGGTTCAGAAATTAAGAGCTCTAGCTGCTCTTCCAGAGGACCTGGCTTCAGTTCCCAGCTCCCACATGGCAGCTCATCACCACCTATAATGGTGAAGCATCTTGTTTTATCTGACTTTAATTTTATTTCTATATCTTGTTTATTTGGATGCTGTTGCTATAACAGCAGTTTGCTTTTCTCCTCTCTGAGTGGTACCGGGTACTGAGTCCTCAGGAAAAGGATGCTCATTACTAAGACCTTCAATTAAAACTACAATACCTGTCTATCCCCATAGATGTACAAGTGGAAACTCAGAAGTATAAGTCATATGAAGAAAGCATGGATTCTGGTTCCACTAGAAACATGCAGGTTTTTAATAACTGGATACAAAGACCTTGAAATGGACGGAATGCTTAAGGGTCCAAGACTAAAGAATGAGCAACGACCTCAATGAGGATCCAAATAAACAGATGATGAAGTACAAAAGTAAGTTAAAGAAATTTAACAGCATGGACAATAAATCCAGAAAAGATACATACATTCTGCAAGGAAAAATTAGAAATGAATAGGTTGGTATAAAATCAAATAAAACTTCATGGGGAGCATCATCAATATACCGACCAGGCAGAAGAAAAGAATGTCAAGAATTTAAGACAAGGTATAGAACCATTATATTCAGATAACAATAAAGGAAAAACTAAGCAATCATTACTACAAGCAAAGCTGCAACAAAACTAAAGGTTGAAAGGTCAAATATTTTTAAAATGAGAGATAATACTTTCATTACACTTGAAGTATAAGTATATACTAGAAAAAATTTACATATTCCTGAAAAAGAAAAAAAAGCATATCTTGAGAAAATTTTATTTAACAAATTCTAGAAACTTCAAATTCTAGAACACCAAATGTATCATGAATGAAGAATGAAGGTACTGACAATCGTGTATGCAATGTGAAGAATGCAGCCTTACCTCGCAGCATAGATAACTCTAGCTGCTAGCTGACCCCTCAGAGAAGGAAGGAAACAAAGCTATTCAGACATTCACAGATGGAACTGAAATCAAAACAAACCCCAAGCTTTCCACCAAACTGAATAGTTTATTCCACTCTGATCAAGAAATATAGTTTAGCCTGGTTAATATGCATTCTAAGTCTGTAAGAATGTAAGACCTTTCTATTTTATATAATCTGTAAATGTGTTGAATAACAAAACAGTAAAACAACTTCCCAAGCAGGACTAGTTTTAAAGTATTACATCAAAGTATTTTATATATTTTTAAATTTTTCTTATATGAAAGATTTAATCCTCTGAACAGTTAAATAATCATGAAAAAAGTACTAAGAAATGTACATCCAGAGCTCCAAACGGCTCAGGGCAAAGGCAAGTTTAAAAGAAAAGCACTAGAGTTTCAATATCCTCTTTGATGTTGCTCTCTGGCAAAGGCCATCTGTCCTTCAGTGGGGTTTCCTGTGCTCTTCTCCCATGCTGGCAACAGGACTTCCCTCCAACAGCAACATCCCCTGCACCTTCAAACATGGAATGTTTTCCTTTGGGCTTACTATCCTCCTGCCCATCAACTCTACTCCTTGTCTCTGTAACTAGCCTACTACCAAAGTTAATAAGAGATCCACATTATTTCATTCTATATCCAGTTCCCACCCTCCTCACTGTCCGTCCCATAAGCCAGACGTCCTCACTCTTTCCATCCCCACCAGCCTTGTTATTCTCTGCAGTCTCTGAAAACTAGAGCTGTTTTTGTATCTTGCCAACACCTCCACTATAGTGAGTCCAAAATAGGCCTGCAGCCCTTGAATTTCATGAGCTCTAGGTCTTTAATTCTGCAATTAATCTTACCATCTCTTCATACTCCACCAGTCTAAAATAAAATTAAGTTTTGAAATAAGTTAGCCTACCTGACATTCAATTAGCTGACCAAGCCAATATTTCCCTTTCTCAGAAGCAAGTCTTCAGTTGCTCTTTATTGACTGTCCAGTCAGTCAGCCGGCATCCTTTAGTCTTTCAGAAGATTCCCTGCCTGCCGTTTCCACTTAACAGCAACCACACTAACACACACTGCATTATCAACACCTAATTGGTAATTATTCTGCTTTCTTTGTGTCTACTCATATCTACTACATCTTTCATTAACTAATTTTGCCTAAAGCATTTTGTTAAAGACTAGGCTGAGTGAGAAATGGACAACTGTTGGCTGGCTGAAACTGGTACAAACCTTCTGAATGGTACCCAAGTTTTAATGTAACCTAAGCAACAAAATACGAATACAACCATTCGTGTCAAGAACTCATATTAGCAACAAACTGAGAGCAACTTAGCTGTCCAGTAAAAGCAGAATGCTTCCATTTTGGATTACATATGCAAAAGAAAAATTAATGCTTATAAATTTAGATAAAATTCAAAGCTTATTATAAGTCATATAGAATTTGTATGTTCCAATTTTATTTAAATTTTGACTATTATGAAGTCATATAGAAGTAGAGAGATATATTCAGGTCAAATATCTCTTATATGGTGTGTGCAGAATCCAAAGTGTTTCAGATTTGGAATATTTGCAGAAAATTTACCAGCAGAGTACACCTAATCCAAAAATCAAAAATTCAAAATGTTCTAAATTCTGACACATTTTGAGTGCCAATAATGCTCAAAGATTCCATTTGGAGAGCATTTCAATTTCAGATAGATTTCAGAGCCTCACCAGTATAACAATGCTAATCTCTGTGTTAACATTTTGAGACAATTTTATTCCTCTGATTTTCAAATTTTTAAAGTTTTAAATTATTTTCATTCTTACAATGCTGGAATATAAAATTTTAAGCAGCAAAAAAAAATTTTAAGCATAATGAAAATCATTTGAAATCTTTTAATGTCCTCAAAGCAAATGAACAGCATATATGAAAATTATAATAGAGACAGAAAGAAAAAAAGTCCAGGTCTCACTTATAGCTTGAAATCCAAAAGTAAAGCCTCTCAGGCAGTATGGAAGAGCACACCTTTATCTTAACACCCATATACAAAGGCAGAAGGATTACCAGGAGTTTGAGACCAGCCTGATTGATCTACATACTGAGTTGTAGGCCAGCCAAAGTCACACAATGAAACTGTCTGAAAATACATACGAAAACACTGAAATTCTCAGTTTCACAGCCTAATATAATCTAGCCTAACAACACTAGCTGCTAGTTATCACATAATCCCAAACAACCAGTTAGCTTCATTTACACTAACAAACTTTTTCACATCTATTGTTGCCTTAAATTCCTTTTGTACACCTAACCAAACACCTCCACCCTTTGTGAGAAGGGCCATCAGGCAGAAAAGGAATGCTAAGGAATCCTCTGAAGCATGTTTCACAGGTACTATCTCAGACATATGAAACTGGTATGTAGCCTCTGGTACAAGCGGCTCTTTACAATTGACATGGGCACCTACAGGACAGCTGTTCACGGACTTGCACTGCAGGCAGACCTGTCTCCTTTCTGACTTCTAGCTGACTTCCTATCTTCCTCACTTCTTATTCCCTGCTCCCTACCCATGGCAGCTGCAGATCTCCATTTGCCTTGCCTATCATTCAGGGCTCCTTTTCCCTCTCTGACTCAATTAATCATCCTCACATTTACTTCTGTGTCAATTTTTAAATTCTTTTATCTACTAAACCAAGAACCTGGAAAAGAAATTTATGTCCATGGTGACATTTAAACATGAAAATCTCTGTCTATCATGGTTCCTCATTTCACGAAGTTGCCCTGAGTTTGTTTTAATCATAATGACTATCTTCATGTTCTCATCCCTTCTGTCCCCTCTATCTCAGCACATGCACAAGCCACACAACGGCATCATGAACAACAAAGCGCTTGCAAACTGATAATTCCATATTATAACAACACTGAAAAGTCCTACCACCGAGTGATATCATAGGCATCGTACTTTTCCATTCACCTCTTTACAAAAGAAAAGAAAACAAAGAATGCTTTTAAAATGTCCTACTCGGCCAGCATGCCCTCGTGCATCCTGTCTCACTGCCCCACTTGATGAGGACGTGAGCTGACACTGCACATACACTTTTGATGTTCACGCAGTGAGGAAGTCACCTGATGGCCTCTCACAGAACGGAGGCTGTGGCCCTGTGCTTAGGCAACACACGACCCAACTCGACTTTCCACATAATTTAGTTTGGTATGTTGTGATATATAGTATTTATTTTTGGCTATTTTATTATTATTTGGCTATTTTATGTGTCTGACTTATTTTATCAACAAGAAAGTTGGCTCACCAAGGACAGGGAGCATTTTACATTTCTTTGGAATGTTCTCTTAAGTTCTTTCTCATACTTAAAATTCTTTCAAGGCCAAAGGAGTAATAAATGTTTAATGTCCAATGTCCACTGAAAAGAACTAAATTACTTAAGATGTTTTCTACATACAATATGACTCTGCCACATTGATATACATATAAAAAAAATACTGGTTTTACCCCAAGATTCCAACTATTCATGCGAGCTTCAATGTCACTGTCATCCAAAGAAACAGGAGACTTTTTTGAATGAACTTCCTGAAATACAAAATAAAACAAGGTAAGAAGGAAGGAGAAAATAAATAAAAGAGGAAACAATGGAAGAAACAAAGGAGAAGAGGAGGAAGGAAAAAGAAGGGAGAGTAGAAGAAAAAAGAAAACAAAACAAAATATAAGTCTTTCAAAGTGTTGAGAATTTTGTGCACTTATTGGTAATGCAGTGTTGCCTAAGCAGTCTCAATTCAAGCTAACGACTGTTACAGATGCTTAAGGCGATGAGATGCCTTAACAATATATTCACAAAGTAACTAGATTTCAAAAAAATAAAAACAATATTTTGAAAATTAATTCAGGCTCTTCTCTTTAAGTTCTTCTACAAAAAGTTTTAATTGTGGTGTACCACAGTAGCTTGAAAGCAAGGAGGGAACTTGAAAAGATGAATTATTTACTCTCCTTAAAATTAGTTAACAGGGAAGTTTTGTGTTGATGTCCAAGAAGCTCTTTGTTCTTAAATTAATTCTCACTCATACACTGTATAAAGAGAGAAATGAACTCAGGAGTCGCATCATGAAAACTCAATTATGGTGACTCTTTACTTTCCTCCTGTACAATTCATTGTATTACACATTTATCAACTAAATTAAAACTAATCAATTAAAGACAGCCTAGGAGCTATGCAGAGAAATGACCAATGATCTTAAAGCTCCAGGTCCAGCTGCATAAACTAAGAACTGTTTTACAGACCCCAGCTTTCTTCTGAGATGGGCTCTGTTGGCAGAGCATGCTTCTACTTTCAGAGCGTCTTGTTGCTAAACACTACCTATGATTATCTACACTGAAACACAGTGATGAAAAGAAAAGCACTGTTCTGCACATTCTATTGATTTCCCCTCGTTCCTAGTCAACAAAATGTAAGGAGTGTCTATTATTTCTATTTCTAATAGCTTGTGATGACTTTCACTGGTGGCCCCTTACCTTTTGTATGCTTTCTTTGGGAACTCATGACCTTCCTTGTAACTCAAAGTCACATAACCAAGGCAGCCAGTATTAGGTAAGAATAGCTGTACACATAAGAACACTTGCCCCCCTTATAGAGATTGTTCTAATCATTTGTAAGCATATGATGTGAGAGGCATTTGTATCTGAATATATAAATAGTTTAAAAGCAACAATTCCTCCATTACTATAAATTAACTCATTTCTTAATTTTATGATCGCTGAAGATCTAATCACTCAATGTTTTGAGTGAAGGATAAAAAAATAACAAAAATATGACATTTCAGAATTACTCTTTGACACTCAAGAGAATGATGGGCTGTCCAGCATAGTTCAGAATCAGTGAGCAAGCAGAATCACATCACTCTTTTGACATCGATACGTCTGCCAAAACCTGCAGACTACATTTTGTAACTTCAGACTTTTAAATACTAATTGGAACTTTGACAATATGAAACAAATAAATGTGAAATTCTTTTTTAAACACAGAACAAATAGAAGTAAAATCTAATCTTACACAGATCTTTGGAGTAATATGGTGTCTGTCTTTTCTATAAGTTGGACTCATGGAATGGGACCTCATTCGGAGCTTCCCAGTGTACTCTTCTTCACTAAGAGACCAAAAGAATAAGAGTTAAACTGTGGAGAACTCAGAGAGCAGAGAAACCCAAATCCAGGACTGCCCTTTATAAATGAGATGGTAGTTCATATTAGTGCTGACTCTCTCAACAGAAGAAAATATTCATGTAACAAATTAACGAGCATTTGCAATTTTCACGTTTTATTTCATTTGCATTAAACCATAAGTAAAACATCACATAAAGGTCACATACGTCCTTACAAACAAATGCTATTTTCAAGTGGGACTCCAATCATGTGTATTTAAATCATTTATATTCCTTTCCCCTTTCCCAAGTGTTAAGGAAAGAGAAAATGAAATACATTCTTGAATACATTATCTTAACATTAGCAAATTTTGTTACATTCAAGATGAAATCTTAAAATATACAAAATAGCAAACCTCCCTAGTTGCTTAAAATTTCAATTAATTTGAAACCAGGTTAGAAACCACAGAACACAGAAGCTGATAATTTAAAAATAAATCATGTTATTTCAGGTAAAATGCTATAAGTTTGGTGGCTGGAGAGATGGCTCAGCAGTTAAGACCACTGTTTGCTGTCCTAAGTTCAATTCCCAGAACCCATATAGCAGCTTCCAACCACCTATAATTCCAGTTCCCAGGGATCTGCTGCCCTCTTCTGGCCTCCAGGGACACCAGGCTACACATGTGGTACACAGGCAGGCAGGCAAAACACCCTAAATATATCAATTTATTTTAAATTTAAATTAAAGTCTATCTAGAAGAGGGAAATTACTTTAATAGATGTTACCAAAAAGGTTTTTCTCTAATATAGAATATCCTATAAACCACTTTTCTCTAATATTCCACATTAGCTCACAGTTTCTTATATATGCTTTACTACCTACAACCTGAGCAACAGCTACAAGACAGAGGAAAACAGAAACTGACTAGTAAACAAAACACTGTGCCAGTCTTGGTTTGGCAGCTACAATTATCTCATTTAAACATACTCTGAAAATATTAAATAGAAAAGTCCAGAAATAAAAACTTCATTGAACTTTCTCATCAGCTTGAGAATACAGAAAAAAATAGTATATATAGGGACAAATTCACGTACAGTTTCTCAGAACTTACTTCCCAAAGGTAAGTTGAGAGTCCTCTATATATTGCATTTAAATCACTAGTGTTCAACCATAACTACAACAGAAGTTCCTTCCCTCACAAACTGACAAGGGACAGAAGGGACAGCGCAGCAGAAACGATGTCGGCTGCCATCAGTGCAAGCGCATGCCTGAGTCTGAGCTCCAGAACCCACATAAAGGTTTGGAAAGAGACCCAGTTCCCCAAAGTTCTCTAACTCCCACAAGCATCCTGGGGAACACATACCCTCTCACACACAGGCAATATATAAGTAAGGCAAGCTTTAAAATGAATACCCAAGAAGGCAAACTACTAGATCAAAAAGACAGTACTAAATCAACATGGAGTGTGAGTGGGGTAAGGTAATAAACAGCATCCTTTGGGTTGGTTACTAAGCAATGTCGAATGTTTGGATTCACTGTTTTGAAGACAGATACTGATTTTTTTATGTGCCTATACAGCCTTCCAGCTGTGCAAATAGTTAAAAGCAAACGAGAAAAAGAGACAGGCAATATTTTGAGGGTAACTTCATTAGTCAACATGCTTGACCTTGTACAAGCATTTAAAAGTTGGTTTATAGGAAGAAACAACCTGATACTCTAAGCAGTGGCCTATTCTTTTTTGAGAATTGATTAAACAATCATAAAAAGAGCTTTAGTTAAAAATTGAAAATGGTTAAATATTAAAAGTTCTTCTCATAGAAAATATTAATAAAAAGGAGGCCTGAAACATTTATCTATTTATTGCACAGGAGTATGCATAAAAGGGCAGACTATTAATTCACATGTAGCTACTCCTAGGTACCAAGCAACTGTTTTCCCTTCACAATAAAATGTCTGAAAAGAACCCTACCCTGACTTGTCATTTATTTTTCAGTCAACTACAACATAACTGTCACTCATCCTACCCTTCAGAGATATCCTTCAGAATACCCTTCAGTACCTTCCCTCTTTCTCTCTCTCCCTTCCTGCCCTATACACACTATGATCCTAGGGTTCTGCATTTAACCCCAATTATTTTAATTTTATCTGCTTTTCCTGGTTAACCCCATATACTATTGGTATTTCAAATATCAAGAAGTTTTGCTCACCAGATCTGTAACTCTGGTTCATATTACTCTCTTGTCCTCAAATTCCATTGCAAATACAAATGGAACACCTCTGCCTCCAATTTGACAAGTCCAAAACTAAACTCAGTAAAAAGTTCCTAAAACATGCCCCAATAAAGGCCAACTAAAGCAAAGACATGGCAGAAGCCAGCTTCTTGGGAAGGTGATTAAGCAACTAAAGGGGGAGGTCGGAAATACAGCTAGAAACACAACTGACTAGAACTCTTAGGTCTGTACAAAGACAGCCTCAAATTTACAGTGACGGAACTAGTGGTCAGCGTGACAGTGCGACAGCGAGTAGGAGAGAAACCAGCCCTACGAGTTTCTTTGTGAACAAGTGCTCTCTGCTGCACAGAATACCCAGTCCTGATGCTTACACAGTTCACAACTGTATTGATAAAAAGCTAAGCAACGTTTCATGTAATAGGATTTAAAACCGAAGGAAGACCAAGTAATGTTTCCCACCAAAGAAACTTTCTACAAGAAGTGATGCCACCATGATAGTAGAATGGGAAACTCCAGAGTTACCTTTCTCCGTTCATGAGCCAGTTCCCAGTGTGAGCCATTCAGGCACCAGACGAGAGGCTCCTGCACACAGGCAAGGGTAACCACATGCATTAAAGCAGGTAGAAGGGAACATCTGTTCACCCTTACCACAATTCCTCCTCCCAACAGAATGCCATGGGAAGTGGGGGCGGGGATCTCCAGCTCCTAGCTTCATCCCAGGCTGAGGACAGGGAAAGGCGGCACACCCCTATACTGATTTCCCAGGTGCCACTCAAGAGTTTGATTGCAGTCTCACTTGAATCTGAACTCTTAAAAGGTGTCAGGTGGGGAACCACCAGAACACACTGAGTATTGACTCACATACAGTCAATAGTTACAGCATGCCTATCAGCTTAGCACAGAAGTAACACCTAAATCATCCAAACTCTGTTCTTCCCAGGGAAGGAGAGAGCTGGCATCTTGCAGAAGGGTGCCTAAGGGACTGGGTGATGTAGGCACTAATAGCACCAGAATTCTCTAGATGCCTGGGGGCTACTAAAAACAAAAGCAATAGTTTGAACTAGTATGCATTGAGAGCCAGAATCCCTTTCTCTGGTTCAAGCCCACAGTTCCACAGGAAGGGAGAGAAAAGACAAGAATGTGTCTGATCTTCAAACTTTTTCAGGAGCTTCCCAAAGGACTTGTTTGACTTGTTTTGATGTTATAATGGGATCAAATAAAGCCCACTTGCACAAGGGGAGATAAAAAACAGAAAAGCAAACAAAGTTGCTCCAGAGGACTCAAAGTAAAGAAGCAACACCAATGGAAACAAGAGGTTCTGAGCTCCTGAAAACAAGAAAGAACAAGCAAAATAATCCTCACGAGTTTATATATGAAAGTCAGAAGACACATCCACAGAAAAAGTTAGCAGTGGTCCCAGAATCTGTACTCCAGCTAATTCTTAAAGGTCTTCCATTGTACAAAGAAATACTCCACTGAGACTGGAGACAGGACTGTTTTCCAAATATACAGAAACAACCCAAAGTGTTAAGGAATGTGTAAGATGGCCCAAACAAAGGAAGAAATCCGCCTCCTGAAACTACTCTAAAGAAACAGATGTCTAAGAGTGAGCTGCAGTCTGGTGTGGTGTAATCAACACTCAGCTGAAGCAAGAGGACCATCATGAGTTTGAGGCCAGCCAAGACTACAAAGTGAGTTCTAGGTTAGCCTGGGCTATACAATGAGACTCAAAAAACTGTCCAAAATATATAATTAGTATCACCAAAATGCATCAATAGGCTTGGAAAAATTGAGCATTAAAAAAATGAAAATTTAAATAATTGGATGTGAAGTCATTAAAGGAAAAAATGGAGACTAAAGAGTATAATAACTGAATGAAGAAATTAACTAGAGGGAGGGCTGGAGAGATAGCTCAATGGTTAAGAGCACTTGCTGCTCCATCCTGGGGACTGGGGTTTGCACCCATCACTCATGTAGTGAGCCCAGGATCCCCCAAACACCTCTGAATTTCCAGCTCTAAGAGGCCTTCTTCTGGCCTTCACACACAGAGATACCCACATCTGCCTACTCCCTCGCCCCCACCCTCACACAAATACACACACACTCTCTATCACACACACTCTCTCACACACACTCTCTCACACACACACACTCACACACACAAACACACATAGGCACACAACTAAATGAGTTATTTTTTTTAATTAACTAGAGGGCCTCAATAGCATCCATTATGAAGTACACAAAAAGAATTAGTAAACTCAAAATCAGTACATTTGAAATTATCCAGTTTAAGAAGCAAAACTAAAAAGGAATGGGGGCAGGGAGGGCAGTAAAGGAAGCACAAGGAACAGCAAAGTATTAAGCCAACCGTCGTGCATTATTAAGGCAGACATGGGTAGCGAGACTGCTTACAAGAATCTGCTAACAAAAGGACATCCAGATTTATGACGCTTGAAGAATTCCAAACTAACCAAATGAAAAAGGAGCTAAACTGCAACACATTATGAATCACACTGTCAAGACAAAGAGAGAGCTTAAAAAAAAAAAAAACAGGGTGAAGTGACTAATATATAGGGGAGCCTCCTCAAGACTTCCAGGAGACTTTCCTGAAAAACCTGGACAAGCCAGCAGAGAGTGGGATGAGATATTCAAAGCACTGAAGAGAAAAGAATGGACTACCATGAATAGTAAGCCCTGCAAAGCTTTCACCTATAAATGAAAGACAAAGCCTTTCCCATACAGTCACAGGCTGAACGACTGCATTGTCGCTAGATCTGACTCAAAAGAAATGCTGTAGGGATGTTTCCAAGTCAAAAGGACAGTCAACTAATGGGCAACATGAATAAGCATGTAAGTGTAAAGCTCACCAGTAAAGACAATTACACAGGCAGATAAAGATTATTCCTTTAATGTTACGTCAGCACATAAATCATTTTCAAATTCAGTATAAAGATATAAATCTTAAAAATAACTACAAACCACAGTAATTTGTTAATGATATATATACTGTAGAAGAGTGAAACCTAGGTCATTAATAAAAATGCGTGGAGGGAATAAGAGTAAAAAGTTATTGATTGTGATCAAAGTTGTTATCTCAAGCTTAAATACACAACAAGTTCCTTCCAAGACCTTGCCAAGGAACCTTCAACAGTGGAGAATACTAAATCTGTATCATGATGCTAGTAAGAGACACAGGTACTAAAGTACTGTGACACATCAAACACACCATAGATGCTCTGAACAAAGAGTACCGATGCAGAGATGGAGCAAATGGACCAAGATTTCATTGTATTGCCCAGAACACTACACAATGTAAAAAATGCAGATAGTGTACCCCTGGAATATTCTCACACTACAGTTCACTGTAGGTAAATGCCCCTGTAGAAGGTAAAGCTGTGGTTAAATGGTTACAGTAGCCTGTCATAACTAAAACATGATTTATGAATTTGCATGGTAACATAACTTTTGATGTAGGAAGTATACAAAATATAAAGAAAATCAAAGCATACTGCAACAACCAAAAACAATCAAATCACAAAGAAAGGCAATAAAAATAGAAATTAACAATGAAACTATAAGCCACCAGAAAGCACTTCACAAAACGGCCATGCTAAATGCAAAAATGGGAAATTCAACAACACACACTTCAACCAATGGATCAAAAAAAAATAAGAAACAATGAAACAATTGAAAACTTACAACATAATAAAATGTACAAGGTGAAGTAAAAGCAATGTGAAGAAGGGAAGGGGAAGAGAGCGGAGGGAAGGAAGAGGAGGAAAAGGTGGAGAAGGAGGGGAACAACAGCTACTACTACTACTGAACCCAAAGTCACAGATAGGAGAAAATATTAAGATTAGAGCAGAGATTTAAAAAATAAGGATTATAGGAAAAGCAATAACACCAAGAGTTAATTTTCTGAAAAGATCAACAAAATAACAAAACTTTAGCTATAGGTACTAATTTAAAGGAGGGGGGAGTGCTCAACTAAAATCAGAAACAAAAGAAAAGGTAATGCAAAAAGTGTAAAATGTAAAACTTTTCTAGAGAATACTATCATCAGTCATATGCAACCATACTGGGAACCTAGATAAAATGGAAATGTTCCTGGAAATATACAGCCTGCAAAATCTGTATCATGCATGAGGCTGGAGAGGCAGGAGAAACACAAGTTCAACACAAGCAAGCTAAAGAATAATGTGGGCTATATATGCAGCAGCAAGACCCTGTATGAAAAAGAGAATTAAGAGAGAGGTGGAGGGAGGGAAATTTGTTTTTAACAGTATCAAAAGAGAATAAAATATCTAGAAATTAACATGACCTACATAAAACTGATAAAAGACAAAAATAAATAAAAAGGTATTGCCATGTTCATGGACTTGAAAATTTGATGTTGTTAAAAACATTTATACTACTCAAATCAATACACTATCAAAACTTTGATTTTTTTATAGAAATATAAAACATAATCCTAAAATCTATATAGAGCCAAAAGAAATCCTACATAACTAAAGTAGTCTGGAGAAAAACTAGCAAAGCTTGAGGCACGACACTTTTGATTTCAAAATATAGAAGAAAGCTACAGCAATTAAAATAGTAATTCTAACAATGGTATAATATAAATTCCAGAAGGAGAAAGCAAAATAGAAACTGATATAATTTTTTAAATATAGTAATAAAATGCCATTCTAGATTGCTTGGGGACCTGGGCATGGTGGCATATGCCTGCAATCCCAGAACTCAAGAGGCTAAAGCAGGAAAATCATCATAAATTTAAGGCCAGCCTAAGCTACAAAGTTCCAGATCAGTCTCAGCTAGAGTGAGATTGTTCTAGTTTGCTCTCTGTTGCTGTGATAAACACCGTGACCAAAAGCATCTTGGGGAGGAAAATTGATTTCATTTTACACTTCCAGGTCATAGTCCATCTTTGAGGGAAGTCAAGGCAGAAATTCAAGGCAGAAACCTGAAAGCCAGAACTAAAGCAGAGACCATGGAGGATCGCTTACTGGCTTTCTCCCTGCTTCTAATTCTTGCTTTCATATACAGTCCAAAACACTCTGCACTCTGCTTGGGGACAGTACCAACCAGAAAGCTGGGCCCTCCTACATCAGTTAACAATCTGGAAAATGCCTCATAGATATGCCTATAGACCAATAACCCAACTCAGATTCTCTCAAATAATTATGGGCTGTATCAAGTTGACAGATAAAGCTAACTAGGAAAGACACTGCCAAAAGAAACAGAGGGAGGTGGAAGAGAGCGGAAGAGAAGAGGAGGGGAGAGGAGGAGAAATAGAAGAGAAGAGAATTGAAGGGAAGAGAACAGAAGAGAATTGAAAAGAGAATTGAAGAGAAGAAGAGAAGACAAGACAAGACAAGAGAAGAGAAGAGAAGAGAAGAGAAGAGAAGAGAAGAGAAGAGAAGAGAAGAGAAGAGAAGAGAAGAAGAGAGGAGATTGCGTAGTGAAGAGGAGTCATCAGAGAGGACTGACCACCGGACACCAGCTTCGCCTAGGATGGACATGCACTTTTATGAAAAGAATTTGAAATTGAAATTGAAATTGAAAATCTGTCTATTTTTGAGCCCAGAGATAACTAACCACAGTATAGTCTAACTACTGAGAGAGGAAATCAAAGTCAATTTCAACAAGAAACCAAAACTAAGGTGGAGATTCTTGCTCTTGAGAAAGCAGTAGGTTTGGATACTATACATGTTGAGTTTAGGAACTACATTGTTGAGACTTCACAGGTGCAAGCTTCTCTGCCATCTATAGAAGAAACTACCTCAGCAGACCTGCTGGTCCTCTGGCTCTACAATCTTTCCACGCCCTCTTCCATGATCTCCCCTAAGCATTAGGGATAGTGTTATAGATGTATCAGCTGAGGTTAGGAATGGCACTGACATTTGTTCTCTGCATTTTTACCAGCTATGGATTTCTGGAGTGCTCTCCGTGTACTGAAAAAAAGAAGCTCTTTGATGAGGAGTAAGAGCTTATACCCAATCCTTAAAACCACTCCTTACATCCTCATCCTAATCAATGTCTGTGGGTATAAGGATAAGTATTTAAATGCAGTAAGTAATTGTTCTTGGTTAGGAAAGGGGCAGTAATAGGCTCTCCTCTATGATCCATAACTTCCACAGCCACAGGAGGACTCTCACAGGCCCCACCCCTACATGAAGAGCCACAGGCAGATAATAATGGCTTCTGAGAAACGAAGAATCAGTCTACTCCAAGGAAGAGCCTCTCACAGGTTATCCAAGCCCAAGTGATCAGTCTGAAATACATACACATAGGACTCAGCAGTGTGTGTGTGTGTGTGTGTGTGCGTGTGTGTGTGTGCACATGCATAAACAATAATAATTAAGAGATCATAAGTTCAAGAAGGGAAAACATGGGAGAAGTTGGTGGGGGAAAGAGAGGGGTAGAAATAATTTAAATTCAGTATTCATACATTCTAAAAAAAAGTTATGAAAACACATGTGAAATGATTTTCAAAAAAGAGTGCAATAAATGCAGCTGGAGAGATAGATCACTGTGCAAGAGTGTGGATTTGCATTGAGCTCCCCAGCAGTGGGGCACAATTGTAACTCTAGAACTAGAGGATGGAGACAAGCAGCTACCTTGAGTTCACTAACCAGCCCGTCTGCCTGAATTGGTGAGCTCCAGGTTCAGTGAGAGACCCTGCCTGCAAAAAAAATACTGGAAAGCCATTTGCTATCAATCACTCACGTCCACGCACAGGCACACATTAACACGCATAGCACAGCCTCAGAACCATGCCTTAGACCAAGTTTATGCTGACTTGGTAACTAGATTGTGATGTCCTTGTTGTCTGTGATGGTCGTGTAATGAGTAGAGTAGCATCCCAAGATGAGGTAACTCACTTCTTGTCTCCACGTCCTTGTACAGCCCTCCACACTATCTGGGCTGGAGGTGGCCCTGAAGCACTCCCTTTACACAGCTGGAAATGCTGTGCATCCATGTAAGAAGTCTGAATACCCTATTGGAGAGAAGAGACCACAATATGGAAAGGCTACATAGAAAAATCACATGAAGAGGGAAAACTCTGACTCTACATGGCAAAATGATCCCAGCCTTCAGAGCCAAGTACAGTCTGCCAACCATCCCACCAGTAGGGTGCCAGGTGAAGGAGTGAGCTATTTTCAACATTATAGGTCTGTCTAGTCCCCAAAATAATGCAGGCCAAATCAAAAGAAAAGAGAATAGCCCCATTGAATCCAGTCAACACATAGGCAAAGCAATTAAATTGTTGCCCTTTTAATTGTTAAGAAGGGCTATCACAGAGTAATATTTCAATAAGACATAAACTGGTTCCCAGAAGCAGTTAAATAACTAAAACCTAAAGCATCCTCTAGTCCAATGTTAGGACAGGCATCTGGCAGAAGCTGAAAGGACCTATGCACTACCATGAAGAAAGCTTGAAGGACATGAAGGAAATAGTATTTGACATGGAACAAAAAGTCAATCCAATGGTTTTTGCCAAATATTACCTTAATATGGAAAATTAAAGAATAGGTTTAATGAGTTTATATAATATAAAGAAAATTCCAGGTAAACACTAAAATGGCAACTAACTTATTTTAGCTGAATCAGAGAGGGTGGAAAGAAAAATAAAGTAAGAAAAGTTTCAATTTCCAGCAGGAACATTCTGAACACAAGACTTGTATCCTTTAAAAAACAATTTTTGCATTCTCAGTTTCTCATACCAGCAAAAGAGCCCAAATTAAGACACGGCATCCAAGCGAGATTTGAGCATTAGATAGAAAGGCAGACGTGTAAATGTAAAAGTTTTGGGTAAGATTGACAAGATCAAAAGCAGTCATCGGGTGATACACAGGGCCCTTTAGAAGATAAAGTGTGACTCACGGATGCCCTGCAGACAATACAGCCTCTAGAAACTCACTGAGGTTTCCTCTCAAGTGTTCTCATTAAGACGCAAAGGTGAAGATGACGTATCTCTCAGAGAGATTAGGTGTGGCTTCTAATAGTGTGAACCCAAAAGGAATGCACAAGGTGTAGTAATACTCTGCTGTGGTGGTTCACCAAGAAGGCAAGGAGGCATGTGCAAACTTTGCCAGACCTCAGCAGAGGGATCCACCATCATGGCCAATACCATACTTGATCAACAGTGGAATCCTGAGCTCTGAGCTCAGGTGTTTTTATTCTTTCAGAACTCAGGTATTCTATCCATATCACATGCAGATCATTAGCAATTAAACAACCCCCACAGAAATCCAACACCTGCAAACAATACTGAAAGCCAAGGCCTATACATCCCTTTTTCCAACAGTGCACAAAAACAATTATTTTAAGTATAACTAAAAATAAATTTCCACAACACACAAGGTATCTACAAGGTTTTTGAGAAATTTTATCTGCAAATTGCTACTGCCCTGGACTGAAAGACAATACAGATGAAAAAGACCACTGGACTCCAAAAACACTTCTGAAAAAGACAGGTTCTTCAACTGAAAAAGAAAGGATAACTCAGAAAGTGGATGAAGAGGCGTGAGAAGAGCCAAGTGCCAAGGAGAATTGTCCCCAGGTCTTGAAATGTAATTAAAGAACATCTAGTTTTGCCCATCTGGATTTCAGAACTGTTAGACTCCAGTCACTCCTTGTTAGAAATGTCTGATGAGGTTCCCCACACTTGTCTCATCATTGTATCCTGGTTGTGTGGAATAGGTATGTCTCCAGGGAGACATACAATGTCCAACACACACACAAAAGATCCTACTAATAGACATTAGGGAATATAATTACAATCATAAGATATCACTACATACCCATAAAAATGGATATCATCACCTATCTAGTACTCCTGGTACAATTCTATATTATAAAAACATCAGTTCTTTCCAAATTGCTATATATTATATTTAAAGCATTTCTAATAAAAAAACCCCCATTGAGATGTATATGGAAAATAGAAGGTGAACTAATTATGAAATTTTTATGGAAATGCAAAACAAAAATTTCCAGGGTATTGTTGCAGTTTGAATAAGAATGGCACCCAGAGGCCATATAGTTAAGTGCTTAGTCACCAGGGGATGGCACTATTTGAAAGGACTAGAAGGATTAAGAGGTGTAGCCTTGTTAGAGGAAGCGTGTCACTAGGGGTGGGCTCTGAGGTTTCAAAAGCCCATGCCAGGCCCAGGCCCAGGCCCATCCCTCTCTTTCTTGGCTTTCAGATCAAGATGTAGCTCTGAGATACTGCTCATGTGTGCCACCATGTTCCTCACCATAATGATAATGAACTAAACTTCTGAAACTTTAAGCAAGTCCTTCAATTAAATGTTTTCTTTTATAAGAGTTGCTTAGGTCTGGTGTCTCTTCATGGCAGTAGAACAGGACTAAGATAACAAAGTAATCTTGAATGGCACAAAAAACTCGGGAATTATTTTAAATCTACACTACTTAAAGCACTGTGGCAATTTTACTTTGTCTCCAAGGTGATTCTAGAACCTGTAAAATTGAGGAAGAAAATCAACACTGACCTCTGACCTCCACATGCATACACACATATGTGAGTGCACACACACACACTCACATACAATGTCCATAGCAGTATGTAGACCTAGAGCTCAACCAGTGGAGCACATTCCCAGAAGGTACAAGGGCCTGGGTTCAATCCCAAGTACTCAAAACATTATAGCAGTAACACAAAGATAGACAAACAGGAAAAAACTACAGGTAAGAAACTAACCCACACAAATAAGATTCCCTGGTTTCCAAAAATAGCACCAAGCACAACAGTGAGAAAAGAATGGCTTTTAAAAAATAATGCTAGGTCAAATAGAAATCCCCATGAGAGGCACGGGAAATTAGCTATGACTCCTGCCTCACTACATGCATATGATCAAGTCCACACGCATCATACATCTAAATTAAAGAGCAAAAACAAGAAAGCTTCTAGAAAATACCAAAGGTGACTACTCCCATGATCTTGGGATAAGCACGGCACAAAAGTTTCAAATACACAACAAAAGCAGACGGAACAGACACCACTAACAAAACTAAATTACATGACTAACGTTCAACAGGCAGTTTAATGTTTTTCCTCTCCAAAATTCTTGCTGAATTTTGTTACTCGATAATGTTAATCAACAGCTAATGTTGATGAATAATTAGGGCATGAGGACTCTATGTCATGAGTGGGTTTGCCATTGTATTAGAAATAGCTTCACTATAAAGCAGCAAGTTCATCCCCCATCTCTTCCCTCCCCCACTTCTTTCTTTTTCTCTCTCCTTGCCCCTTCTTACATTCTATCATGGGATGACAGCAAGATCGCTCTTTCAGAAGGCCAGCATCTTGACATTACCGTTCTCATCCTCCCAGAATTGTAAGCCAACCGATTCTGTTCATCACACACTATCTAGCCAAACATAGTCAATTAAAGCAGCATCGAATGGAAAAAGAACCCTCTCTCCTGAAAATGAAAATGCAAGTGGCAAGGTAACAAAAAGTGTTTCCAATTCTTTGTGTGTGCATGTGGGGGTGTGGGGGTGGGAGTGTGGGGATGTGTGTATGGTGTGATGGTGTGGGGGTCGGGGGGTATGTGCATGTGGGTGTGTGGGGTTCACAGGCCTGATGGTGCACACATGTGTCAATGCCAGAATTGACAGGGGGTCTCTTCCTCTACTGCTCTCCACCTTATTTTCTGAGACAGGGCCTCTCAGTGAACCTTCATCTTGCCGTTTGATGAGATTGGCTGGCCAGCAAACCTCCAGGATTCACCTGACCCTACTGCCTTCTCCCTCCCCACCCCATGGTGCTGACATTATAGGCACACACTACTAAATCTGACTTTTTCTTTGCATAAGTGCAGGATTAAAATTCAGGTCTTCGTGCCTGTGCAACTAGCTCTTCTCCATGGAGCCATCTCCATTCCCAGATATTTCTCATTCTTATATCTAACAAAAATATGGTATTCTGAATTTATGAAGACAAATCAACAGAGAAAAAAATACTATTTTTATAGAGAGAAAACAGTCAAAGCTTGAAACAGGAATTTTACAAAAGGACATTCAAAAGGTAAACATGAATAAAAGATGTTCAGTATCACACTCATGAAGGAAAATGTTAATTAAAACTACACAGCCACCATACCAAATGGCTAAAAATTAAAATAAAACTAACAACCCTGCTAGTGGGAATATAAAGTATTATGTCACTTACAAAGCTCTTTGGCAGTATCTGCTGTATCTACACATTTAAGTCAACATACACACAAAGCAAATGGAAGTATGTGAACTACGAAGACTGTAAAGGAATGTTCACAACAGTACTATCTGTAAAAATTCAAACTGGGAATAATCCGAAAGTCTAACAAAGGAGAATAAATATAGATAATCAGTGATGTATTCACATGGAAATAAAAAATCTATTTCTAAAGGCAACAACCTGGAACATTCTCATGACATGATGTTAAGCAAGGAAAGCTAGAAACTGAAATGAACATACTATCTGAGTCGGAAAAAGTTGACACTAATCTCTGCTGAAAGGCTACAGAATAATGGCTACCTTTGGGGGAACCAGTGACATATGACGACAAGCAAGAGAGGGCTGGCCAGGAGAGCTGGTTATGTTCTCTGTCTCAATCTGTGAGGTGACTGTATGGATGTACTCATTTTGTAACTATCAAACTGTCTAATGCGATGTGTCATGCTGCATGTACATTATATTCTGTACGCCCTGCTGTACATGTGCTACACTTTGGTTTCCAGGGTTTGCCAGAAGACAAAGCACTAACTAAGTTAAACTTAAGATGATTGACCTGAAAACAGGAAGAAATAAATCTCCATATACAGAGTATGAGAAAAGAAGGAGGAGAAGAGGAGGAGGCTGGGGAGAGGAAAGAAAAAGCACAGGCCAGTGACTTTCTCTTGGGAGGAGGGAGGAAGAGGCAAGGAAGGGCACCCCACCCAGGGGGCTGAAGTGTCAGGACAAGCTGTCACTGGGGCGTAAAGCAGAGAAACGTTTGTTTTGTCATTTTTCTCTAAACTTTGAGGCATGAGATTTGTACACACTTGTTTCTTGTATGCAGTGTGGCACAGTTGTAAGTCATATAATAACTTGAAGTCAAGTGACCAGACCGCTATAGTGAGTCCTAACTTTAGATGTACGTCAGTCATCTCATTCATCTGAGTAGGGTTTAATACTGTCATACACCATCTGCAGAGTGGTCTGTCCTTGGATATACTTCAAGATACAAAAATACTACAAAATAAATAGCAACAATTTTAATTCCTGTAAAGTATCAACTAACACTTTCAAAAAGTAACCAATGACTATAACATGTTTATTTTAATTATTCATATTTTTTATTTTTCAAGAAAAGCTTATTAGAAATTAAAAAAAACTAAAGTTAAAACAGTAAGATGCTTCACCCCTCACTAAGGGTCTATGAACTAGGGAACTAGTGAGAGAGTGTCACTGTCTTCAGACTGATAAGCAAGCTACTAGTGTCCCAGTGTTTACAGGCCGCTCACTAGCCTGCAAGCAACCAGAATTAAACTCAGTAGGTCAAGAAGGACAAAAAAGACATCAAAGACAAGGCTTGTTGGAAAGAGATGTTTCAGCAGGAGGGGGAGGGGATGAAGGAGGGAAATGAAGGCTAAAAAATGCCTTAAACTCAGTATTTACAAATGTGAAATTGCCAAAAATAAAAAAAATGCTTAACCAAGTCAGAACATGACCTAGTTCCATAAATATGTTTCCTGTTGCCTATGTTAAAACAGTTAACTTGAAATACAAACTATCCTTAATAGTCACACCTTTAAATTAACATCTATTATTATACCTCTGGCTTACAACTCCTGGTTCCCTCAAAATTAAAGTTTATAATATATGTGTAAGCTTAGTCTCTTTTTTTATTATCATAGGAAAAAAATCAAGATTATTCAAGCTTGCTTATGAGGAAAGAAGACATTATAAAGCTTTGCTCATTAGAAAAAAGAAACAAGAGAAAATATGACAAAATCTACTTAGTGGAAAAATACATACACTTAACAACTAGTGCATGACCATTACTTCACAGCTGGTCCGTCCCCGTTACTAAGCTACCACTTGGCCTGCACGGGTCAATACCTATGCATGATACTGAACACATTTGGGTTGAGAACTAAATGAGAAGCAAGTGGATTTTATGACTGTGGAACGCAGTTTCACTTCATGTTATTCTAGCCACATATCAAGAGCTGAACAAGAGACCAAAAAAGGTACAGTCAGATATCAAGATATTCAGACTTATTCCATACTATTTGTTCTGCCTAAACAAATTGATGAGAAAGGCTATAGAAAAGCACTGAATGTCAAGCTCGGCTCGTTGGCCACATTTCAAGCACTCATCAGCCATAGTGAGTAGCAGCCACTATATTTGAAAACACAGCTATAGAACATTACCACTGTCACACACACACACACACACACACACACACACACACACACACACACCAGACTCTATTAGTCACTGGTACAATCAACTGTATCTTCGCCCAAACACCCAAGGTATTCTTAATTAAAATGAATATTACTTTATAAATAATATTTAAGAGTCTCTATATGTGAAATCCTAATCACATTGATCTCAACAGTCATTTAAAAAAAAAAAATGGTACTGA
Organism: Cricetomys ansorgei; assembly: GCA_026225945.1. Classification (NCBI taxonomy): domain Eukaryota; kingdom Metazoa; phylum Chordata; class Mammalia; order Rodentia; family Nesomyidae; genus Cricetomys; species Cricetomys ansorgei. The sequence continues at coordinate 6,242,895 of JAMJFZ010001881.1, forward strand.
CTGGCTCCCTGCCAAATCCTTACCCCCAAATCAGGCAACAATATTTGCAGTGTGTCATTTGAACATAAAACGGAGTTTGACAAAGCAAAAAATTCCACTGCTAATTTGGAGTACATAGTATAAAAAATCAAATTAATAATCTTCAAATATTAAAAAAAAAAAATTCACACAGATCAACAGCGAACAGACCAGGTTCCATTGTACTTGATCACCCTCTGCTGGCCATGCTGTTAAACTGCACGTGCAAAGGAAAGTCTAGCCACACTGGGAGACCTTTTTAAAAGACACAGAATATCAGCTTTCTGCCACAATGCATTCCTGAAAACCACATATGAAGAGAAGCATTGTAAAGCGAAGTACATTTTCCATAAAGACAGACTATGACTATATTACTCATTCCAAACTAAAAGCTACCATCAAATGAGCCATAGAAAACTCTCATGAAAGCAAACACACAAAAACTATAGTCCCTTGTAATCATTTAAAGCAGGATAATTATTTTCTAAGTCCTCTCTTATAAGCATGCATACTATATCATTTAGCTGACCCAATAAAAATTAAAAGATAAGTTCCAACTGATATAAAATTAGCTTAAATTTGATATGTTGAAATGTAGGCATATACAAGTTATCATCGTGTTTCAACAAACCTATAATTTTTAAATAATCTAAACTCCCTATAAAATGATATATAAAGAACTCTAAACAAATGTATTTTCTGACCAATAAATTAAACCCCTCTACTATAAGCAAAAGCAATGTGCTTCCACCCTTGTGAAGAAGTGTTCAGAGCCCAGAATGTATTCAAACTTAATCCCCTTTCACCCTTTAACTCTTTTTGTTCCAGGTTTTTATCAAAAAACTATAATATAGTAATATAATAATACAATATAATAATATTGTCATTGAGTAATTCACCTTCATACAGGTGTAGGTATAAAGTATTTTATTATAAGAATCCAGGCTAAGGAGATGGTTCAATAGGCAAAGTTATTACTGTGATGACTTGGGTGTGTGTTGCCATAGAAAGCTGGGCAGGCAGTACTGAAATCCCAGTGTTCCGGACACTGAAAGAGGCAGATCCCAGGATCTTCCTGGCCAGCCAACCTAGTCAAGTAGTGAGCTCCAGATTCAGCAAGATACTCTAGGTTAGTGCGAAATCCTATCTCAAAAATTAAAGTTAGAAAGGGGTTGAGAAAGACACCCAGCGTCCACCTCTGGCCCCACATGGACAAGAACACACATGCATGTCCACTCACATACACACATGCACACACCCACACAAACACATTCACATGCATACATATATACCCCTGCATGAGCACACAATGCCAGAAATGGTAACTAATATTTAATTAAACCCTCAAAAAAAAGTGCTACTAAATAGGTATCCTTCTCCATCTTTGTCTATCCCAGAATTCAACTGCACTTTGGAGACAAACTATCAACATCACATTTCGCTGAAAATTTACAGAAATAGTAAGCCTCTTTTTAAAAAAAGAAAGAAAAAAAAGTTTCAAAACCTCTTTCGCAAAATTTTAAGAATGTAACCTGAGCTGGGCGGTGGTGGTGCACGCCTTTAATCCCAGCACTCCAGAGACAGAGGCAGGGAGATCTCTGAATCTGAGGCCAGCCTGGTCTAGAGTGAGTTCCAGGACAGCCAGAGTCACAACAGAGAAACCCTGTCTTGGAAAAAAAAAAAAAATGTAACCTATTACATTTACGCTCTGTCTTTGGGATAGAGCATAAAAGAACACAGAAATGATGTGGCACAGTGCACCAGCTCTGTGGGCCTTGTGTCCTAGAAAGTGGGACTTAGCAAGCCCCTTCGATAGATATGCCTACAAATCGTCATTAATTCCTTTCCCCAGTTTTGGGGACTGGTGATGCAGAACAGTCGTGGGGGAATGCTTGCCTAGCCTGCACAAGGCCTTGAGCTTGGTCCCTGGGACACCTAAGTCCTTATGGTGGCACATACCTGAAACTCCAGGAAGATCAGAAGCTCAAGGTCATTCTCAGCTACTTGGCAAGATTGAGGTCAGTCTAGGATACATGATCTCATTTGATACATGATCAAAAACAAACAGCAACAACAACAACCTCTTTTGATAGTGTACAGAGTTACAAACAGAACTTTTCCATGTGAATTATCAATTAAAATTTTTTTTTTTTTTTGGAGAATACAAGATGAGTTCTAGAAGCTGAAAATACATAATGACTAGTGGATCTGAGACAATACCCTTTGGAAGGATTAAATCACTTCGAAGCAAAAGAACAGGAAACAATGAGGAGTGAGTCCCTGAATGAACTGCAACTACAGCAATCACCAAGCCAATGACAACGGCAGCAGCCTACAGCTGACGCTCAGTAAGTCCTGTGCTGAAGTCCCGTCCTGACACTCAGTTCCATATTTTACAAAACAATGAAGCTTGCGTTTGGAGAAATTAATTGACTCGCCTGAGGACAGATGATTGCCAAGTATCAGAAGTAGGATTTGAACCATGGCAAACCTCCTCATTTCAGCTCAGCCTGGAAACAACAAAGGACAAAGAAATAACTGTCCAAGATTGCTGAGGTGGCACAGCAAAAAACACACAAGGGGACTGGAGAGATAGCTCTGCAGTTAAGGGTATAGCGGCTGCTCTTCAGAGGACTCTGGTTCAATATCCAGAACGCACATGGCAGCACCATGCCTCTGTAACGATAGTCCCGGGGGATCCACTCTCTTCTGGCCTCCACAGGCACTGCATACATACTGTGCATAAATATGTACACAGACAAAAATGCCCATACATTAAACATTACATGAATATGAGTTTTTTAAGAAAAAAATGAATTTCTGTATTTTCTGCCCAAGCTATTTATAGCTAAGGGATATCCTAGAAACACAGTTCATGAACCTGCATTCCAATACCAGACCCACACTGCTAGGAATGCCATTGAGCCTGCTGAGGCTGTTGCTACCACTACAAATACAAAGGGGCAATGCTGTGAACCTCCCAGATGTATAGAGAGGATGAAACCAGAAAACTTAGAAAATGTTCTATCACAGGACCTAAAACATATGAGGCGCTCCAAGAAATAGCACAGATGGCCCCATCTGGCTTTCTGCTTTAACAAACAAGAAGACAAGTGGAATTCACAATATCTAGAATGTTTGTTCATCAGGAAATTTTCATTCTTATGTTTAAACCAATATAAAGATTTGATGCATCTGCAGATATATTTGTTGTATGGCTAAATACATTAATTTTATTACTAATTTTAAAAAATGTGTATGCCCAAACATCTTAATAAAAGTTTAGTACTTGCTAGGCGGTTGGTGGCACACGCTCTAATCCCAACACTTGGGAGGCAGAGGCAGGTGGATCTCTGCCAGTTCGAGGCCAACCTAGTCTGGCCGAGTAAGTTCCAGGACAGCCAGAGTTACAACAAAGAAACCATGTCTCGAAAAAAAAAAAAAAAAAAAAAAAAAGTTTAGTATTTTAGAAGGCAATTTGACAGCACCTATCAAAATATAAATGTGTGGTTACTAAAAATCACAAACATGTATAAAAAAAAGAATGATTTTATCTCTATACACTAGGCAAGCCTCACTCACTAAAGGTGACATCTAATAATTTTATACACACACACACCGCCTCTTCAAAACACTATACACAAACGCAGTTCACTATACCTGTATGTTCTTTTTAACACTTTATATATCTTATATATCTTCCCAAAATAGTCATATACACTATTTTAACTATCATACAAGATATTTAGTCAACTAATAATCCCACTAATAGAGACATTCATCTTCCAGGAATCCATTAAAGTCTAAAACACATGCAAACATGTAAGACTATTCTTGATACAATAACTGATGATAAGCTGGTATCTTAGGGCCCTGAACCAAACTAACAGCCAAAGCTGTTTATATCATAGTATCTGTCTTTTGGGGGGGCATATGGAAATCATGTTTTAAAACCCCCAACCAGTACTCCAAGATATGTGTTTTTCTTCATACCTAATTAAGTAGACATCCCCACCTAACCACTTCCCCATTATAGTTGTTAAGAGGGGCTTTCACCTGTGTTCCTCTTTGTTCCTTTTACCTCCTGAGGAACACCTGGGCTTCTCTATGAAGCTCTGCAGGATTTGACACTTCCTCTTAGTATCTGAATAACAATCTCTTCTTCAAAAAGTAGCTGTCTCAACATCTTATCATACTTGATTACAACAAATCCAGGTATATTTTAATACAAGATACACAATCAGCTAGGCATTAGGATGTGAACTAAAGCATTCTGTGTAACAAAAAAAAGCAGTAGAAACAGATTTTAAAGAATATTTTTAAAAACTACATGATAATGATTTTAAGACCTAAGTGAAAAATAGAAAACTATAGAGTATTGCATATACATTTAATAATTTCTAATTCAATAGGCATAGATGTTAGGTATCTATTATAGAATAATATATACCAAATTATTGATGGGATTGCTTCTCATTAGGAAATCAGGGAAAAAAGAACATAAAAAAAAAAACTTTGACTTTTCATTCTGTATAATCGACACTGAGAATTCCACAAGTATTAACAGTTTTCTACATTAAGATAGTCTGCATTCATCACGTGTGGTTACATAAGACTATCACTAACTGAAGTATTTTAAATAATATGTACTTATTTTCTCATACTTCTGTGGAAATTTAGGCACAGCTGAGTAGGTCTCTGCTTGAGACCTCATAAGGCTACAACCATGATGTGCTGCTCCCAGGATAGTCAAAATTTAATTCCCTGTGACGACATGAATCATGGAAGCCGTTTCTTCAAAGTCAACAAAGGGCATGGCAGCAAGATGAGGTTGTACACAACGCAAGACAATCACAGGAGTGAGTGACACCATCATTGGCTTACTCTATTGGCTAGAAACAATCACGGGCCCTGCCCGTATTCGTGGGGAGGCAATGATACAAAGAATATCAGGATTCCGGCTCTGGGGGCTACCTTAAGACAGCCTATCATAAAAACAGGTGATTATCAGACCTTGATAGATAAGCTCTCCTTAAAAACGTTTTATAAAGTCATAACCAAGTAAAAGTCAAATATAACTACAGCATTTCTTTGTCAAGAAAAAAAAGCCAAATACTAAACACAAAAATGTAATGGCATAATTTTAATAAAATAGTAATACAATTTGGATCACTGGATCTTCTCAAAGAAAACAAGGGTAATAACATGAATGTGAACCAAGGATTATGAAAAAAAGAAAGCAAAGAAGAGAATCTCAGAAATGACTGGTACTGGAGTTTTGGATGTAAAATGCTAAGTATACTAATGCATGATGTATATTTGGGGGACACAAAGAAAGCATAATAATAAGAGCTAGAATTTGGCCTCAGAATACGTCTAGGGAGTGTGAAATGAGGCTGCTACCAGCCTACAAAAGAATAAAGGTAAAGGAAAGGTGTCATCTCTCCTGAATAGGGATCCTAACAAAAAGGCTTCAAAAGGACTCTGCATCTTTAATAATATAAAAAGGCTAGGGCACAAACAGCATAATCTAAAATGCCATTAGAAATGCTTCCCATACAAAAAGGTCTAAGTAAAGCAGGGTTTTATAAAGTGATCAAAAAAGAAACACTAAGGGGGAAAATCTTTTAAGATTAAAGAGGTTTTTCAAAGGACAAGTTGAAGTGGCTGTAAAATTTATGAGGCAGCATTAAACTTCAGTTCTAAGTAACAATAAATTATTCACTATAAAAACATACATGTGTCAAATATCATAAGCCTCTTAAACTTTTTAAAACAATTTCCTACAGAAGTTATTAGGTGTAGTAGGTCAACATTAACAGATACCCACTTCTTCGTTAGCACAGTATGACCACTCAGAGGAAAGGAGTGGCCTTAGAGAGGAGGATGTCAGCGGAGCCTTTGGTGGGCTGCTAAGCACCATGGTGAGCTGAAGCTCACGTGGAGTCAGCTTTCAAATCAATCTTTGTAACTTCAGCTAAAATAAATGTTAGTTTTATTTTTTAAATGTCTCTGTGTATGTGAAATGACAAATATCTGTTAAGTAATATTCACGTGGATTAAAGCTTAAATACAATTGAAATTTTAAAATAATCAAGCCGTAATTATTAAATGAGTATGAAACACCCTGAGAAGTGCTTTATGACCCTAACTGGCCATCAGCTCAGGACACCACCAGAACAGAAAGGCTTTTAGGCATGCCCTGTCCGGCTCCTTCAGTGCCATGATGTTCATCACAGTGTGTACAGACATCTCTAGACTGCACTGCCATGCTTCCTCCACAATTTTCTGAAATCTATCCTTCCCTCTATATTCTGTAAAAGTTCAATTTAAAAATTCTTCTGAACTATTACCTCTGCCACAATAACGCTGCCTTAGGAGGTCTCTGTACATAGTACGTTAAGTATGTAGCAATAACTAACAATCTTCATTCAAGCACATATGTAACTCAACTGAATATAATGACTTATGAAACTCATAACATGCTTCCATCTGCTATGAGGAACTAAAAATAAACTGCAAATAGGAAAATATCTCATGAAATCAGAATCTAATACAAAGGATAGACACTGAATCTTGGCAAATGTGATGAGTACAGCAGTGAAGCACGGACACGGGAGATCCACCTGCACATGGGCAGCACTGCATGTGGGGAGCTGAGATAAGTAAAAAGGGAGAAAGGGGAAGCCAGATGGGCGCCAGCATTTATCTTCCTCTGCCTCCTGACTACACGCACAATGTGACCAGCCACCTCATATTCCTGCTACCACACCATCCTGAAATGATGAACTCTATTCCCTCAAATTGGGATCTAAAACAAGCCCCTCCTTCTTTAATTGCTTTGGTCAAATATTTTGTCCCAGCAATTTAAAAAAAAATGGACAAAAAGTAGACAAAAAGACACATAAATTTTTTAATGTATGTTTTTTATTATGGTTTCTTTTTTCAGAAAAGTGTTTAGGTGATAATTAAATATTATTTCCACTGGGGCTGGAGAGATAGTTCAGCAATTTAGAGTGATTGCTGCTCTTCCAGAGAACCCTCGTTTAGATCCTGTAGAGGAATAGCCCTATATAAAAGCTACATTCCAGGGGCTACATTCAGTGGCCTGTGTGGTCTAGATGGAATGTAGACACAACTTTAACTCCAGTATTCATAAAGCAGTAGTAGTCCATGCCTTTAATCTCTAGAAAAAAAGAGTGGGAGTAAAACTCAAGAATCAGTGTCACACAGGAAGTGACATCTGAATCAGAGTGAATGAATGGCAGACAAAGTGACTAGTCAGAGGAAGAGTTCGCAGAGTAAGATGAGTCAGCTGAGAAGCAGGCTGAGGAGTCAGTTGAGGAGCAGTTACACAGTTAGTTGAAGAGTGAGTTACAGAAGCTGAAGCTGGAGTGATTTACAGAGCAGGCAGTTGCAGCACAGTCAGTTACAGAGGCAGGATGGAGCAGTGAGAGCTCAGGGAAAGACACAGAGACACAGCAGAGCTTGGCAGAAGCAGCCCAGAACAGAGAGTGAGTTGAACCAGAAGAGTCAGAGTTCAAAAGGAGATAGTCAAAGTTGTTCAATCAGCAATAGGTCCCAGAAGGCTAAGGACTTCTAGGTCCAACCTATTCTAGATTATATGAAGGCTGAAGTCTTCCAGTTCAAGGATTAAAACTAGATTGTAAAGAGGCCGAAACACTCAAGGGCTCCAGGGCTCCAGGACTAGAACCAGTGATTTAATTAGACAAAGAAAAGAACGTGTTTGCCCTGAATCAAAGTCATTGGCTACAAGATCCCAGTACCCAAGTTGGGCAGCTCACAACTGCCTGTAACTCCAGCTCCAGGGAATCTATCACCCTCTTCTGGCTCCCATGAGAACCCACACACATACATTCAACACAAGCACACACATATTCACATAAATAAAAATAAATTTTTAAGAGAATATTTTCACTGTATTTTTCCTCAAACATTATCTTGTGGTTCAAAGAAGAAGCTGTCCATTTACCTAGACCCCTGTTACTGTCACTGATTTCCTACTTGAATCCTTCTTTTTCACATACTTCAATCTTAGAAAACGCTTGCACAATGGCACATGACTAGTGCGTTAAAACCATCTGTGCACTTCTCCCACACATCTGACAAGTTACGAACCACATCTGTAGGACTTAAGTGGGCAACAGCTAAGTGATTATGTTGTCAAATTCTGCACTTCTGCGAATACATAACTTCTTTCCCTTCTTGAATTATCTGATCCCTCTACGTACACCCTCCTTCTCTGCATTTAGATATAATAATGAAAACAGAAGAACACTTTAAAGTCTAGTTAAAGAAAAAAGGTTTGTGCTCATTAATACATACAAATAATGTAAAATTCACTAACATCACACTACAGTAACACTACTTATGTCTAACCTATGAACCCACAGCTATCTCATGAAAAGATTACCAAGTTTTCAGATTTTTAGGAGCAAGAAAAGTGGTTGCTAATTTTAACAAATCCTTCAACAAGTGAAACAAAACAAATCTGCTATGTCACCAATTCTATCTAAAAAGACTTCCTTCTTTGGTTTGTTTTGTTTGTTTGCTTTTGGTTTTGTTTTGTTTTTATTTTTCGAGACAGGGTTTCTCTGTCCTGGAACTCGATTTGTAGATCAGGCTGGCCTCGAACTCACAGAGATCCCCCTGCCTCTGCCTCTTCAGTGCTGGGATTAAAGGTGTGTACCACCACCGCCTGGCTAGCTCAAGTCTTGATACAAATTTTAGCAAACCACAGCTAAATTTTACAGCCAAACTAAACATTATATTTTCCATCATATGGAGTATGCGATCTCTCTCTTACAATGTTATTTAGCTGCTAAAATTTAACTAAAATTCTGCAATTACATCTTTTATTTTAATTCTCTAGAGACATAAAATAAGTATTCATACCACCTACTACAACTCATCTTTTTATTTTTTCACTCCTCTAAATATGTCCTTAATGCTATCATAGTCTCCTTCATTGCTTCTCCATTCTAATTTGTTTCCTCTTTCTAATAAAATTATTTCACAGACTCTTGGTTTGCATTCAACTGTTCTTTCCCATCATGATGTGTCAGGTCTGAAAGACACACAGCCAGACTACATCTACAATGGCTGCTTTTCCAATTACTAGTAATATTTCCACATCTTAATAAGAATTAGAACAAAGTATTGATAGTGGACCAAAAAGACTGCTTTGTTAATAGAAACAAATTCATAAAATTAAAATTACCAAAAGAATGGCCAGAAATAAAATATGAAGTGTGGTGTATGTCAATTGACACTGTCCAGTACTTTCAGCATTTCAAGAAATTCCAACGTCAACAGGAAAATCAAAATTTTATGAAAACCCAAAATTTAAATTTCTTCCTTTTAAAGGCCAAAAACAGCCTTTTGATATATTTTTATAACTTAGAAATTTATTTTTATTTGTATTAAAAAATCCTATGTAGGCTTAATACTCTATTAAGAAGGCAGTTAGATGGATCACATTTATATTCTTATTTCAATAAATGAAAATGGTAAGCACCAGTCAGTGATGCATAGGCAAGGAGAGATAGTCAAGCATAAGGCACAACATGGATGTGCAGAGTGGGGATTACATCTTATTGAAGTCATTTGCAATGTTCCTAATGGCATAAAGGAAAACATGTAGTTGTGTTACTTAAGATTCTCAGGCACACTTCCCAAACACTCCCACACACATACAGTTAACAGATATTCATAAAATGACTTAACATGTAAAATAATCCTAAATATATAGTAAATTTTAAAAACCTGTTATTTTTACCTACCTAACTTCTATTCACAGCCCTCAACACTAGCAAAAATATAAAATAAACCAAATTCTTATTATTAAAAAGAAAAAAGTGTCAATATATGAGCCAGTTCCAAAAGCAGAGTAAATTTTTTTAAACTTAAATTTAAGCTCTGTGGCATACCCGTGGACATCACTTGCCGACAGCATCAAAGCGCTATCTTCTCCAGAAGAAAAGTGCCATGATTCATTTAATCTATGTTCTTCTGTCTCCAGCTCCCCCGTGACCCAGTCAGGTAACTTCTCTGGACTTGAATCTTTGGGTCGTGTTGGATTTGGTTCATCAAAATAGATGGACTGGTTTTTAAAAGTCAGAGAAGTCATTCTTATAAAATGTACTATAATAAAAACACTTAAAATTTCCATCAACTTTTAAGTTTGACAAAAGCTTTTCAAATATTCAATTTAAATTCAGATACAGACAAATATATAAAATTTATCATTTAATTGTAATAAATTATGAAATATTGAAAAATGTGGCTAATATATTTACATTTCAGTTATTTTCTACTACATAAGAAACATAATGTACAGCAAAATCACATGACAGATAAATATGGAAATAATTATTTATATAAGGAAGTGACATTAGCTTTATAGAGTTAAATGGAAAACTTTTAAAATTATGTCCTACTTTGTTTCTTCCTAGAACCATAAATTAATCTGCACATTTGTGCACATATATACACAAAATCAGTATTTGGAATAACCACAATTAAACATGCCAGAAATTAAAACTAAAATTAACAGTTCCTTGGGAACTACAAAGTCAGAATTTGGTTCCAGCCATACTTTTCAATCCCTAGGAGGCCAAGACAAACTCCAGGCCTTCTTATCATTAGTAAAATAAAGTACTTCCCTACAACTCTATGAAATTGTGAATGGGAAAATATGACACAATATATTCATATCCCAACATCTGATGTGCTTCATAAAATTATCCATTTTAGGCACTGAGATGACATTAGTCCATTAGTTTCAATGAGCCAAGTTGGATGATATGTTTCTGGAGAAAACTATACCTGTGTAACAATTATCTAAGTCTACAAAGAAATCCTCAAGGGGTTACTCTCCAGGAAATAGTGACACATGACCCCTTTATCTCAAATCAGAAATGCAGAATGATTTCTTCTTAAATGAGATACAGCTGTCTTGCTTATGCACTGCTTCTCTTTCCATGGTTTGAGTTATCTGCAGTCACCATGACTTTATACATTTGATGGAAAATCCCACAAATAAGTGTTTAATTGGGTGCTATTCTAATCTGTAATAAACTCTCATGATCTCTGTTCCATCATCTCCAGAAAGCTCTATTCACACAGTATACACTACTCTGCTGGCTAGTTCTATGTTATCTTGATACAAGTTAGAGTTATTTAGGAAAAGGGAACCTTAATTGATACTGGCCCATGGGAAAGCCTGTTGAGCATTTTTTTTTTCTTTGATGATTGATGTAGAAGGTGCCAGCCCACTGTAGGCAGTACCACCCCTGGGTTGGTGGTCCTGGGTACTGTAAGGCAGCAAGCTGACCAAGCCTCGAGGAATAAGCCAGTAAGCAGCATAACTCCATGGCCTCTGCTTCAGTTCCACCTCCAGGTTCCTGCCTTGAGTTCCTGCCCTGATTTCCTTCAATGGTGGACTGTGACTTGAAAGAGGAAGCAAAATAAATTCTTTCCTCCCCAAGTTGCTTATAGTCATGCTGTTTTATCACAGCAATAGAAACCCTGACTGAGGCAATGATAGACCAATACAAACAATTCCATGCTGTCTGCTGTTTGGGGAATATCAAGGGATGGGGGTAATAAAAGCTTCACAGATAATAAGAAAACTGCTGTACTCATTCTAACGCTAGTCAGTTACATAGAGTCAGCTCACTACTTTCCCCAATACTGCTGATCTTGGTATAAGCAAAATGTACTCCTTTTAAAATGGATAATAGCATTAAAAGTTTTTGCATTCTGCCACCAACAAAGTAATTATTGTCTGGTGTGCGGCATGACAAGTCACTAAATTGTTTTTAGTAAATTGCTAAAATATAGACAAATCCTATAATTCATAATAATTTTGAAGTTCACATACACATACATATGTATACATATATACACACACATACATATGTATACATATACATACACAATTACATTTAGCTGTCCAGTCATATATCTCAAATACTCATAACTCACACAGACCAAGTAGCAAGTTTATGTTTATAAGGAATAAGATGGGGACAATACATCAACCAGGCATAAAATAATTGCCCCGTAACAAAGCTGATTATAATTAAATCAACTATCGAAAAACTTTTAAATTCTAACTTACTATTATCAACTGACTAGAAAGGAACTTCCAAAAGCCATTAAACTGATAATCTGTTAAATAATATATATGAAAGAATAAACCAGAACTTACTGAAGTACTTAAAATATTAAAAGTCAAATGAAAATTAGTAAGTAATTAAGGTCAGTTTTAAAATTTATTTTATAAATATAAATGAATAAAATATAAATGAATAAAATAACAGAAGGATGTTTTCTACTGAAAGTGGAAAAATGAATGAAAAGGAAAGTTTTAACTTATGTATTATCTAGCAGATATAACTTAATATTATTTCCATTCCCAAAGGAATGATAAATCACACTTACGTTTAAATCAACAAAACTACTACACTGTGGTCAATGGTACCTACCATATACGATGGTAGTGTTCTTAGCGTTCCTGGCTCAGGGCGGTGTGTAAAAGGGCCTTCAAGTACTCCTCGCCTAAGCATATGCAGTAACAGCTTTGCATATAGGTTCCGATTCTTCCTACCAATGAGCCCTGCACCTGTTCCTGAGGGCTCACACAGCTTTCTGATCCAAAGAGCACACCTCTGCCGTTCTGTAAGTAGATAAGAACTATGTGGAACCTGATGTTTCAATGATAAAACATTAAACTATAAACACCTATATAAGTGCCTACTATAATCTAGAACAAGGAGCAGCCAACTTCTATAAAGGACCCAACTGTAAATACTTCAAGATTCCCAGGCCATGTGATTTCTGTGTAACTTACTCTAGCTAGCCACCTTACCAAGAAAGCATTAATAGACAATATGCAAGCAAATGGCATGGCTACATTTCAATAAAACTTTATAAACAATCACACAAAATGGCTGTGGGAAGGAGAAAAGACTATAAACCCCCAGTTTAGAATTTAAGTTTATTAGTTAATTGCAGTTGGGCAAGACAAATATGAATATATATTTTCATAAAAATAAAATTTTTGAAATCTATGTTTGATAGTTAATAAAAATAAAATCTCTGAATAATATCATACATGTTTTAGATAAAATTTTGTTGTAAAAATTTCACATCAATAAAATAATTTTAGACATACTGAAAAAAACTGTTCCTAACTCCTAACTATACAAACATAGAGAGAAAACACAATCTCTGATTATCAAGCAGTACATATTAACTCTAAAATTAAATCCAAACATTTTATTTATTAAAGCCAATAATCTCAAGGGATTTAAGGTTTTCTTCTAATATCTCTAAAATAATTGAGTACTATGTATGTGTAATTTCATGAAATAATTATCCGTTTAAAAAAAAAATCTACCTAAAATGCAGCCAGTTTAATCCTCATACACCCATTGAGTGTATTATCTTGCTGTGACACAGGATTTTTTTTAACTCTCATGAACACTACTCTGATATTTTTATCAGTCTAACTCAATTTGTGGATTATATATATTATACAAATCACTAATCTCCTGGCTTATAAAGGTCATATTCATTTATTGTTTTGCTGCAAAAAAAATCACTAAGTCTGGATTTACCACTTTGTAATTTCACTACAGGTATATGAGGTAGGCGTCTAAAAAACAATATGTATTTTTGCTTTAAAAGTTATACAATCACCAAACAAACTTTATGAACATTCAGTGTACTTTATACAAAAAGAAAATACAGAAGTGGAACTAGTAAGCTTGAGCAAATAGTTGAAAAATAAGCATTTTCTTCATGTCTTTTAGTAAACTACATTATATTCAATGCACATGCTTTGGTACAACTTGATTAATGAAGAGCTTGATTCTCTACTTAAAATGGTAGAAAAGCACACTGTCAAGGACTAGATGAGCTGGTTCAAATGTCTAGTTCTTAGATGGGATGAGTGCCTACGTGTTTATTATGAAGTTAGTAAAAGAGGGCCATGAATGTTCCATGTACACAATGTGTACAAGCCTAAGGTTATATTTAAGCAATTCTATATTCCTAAAATCTATTTTTAAAAGAAGACAAAATATTAGAATAGTTTGATTTGAGATATATCTATAATGGGAAATTGTAATAGAGAATTTTTGTAGTTGGCAGGTCCAAGGCCAAAAAGGAAAAAGGTAGCAATTATCAAAATTCTGGAATCAACCTAGGTGTCCATCAATAGGAAAATAGATTTAAAAAAATATGGTATGCATATACAGTGTGATTCCATTCAGACATAAGGACAAAATCATGTCATCTACAGGAAAATGAAATGACCTACAGATCATTATGCTAATCAAAGCAAACCAGATTCAGGAAGACAATTTTCACACATGGAAATGAGAAGGGTCACTATTACAGAAGAGGAAAAGGAAAAGCAGAAGGGGGAAGAGAGACAAGAGAGGATATCAAGGGAATGACCATGGTCAAGCTAAATATAATGTTCATAACATGTATGAAAATGACATAATGAAACCCATTATTTTGTGCAATTAATATGTGGCAATTTTTAAAAGGCAGTGAATATCAGAAGATGTGATATAGATGCATCATTACGTACTGTTTGAAGTCATCATGAGTCAGCCATGGATGTGAAAGAAAGGGACTTGAAGCCGTGAGAGCTGAACAGTGATGGAGGAAGAAAGGGAAGGCTAAGGATCAACCAGGTAAGAAAGGAGGCAGAAGATGATGGTTCATGGAAGGCCAGAGAAGGCTGCAGGCTCCAGAACAATGATGAAATCATTTATGTGCCAAATGCATCATTTATATGTCACACTCCCATCTCTCAATGCAGCTCCTTGTAATAAGTCTGTAGTGTTAAGTGAGACCCTCACTACAGTCATAGCTTCTTAGCCCCACTCCGCACCCTCTACTAAATGTCTACCAAATCTGAACTACCCTTACAATCATATAACCACTGCAGCTTAGAGGATCTCCTGGAGCCCCTAAATTCTATGCAATGGCCCGCTGATGCCTTACAAATCTTAACAGTGGGTTCTTGAATTGGAAGTCCCTTCTAAAGAAGGAGAAAAGACAAAGCGAAGAAACACAAGTACCCAACTCTAAAAAAACTGTTCTTTAAGCTCATGACATATGACATGGAATCACAATAAAATAATGGCAAAGCTTAGAAGACATTGTCACTAAAACTGGAACAGCTCAAAGTAAACAATCCTACATCAATGGTAAAAATGAGAAATAAGAATTTTTTTAAAAAGGGAATTTCAACTTTATTTTCATTTTCACAGTTCCCTTGTATGACAGTTAATCTTGATTGAAAATATTCAGAATCACCATGGAAACACACTTCTAGGTGTGTTTATAAGGGTGTTTCCAGAAGGATTTAACTGAGGAGGAGAGACCCACCCTATACATGAGCAGCACCATCCCAAGGGCTGGAGCAACCAGACTGAATAAAAAGGAGAAAGCAAGCTGAGAGAGAACAGTTACTGCTCACTGCATCCTGACTGCAGATTCAGTGTGAGCAGCTGCCTCAAGCCCCTGCCACCATGTCTTCCCTCCCGTGATGGACTGTACCTCAAACCATGAGCCAAAACAAGTTCTTAAGTTGCAGCTGACAGGTATTTTGCCACAGCAATGATAAAAACAATTAATAGCTGATATAACTTGTTTGATTAAAAAACATTAATTTTTAAGAATCAAATTTCAGCTAGATATGGATGCACATGTCTGCAATCCAAGTACTGGGGAGGCTGAGGCAGTTGGATTGCCATATGTTGCCAGCTATCTCGGGCTACATAATGAGCACCAGTCCAGCCAGGGCTACATAGCAAGAATATCTGAAAGGGAAGTAAGAGGTTAATTTCAAGCATAACCTTACCTGACCTGTGGGGCAATTTTAGAACAAAGGGCTTCATATCTACCACAAAGTGATCAAATTCTGCGTCCAGCTTCTCCCATTTTTCTTCTTCACCTCCTGTTTCCATAATCCTATGCGAGAAAAAGGTAGAATTAAGTATCTGTGTGAAGAAAGCTATGAAACGGTGATAAAAAGGCATTAGAGAGAACTTGACACTTAAGTATCAATCCTCCTTAAATTGACTGCTAGAAAGTCCAGGCATATTTGCTTATAATTCCGACAAACTTATTCTAAAATGTATACATGAAAGTAAAAGAATCAGAGTAGTAGCAACGGTTTTGAAGAATCATGAAGTTGGCTCACATTGCCTTATTTTAAGATATGTTATAGAAGTGAAGACATTACAGTACTACCTAGAGAAGAAACAGATTAGGAAAACAGAAGAGAAAGCACAAAAATGAACTAATACAAATATGGACACCTGATTTTCAGCAAAGGCATAATCAAAGAGAAATAACATTTTTATAACAAATAATGCTATAATAATGCTATACTATACATGAAAATTAACTCCAAATGAATAGTGGACCTAAGCAAAAACCGCAAAAACTGAAGATAAGGGAAAAGCGCTCCATGACTTTATTAAGGCAAAAAAAGAATTGTCCACAAAATTAAAAACTTATATACAATATTGGACTTCACACACACACACATCAAAAAAAATCTGCAAGCTATGATCTGTAAAGACTCTATTAAGGGCTGAGAAAATAAACTAGAGACTGGGAAAAAATACTTGCAAATTATGAATTTATAAACAACTTATTTCAATAGCGCATGAATGGCTGGGAAAGTATGTAGCTCTGTGGTACAGTGCTGTTTGTTGTGAGGCCCTAGGTCCAACCTCCAGCACCGAAAAACTAGTATTAGTAAAGAAAATATGAATAACTCTCATCGTTTATCCACAAGAATAAAAACCATCCAAAAAAAAACAATGACAAAAATCAGTCCCTTTGACAGTTAATTGTATATTTTAAAACAGAGAATAGAGATGATGAAAATAAATAAATCATAAGTATCTGAAATGATGGCTATCACAATTACCCTGTTGTCATGACAGACTGTATACATGGCTTTAAATATAGCACTGAACCTTCCAAACATGTGCAACTTCTATGTGTCAGTTAAAATTATACTTTAAACATCAATCCCTTCACCAAAGAAGAAATACAATAATGGCAATTATGCACATAAAAGAATGCTCAACAGTATTAGTCACTAAGGAAATGAAAACCAAAACCATACTGCAATACACCAACAACACATGAGGACAGCCAAAATTAGGCCAAGCAATGCAAAGTGCTAATGAGGATGGAGAATACAAGAACTCTCATGCATTGCTGGCCAGAATGTGAAATGACAGAGACATTCTGGAAATAGTTTGGCAGTGTCTTTCAGAGCTAATCATGCACTCACCATATGACCAAGAAATCTCAAATGAAATGCAAAATCTATATCCACACAAAAAGTGTAAACGTGGTATTTAGAGTAACTCTTTTAAAAATCAACAAACAGTTGGAGCAGCCCACAATTGTAATATAATCACATATACTAACATTGCACTCAGCAACAAAGAATGAATATTGATACACAAGACAACATGAATAAACTACAGTGAAAGGAAACCTGTTTTAAAAAGTTGTTGTGCTAAGTAAATTGATATGTGGTCCTAGAAAAAAAATAAAACTTCAGCAGAGAGAACAGTCAATGGTTCACAGGGGTCATCAGTGAAGTGCAGGTCTGAATAGAGAGGACAAGCACCAGAAAACTACTAGAGGTATTTAACTGTTCTGCACATGAAATGCAGGTGACACTGTAAAGCCTGTGCAGATATAAAATATCACTCAACTAATACCAAAATCCTAAAGTTCTTTAATTCCCCTTAAACTTTTAAAAATACTATTGAGGTAAAACTGACAAAACCAAAAACAGATTATCTTATGTTAAAATGTATCCAGGAGGTAGTAAGATGGCACAGTTGCTAGAGAGCTTAGTGCTTAAGCATGGAGACCTGAGTTCGAATCCTTAACACTCCCATAAAAAATCCAGGCATGGTCACACATGTCTGTAATCCTGTTGCAGTGAAGGCAGAGACAGGCACATTCCTGAAATTCACAGGCCATCCAGTTTACCCAGTAGATGAGCACCAGGTTCAGTGAAAGACCCCATCTCAAAAGATAAGGTGGAAAGAGGTTGACCTCTGACCTCCACACATATAGACAGGACACACACACACACACACCCCTCCAACCCTTATCTAATAGCACAAGCATATAATGTTACTCAGACTATCCAATGCCTACCTGGTCTATACAGCATGACCTCAAGACAAGCCTGGACAATTTATACAGACTTTGTCTCCAAATAACATGTAAAAATGAGTCAGGTACATAGTTTAGTAAGTGGTACAGTGCTTATCTAGCATGTCTGAGGCCTAGGTTCAATGTACAGTACCTCAATTTTTTAAAATTTTATGTATAATATACTAATATAATATTTATTATATTATACTCAATATATTATTATAATGTGTATATACATGTGTATAGATCCAGTTTGAATCCCAAAACTGAAGAAAAAGAAAAAAACACACACACACACACATACACATATATATATATATATATATATAATCAATATGTCCATTTAAACTGTGAAGTACCATGCTCAGGCTATACCACATAATATAATATATAATACCTAATTTTTCACATATTTAATTTAGAAACTATAGCTTGAGGAAATACTCTATTTTGCCTTAAAAGCTGTCTTGTTCCACAACTTAACTTTTCCCTGCAAAACCAGTTTCTAGTATTTACCTACCAGTTTATCACCAGTAACTTCAAACACCATCTGTCCTGTCTCAGTAACTCTCCCTTTTACTGATTCCCTTTACCTCCCTCATGGCCATGGGCATGAACGGGGGTCTAGCTACTGCACATGTGTATGTGTTCTTTAGAACCTTTCATTTCCTCTCCCCAGCACTGCTAGGAGGGAAACACTGGAGGAGATCCTGGCCACCACTTCCCAGCTACTGTTCCTCCAACTTCAACCCCAAATCACGCTCCTGGGGCCTCCAATCCTCTGGACACACCTCTCTCTCTCCATTCCCATTACAAACACCCCATCTGATAGGAGCACCTTATGCTCATTTGCTCACTGGCACCTCTCTTCCTCCTCCCGCCTCCCTCTCCCTCCCCCACCTCCTCATTCCCTCATAGCTCTTTGTATGCAGCAAGACTGCAACCCTTGATTCCCCACTCATTCCGTCTCCCTACCCAAGGAGCAACTACAGAACAATGGCACTGCCTTGGCGTCAGATAGCTTTCATCCACAGCTATGGAACGTTTGAAGAGCTTACATTTTCTCAATCCACAAAGCAACTTTGAAAACTTAATATACATCTTAAAGCCCCTTAACCAACTACAACTCTTCCCTCAATTTAAGAAAAGAAAAAAAAACTTGGTTCATAAGAAACAGAGGGTAACAGCCCTATTAAAATGGTGCTTCTCTACCTCTCGGCCCATCTCTGAAAGGACACATCCTCGCCTTACCTCTGTTCCTGCTTCCCAAGCAGCAGTAACTTCCCTTTCCAAGATAGTATCTCCTCCTATCATCTATCAACATCAATTACTACCTCCTCCTATTTCAGATTCTCCATCTCCACTGGCTCCTTCCTCTCCTGAGTCACCCCCATTCTAGCCTTCCACCAGTCCACTCCGACTTTACTCCTCCAGCTTCATCCTCCTGGGAAATGCCCCTTCAGCTCTACACACTTGAATGCTTTCAGAGTTCTCTGTGATCCACTAGTTGCTAAATCCAAACAGCTATCTGCCTGCATGGTCCCGGACATCTCCACAGAACCTCGCCCTCCTTATACTCACTACCCCTAGACCTTTGACCTCAGCTGCTCCCTCCCTCCTGCACTGCTGCCTCTCAGATCATTTCTTCTCAGTATCTGGATGGCTCATATCCCCAGAGAAAATTAAGTTCAGACTTGGAATCACTCTTTCCTTGATCTCCTTTTAATTTGATTTTTCACCTTCTCCCTAGGCAATCAGAAAGAAAATCACAATCCCAAAGAAAATTCTTCAGATTTTCTCCATGTGCTTGGTGGTGTCATCTATTTCATCTTCCTTGCTTGGCATTTCAAAGTTTCCATTATCTAAACTCTCCTTAAAGCAGCTCAGGGGCAAACACCCAGAAGTCCTCTATTCTCATTACACCCTGTCACATAAAACCTTGCACACCACTAACTTGTTACCACAGTGACCCCATAAGCTGCCTCCCAAGGAGCCTTGTTCTCTAGCTGAGGAAAAAAAGTAAAGCCTGTCATCACTATTTCAAAATCTCTCTACTGCCTACTACAGGATACTCTGCCCAAGCCCCAAGTTAGCTGAGCAAGCGCCTTTCCACTTAGGTCTATATCCCACCACAAGCCCACCGGTGGCCATTTTAATTTCCCTACTGTCATCATGAACTTCTCGCCGTTCTTCAAGCATGCCTAGCCCTTATCTGCTCCCTATGCACAAGTCTTTGCAGACGTGGGGACAGATATATGCAGCTCCACTGTCATTGCTGAGTGTAGCTAGTCCCACTTAGCCTAGGCTAACTGTCGCTCTCTTCTTACTGTAAAATGCTCACATATGAGTCACTGCATTTACCACACATTGGTGTACCATTTACATATTTCCACATCTGGGAGAGGCTCTTGGAGGGCAGGGTCATGATTCATACCTTGGTAGGCACCTTGCATATTATCAAGTACATGTTAGAGGCTGAAGAGCTGGCTGCTGAATGAACGGATTAATGTTAAACTTTTGCATAACTAATTGCCTTTTTGACAACTTTTTTGGAGGGAGTCCAAATGTATGGCGGTGTGTACATTTCCATGTGGAGTTGTATGTTTTCCCTGATCACTATCTACATTTTTTTTCTTTTTTTTAGACAGGGTCTCTCACTAATTGATGAACTAGAGTTCATCAATTCAGCTAGGCCAGTAGTTCTCAACCTTCCTATTGCTGTGACACTTTAATATAGTTCCTCATGTGGTGACCCCCAACCATAAAATTATTTTCCCTGTTACTTCAAACTGTAATTTGCTACTGTTATAGATTGTAATGTAAATATCTGATATGCAGATGATCTTAGGTGACCCCTGTGAAAGGGTCATTCAATCCCCAAAGGCATCTCAACCCACAGGCTGGGAATTGCTGAGCTAGGCTATCTGGCCAACGAGATCCAGGAAGCCACCTGTCTTTAGGGTTACAGATGCACACCACCACACCCAGCTTTCACTTGGGTTTGGGGATCCAAATTCAGATCCTCATGCTTGAACAGCAGGCATCCTCCAGACAGCCATCTCCAAAGCCCAACATTATTGATTTTTAATACTTCCATTCTGAACACAAATAGGACTTACAGAACAGGAATATTACATGGTCCTAATTCCATTTGTCAAAAATGGCCATCCTATTTTCTGTGTTTCAGAGAAAGGAATATGTTTTCAATTTTAAGACATGGTTAAAATAAACTTTATTCAGTGTTGGGGAGATAGTTCTGGGCAGAGAACTTGCCTAACATACATGAGGCTCTGGTCTCAATCCTCAGTACTACATAAATAATTAACTAACAAAGTAATTTGATTTAAATTAATTTTATGACTAGTTGATTAGTTTGAGGAGTTGTGTTTGGCTTGTGCATTTTAAATTCCTACAATGTGTTCAGTTATGTACCTGGTAAAAGTACAGTGTGATATTATATAAAGCACAGTATGATGTCATACTAGATATTAGATAATAGAATTGAAGGCAACTATTCAAATGAATAAATAAACCAATGGACACTTCTAAGTCCAAAACTACAAGCACAGCTCTGCCCTAGATGTAGTTCAAGGCTTACACATCCTGCCCATGTACTCAAAATCCTGCCTAAGCCTGTCCTTTGTTGTGCCAAAGCAAAACGATTCCTCATATCACTAATTCTCAATAAATCCTTTGACCTTGATGGAAATGTTAGCATTTGATATTAGAGGAAAAATTCAGCAGTTAAGTGACTCACCAAAATCACGTAATTAAGCAAAGCCCAGATTAAAAATCCAAAATCCCTAGCTCTTACATCCATTATATCTGACCACTTGGCTGTTTACATGTAAGTCAGCAATATCTCCAACTAATAAAAAAAGTAATTTGAATAGTAGAAAGGCAATCTGAATTGCTATCAGGACATGTGATAATCAAATCAGGTCCACATTCTAAGAACAGAAAACAAAAACAGGGGCTGGGGAGATAGCTCAGTCAGTAAAGTGCTTGCTGAAGAAGCTTGGGAACCTGAGCTCAACCCTCAGTAACCACATAAGATGCCAAGAACAAGTGGCAGCCACCTGAAATTCCAGCACTGGAAAGGAAGAGAGACAGATGGATTCCTGGAGCTCATTCAACAGCCAGCCAAGCCTAATCAGGAGCTCGGAGTTGCAGTGAGAGGCTCTCTCTAAAACAAGGTGGACAGCTCCCGAAGTATGACATCCGAGGTTGACCCCTGACCTCCAAATCTGTGCACACACACACGTAGACACGCAAAAATAAAGTCAAAGAGAAACTTAGTAAAAGCTAAAATCTGCTCTGCCGTGCCCCTTATTCATACTCTCCAACAATACAAAAATAAACATTGGAACTTTTGACGAAATTCCTGCTACACGTATTACATTGTGAACACAAATTACATCTAGCAGTTGAAAAGGTTTTCATATTACTCATCAGAACTTCAGATGTAAAGCATTAAAACTGAAAAATAAGGGCCAGCATGGTGGCGCAGGCCTTTGATTCCAGCACTGAGAAGAGGCAAGTGGACCATGTGAGTTTGAGGCCAGCCTGGTCTACATAGTGAGTTCCAGGGCAGCCAGAGCTACGTAGAGACTCTGCCTCAAAAAGTTTTTAAAACTAACTGCAAAAGAAGTTAGGCTCTCTCTCTGGTTTAGGATTAGAATTACTCAGTATATCTTTCACTGATACCAATTATAATGTGACTACTACACATACAACCTACCTCAAGAGTAAAAAAGAAGTTGGTTGGCTCTTCTTGTATTTACAGTCTGTATACTGTGCCTTTTATTAAACTCACTAGTCTTGCCTTTTTTAAAATCTGTCTCTTTGTGTTCAGCTATAAAATGGGCTAAGATCTTCTCAAGGTGCTTAGCTGCCATAAAAGTCAGCAAAACACAAGCAAGCCACCAATACTTGACAGCCTTGAAAAAAGAGCCACAACAGCTAAGCCAAGGATACACTTCATATGCATAGCATGCACCTTACCAAACACAATATATTCTTGAAAGTTATGTAAAATATTTTTTTGTTCCTTCAAATCATATTCTAAATGTAGTGTGGAAAGTAATACAGGTGTCCTCCAGCGCACCTAATCAGATAGGCACGATTTCCACTGTCCTTTACAGGATGGACTCTGGGATTTAGCGGCGTGCAGGCAATCAGCTTGACCTGAATATTGCACAAATTATCCCTCTCTTTTCTTTGCTGGGGTTGGGGAGCACAGCCACTGTGGAATGGGGCTCACTGGCATTTCGCTTGCCTTTTATATCTTACTTTCATTTATCTTTAAATAGTAAAAACAAAACTACTTGTCTGTACAGCATACTGATGGAGAGGTAGCCAGGTGTCCCAGCACACGCCTGTAATCCCAGCCCTCAGGAGGCAGAGGCAGGTGGATCTCTGTGAATTCGAAGCCAGTCAGGTCTGCACAGCGAGACCCAGCCTCAAACACAAAACAAAAGGCAGCCGTCGAGTTTAGTTGTTCTTTGGATCACTACACACACTGCACGTCTCCCCAAAGGGCCGGGTGGCCGGGCTCGGCCCTTGCAAGCCTATTCCATCAGGACTTTCTCGGAGCCTGCCCGCAGTCGCACTGCTCCTCTGACCGATCTGAGAAGACTTGAGAACTGCAGCGGTCCGGTTCCCGGCGGTCACTTCCTCCGCCGCGTGGGCACCGGGAGCGGCGCCTGCATGGCCCACCCAGGCCCGGGCCGCTCGCCTACCTGCTCCTGGACACAGATCCCTTCTCACAACCGCAAGCCCCTACTCGGGACTCTGGGACCCGCCATGGCGGCTGACCAAACTTTACTGAGAACTTCCCCTGCCCTTCGCCTTTCTGCTAACTCCACCGGGGCGCGCGCCACACAGGCCGCAAGCCCGGGTCCCGGGCCTGCGGGCGACGCCCCTCCCCGAGCCAGCCCGCACGCGCGGGGGCTCCATCCCGCGCAAAATTCCACTCAGAACCTGGGAGTAGGGGCGGGAGGGGAGTATTTGTGGGAGAAAAGAGAGAGAGAGAGAGAACCTGGCGCCCCCACAAGCAAGCCGTCCACTCGGCCGCCGACGCCCCGCCGCCACAGCCAAACGGTTTCAAATCCTTGCGGGCCGACGGGTCGCTGCTGTCCAGCAAACCGGGGGCGGGACTACCGAGCTCGCCCGTCCCGCCCCCTCGAGCTGCGGCTGGCGCTCAACGCTGTTGCCATGGCGACGCTCGGGGTTACGTCTCTCACTGCCCTTCACATCCGAAGGGGCGGGAATTTCCGCCCTTCGGACGTCGTTGTCATGCAAAGGGGCGGAGACTTCCCACCTCGCTACTCCCCACCCTCTGGGAACTTGCCCCCCAGCATGCAGCGCCATTGCTATGGTAACTGTCTAGCCCAATGCGCAGGCGCATTAGCGGTTTCCAGGCTTAATCATCTGTGATCCCTGGACTACAGTGTGGACGCTGCTGCTTCCGGGCTTCCTGCTCAGTAGCTTGTGAACGCTTGAGAGACTGAGGGGAAAGAGCAAGACAAATTCAAGAGTGATGGAATTACTGGACAATGTCACACATCACCATTGAGTAAGCCGGAAGCAGGGAGAATTTACCCTTGTCAACTCAGGCTCCAGAGGCGAATGAGGGTGAATCAGTCAGGACAAGGAGCAGTGTATCTTCATCCGTTATTTGGAACCATCATAAGTCTGAAAACACTGATTCTGAAAGATACTGAACTGAAATTAAAAGGCGTTCTGTTTACTGTTCTGCATAGAATAGTACCATCAAGGGGGAAAATGTATTTTTACACTTCCCAGGAAGTCCCACGGACCTCAGGGCAGTCTCCATTGCTGTGTGGTGGTGGTCTTTGATCTTTTATGTTTCTGGAAGCTCTGAACTATCTGCTTTAAGATACCAACCGAAACAAAATTTTAATTGTAATCCCCTAAATGAAATTCAGTGCGTCACTGTTTTTCATCTAAGTTCACAAGAGAATTCCTTCTGCAGAATCTTTGCGATGCACTCTATGTGATGGCAAACCTAACTTCAGCACAGCTTGAAACATGTTTTCGGTTTTCCATAAGGAAAATAGAAGAATCATTGGTTTGTAAATAGTTATTTCTCGCTTCCAGAAGGAGACCACACTCTTTTTCAAGATGCACTTTCAGAGACAAATTGTACTATGGAAAGGAAGAATGCAAAATGCTTTCAAGAATATTTTCCCCAAAGCATATTTGAACACACTTACAAATGAGGAATGACCCACAATCCAGATAATTTGTACGAGAATCAGATTGTAAAACCCACGTGTGCAGAAATGTGACTAGTTGGAGACCATGCAACATAACAAATGGAGCTTACTGACCAAAGGGTATGAATTTCCAAGCAGGAATAGGTAATTCAAGAGTACAACATGGTAACTGTGGGCAATAACTATGTGTTACATTTTTTTGAAGGACAATTTTTAAATTACATTTGTGTACAGAAAACTTAGCGGTGTAGAATTAACCTAGTGTAGTGGCCAGTTCTTTGACCTGCACCTTTTCCAACTTGGAAATGCAAACCATAGATTTTGGACCCAGAACACTGTCTCCCCGGTGGTGGCAGATCTCCTTGTATCTGTCTGTTTTAATTGGCCCTAAAAGCTTCCGCCAGCTTAGACAGAGTGCCTTTGTCTTCTGAGTTAATCTACATGAAAGCTACAGTGGTGCATGTCTTCCTGTGGCCCAGCCACCCCGGCCTGGCCTTCTCTTTGGTAATGGGGTAGGGGGATCCCCATCTTATGACACAAGGAATCCTACCAGCTCAGTGGGGGTCTCCGTCAAGTACAATCACAAAGAGCAGAGCTTTCATATTCTCTACCAAGGTAGTGACCATATTAACTCCTGCTCAAAGGACAGGTGGTCTCTTAGTAGGCACATCCCCTTTGCCAGCAGTTTTCTTCTTAGTATGGGCCAGAAGACTGAACTTGCTTTGTCTCTGCCCTGCTCTTTGGCAAGCTTGGGTGAATGGGTTAATCGCAGTTTGTTTGAGCTACTTATTGAGGATGATCCTTTGCTGTTGAGACCGGGTATAGCAGGGCTGTTTGACAAAGAGTACTCTTTGGGGCTGGATGTCTTGTCTAATGTTGAACTTCTTAGGCCTTTTCTCAGAAGATTCACCACTCTTTTGGCCTCCTGCTTCTTCGTGATGGCGGGGCCAGGGGCCACCTTCTTCCCCTTGGTCTTTTTGCCTCTGGGCATCTTGCTTGGCTGGAGGAGAGAATGTGTACTGTATTCTTGAAAATTCCACTCAAGGTATATTGCTATAGTATTCTCGTAAAATGGATACGTACATGAAGTAATGTATATGTTGATTTGCTCAATTTAACCAGTCCATGTTGCATATATATTTCAAAACACTGTGTGGTACCAATAAATGCATGTGATTTTTGGACATTAGAAAACAAAGATACGAGGGTTGCAGAAGTAGCTCAGTGGGTAACTGAGTGCTTGCTTGTGCCTGAGGACTAGAGTTCAGGTCCTCTGCAAGCTGTGGTTGCCTGCCTATAATTCCAGGCATAGAGAGTATCCCCATAGCAAACTGCAGATTCAACTGGCAGTTATACAAACTGTATAGATGAGCTCTGGGTTCAAATGAGAGAGCCTGACTCAATGAAAAAGGTGGAGAATGATCAAGGAAGATTCCCGACATCAACTTCAGGCACCCACACACCTGTGTGCACAGATACACACATACACACACAAACACACCACATGCACACGTGCGTGAACATGAATACACACGTTCACTCGTGTCACATACACATATTTTCAAAGGGGGAAAGAGAAGCAAAGGAAAAATGTAATTAAGTCAAGTTCATTGCAGAGGAAATGAAGGAAGGAATTTTACTCTCTAATATCTACCCTCAAATCTCTCCACAAATAACTCTTGGAAAATATTAACATAGACCGGAATTATGATAGCACATTTTTCTTTTCTTCAATGGTTTTTTAAGCCAAGATTTCAAATACTTCAATATGAGTTTGTCTACTTACTTGAAGGACTGTGAGTGACAAACACACTGAAAAAATAGAATGATCGAGAGCTAGCTATAAAGAGAAAAGAGGTTTTACTTCCTAAACTAAGAATTTTCAATTGCATACTTTCTCAGATTTTGTATGCATGTTATTCTAGGTAAGCTGGGAAATGCTGAGATGTTTAGAGAGGAAAACTAACAAATTTTACCATTAAAAAGTAACCAGGATTAACATGTATACACTTCCACATATGTTCAAGTCTGTCTATGTATTACATCATCATCATTTTTAACATGGACTTTGTATCATCATATGGATATAACATAATTTGTTTAATTTTTCTCCTGTAGTTACTAATACTGGTTCTCACACTATTTCTGTAATAAAAGTCTTTGTTGAAGCCTCAGCTACCTCCAGATAAGGGATTTCTTTCGTGTATGTGTGGGTATGTATATGTATGTTTGTATGCACATGTGTGCTGTATGTGGAGGTCAGTGACGGTGCGTTCCTCAGTCACTCTCTGCCTTAGTTTTTGAAACAGTCTCTCAGTGAACCTAGAGCTTGCAAAGTTGACAAGATCGTCTGGCCTGTCTACTTCTGCCACCCTCACCCGACACCAGTACTGGAGTTATAAGCAGGTGCTACTGCACCTGGCTTTCTTTATATGGGTCCTGGGGACCAAACTCAGGCCCTTGTGCTTTCCTGGCATGCACTCTATTGGCTAAGCCATCTTTCTAGCCTATATAAGAGATTTTCAATGGACATTTAAAAAGCATTAAGGTTTTTCTCCAAATTCCTCTCTAAACTTATTTTGCGAATCTGTAAGACACGAGGCAGTCTATGAGAGTATCAGAGTCATACTAATAACTTTTGGGATCTGTGCAAATTGTGTCTTTAAAAGAAAACAGCATCACTTTTTAATTTATGTTTTCTATTCTTTTAAAATGTTAATGTTTCTTGTTAGCCCTTTTCAGTCTTCCATAGTAGAATCTCTTTTGCTCTTTGTTCATTTTGGAGAAATATGACATGAGATTGTGTGGTGGTTTGAAGGAGAATGGCCCCATATGCTCATATATTTAAATGTGTGGTTCCCAGTTTGTGGGCTGTTAGTAAGAAGTGGGGAGGGGGTGTCATTGTTGGAGGAGGTGTGGCCCTGTTGGAGGAGATACGTCACTGGGGTGGACTTTGAGGTTTCAAAAGCCCACTCTGGCTTGCCAATCAGAACATACAGCTCTCAGCTACTGCTCCAGCTCCATGAAGTACCACCATATCCCTCACCACAGTGATGATGAACAAACCTTGGGAACTGTAAGCAAGCCCCAAATTAAATGCTTCCTGTCCGTAAGAGTCGCCTTGGTCATGGTGTCTCCTCACAGCAATGGAACAGTGACGAAGACAGACAGATTGACAAAGATCTTACACATCTTAAAAAATAATTAACTACCAATGGCTTTTGATTCACCATTTACTTTTTAACTTTATTACCTGTATTATGCCCCCTCCTGTGTGTGTGTGTGTGTGTGTGTGTGTGTGTGTGTGTGTGTGTGCCACTGCAGTCAGAGAATAGCTTATAGGAGTCATTTGGTCTGAAGGGTCAAACTCAGGCCATTAGGCCTGGCAGCAAGCATCTTTGCCCACTGAGACATCTTGCTTGTTCCACCATTTTCTATTATTAAAATATCATTAGAATGAAATCTTGAATGACTTAATTATCTAGATGGGAAGCAATTTGTAAATACTAAGAATCATTCCTGTGTTGTTATTATATAAACATATTAGAGATAAATATCAGAACAGACTCCTAACTAGTACATTCCTTAAATTAGATGGGAAATGATTCAGAATTTTCTATTTAGAGACCACAAAAGTATAAACTACACCACAAATCGATGTGGTTTAAAGAGAGCAGAAAGTAAAAACCATATTCTCTTTTCTTCATTAATAAAAACTGAAAAGGTCATTCAGTACAGCGTCTCCGGATTCCTTAATTTAAGCCAGGACTAAGCAATATTCACCATCCCATTCCTACTTCAGCTGTTTAACCTAACTTCTCGGAGAAACTAATGCTAAGGATTATTAACAGAAAACAAAAAATGGCTCCACTTCCTCCCCAACAAAAGTCTATACATACCCCTGGCCAGTGTCAGAAGAAAGGAGCAACCAGTTATCAGGGCTCTCCAGTCTCCTCTGTACAATGACTTTTCCTGCCAATCTGTGCAGCACTAGGTTGCAAAATCCCAACTTACGAGCACAATTATTTCCAGGAAGCAACTGGGGAAACTCAGAACCAAACTAGAAATATAACCACGGTACAAAAGTCAAAACTGAAGTCCAAGTGCCTAGGTTCTGAGACTCCTTAGTGCTGTGAAGAAGAAATCCAAGGTATATAACTTCTCCAGCTTCCTTCTGGAGCAATTGACAAGAGTGAGATGTGCATGTGAAAAATTTTACCAGGACCTGACACAAGGACATTTTAATTTCTAATCTTTCCCAAGTCTTTTGTGAACATTTTGAGACCCCATATGCAATGCTAATCCTGACTGCTAACCTAACTATATCTGCAGTCAATGGAAACCCACGCTGCTGGGTATGCCTGAGGGTTTTCTTAATCGAGTATTTGAAGCAGGAAGACCCACCCTAAACCTGGAAGAAAGAAACTGCTTTTTACCTGTTTGCCCTCATTCCCACTGGCAAGTCCGTCTATCCTGTTGCTGAGGCATCATCCCTTTGCCTGTATTAGACCCAACTTCTTCAGGATCCCAACATAGACTGAAGACCAGCAGCTCTCCAGAAATCATCTAGGATCCAGCACCAGATTGAGACCACTAAAACATCCCGCCTCCTGGACTGAACAACTACCAAATTCTCAGCCTTTCCGTCATAAGACAGCCATTGTTGGACTACTGGATGATAGCCTGTAATCCAGTCTAATAAATCCCTTCATCATCATCATCATCATTGGAGAGAGATTTGTATATATGCACATATATATATATACATATATGTACATATACATACATATATATATGTGTGTGTGTGTGTGTGTGTGTGTGTGTGTGTATAAATTCAGCCAATCAATTCTGATCCTTTAGACAACTTGAATACACTCAATAAATGCCACTAGGAGGCAGCAATAACACATAGAAAAACTTATTCATAAAATTTACTCTGTGTGTGTGTGTGTGTGTGTGTGTGTGAGAGAGAGAGAGAGAGAGAGAGGAGGGAGAGAGAGAGCCATTTACATGGAGGTCAAAGAACAGCTTTTGGAGTCATTTCTCTCCCTTCACCATATGGGTCCCAGGGATCAAACTCCAGTTGTCCATTGTCAGGCTTGGTAATAAGTGTTTTTGCCTGCTGAGTCACCTTGCCATCCCAATAGCTTATTCTTTTAAAAGATATTGTAACTATATGATCATAGTAAGGTCACATGATGAAAGGTCAAGCATTTTATATGTGTATGTGTGTGTGTGTGTGTGTTTACACACACACATCATGAAAAGAAAAAATTAAGTTAAAAATACTTTTCAAATAGTTTGAAAAAAAGGGAAAAAAGATAAACTGCACTTTGCACCAGGACAATAGAAATGGTGACTTAAGGGCAAGATTCTATCCACTGAAGGACCGCAGGGTGTAAAACTGCAAACTTCTTTGAAAATTCTTCATTTAAAAAGAAAGTATCTAAAATTTGGAGCTACTGAGGTACCATACTCCAAAAGGACCACCTGAGGAAGTGTTCCTGCCCTGCCCATCTGCCTAGCACTGGAGATCAACTTTAATTGTTAGCACGTCACAACCTAAAAGCACTGGGAGGAGTCTCAGTGGTGGATTGTCCACATTGGGGTGGCCTGTGGATGTGTCTGTGGGGATTGTCTTAAGTGAATTGATGCGGGAAGATTTAGCCCACTGTGGTCGGCACCATTCCCTAGGCAGGAGGCCCTGAACTGTGTAATAGCAGAGATATTAAATTGAGCACGAGGAAACAAGCAAGAAAAGATGCATGCTCTCGTTTCTCTCTGCTCTTGACTGTGAATGTTATGTGTTATATGACAAGCTGTATCA
Organism: Cricetomys ansorgei; assembly: GCA_026225945.1. NCBI lineage: Eukaryota > Metazoa > Chordata > Mammalia > Rodentia > Nesomyidae > Cricetomys > Cricetomys ansorgei. The sequence goes on from JAMJFZ010001881.1 coordinate 6,274,230, forward strand.
AGGTCCTGTCGCTGTGACTTTCTCCCATGATGGATGTGACCTGGAAGAGCTAATACAAACCTTTCTCTCCTTGGCCGTTTTTTGTCAGGGTATTTTATCACAACAGAAACAAAGCTAGGACACATACCAAAATAAAAGCTAAATGAAAACATATCAATATAGTACTTCTATGTTTTAGGAAAGAAAGATGTACTCAGCACCTAGAATGCCTTAATAATTGTAAGTGGGCTCTGTTGATGAAGGTATGTGTTTAATTACATAAAATAGAAAAATGTACAAATTAAGTTGCCCTTGATTAGGGCAAGCTTAATGAATATCTTTGGTATTGCTTCTGTTTTATATCCAGGATGTTTCTGTAAATGGACGTTTTTGATCTTAACACTGAATTAGAATTCAGTCGATGCCTCTCAGCAAGTCTTTCTCCTTTGAACTTACAGCTTTAGATAATCAAGTACTTCATAGTAGATTAACTGAATGAAGTTGGAAGAATATATTGTAGAGGAATGTTTAATACTTTAATTTGGCAGCATGGCTGTTCTAGGGTAGAAAGAATGTTGGTATAATAAACCTTTATAATAACACCTTTAATCACAGTATTAAGAAAGCAGTAGTAATACATACCTTTAATCCCAGTATTCAGAAGGCAGTGGTGGTCCATGCCTTTAATCCTAGCACTTGGGAGACAGAAAGCAGAGCTCAGAAGGAGTCAGTGTCAGATAGGAAGTGACTTCTGAGATAAGTCAGAGAGAAGGGCAGGCAAAGTGACTAATCAGAGGAAGAGTTGGCAGAGTGAGTCAGAGTGAGGATATGCCCAACTCTCACGAAAGAAAAGCAGGCTCTCAGCTCAGAGAGTCAGGAGAGACATGGAGAAGTAAGACACAAGGGCTTACTGAGGACACATAGCCCCAAGATGGTGATGGATCATGAAAAGACAGCCAGACATAACATGTTCCAGCCTCACACACACAGAAAAAGTCCACATGTCCTCTCCTTTGCTCTCTTCCCAGTCAATCAGAAATAGCCACCCCAACCCTTTTCCAACTGTACCTCCTCTTTTTCTACCTAAGACCATTAATAATTTACCATTTGTCTTAGGGCCATGTCTGTCTCTACTCTATCCGTAGGCAGTTGTAGAAGTAGATTCACGCCAGTGCAAAGGCTTTTTATTCTTTATCTAATTCAATCACCCATTCTGCCTCTTTATAATCTACTCTTAAGCTTACAACTAGAAGACCAGCCTTTGTACAATCTAGAGCATTTAAACTTCCACTGCTGCCTGAACCACCCTGACTAGCTCCCTCTGAACTCAGACTCTTCAGACTCTTCTATGTCTCTGTGAGCTCTCACTGCCCTGTTCTGCCTCAGTCAGCCTCTCTGCTCCTCAGTAAGACTGCTTCACTGTCTCTGTGTCTTGTCTCCCATCTGCCTGCTCAGACTGCTCACCTTATACTGCCTGTGTGACTGATGCCTCTGTAACTGACCACTTCTGTAACTGCTCTGAGCTGAAAGCCCTCTTTCGATCATGAGAGCTGGGCATGTCCTCACTCTGGCTCACTCTGCCAACTCTTCCTCTGATTAGTTACTTTGCCTGCCCTTCACTCTGACTCATCTCAGAAGTCACTTCCAATCTGACACTGACTTCTCAGCTCTGCTTCCTGTCTGTTTCCACACTGTTTCTGTCTTAGGGATTAAAGGCATGGACCACCTCTGCCTTCTGAGTACTGGGATTAAAGGGGTGTCTACATTTCATCTGGACCACACAGGCCTCTGAATGTAGATCCCTTGAATATAGACCCTAGCTTTCACACAGGTCTATTCTTCTACAAGCAGTCCTTTGTCCCTTGGGGGCAAACATCCCTCCGTGACCCTCCCTTGTCTTTTTCCTCCCCTCTCCCTTATTCCTTGTTCCTTGTCCCCCCATTTTTCCCTGTGAGGCAAATACATCTCCTTTGTGCTAAGAAGCTGGTTATGGGTGTGTTCTGTGCCAACTCTGAGGTCTTTTCACTTGGCATCTCCAACATCCCAGGAGACTAAAGCCTAGGTCTCACCTTCAAGATTGCACACATTGCCTCCCCTCAGAGCATCCCCACAGGGAATACGACCCTACTACACATTGCCTGGCTGAATCGACTTTTCTCTGGAACCTTGGTGCAAGCATTCCCCCATAGCTCTTGCGTTCTGAAATGGAGAAAACAGCTGGGCTCCCTTGAGCCTTGGATGCATAGCTCTGTGCACAGCAGCAGGAGTATGAGACATATGCATGTTCACAACAGGGGAACCAAGTAAAGCAGGGGTTCCCAACCTTCCAGAAGCTGCGACCCTTTAATACAGTTCCTCCAACCATAAAGTTATTTTTGTTGCTACTTCATAACTATAATTTTGCTACTGTGGTGAATTGTAGTGAATGGTCATAGGCAACCCCTGTGATAGGGTCATTTCTACAACCCTTGGGTTAAGAACCACAGCAATAAAGAAATAGCCACTGTAAAGACTATGCGTGTGAGCAGACCAAAGACAGATGGTGGGAGCGCTGGGCAAAACTTAAGAGCCTACATCTGTTGCATCCGTGAATTTAAACTGGGATCTCTCTGCATGATCAGGACATTTGCATCACTCCTAGCAACACTCAGCTTCTTAGGTGCAGATATAGGGAAGGGAAAGAGAGCTTTGGGTGAAATACAGATACACTGTACAGATACAAGAGAAAAAGAGAAGGGCAAAGGAGTGGGACATACGCAGAGGAGCGATGCCAAAGCCAGGTGTTGGGAGGATAATGGGCAAGACAAGTTTTTTTTTTTTGTTTTGTTTTGGGGTGTGTGTGTGTGTGTGTGTGTGTGTGTGTGTGTGTGTTTGGTATCATGTAAACACAGCATCAAGAATTCTAATCCAGTCTGTGCTTATTCTCTTCTGGCCATGATTCTCAAACTTAAGGAAGCATAAGAATTATCTAGGAACTGTGGTGCCCGCATGGAATGATCACGAAGTTATGGGTCTAGAGGGCACTTGCAACCACGGGACTCTCCTTTCAAAGAGCTGGTGGTAGTTTGGCCTCTCCCCTCTGTACTGACAGACCACAAGCCACAGCAAAACTCTACTCCTTCCCAAAGGCAGGCCACTGATGGGTAGAATTGCTTACCTAAATCCCTGTTCCCCGGAATATGTCCCAAACCACCCCAGAATGTAAATGCAGCTATTTCAATACCCCTGTCTTAATGGTTTCCATCCTTGGATGCCAAAGACCCTCCCTCGCCCCAAATAATGACCCTTGCATTAAAAAAGGAGAGACACTCCTCTGACAAGACCTCCCGGAACTCTTTGTGTTCAGTAAGATCTTAGTCCTCTGATCTGGACCAGCTTGAATGTGATGACCCATGCCCTGCACTTTCCTTGTTGGGGGTTGGTTGGTGGGGGGTAAGCTAAGCGGCCCATAGCTTAGCCATGTGCCAGGAAGGGAAGCAAGACCTCGAGGGAGGGAAGCTGGGCCCCATGGGCAGAGAGAGAAAACCTACAAGGAACTACACCATCAATATAGATTTCAAGGCCATCCTCAGGAATTATGGGGTAGAGTTTTTTTTTTCATTGTAATGAGTAGATAGACAATACGGGGCTCTATGAACCAGTCTGTAAAAGAATGCCATATTGGAACAGGACTGCCCTGCTAACTGTTATCTTGTGTCTTCAGAGCCAGGAACCAAGCGTGTTTCAAGTATTTGGATCTCTTAACACAACGAAAACCATGATGCCACACGGAGTCATGCTGTAATGACTGAGGCAATTCAGTAACTTTATTTTGCTATGTCAGATGGATTCCTCGGACAAGTAGAGACACATGTATGACATTCATTTTTGATTCTGAGAACGACTTCAGCATGGTTTCACGTCTGATGCATCTGTTTTCCAAAATGCGAAAGAGCTGTGCTCTGTTGGGGGGAGAAGAAAGAAGGACATTCTAAGAACATTCCAAGAGAGATAATCATTTCTTAAATTTTCTAAATAGCTCGGCCAAATCAAATACCTCTTACACGTGCACTGAATAAATTTAATTCTAGGAAGAAAATCGTTTAGTGTGAGGTCTCAGCGATGGGAGGAAAATGGGCAAGGATAAGCCATTCATTTCCAAGAGAGAAAAATGAAAGGTTTTATATTACCCTGACAGGCAAGATTAAAAGTGGAAAAAAATCGTATCTGCCCTTTATTTATTCCCTACGGCATCAAGAGCGCTGCCTGTCTGAAGACCATAAGGAACATCTGCCTGAAAAATACACAGCAATGAAAATTCTGATTTTTTAAAAAGTTAACCCCTTCTCGTAGTTTCTCTACTGATCTGTACTAAGCCTATTGCACTTTGTCAATTTTATATTAACACCTCACTAGGGTTTTTCGGTCTTTTTATTGTGTCTTATTTTGTGTGTGTGTACACATGAGCATGGAGACCAGACCTCTACCGTTTACCTCTGTGGGTGTTTACCTCTATTGCTATCTACTTTATTTCTTGAGTCGTGGTCTCTCGCTGAACCTGGAACTCACTGGCTGGCTGGCTAGGCAGGAGCTCCAGAAATCCACTCTCTACCACCCAGCTCTTCTATCTGGCTCTTGGGTTATAGACTTACTACCCAGCCCAGCTTTTTAATAGGTTCTGGGAATCCAAACTCTGGCCCTTGTACCTATGCAACGGGCGTTTTACCAACAGAACCGCCTCCCCAGCTCAAGTCCTATCTTTTGGGCAATGACAACTTATTTAGTAGGGTTCTAACTGTGATAATGTGATACTGTCATTGGTTGAGCACTTAGCCTATGCCGCACATAATATTTCTATTAATTAGGGTTGGGATGATAGTTCAGTGGGTAAGAGTGCTTGCTGCTTAAGTGTGGGAGACTGAGTTCAGACCCCAGCACCCATGCAAAAAGCTAGACGTGGCCACACACAAATGCATGTAACACCAGTTTTGTGAGGGCTGGACACAGGAGGATCGCTGGGGCTTGCTGATCACCAAACTTGCTCCAGATTAGGTGAGAGACCCTGCCTCAAAGGAATAAGGCAGAGAACAATAGAGTAGAACACCTGGTGTCTTTCTTTAGCCTCCACATATAAGTACAGACACATGAACCTGTACACAGCATAATATACATTCATAACACACACACACACACACACACACACACACACACACACTACTCACAAAAACACAAAATACTTCTATCAACTGAACCAACCTTATGAGGTGCATCATATTAATCATTTGTATTTTCCTTCTCTCTCCAGGTGATAAATTCTCAGTCTCCCCTCCCCCCCCATTCTTAGTCACACCTATTCTCATTGTCTTCCCAGCTGTCAGTACAAGGTCATCAATGTATCAATGTATCGGCAACGTTTCTAAACCTAGAGCCAACTGTAACTTCAGCCTCTCTTGGCTTTTCATTCCTAGCATCAAAGACTACATGAGACCTAAATCTGAAACCCGGCATAGTATTCCCTTCTCCACGCTGACCAGAGCCTGCTTCTGAATCTCAATAGCATCTTCCTCAAAATATCTTTGCTCTCATCAAACTTTGCCCTAAAGAATTCTTTTCAAGTTAGGCATTGTTAAAGGCAAGAAAAATAATGCTGCATCTCTAGACTATTACCACCATCACCCTCACTTCACTGAAACGTGGAATGAAGAAGCGATAGGTAAGATTACTCATTACTGACTGTCAGTTTTCGCGCTAAGCTTCGATGACACAAGACGGTACAATTCACCTGCCTGTCATCAAGGATACCCACAACCTCGAGGTTTAATTAAAAGCAAAATGTGTATGCAAGCCAAGAGGTTATAAGCAGCTCTTTGTTTTTTCTGACTTCCCCCACCACACTTCTTTTTTTAAAAACCAAGTAGCCAAATGAATTTAGCTTCTCATAGTCTGTATCCTCAGCACGGGTGACAGTGAGGGCCCAGCGGAAGTTCCAACTAAACAGTCCAGCATGGCCTTACCTTTGAAACACTTGGGGATTTCGATGGTGCCGTCCGTGCACTGAGCCTCCTCGGTATAACTGCACTTCTTCTCCTTATTTTTGCAGAAGAAAGAAACCTTGTCGCCATGCATCATCCCATTCTTAAACTGTTCCTGTATCTGCACTCTCTCCCCACGGTACAGCACCGTGGCTCTCTTAATAGATATTTTGCAAGATGCTGAAAAGAGAGAATGCCTGCAGTCAAGACAACAGTTCAGTGACTCTTTTTTAATGAGAATACAGTTTTTTTTTAAGGCCGGGGAGACGGCTCAGTGGGTAAAGATGCCTGCCACCAAGCCGCACGACCTGAGTTCAATCCATAGGACCCGTGTGGTGGACGGAGAAAACTAACTTCAGCAAGTTGTCCTCTGCCCTCTACACCGTGGCGCACATGAGCCCACATACATATGCACACATGAACAAAAATAATAAATAGATACGTAATATAATTTTTAAAAAGAGAATTTAAACCGTTGAGTCAGTTTAAATTACAACAGGTAAGATAAACAGGTGAGACAAATAGGCTAAGACAAGAGGTTCTAAGAAGTGTGTGATGTGCAATGTCGGTGTGACTGATGATAGATGCTCTCTGCCAACATTTCTGCCCTCCAGTAATGGCATAAGGTCAAAGAAGCATCTCGGCTTCCATGAACGAGAATTTGATATAAGCCTGAGCGGATCTGCACTCAGATCTCATCTATGGCGCTGATATATCCATCAGCTGACCACGATGAGTGAAAGCTGCCGTCAGCTCACAAACGACTCCTGATCAAAAACTTGTTTCCAGGGTCGGCAAGAGGCTCAGTGGATAATGGCACTCGATGACCTGAGTTCAATGCCCTTCCCCGGGACCCGCATGGCAGAAGGAAAGAATCAATGCCAGAATGTTGTCCTTTGACCTCCGCTTACACACACACACACACACACACACACACACACACACACAAACACACACACACACAAACACACACACACACACACACACACACACACACACACACACACAAGATAAAAATGTAAGAAAGTTTTGATTTCTTTCAGCTATAGGGGAGTCATTTCTCCCGGGAAGTGATGCAAGCTTCCCCTGCCTCCATCTACAGGACTCATCCCATTACTAGGACAAAGACTAATGACAAGGGCAAACCAGAACAAGTCCTCTGGCTTCTTGGTGAAACTCTGAGGGAGAAGCCATGCTCCAGAGCTCCTACTGGGGCCGAAGAGAAGCTGCTCTACTGAGAACACATCCTTGTTGAAAACACATTCTCAGAGCCAGCAACATCCGTCTCAGGAGCTTGATGTCAAGTATGGTAGTGCACGATTACAGTCTCAGTACTCAGGAAACTGGGGTCAGCTGGGGCCACCTAGTGAGCACCAGTCTAGCATGAGCTACAATGTAGACTCCTGTCTTTAAAATATTTTTCTTATTTTTAAAATCACAATATAATTACATCATTTCCCCCTTTTCCTCCCTCCATCTTCTCCCTCTAATTCCTACCATGTATCCTTCTTGCTGGCTCTCAAATCAGTGGCCTCTTTTTCTTTGTTTTACGTGTGTGTGTGTGTGTGTGTGTGTGTGTGTGTGTGTTCCTAAATATATATATACAACCTGCTCAGTCCATACAATGCTACTTGTATGTATATAATTTCAGAGCTGAGCACTTGGTATTGGATAGCCCGTGGGGTGAGGGGACTCTTCCCTGGGGAAGTCTATTTCTCTCCCTTTCAGCACTCCTACGGCTATATATATCCTACATTGCCTGTAGCTCCTTGTCTAGGGTTGAGGCCCCATGAGATTCCCTACTTCCTTGACTATTGGTGTTATTCTCATTCAGGACTTGTTTAGGCTGTTGACACCATGTGTTAAATAAATTTAAAAAAAAAAATAGGGAACTTGATCAAAATGAAAGTTCCCAGTTTCCATCCCAGATCCACTAAATCAGAATCTCTGAGGATGGAGCTCAGATATCCATGTAAGAACAAGCCCTCCAGAGCTGTGGAGACGGCTCAGTCGGTAAAGTGCTTGCTGAACAAGCATGAAGACCTGGGTTCAGAACCCAGCAAGTGCCTACGTAAGAACTAGGATGAAGTGGAAGGGCTGGAGAAACAGAGACAGGCAAATTGCTGGAGCTGTAAGGCCAGCCAGCCTAGACAAGTAGTGGCCTCAGGGGTCCGTGAGCAATCCTGCCCCAAAAAATAAGGTAGAGAATCATTGAGGAAGACACCTGACACTGACCTCTGCCACACATATACATGTGTATAGTAGGTGCACATGCACACAAGTACACGTACACACACACACACACACACACACACACACACATGTGTATAGTAGGTGCACATGCACATGCACACAAGTACACATACACACACACACACACACACACATGTGTATAGTAGGTGCACATGCACATGCACACAAGTACATGTACACACACACTCACACACATGTGTATAGTAGGTGCACAGGCACAGGCCAACAAGTACATGTACACACACACACTGACACACACATGTGTATAGTAGGTGCACATGCACAGGCATACAAGTACATGTACACACACACACACACACACACACACACACACACACACACACACCCCGTGTCCCCAGGGAATTCTATGCACGAGCTTCTGTTGTGGTATGTTTAGTTGTGGATAATATCTTAGTTAAGATTCCTCTCTTACTTGTTTACACCTCTGTGCCATCCCCAGCTTCCACCCTCCACAGGAGGTTCCTGTTATTTGTTGATTGAGGGTCTGTGTGAAAACAGGAAGAAAACACCTGGGGACTGAGGGGTGGAGCAAGGAGGGAGTAGGGGTAGGAGGTGGAGGATAGTAGGAGCAGGACGGAGGGAGGAGACAGCAGAGAACAAGGAAGAAGAAGCTAGGAGAAGGGGAGAAGAACCAAGAGGAGATCAATGGGGGAAGAAGCCTTAGAGTGAGCTCTCGGCCTAGCTGCCCGGGTATTAGAATTCCCTGAGATTTGACATGGTTTGTGATTAATAAAGAGCATTGGAAATTTCAACGTCTGGACTCACCCGATAAGAGCCAATAACATTATTTTAACAAACTTCCCTGTCCCACTGTCTTATGGGACACTGGCTTTATAAACCAGTTGCACTTGAATGCATGTCCCAGACTCAGCTGCTAAGAGATTTCAACCTATGCCACCAGCCATTCATCATTTTGTTTTCGTACCTACTTTTCCTTTCTGTGTAGACAGTTCGGTTTAGGCAGGGGTAGAGTGCTCTTTTAGAGTTCTCTGCATAATCATGGCGTTGACTGGACTAAGGACAGGCGCCCAACTCAAAAAAAATGACATCCCAGGGAAAGAACGCCAGCTGGTGATGGATGCTTTACCTGATGTAGAACGGAGTCGAGATCAAACAAGGAAAGAGACCCAGAGATGGGAGAGGACGCCGACAAACTGCATCTCAGTGCCTCATTTGCATATTCCTTGTTTTTGTGACAAGGCCCCATATCCTTGAACTAGCTCGGATGTGTAATTGAACTTTTTGACAAAGAGAGCTTTGACAAAGGGCGACACACACACACACACACACACACACACACACACACACACACACGAAAAGGTGGCAGCAGCAGCAGGGGTGGGGTGTGGAGCTCAGGCTGCCGACGCACAGACAGCTCAGTGGTTAAGGGCATGCACTGCTCTTCCGGAAGACCAGAGTTCAGTTCCCCCTATCCATGTCAGGTGGCTCACAACTGCCTTTAACTGCAGTCTCCAGGAATCCAACCCCTCTGGTCTCTCTGGGCACCTGAACTCACCTGCACATGCCTCACCCCCCACACAAACACGCACAAAATTAAAAAAATAGTAAAATACGTATTTTTCAAAGGCTATTTTTGGGCAGACTTAAATACAGGCAAAAGCCATGGCCAGATTACCAATGCTTACAGAGAACCCATTTATTTCCTATAGCAGGACGCTAAGCAGCCTTCCTAAGCTCGAGAATTCTACGTGTACTGTTGAGTCCTGAGGACTTCTACATGTCAGTGGCTATGAAGCAAGTCTGAGAAACAAGCGGAGAATTAATGGAACAAGAAAATGGCAAGCAAGCGGGACCCACTGGGCGAGTTCAGAACTATACAAGACCTCGGCCACATTTCTGTACCTCTACAGCTTGGCTGGGCAGACCAAGTTCCATTCTTGGTGCACTCCACTTCTTCCGGGCCATCCAGTTTGTATGTTTCATGGCAACCAAACTTGGCTTTATCCTTGTAACGAAGCACCTCCTTTGCTGGATAATTCACGAACCCATTGTCCTGGCCTCGAGGGGAAAGGGCATTTTACTTCTAAAAGGTGTAACCAGAAAGTCGTGTTAGTAACTAATAGCATTGTCTGACAGTTGCAGAATGGCTGCTGTCTTCCTTCCGTCACACCACGAACCACCAGGTATTTCAGTGAGTGAAATACAGTTTCTAGGTGCCCGATGCTGAATTCTGTTCCCATTCTATTATACTTACAGGACTGAGTATTTAAGAAAGAAATACACTCTGAAAGTAAATAATGACACCCTGCTAGCTCTTGGGCTTTGAGTTTTCATCATGAAGTGTTATTTGTCACAACCTTCCACAGTCTAAAAAGTGGGTATGAAAGAAGAGGGGGGAAATCTTTTTTCTAATCAATAAACCAGATTAAAGAGACACTGCAATGATTCCTAAATTTTGATAGATTATGAAGTCATAGCCATCAATCAGACTATCGCCCACTTTTTAAAGCCTTCATCCCTTAATCCAGGCTTCACTTCACCAGCTTTGCTGGTATCTAGCTGTCACCAGACACAAGTCCGTCCAAGCCTCTTTGGCTTTGCAAGTGATGTATACCTGCACAGCATGTTTTCCCTTCATCTTCCACTCACCATCCAAAGCCCATATCAAGGGTCCTGACCTTGGGAAATATCACTCAGTCAGTCTTAGACTGTTAATTGCAAGATACTTTATTTTCTACAAGGTCAAAAGCCAAATGTATTTGCCTGTTATTCCTGGTCCAAAGCGCACTGCCTGACACATGGCAGATGCTCAATAGACATATAGTGTGGTGGTGCACATCTATAATCTCTGCATTTGGGGGATGGAGGCAGGAGGGTCAGAAGTTCAAGGCCAAACTCAGGTACATGGTGAGTTTAAGATGAGCCCAAGCTATGTTGTATAGAACTTTCTGTTGGCTTGAAAACTTCTCTTTCTTTCTTTCTTTCTTTCTGCTTTCTTTCTTTTTCTTCCTCTCTCTCTCTCTCTCTCTCTCTCTCCCTCTCTCTCCCCACCCCACCCCCTCTTTCTTTCTTCTTTTTTTTCTGTTTTTTTGAGATAGGGTCTCTCTGTTGTAACTCTGGCTGTCCTGGAACGCACTCTGTAGACCAGGCTGGCCTCCAACTCACAGAGATCCACCTGCCTCTGCCTCCTGAGTGCTGGGATTAAAGGCGTGCGCCACTATTGCCCAGCATAAATTTCCTTCTTTAAGGAGAGATGCTCATAAGCCCCGAGAAGCAAAGCGACGTACACAGCCCCTCCCCAAGGTCGACTGCTAGGTGAGAGAAGCCTCTCCTGCTGGTGGTGCAGACAGCACTAGGGATGCGGCTTTCTTAAGCACACTGGAGTGGGTTTTCAGTGACACAGCTACCTGTGAGTCACTCATGGAGTATGCATGTAACCTCTTATACTCCTATACTTAGACTTAGACTCCTATAAGTAACTCCCATCAACTCCCTGTTTCTCCTAGGCTCGACTTAGGTGGTACCATTCTTTGGCCTGTCATCGTCTCTTAAAAACAAAACAAAACAGAAAACAAAAAGCGAATTAATTCTGAAGTTTGTTGAGGGAGAGAGTTGGGAGTGCTCTCTGGTAGTCGTCACTTTCAACACTTCTAGGCTACTCCAGTTGTTGAGTCTTAGCCACTTACCCCTGCATTCTGGCACTTCAGTCCAGTTCCCATCAGCTGTGCACGTAATTGTGTTGTTCCCAAACATGGCATAGTCTGGCAAGCATTCGAAGATCACAATCTCCTGATTGAGGGAGCTGTTCCCAGATGAACTCGTGTACATGGTTGCGAACTTAGGAACTGGTGGTAGTGGGCAGGTGATGGCTGCAAAGAGAGATCACCGTCATCTCCATGAAAATAGTTGGGGTTTTGAAATTCACTCTTTGGAGGTGGGTGGAGGATCTGTGAGTTCAAGGCCAGCCTGGTTTACATAGTGAGACATTATCTCAGATAGACGGATGGATGGATGGATGGATGGATGGATGGATGGATGGACGGGCGGGCGGGCGGACAGACGGGCGGGCGGGCAGGCAGACGAACTAACTCTATGGGCTGGCAAGATGTCTCTGTGTATAAAAACAAATGATTTGCTGTCACTCTCGATGACTGGACTTCAATCCACAGGACCCACATAGTGGAAAGAGAGAACTTACTCACAGATGGTCTTTGGACCTCTACACCCAGGCCAAATAAATAAATGTAACTTAAGAATTAAAATGCACTCTTTTCAGAATGAAGGAGAATATGAGAATGACCTTGAGGAAATGTGATCTTTGATAACAGGGTTAAAAAAAAATCCACTGTTGATGAGAAGAAAGAAAACAGTTAAATCAAACGTGCCAACCAGTCAGAACCCTGAAGAGGAATCAAGAGGAGGGCAGTGACGAAGCGGCGAGGGTGGCGGCTGCAGCAGGACAGTTATCTTGGCATAGTTACTTTGACTTTTGCAGCCAGTGCCCTACGCATCTTTGACCTAAAGGCTACCTTGAAAAATGTTTCTGGAAGTCAGAATGCATGGAGGGCATTGCAAAGATACTATCCTGAAGTACTCTATAGTATGCTGTTTGTGACATCTGGATTCTGCACCTAGTACAGTCTGTTTGTTCTTAAACACCTCCTGCATCGGGCTGAGCACGTGGAGGCTCAGACACGCAGATGCAAGGGTCCAGCGACACGGCAGTGGCTTATCACCCTGCCTTGACAAATACAGTTTCAACGAATTTAGGGAAAGTGACACTAACATAAAGACACTACTGTTGTTGAACACAATGCATCTCAGCCCTTCCTTCTCAAAGAATGGTCCATGAGCTGGGCGGTGGTGGTACACGCCTTTAATCCCAGCACTCGGGAAACAGAGATAGGCAGATCTCTATGAGTTTGAGGCCAGCCTGGTCTGCAGAGTGAATTCCAGGACAGCCAGAGTTACAACAGAGAAACCCTGTCTGGAAAGACCATAAATAAATAAACAAATAAATAAATAAATAAATAGTCCATGAACAAGTAGTCAGGTAACTGCCTGGCAACCTGATGAAGGCAGAAGCTCAGACCACACCCCAGATGCCTGAATCAGCATCTACACATTAACAAGATGCTCTGGTGACTGATGTACACATTCAAACATGAGAGTCACTCATTCAAATTAGATTGAATTTAAAGTAACCTTTCTATTCCTAACTGAAAAAAAAAGATTAATTTACATGATTGATATAAAGTTGCTTAAAAGGGAGACTATTTACAGGAACCTCACTGTTGATAAAGAACTCTGTTTATCCTTAAATATTTTTGTGGTTTGGTTTTAATTTGGTTAGGATGCATTTAGAATTCCTTTACTTTTCTACTTTCCTTTGCTAGAATGGGTGTCACTGAAAGGTTAAAGGACCACATCCATTACTATGATGACTGGGCCTCTTAATTAAAGATTAGGCTTATATAAATACAAGCTAGGATATGTGAGAAATATTGTATCTGTAGAAAGAGATCTGCCCCTGTCTGCTTAATTAGCATAACTTCAGTAAGTCATGAGGGTCTTGCTCCTAAGACACAAGGTATTTGGTGGCTTACTGTGAAGGGACATTTCTTATCTCTATTAGTGGACTCGTTCCCTTGGGACAGAGCTATTTCCTTTAGCCTTGTAAGTTCAAGATCTAGTTCATATTTGTTAAGGATAGGAATGGATCACTGCATTAATGAATGAATGAAGAAGGATTCACTAACGAGGAAGAGATGTTCAAAACCACTGCTGGCAGAGGTTCTCCTTGCCAGGAGTGGTAGTGTAGCTGAGAGCTAGAGAGCTTGCCTAGCATGTAAAGACCCTGGATTGACTCCCCAGAATGACAAAAGGAAAAAAAACAGTCCTTCTAACCAAACTATCGCAGGCCCTGGTAGATCAATGACAGACCTTGTCTTTGCCAAAGTTGTGATGTCACTGTTTTAACACTGGTTCACCAGGTAGCAGATAAATGAGCTTATACCTAAATGCTTCTAGTCTGCTATCCCAGAATAGGTTGTTGCCTCTTCTATAATACAATGACATCAAGCTGAACATAACCCACGAGAGACCAACTATCCATCTCACTGAACCAGGACTGAGGGGTCTCTGGGAACAAGGAGTTTCTGGATTGTGGAGCTGGAAGTACTAAAACCAGGAAATTTCAGGACACACCAAGTCGACCCTGAACTCTCAAGAGGAACCCATAGACTCACGAACACAGACAGGAAACCCTGGGCTCCATTTTCCTTCCTCAGTACACTTAGCAGAGTTGGTTCCATTCAGATAAAACCTGAAAAAGGGAAAATGTCACTATAGTTATGTGCTCCTGTGCCCATTCCCCTTATATGGACCTCTTTTCCATCTTATGGTGCTGTTTTTTCCCTAAAGCCTTTATTCTTAAGACTCATGGGGTGGCCCAGACTTGAGGTAATCCCTGGAGGTTTCTGCAGCCAGTGAGTATAGAACCCATATGCCTTAATCCCTCATCTCCAACCAGTTGGACACATTATCTGTTCTCTACATAAGGCTGAGAACTCTCCTTTACGGGATGGAAGGAGTGAAGCAAACCGTGATGTTCATTATCTTAGCGCTACTGGCATGAATGTGTAAGAACAATGCATGTCGTCATTGCCGATGAATATATAGCACTATCACGGAAGCCTTGGGGTGGGGGCCGGTGGGGGGGGTGTTGTGACCAGCTCGATCAGCAACTTGGCATTTCTGTGGAAAGACTTATGTTTCTTCTTCACAAATGGTGTTCCAAGTCTCCATTTCCGAACAAGGATCTTGAATAAAACTGTCACAGTATCTAGGAGCTTGTTCTTGACATGTCATATTGGTGTCATTTT
This sequence comes from Cricetomys ansorgei, assembly GCA_026225945.1. Lineage (NCBI taxonomy): Eukaryota > Metazoa > Chordata > Mammalia > Rodentia > Nesomyidae > Cricetomys > Cricetomys ansorgei. Next base: position 6,289,339 of record JAMJFZ010001881.1, read on the forward strand.
TCATAAGACCGATGGCACTGCTTTAATAGAACATTAAAAGAAGTAGGTCGGAGCTGAAGAGATGACTCCGTGGCTAAGAGCACTCCCTGCTCTTGCAGAGGACCAGAATATGAATTCTAGCACCTATGTTGGCCAGTTCAACTGTAACTCTAGCCCTCTTCAGATAACACTGGTGTCTAATGCCCTTCATGACCTCTGAGGGGACCCACACTATTGTGTCCCTATCTGCACACAGATACCCACACAGTCACATAATTAAAATTAATAAAATAGATCTGTGGTGGTTTGACTAAGAATAGCCCCCTTAGGCTCACGTATTTGAACACTAAGTTATTAGGGAGTGGCACTAATTGAAAGGATTAGGAGGTATGTGTGGCCTTGTTGAAGGAAGTATATCACGGTGGGGTGGTCTCTGAGGTTTCAAACACCCAAGCCAGGCACGGTGGCTCTCTCCCCCTGCTGCCTTTGGATCTGGATGTAGAACTCTCAGTTCCTTCTCCAGCACCGGGCCTACCTATGCGCCACCACGCTGATAATGGACTAAACCTCTAAACTGTAAACAAACCACAGTTAAACGCTTTCCTTTATAAAAGTTGCTGTGGTCATGGTGTCTCTTCTCAGCAATAGAACACTAACCAAAATAAAATCTTCTAAAAAGAAGTAAGTTCTGAATCCCCACCACATTCCAATCTGCTTCACAGAATTCCCTTCTAAAGACTAACTGCCACATTGGTCAATCAGTCACAAAACTAAAATCCGAGTCCCATCCCTATTATATTTTAATCACATGCCAAGATCTGGCCAGAAATTGAGAGGAATTATCATTCAGGTTCACTCATTTCATTGTGTCTCCTCAGATATGTAATTCATGAGGAACACAGAAATTAGTGTTCATTTCCTAATGCATTTGACATTCACTTCTTACACCACCCTCAACATCATCATAGTGTTTGTTAAAGGCAGGACTAAAATGGACTTGTATCCATCAAGTTCAAACCAGAGACTAGAAATAAAATACAGGGCAATTGTGATGATTAGCTTAAAGAGCCAGAGATGCCTTCTGTCTGCCAGCTGCTTTAGATCCTTACCCAGAGTTACAAGAAAAACTGATGGTGTTGGGATATTGAAAAGTTGTGTAGCGTACAGCTCCATTAGTTAAGATTCCAGCAAAAGGGCACACTCTGGCTGTGATTTAAAGAGAGAAACTGGTAAGTTTCTATTGAAGTATAAATACGTAAACTCATTTCTACCTCTTGATCCAATAACTATCAGGAAATATTCTAAGAAAGCAATATACAAAATGAGACACATGAGACATGTGTCAGGATGGTCCTTATAACAGAATTTGGACAGTCTAAATGGTCATTGTCACGGGATTGTTTTAATTAGACAAACTAAATCACCAACTGAACTATTATGCAGCCAATAAAACACAGATTATAGAGGTTATAGTTACAGTCAGTTTTTTTATAATAATATGCTGATTAAAAATAGAAAAATACAGAACTATATATATTCTGAAATGATGCAAAAAAGCTTGTGGAAAATAAGTTGAAAGTGACATTATTAGGGATCAGAGTTAATGCTAATTTAAAGTAATTTTTTAATTAAAAATCATGCTTAGGGACTAGGAATGTAACTTGGTGGTAGAACATGTGCTTAGCCTACACAAGTCTCTAGATTTAATCCCGAGGGTCTCCAAAAAAATCCCACTTAGATTTATAAAAATAAAGAACAAACTAGAATCGCTTGCAAAAACATATATAATTATGGTGAAGGTCATATCTGTATGGTCAAAATACTTAGAGCTCCGATGCTCCATCTAGCTATTTTTACTACTATACATATTTGCCAGAAACCCAATCTGGCTGATTGCTTAATATCTGACTATAAAAATTAGGCTGAATGCTGGATGTGGTGGTTTATGTCTGTAATCTCAGCACTCAGGAGGCAGAGGCAGGAAGGTCAGAAGTTCAGGCTCATAGCTACTTGGTAAGTTTGAGACTGGACTGGAATAATGACACATTAAAACAAAAAGCTAGCATAATGATAAACCATGTTCTGAGGAATAAATGGAAAGAATCACTTATCATAAAATAATGTGTTGTGAAATTTATATTATCAATATGTAACATGTTTAGATGTTATTGCAAATATATAATATATACATAATTTAGACAAGATTTATACTCAGTTCAGTAAATGTTAACTCTGCCTCCATTATGAGACAAAGTTCCAAAGATATGATCATTCCTCAAATTCTGTTTACCCATAAGTCTCTTTGGCAACATTTCATCTATCAATATTTCTCCATTTGTCCTTTAACTTGTGTTACCCTTCCCTCTCCATTGATCAACCCAGTTCTCTCTCTCTCTCTCTCTCTCTCTCTCTCTCTCTCTCTCTCTCTCTCTCTCTCTCTCTCTCCCTCTCTCCATCAGCTATCTTCTTTTCTAAACAGTGCTTTCTGTGTGTGCGACTCTCTCTCCTACCCCAGCCCTGTGCACCCTGAGCAGGATGGGGTAGGTTTTTCCTCCAAATATCCAGAACCCAAATGAGGGGAGAGAACAGAAGTTTTGGACTTACGTATACATCTCAGGGTGTTGATGGGCCACATTCCGGAGAGAGGACAGGTAAATCTTCTCATCCCTCCCAGAGGCACGTAGCCTGGCATACAGGTGTAAACGATCTGCTCCCCTACATCATAGGATGTTTTTAATGGAGCAACTACAGCAAATGGTAGGTCATTTGGCTTGGGACAAGCTGAAACAGAGCACAAAACAAATGGCTAAAGAAAAGAATCTCAATTTACACTTTTAAGGTCATCTAGTGTGCAAGGGAAAGACATTTACTGCCACACATTGTAGGTCTACCCAATTCTGTCCCGAATACTTCCTAGTCAAGATCTCGTCTGACCTCAATGACCATTTGAAGGGGGCCTTACTGTTACCTACATATTACTGGCCAGTGTGCTGGGGCTTAAATTAGCTGAATATTCTGCCAATGAGCTTACATAGCGGCAATGTTGGAGAATAAGTATCAGCGCCATCTCTCCAGCATCCCCTTGAAAGCCATCGTTATTGATCCCTGACCCAAACTCATGGGCTAGAGATACAATTTTCTCAGAGGCAAAAAGTACTCACTCCGTCCTGCAAGAGCAGCATGGCAAATGAAAGTCGAGAACAAGATGAGCGCTGGAGAAATCATTGTGGATGGGTCTCACCAGCTCCAGCAAAGTGGGTTCCTCTGCTGAAGAGAGACACACAAATACAGAGTGCTTAAATATTAAACAGCTCTTGGGGTGTACTTTTATTTCTGCAAACAGAAGCTAAAGTGCTGCGCTTTGGAAAGAACTGAGAGAACTCCATTCTTTAATCATTTACTCCGTTTCCCCGAGTCCATTGTGAAACCTGTGGTGGCGCTTTCCTCGGTAGAGCGCGTTTTTTCTTAGTAGCACAAGTACTTCATTATTGCCTCCGACAGAATCCTGATGATTACTGCACTGCCTGGGCCTCTTGCTCTTCCTTTTTTTTTTTTTTTTTTTTTCTTGCTCTGTGTTTTGGTATGTGGTAGACAGATAGCCAGAGGGTTGAAGCTCCTGTTCTGCTTTGTGTCCTTGATAGACGAGATGGTGGCAATCTTCTCTCTGCTCTCACGTCTCTACAGTGGTGTTCCTGGGCTGGAGGAATGGCTCCATTAACTGTGCTTGCAGAGGACTCAGGCTCAGTTCCCAGCACGCACATCAGGCTGCTCACAACCATCTGTAATTCCAGTTCTGTGGGATCGTACATCTTCGTATGACCTTCAAGGATACCTACACACATGATGCACATAAACTCATACAGGCACACACACATACACATGGATAGAGTAAAATTAGCGAAGTGCTGTTCCAGTATGTACATAGAGAATCTAAAGAATATCTTCAGAGAGTCACCTTCCACTTTAATGGGCCTAACGCTGACTGCAGACATCTGTCCCCCAGATGACTAGTTTCTTCCTAATTCACCCTTTAGCTGCTATTCATAACAAGATCTTCCTTGTAGCTCAAATTTGGACTTTGGAGCTTTCCTCGACCCTCAGTCTTCTTTCATTTCAAATCAGCACTCATTCGTACCACATCGCATATCTGTCTAGACGCGTTTCTTTTTCAGAGGCTGGAGGTTGATATGAAATCCCAAGTAGAGTTCAGTTGAGTAGGAGAGGAGAAATGAACCACTACCGATGATGATGCTGCTTGAGAGAGCTCTGAGCAATTGGCAGCCATAGCTCTCTACTACATTCTTCACTTCAAGAGACACGGATGCGCTTAGAAACACTGGCTGGGTCATATGTAGTAGAGCATCATATATATATATATATATATATATATATATATATATATATATATACATACACATACATACATATATATATACACATACATATATATATATGTATGTGTGTGTGTGTGTGTGTGTGTGTGTATCATATGCAGTAGAACCATGATCCACAATGTCTTTAGCAACCATCTAAGGAGCACACCTCTGCAACAATTGGTTCTATGAGAGAAAACCATGTTCCCCTAACTAATCATGTAGGATGCCCCGCATCAAGTTAGCCTCCCTCCATACACGCTATGCCAACAACCAATCAAGGTTTCCTCCCTCTTTCGTATTACAGAGCTTTCCCACTCCCCTATCTCATTTTGAGTCTCTGACAAACACAAACGTTACCAGTTGATTCCTCTGCTTCCGTGAGCTCTGAAAAAGTCACAACATCTGCCTCTTCTTATCTAGGTGGTCTTGTTCTGTATCTACGCATCTAAATTCCCTCGAGATAGATTGCTTGAGAAATGTTCCAGTCAGGCACTGATTCTCAAACCAAGCTTCTAAGGAACACTATGTTCTATGACAAGAAGAAAAGTGGATTTCCATTACCACAGAATAGTTGTGACCCCCTTATGTTGTTCTAAAGAGAAGGATTCTTGCTGGCTGCATAACTCCAAGGTTCTATTTCATTATGGAAAAGTTTCTATGGTGAGTGGAAAAGAGAGTGAAGGCTAATGAAGACAAGAAGGGGCACGTTGTTCTACATGAGGAAGATGGAGAATGAGGAAAAGCAAATGGAATGAGCATGGAGGGGGATGAGAGGAGAAGGTTGAGAAGACTGAGATGCAGATCTTGCTGGCACACGTTGTAGGTGGTGCCTTAAGACTGGGCTTAATGATGTTGGCTAATAGATGCATTCCCCTGAATGAGAGGATATTTAAGAACAGTGGTTCTCAACCTTCCTAATGCTGTGACCCTTTAATACAGTTCCTCATGTTGTGATGACCCCCAACCATAAAATTATTTTTGTTGCCACTTTCATAACTGTAATCTTGCTCCTATTATGAATCATAATGTAAATATGTAGATGGTCTAAGGCAACCTCTGTGAAAGGGTCATTTGACTCCAAATAGGTAGCAACCCACAGGTTGAGATCCACTAGTAGGATAGAAATACCTCCCTGTTTTATTTTAGGTAGCTATACTTGAGTACATGCAATTCTCAAACTCATCGAACTAAACATTTAAGACCCAAGGATTTACTTGATTACAAACCAATGTGCTTCTTCCTTTCTAAAAAAGAGAGGAGTCAGAGCTTAAAAGCACTGACTGCTCGATTCCCAGCACCCACATAGTGGCTCACAACTATCTAACTGCAGTTCCAGGGGATCCGATGCCTTCTTTTGGTGTCCATGGATACTGCCAACACATGGTGCACAGACAAGCAGAGTAAGTTACATGCCTGTTCACATAAAACTAAAAATTTTAAATACTTTTTTAAATGCATAGAGAGATGAAAAAGCTCTGCTTAACAGGAGGTTGTCAATTAATAATTTATAGGAATATTAGAATTTGAAAAATGTGATTTTAAAATTATCATGAAAATGTTTAATTCTGCCAAGAAATCTCAACAAAATGGTGAAACGAAGGTATGCAAATAGAATGAGAAATGAAACATTCACACAGGCCTAAAAGTGTTTCTCAAAAAATAATCATCACAAAGGGGAAAAGAGAAATTTGTTTGGGGAGAACCCAGCAGACACCATCTTAACTGAGTAATCAAAATTAAAGTGACCATTAGTGGCACTAATTGGCATGGTGCACTCCCCATTTTCTTCTGGGCGTGATGATAAGAACACAGTATCTTCTCTGCAACATCCCTGCTAACCCAGAAAATCTGGGTTTCATTGTAAGAAAGCCTTGTGCATAGCCATGTGGAAGGACACTGTGCACAGCCAACCACTGTCCTGTAAATCCTTCAAACAGCTGAAGACTATGAAGGGCAGAGAAAAGACAGGAGTTGGACGGGAGTATAAGGTAAATACACAGCGTGGCCCTTTTGCTAAAAAGCCCGAGGGAACATTTGATGGTATTTGAATGGGAATCTCAGGGTCCGGAGGATATAGAAGCCTCTTGCCCCATCCCTGAAACTTCTCTATATGGTTGAAATGAAAGTTGTTTTTAAATACTTTTAATTTTTAATGCTTTATTTTTAAGACTTCAAAAAGAACAAAGCAGATATGTTTCTTTTGTGGTTTCTTTGAAAGTCTGATGGATTCTGGAGAAGGATTATTGTCTTTAGCTGTGCACCCAACAGTGAGCCCACAAGGCTCCAGGGGACAGTTCCATACCCACAGTTACATGCATGGCCTTGGTGAAAACCAGTGGGTCACAAAGAAAAAAAAAAGGCATGAATGTGGGTAGAGGACTTGTATGGAGGAGTAAGGGGGTGACAGAGACAGAGAAGAGAGAAGGCAAGGATGGAGAGAAATCAGAGTCCATTAAACACATTCATAAAACCGTCAAAGAATAAATTCAGGCAATAACACCAGTCTTCAGTGAACACTGTTTGAGAGGTTCTGGGGGGTTTGTTGTTGTGATGATGATGATGATGATGATGATGATGATGATGATGATGATGTTGTTAAATTGATGCTGATGTTGGAACTCAGGGCTTTGTGCATGCTAAGTACCCATCTCCCACTGAACTATATGCTAAGATACTGTTCAATTTTTTTCTTATTGTTTTATTTATTTTATTCTATATTTATGACTGTTTGTCCATTGTCTATATGTGCATCACATGCATGTCTGGTACTTGCAGAGATCAGAAGAAGACATCAGATCCCCTGAAACTGGAATTATGGATGGCTATGAACCATGTGGGTGCTGGGAACTGAACCACTGTTTTCTGCAAGAGCAACAAGTGCTCGTAACCACTGAGTCATCTCTCCAGCCCCACAAGATACTATTCTCAAATCATATGGTGGTATGAGGCCTCAAATTTTATTCGTATCATCTCTAAAAACAATGCAATGAGTAGAATTTTCTCAGTTGTATTTGTCCTGCCTCTTCTTTCTCTCCACAGATTCCCTGTTCCTGTTTGCCACTGAAACAGGGACATGTTTCTGATGTGGGACATGATGCTGATGTGGGAATATTGGAGTATATTTGATAGTGATGGGGCCTTTCTCAGGAGCTCAAGCCAGCAAAATCTCCCCAAGCTGGTGGCTTTGGGGTTCTTGCCTTATGCGTTGGGTGAATGAATCTTGACCACAGAAGATAAGTTTTGTAGAGAAATTCATTACAGATTCATAGGAGGATGCTTAAGGAGAGAGGCGGGGTAGGAGAAGAGAACAGAGAGCATCTATAGCAGGAGGGATCCCAGGAAACAGGGCACCATCTATCCTTGCTGCCTTTTATTAGTAAGGCTTTATTGGCTGAGGGAAGGGAGACTGGGAATGAGCTGGCTGGTCCAGTTCCCATGGCAGGTGACTTCCAGTTTGAGTCACAACCTCCGTGTGATCTCCAGGAAAGGAGACTCCTTTAGGGAAAAAGGATATACTAGACTTCCTTTCCGGTGACTCCCTGAGACCCCAGAGACCATAGAACCAGACATTTGGGCTCAAACACCTCTGGCATCTCTGTCCTTCAGCTTGGGACTTTTCCACGTTAGCAGCTTTTGGATAAGAAAGAAACTGGCCACTTTTCTTCAGGGTCCCAAACCACCTAGCCAACCTCCTACCTCCTGTTCTCATAAATGTGAATTAACAGTAACAGGGGAGCGAAGAAACATAGATCAAACTTAGACTTGCAGGAAGTTGCATGTGATTGTGGTTATTTTTATTTCCTGGCTGGTAAAAAAAAAAAAAATCCCTTCTTTCTATAATTAAATACTAAGATCATCTGCACAATTAATAAATGATGATGGTTCTTAGTGCTTTACCACTTGAACATGGCTGAGCACTACAAACTGTTCCCAGAGCTCTTCCAAAAACACTTGCAAGGCTGATGAAAAGCCTTTGAGCGGAGAGAGATGGAGCGGTATCATTCAGTGATTGCCATCATCCAGTTTGGGGTGGATGATGTTCTGTGTTACTTAAGTACCATGTGATCGAGCTACTGATTGTCTTCCTCTTCCATAGACGTCAGCTTACACACCAAACGCTAGCCCAGGCTAGCAGCTGTCTGGTAATGGATATTAAACAGCATTTGAAAGACACATTGAGATTTAACATTGAAGTTTAATTTGGCAAAGCAAATGGAGAAACCGTTAAGAAAATAATTCAAGTTATTTTGGCAATCGGGAATTCGTTTTGCATTGTTGGCAGTTATACTCAGTATTAGATATTAACAACTCTGGGTCTAATTTTTGTGTGGTTGTTTTATTTGAGAAAAGGTCTCATTATGCAGCCTTGGCTGTCCAAGAATTTGCTATGAAGACCAGGCTGGCCTCAAATTCATAGTGATCCACCAGCCTCTGCCTCCTAAGTGCTGGGATTAAGGGTACAATCCACCATACGTGGCAAATTTTTAATTTTATTTATTACGCATGTGTGTTTGCCTAGTTTGATGGAGTGGGGTGTGTATGTGTCAACGGTGAAATTTGTGAATCAGTTTTCTCTTCCTACCTTGACAGAGGCCCTGGAGATCGAACTCAGGTTTCCAGTCTGGTTTAGCAAATGCCTTTACCCTCTGAGCCATGCTCCAACCTCCAGTCCTCGAATTTAATGCTATATTTTTCATGCTATATTTTACGTGTCATAAACAGGCAGACATAGACATCCAGATACCTCTGTTGAGGAATACATAGCAACATGTGTTTTACAAGAAACACAGAAAACCTTGTGTTTGAAATTCCGAGTGATTTTATGTCCTTTCCTATCCTCATTTGTACATCAATCTATAAAGATCTTTGGACTCAGAGTCCAAAGTCTCATTGAACCAATTGCTTCACATGTTCGATAAAACATTCTTATTTACTTCACAAGCAGAGACTTTGTCCATATCGTTACAAATTTAGCAATAGTTTAGACTTCAAAACAAAACCATTCTCAATGTTGTCTCTTCTGAGTTGAGATCTCAGTCAATATCCAGCAACAAGGTCTCAGTGGAAAAAAAAAAAAAAAAAAGCAAGTCCCTTTGCTCCCCTGATAATAAAACTAGTAGCAGCTCTGCAGACAATTTGCAAAGTGATAAGAAAGAGTATCCCAGGGCTTCGTGGGTGTAATATCAAGAAAGATACCATCAGGAGCACGGGAGAAAGTAAAACACTTGCTTAGCAAGCACAAGGACCTGAGTTAAGTACCCAACCCACGTAGAAAAGCCCGGTGTGATGGTGGTGCTTCTAATCACAGTAATGGTGAAGTGAAGGCAAGGTCTCTGGGGCCAGATCTCATCAGTAATTTTGGATCAGAGACAGACCTTGTCTCAAAAACAAGGTTGGGAAGCCTGAGAAACAACACTAGTGGCCTCCAATACAGATGCACATACGCTCCTGCGCACGCATGAACACACATACACATGTGACTGAAACAGCTTCATGTGTTCACTGGGATCCTCTATACCCAAACAAAGTTTGCCTGGAAAAGTCTTAATATATCTGTGTTCTCCCATCTCAGTGTATCTAGAGCAACCATTCTTAACCTTAGTTGTACATTAGCCTCTGAATTCTTTTTTTAAAACTATCAAGACCTGGGGTCTTCGTCTAGGACAATTGAGAGAACATCTGATAATAGGGTCCTTTTAAAAAAAGTACCCAAGTATGTATGAGGACCTGCAGGATGCCCTGATGCTTCCAGGATATAAGGGATGCCTTCTAAGTGTCTTGGTGCCTGGGCAATGTCTGGGAGCCAGAGGGCTTGGGCAATGGGATGCAAGTTCAGGTTGAACTTCATAGTGCTTGGTCTTGAGCTTGTATGGGCCTGGTGACTATCCATCATGTCCGTCATCAGAGCAGCCTGCTGTCTCCAGGGTCTGTGGTGATGCCCGTGATCTATTCTCCTGCTGCATTAGCTGGACTTAATTTCTTTCTTTTTTTTTTTTTTTTTTTTTTGTGGGCACAGGGTTGGGAGGAAGGAACAGGGAGGAATGGGAAGAGGGTGTTACCGAGATACAATGTATGAAACTCAAATTATTTATAAAAGTATTTTTTAAAGTACCCAGGTAAATGCTAATGCAGTGAGGGTCAAGACTCATGTCCCGGCACGCCAGTGTTTGCCTATGTCCAACTCAAGTCCTTGATTTCACCATATACATCCCTCTACTGCCAAAGTGAAACTCCTTTCTATCCCTTCTGTGAAATGCGGTTCCCGATCCCCTGTGAATTACTTCACAGTTTCGCTTACTCAGCCTTCATGGAGCCGCAGTTTGTGGTTGATACCGGACTTTTTGAAATTAAAAACCAAAACAAACAAACAAAACCCGACGTCATGACTATAAAGGAATTTGTAGTTTATTGAAACTGAAATAGGAGACAAGTAAAGTAATAAAGGAAAGGAAAGGCACTTGTGTTTCCTAGTGTGTAAGGATATAATGATGAAGACAGAAATAGCGTTAGCGGCTGCCAAAACAAATGAACATAAAACAGCATGGTGCACCTTGACAGCCCCAAACAGCTGAATGTGGCTCATACAGGATATTTCAGATGATGAATAGTAGAGAATAAGGCTGGAGGGGAGTGGGAACTAGATCAAAGTCTCTTGTTGATGAGTTTGAACTCATCTTGAAGTCGGTAAGCTCAAATTTGTACTTTGGAAAGAAAATCAGCAGCAGTGTACAGCACTCATTGGCAGAACAGGCTAACGTACAGAGAGAAGGAGATCAAAATAAGTAAGACTATAGCTTGTCACTATGTAAATCCATCACTCTGTAAAGTCATCTTCTACCCTACTCTCTAGCACGGAGGTCCGGCCTTCTGACACTGACATGACATTGTCATCTACAAAGTTCACAGCAGAGAACTTACTCAAGTTACACACCAAAAAGAAAATCCAAAAGAAAAATCTCATTATGTTTTATGCTTATGATTTTCTGTTAGTCTGCATTCCTAACAATCAGCACTTGGGAATTTTCTCTGTTTTAACATGTGGTAGTTGGGGAATTTCCATTACATCATCTATAAAAAGGGATATTTTTGCTTCTTCCTTTTCTATATACGTCTTTATATCCACAGACCTGAGGTGCTCTCAACCTTGGTCAGAGAAGCTTCTTTTTGCAATGGACAGAAGTCAGCTGAGAGTTGCATAATTTGTCAGGATGCTAAGAATAAGATCCTGAGTCCTCAGCCAGAAATGGGACATCTGTATCAACTCCACTTCATACCAAAGCTCAGGGAATATTTAGGAAGAGGAGGCAAAAAGAAACTTGAGAGAATGGAAGGAATGCTGTGAAATGCCATCTTCTGGACATGACATTGTGTTGTGTATCAGTTTCCCCCAAGATTGAAACATTCCCTCTTCTAAGGATGCTCATTAAGATAGGAAGAAAACTACTACTACAAATAGCTTCAGGAAGTTCCTGAAACTGACCGGATTCTAGGGCCTTCTTTCTACAAGCGTACAGAAAAGACTATGAAGAGAAGACTCTCAGAGATAAGACAAGCTGCAAAGAAGATTCTCAGACAAACCTAGCTGCCTGGAGGAAGCAGAGACCAGCTGAATGCCTAGAAGAAACAAAGATGAACTGAGCTACTTGGAAAGGATACACCAACTTGTTGAACTGCCCGCAGGCTATGCAAGGTAGGTGCATCAGGTTTCCAGCCTTTGAGAGCTCTGTTTGAGTCATTTCTGTTCCAGTAAATAACCCCTCAATTATATTCCTGCATGTATCCCCCCTCATTGGTTCACCAAGTTGGACTTTGGTGGTATCTATATTTTGGCCTAGCATGAGCTCCCTATCTGGAGTAAGTGGGCACATGTGTTGTGTCTCCCCAGGAAAAGTCTTACCACACTATATGTACATGGTTATTGCAATCATGAACTCACAGCAGCTTTGGTAACTTGCACAAGACTTGCAGAAGATCCAGCCAGAGAAAATTCCAACACAGAAGGGGGAAGTGCCTTTTAGGTCCCGCCCGTTTCTGAGAAGCTATTGGCAGGTGATAACTACTGGGGGAGGGAGACTCATTCTTCATAAAGGGCATAGCCACTGGTAGGTTTCTCATGCTGCAGTGGAAGACCCCTCATCTGTGTACACATGGGCAGTACTAATTGTGCTTAGAGGGTAATAAAAAACAAACAACAAAAAAGATATGAACTTGGAAGTAGGAAATGTTAATGGGGAAATATGGTGTCAACTCAAAAAAAAAAAAATGGGGTGGGGAAACAGCTCTCACCTTGAAGGGAATAAGAGATAATTTATTCTGGAGGCATTCTGAGTGACCATGGCCTACAAACACAGATTTAGGTTACCCCAAACTTCACATTCTTATGCAAAAGTGGGGTAATGGATTTTTATAGTTTTACTGAATTTTTAAAAAGTTTGGGGGTTGGTGGAAGCCACTGGTCTGCTAAGTTAATAGATTTCAAAGGTGTGTATCTGTTAGACACGGAGTATTAGTTCCAACACAGAGGCAGGCAATGGATGTTTGGGTAGTAAAGCCACCCTAGCTAAGGTGAATGGCCTCAATACCTGCAACATTCCAGCCTCCCCACAACACTATGGTTCTAATCATCAACCACTCTGTGCAGACACAATTTCTTTCAAGAAATAAAGAAAAATTCGAGACAAGGTTTCACTATGTAACTCTGGCCGACCTGGAACTCACTATGTAGAACAGGCTGGTCTTGAACTCATAGAGATCCACCAGCCTCTGCCTCCTGGATGCTGGGGTTAAGGGCCTGTGTTGCCACATTTGGCAAAATTAGTTTTCTAAGCTCTCTTTCATCAGTGGTTGCCAGAATGAATATAGACTCCTTACAGAACACCTGGCTCATAGTCAGTGCTTGCTAAAATGTAGCCTTCATTAGCAATCTTATCAATATAAACACCTCAGATGTCTTACACAAAAAAAATCTGAAATGCCTACACAGATCATACACTCTAACAGGTCTCAATGAGGCTCAGCTAGCTGGTACTTGTCACTAGACAGAGCCAAGAACAAAAGATGAAAAGAAAGAGTCATGTTCCATTCTCTGCTGCTGAGAGATGGGGGGAACTAGGTTCAGCAGTTGGACATGGAAACTTCTTAAATTAAAAAAATACTTAATATTATTCGTGTGTGTGTGTGTGTGTGTGTGTGTATAAGTGTGGGCACACTACTTACATGTTAAGGTCAGAGGACAAATCTCAGGAGATCTGGGGATCAGGAGAGCAAGTTTGCAGAGCAAGAACCTTCTGCGCCATCTTGCCAGCCTTGAATATGGTATCTTAACTCTCTTCTATTTTATTATCATATGTTGGAACAGAAGGCAAGCTGGTCACATTATATCTGCAGTCATAAAGCAGTGAACAGGAAGTAGAGGCAGCCTATAAATCCTCAAGCCCCGCCCCTAGTAACGTACTTCCACCACAAGACTCCACCTCCTAAAAGGTTCCACAACTTTCCCAAAGAACACCATCAGCTAGCCACCAGCTACTCAAACACATGAGCCTAACAGGCCATTCAAGCCACAACGGACCCCAAATAGTACTGTAAGAGAGAAGACTGCCATCTTATAATACGCCTGGCTGGAATGTGGATTATTGTATACTCGCTACTTTGAGAAACTACAGGCACAGCATTATCTTTTGTAAGGAAATCATCTATAATGTAAACACTTGTTTTTAGTGTCTGACATTTCTGTACCAGAAAGGGGTGCTTACATCACTAGAGACACGTAGACATCGGAGAAGATGCGGTCCAAATCTGCCTAGAAACCCTGACACATGGTTCACGGAACGCTTCTTAGACATCTGTCTCTCTCAGGCCTCTCTTTCACACTCTTCATTCTTTGTCTAAGAAAAGGGATGATGCTGAAGCCTGGAGTTTTAACTTTTCCTTTTGAGATGTATCCACAAGAGACAGATTAACCTCTTTGAGTCTTCTTCATGTGCTCATGGGATGTACATTTTAACAAGCTTCTGTTTCCCCTTGGTTGATCTATCCAGAAGGTTCCAATTAAGAATGGTAAAGCACAGAGAGAACATTCTTTTTGTTCCTTACATGACCAAGGGTAATTCCATGGTCATGTCGTCTGACCCCAGCTGCCTCTGTGTTCTAAGTCTGAGTTAAAAGATCAGGATTGCCACATAATAAGGTTCCTTAGTCTCTTCAAACTCAGATTTTTAAGTGAGTCAAAATAGTGCTTGTCTTAAGCTGGGAGGGTAATCCGAAGAGCTTTCTGCACTGGGTGAATGAGGCAGGGAAGAAATTCCTGCACCTCATACTCTCCTTTCTTCCACACATAGATGCTAACACTTGAGATGTTTTATCAAGTTTCATTTTTTTTTGGCAATCATAAAAATCTCATGCCCTCATTTTATGTTATTTGAACTATAATAATATGTTGAAAACTGGATCAGAGTGTCACTAGAGGGCACACAGTTGGTTCTTGGTCTCATAGAAAATGGCTTTTTGAAAAAGACGCAAGGGAATTGGAAAATGGCATATTGAAGTTAGGGAGAAAGAAGCAGGTGGGCGAGCCTGGAATCCCAGCAGCTCCTGTGCAGTGGGAGACAAGGAAGGAGGAGAAAATGAGGCTTTCTAGAGTGGTAAGTCAGCACAGGCGGGTGAGCATAGGACCATCTCACTGAGGGGTAGTTATTCCTCCCATCTCTTTGTCTTGTCTTCAAACACATCGTATTTCTTTCCATCCTTTGGTTTTGAGGTTGGTCTTTATGGTTAGGAAATAGGACTTCCTTTTTTTACCAGTGGGGGGTCTCAACTCCCTGACGTGCACGGCACATGCTGTCATGTATATAAAGGGTGCTACTACTGACCCAAGGGCCCCCCATTTGTAAAGGATATCATTAACCATTGGTCATGTCGTTCACATCAGTACTGACGGTGTGATACCCATGTGTCTCCAATGATGACAGACGCACCGATGGCTGTAGAGGGCCCCTTTCATTCTTGCAATCCCTTCCTAACATCCCCCTCTCGGGAGCAGGAATCAAAAGGAGGAAAGAAAAATTGCGAAGTATTCATATTTGGCCACATAATACTGATAACCAATCATAACATCATCCTTATCAAGGACAATGAAGGTCGCATCTACAGGAGGCTGATTAGTTCTGAGGTTTGAGCAAACACAGATCCAAGCAATCTTCACGATGGGTTCTGAAGTTTTGAGATGGCGGCTGTGTTAATGGCTCTAAGTCACAGTGGGCTTGGAATGTACAACACTCGTTATCCAGGAATTACAGCTGATGCTCACAAAAGTTGAGCATTCTTTGTAAGACAGAGATTGTGTGCAGTCTCAGCCTCTGCATACTTCAAGGAAGAGTTCCCGTATATAGAAGTTCAGTCAAGGTTAGCAACATTCGGGGCTGGAGAGTTGGCCCAGTCAGCAAAATCCTTGCTATATAGATATGAGGAACTGATGTAATCTCCATAACACACGTTAATATTTTTTTTTTAAAGCTGGGTTTGGTGGTACGGTAGGGAGGCAGAGTCAGGAAGATTCCTGGGGCTTGTTGGTCAGCTACTCTAGCCTAGTAGGCAAGTTCTAACCCAGTAAGAAACCTGTCTTTGAAAAATCAGGTAGATGTCACCTGAGGAATGACACCTGAGGTTGTTCCCTGGGACACACACACACACACACACACACACACACACACACACACACACACACACACACATAAATATACATGAGACCAATTCATAGAAATGGAAACTCTAGACCAATAGTATGCACATTTCTCATCCTGATCTATATTGCCTTTCTTGGAATTTGGCAGAGATTTTGGGATTGCCTTTATCTGAGCCTATGACAACTTCACACCCATCACAAACGCGTAAGGAAAACACAGGCTATGTAAGGCATGGCGGCTCCTGCATATTTCCCTCAGTGAGCACCAGATGGCAGAACAGCCCCTGCTATGTTTGCGGCGATGCCTTGCTAATGAACTGAAAAGGCTCACAGCCTCACTGGGCTGTGTAGATTAAGTCCGTGAGGCTGGCTAAGGACTTGAGTGTAAATGACTTTCCGTAGATGTAGATCGCAGATCGATGCTTCAAGCCGTCGCCAATAGCAGGTGGCAGTGCCGTTTCCCTCATTGACTTGAAGGAACGCTGAAAAGATCCTCCTGTCGTGCTCCACCCATCCTCCCTGTTGCTAGGCACTACCTTCTCTTCAACTGAGTGGGAAATGTGCGAAGAGTGCAAAGAACACAAGTTAGCAGTGACAAGCCCTTGGAGTTGCATCTACGTGAGAAAGCAGCTTATTTAGTTCATGTTGCTGCAACAAGGAAATGCATGAACATATGTATGTCACGTAAGGATAGTTCTTCAAGCAAACAGAAATGAATAATTAAAGTTGACGTATTTACTATGGCGAGGCTTCTATTTGGCAGAAAACCAGCAAACCAATTTCACAGCAGAAAGATAGTGATTCCCCCCACCCCAGGAGAGTGTGCCACTCGAACAGAAGAGATATAATTAGAGTTATATCCGCTTTGCAACTCTTGAATAGACTTCAAGATATGAGTACAGACAGATACTCATACCCATATCACTAATGGAGAAAGGGCCCGGGAACATATATATTCACTTGTAAAACTTGTTTTAGTTGGCAGTTGAGGGGAGCAGTTTTTAACCAATGCATCATTTTCTTAAAAAGTATATAGGTAAGACGAGGTCAATGGAGCTACAGAATATCTATTACTATTCCAAAGCATGTGACTGATGTCTTATAAAGTGTCCAAGATGAGATGCACGAAGTTCCGAAGGCAAAATCATCAACCTTCTTTAGTAATCTAGGACACAAACACTCGAGAAACTGAACCAAGAGGGACCTGGTGCAAAGCAATACATTAAGGTTTATAAAGACCTAATAAGTGCTAGGCTGTCCTCAATTGCCATTTCATTTACTGTTTATTACAACAAAGTTAGCAAGACATAGAGGTGCGCGCCTTTGGAGGCAGAGGCAGGCGGATCTCTGTGAGTTCGAGGCCAGCCTGGTCTACAGAGTGAATTCCAGGACAGCCAGAGTTACATCAGAGAAATTCTAGTCTTGAAAAGAACCAAAGGAGGGCGGGCGGGGGGTGGGGAAAGAAAGGAAAGAAAGATAAATTTAAATTTTCTTTTACCTATGTTTCAGAGAAGAAAATTATGGTTGACCCCAAACTACTGAATGGACAAGCAGAAACTTGGATCTTAATTTATCCTGAATCCTGGATCAGTGGTTCTCAGAGGTCCCCGCATCCCGCCGAAGTGAATATCAGTGACATGATCAGCATAACCTAGAAATGCGAATTCACAGGAATCAACCTATTCCTTCTGAATCAGAAACTTTTGAAGTAAACCCGGGCAATCTGATTTTTAAAAACTGAAAATTATTTATGTATGTATGTGGTACCTCCATGCCCCCCCATGGGTGAGTGTGTGTGTGTGTGTGTGTGTGTGTGTGTGTGCCCTTGACATGTAGGTATGAATGCACTTGTGTGTGCCTTTGGAAGTGAGAACAGCCTCTAGTGTCATTCCTCAAGCACTGTACCCTTGTTTTTTGAGACAGGGTCTCTCATTGGCCTGAGACTTGCCCATTAGGTTAGACTGGCTGACCAACAAGCTGTTGGTATCCACCAGTCCCCACTCTCCAGCACTGGAATCAGAAGCACGCACCAGTCAGTATGCCCATCATTTTATTAAACATGAGTTCTGGGAACTAAACTCAGATCCTCCTGCTTGCAAGGCAAGCGCCTTACTGATTGGGCCATCTCCCCAGCCTGGCAGGATAGAGTTTGTTATTGTTATATTCACATCAAGGAGGCCGGCACCAAGGATAACCATGGCATTTGTTGACACTCCCCATACCAGCAAGAAGCAATTTATACTTTAGCGTGTCTGACTCCATACCACCGACTTCCATGTACCTCTAGAAAGTTCTGTGCTATTGTGGCTCAGCGTGCATCTATCTGGAGGGCTCTATCCAACCATGATAAGCTGGGCTGTATAGTTTTAAAGTCTAAATCTAGATGAATGATGAGACAGTGAAAGAGAGGGAGAGAGCCATCTAGAAGCCCAGTGGAAATAGGTAAAAGTAACAAAAGCAACTAGACTAGAAGGAGACAGCAAACACTAGTGAAAAGGTAATAATGTTTTTAAGCAGTTTGAGACTGCATCACTTTGTAACTAAAACAAACAATACCGGTTAACTAGAACAGACTTTTCAGTATCCTGCTATCTCCTGTAAGGAGCAACATCAACAAGTCTTGGATCTGTCGTTGCTTTAATGGGTCTGAGCATGGTGATTGTGAAATTTGCTGAAAATAGACGAAGCGTTTCGTAGTGTGTGCCATGTTTCCAGGAAAATCTATATAAGGAATGGCTAAAACAAAGATAGAATTACAACATTTCTTGTTTTCTTTCTTGAAACAGGATCTCAGTCGAGCCCAGGCAGATTCACAGCAACCCACCTGCTCCGCCAGCCTCCATGCTGGGATTACAGGTGTGAGCTCCCACACCCGAGTCCACACTTGGTTAAATAACCCCGCAGGCATCACTCTTCTTGCACGTGAGTGCCACTGTGAAGTGAACAGGTGACTTGAACAGAATGGCGACACTGTGATACTTAGTGTGATAACCAAGGCAGGTGCTCAGGGACTAGAGAGCAGCCGAGTGTAGACGCACTGGACAAGGGGAGGTTCAGATCCTGGGTGGGATGAGGCAGGACAATGATGTCATGCGATGTCGCCGTGCAACTTTACGATGACACCAGTTTGCAATCATAAACCGTTTGCTTTTGGCATTTTGCCTTGAATATCTTTGGTTATTTTAGGTAACTAAATCCATGGAAAATGGACCACAAGTAAGGAAAGAATACGGTGTCCTGCCTTATAAAGATGCTGTCATTGACTTCCAATGAATAGGGAAGAACCATTATTATTCTGTGTTATAAAGTCAGAATCAATTGATAATTGATGTTTTGTAAAATCAAAAAAATTGAACTTACAGTTTATTCTACTGTATCTGGAACCTTCGTAAAGAAAGCCTGTTGATTTACAAAGTAGGGGAAAATACACTAGAAATAGTTTCAGTGCAGGAGGAAAGAAGGGGAGGAGGAAGGAGGGACGTAAAGGAAAACAAGAAAACCGTGGAAGTGGTTCAGTGGGTAAAGTGTTTGCTGCGAAAGTGGCCTGAAGGTGGAGTAGAGCTGCCTAGGAGGGCGGGAGGACTAATGAGCCAAGGAGATGGATGAGGGGCTGTGATGTGTTCCACATTTAATATATACTCATACAGAACCTTAAAATTAATTTTTAAGAACTTTAAATCTGGTTTGGAATATTATACAAACAAATGACCTAAGCCTCTGGTAAGTAACTGAATCCAAAGTAGCAACAACAACATGGATGGTGTTTGAACTCCCTTCTCCAGCGGACTGTACCAGGTGCCACGGTGCGTCCTGCTAGTGCAGGAGCCTAAGTGACTTAAATCCAAATCCCAGGCCCTTTTCACGAAACTGGATCTGAGTCAAGACTTCGGAAGGTCATTTCTGATCTTTGACTTTGAAAGGAGTAAACGGGCTACAGGTAGCAGGAGGTCCTTCTAACAGTGAAACTGATCCGAAAGAAATGATGTGTCTGTCCACTGTTCCAGGGCTGTGCTTGCACACTCAGAGGCAGAAACTGAGGTCACAGAAGCCAAGCACCTTGCCCAAGGTCACACTGTTGATCTGAAGATGGAGCTGGGATTCTTCAGTCTCTGGCATCTAGACTTCAGAATACCCTCGCTGGATTCCCCCGTTCTTGCTATCAAAGTGTGGTCTTCTGGATAGGGACATTGGCAGTGGGCGTGGATGTCCTCCATCACCTGGTAGTTGGCCGAAAATGCAGAATGGCTAGGTTTACCCATAGAATCACAGAGTAGAGAGGGGTTATCAGGGGCTGGGGAGTGTGGGGAGAAAGGGTATAGGAAGAGATTGGTCAATGTGTGGTACAGTTACAGTTGGAGAGGAAGGATGAGCTCTGGTGTTCTAGGGCATAGTAGATGACCACAGTTCACGACCGTATCAAATATTTTAGCGCAGTAGAAGAGAAAAATTTAAATGATCTTACTGTGGAAAAATGGCCAATAGATAAGGTGGTCTGTATGCGAAAATACCTGCGTTTGATTATTCTCCCCACTCTGGGTGTGAATGTGTATGCACTTGTGCGTGTGCATGCCTGTTTGTCTGTCTGTCTGTCTGTGTCTCTGTGTGTAAGTCAGAGAACAATCTCAGATTCTTGCCTTCCACTTTGAGACCCTTAGTTTGCTGCTGAATACACTAGGCCAGCTGCCCTGGAAGCTTCTAGGGATTCTCCTGTGTCTACCTATCACCTCCCCTTAGGAGCTAGGGGATGATAGATGCTACTGTGTCTGGCTTTACGTTAGTTCTGGGGCCCAAACTCAGACCCTCATATTTGTCTGGTAAGTACTTTACCCACTGAACTATGTGGGCACGCATCAGAACATCAATCACACTGTGCCCCATAGATATGAACAATTGGCTGGTATCCAAGGCTAAATCAAGTTTGAAGGAAGGAAAGGCACATCCCCATCCCCTCTGTCCTGCTCAGCACTGGAGGAGCATTTGATTCCCGTGTTTATTAAGCCTGGGGCAAGCTCAGTGCACCTCACACACTCCCTTCTGCCTCATCTACTTGCCGCCCATAATCACACTCTGGCAGCAAAGTGCCGGAGTGGGTGGGGCCAGGGAATCCCAGAGGGAGGCCTGGGATGGGTGGATGCCCATCCCAGGGTGAGGCCAATGCTCAGCTGGGGCCCATTACTTCTGCAAACCTAGAAATGACTTGAATCGCTACTTCCCTAAGCCGGCAACGTTTCCTGTTGTTAATGGGTCTGAGTGCTCACCACTGTGATGCTTTTCCTCAATGCTCTAATCATGATCAAAGTGTAACTGCCTACCTCTGACCTCTGGTTCTCAGGCACATTAAACAGTCCTTTCAAAAATGATACTGCACTTATCTCTCTGGCTGAGAATGAATGTTCAGCCCCGGAATCAAAGAGCTCTGGTGTTGGTTGAGGATCCTAGGGGTCAGTTACTATCTTATCTCATGAGTCCTAAACCCAAAGTACCATCCCTAGCTCTCTAAGGGCTCTTCTAAAATATGTCCCTTTGGGCCTCTCTAGAATTGGACTCTGCTGAGGTGAGCCTTTTAAAAAAAAAAAAAAAAAACTTTCTATCAAAATTTACTTTGTCACCTTGCTGTCCAACCTGTGTCTGGGCACCTCCAGTGACAGAGAGCTGACTCCATAGCCAGGGACCTAGTGTGAATAATGGGGAAGATTTTCTCAGCCCCGGGAGCTCCCAGTGAGGCTGACCATTGTCCTTGGAAGCATACACTGATTATCTGATTCACATGCTCTTTGATGGTTATGAGTTGAGACGTAAATGCCTCCAAAGGGCTGGTGATGCTATTGAGAGGTGGTAGAACCCATAAGAGGCAGGATTTAGTGAGAGGAAACCAGAACCCTAGACTATGCTCTTGATGGAGATATGAGGGTCTCAGCCCAGTCCTCTCTCTCTCTGCTTCCTGGACAAGCCACGATGTTCCGTCTCCCAAAGATAACGAAATGAGCCGGCCATGGACTGAAATCTCTGGAACCATGAGCCAAAATAATAAAGTTTTCCAGAAAATCATAAAAGTAGGAATATGTGTGTGATGAGATAGGATGCCCCATCAGGGTCAAATTCCTCCAGCTCTGCCTCCTGTTCTATTCCATCCTTCAGCGGACCAGACGACGCACACTGACATCACGGCGTATCTTTCTCTAAGCCCTCTGATTCTAATACCGATCTTATCCAGAAACGTTCCATGGACAAGCTCAGATGAAGTTAACTATCCCAAGAATCAAGGGTGGGTGGCATGTTGTTAGGCTGCTGTGGGGGCTCAGCAAGGAAGACAAGGAAGCATATTCACTGATACAAACCCTTCCAGACCCCAGCAGAGGGAACCACTGTCATGGCGAGTGCCGTACTGGACAGTGGAACCCCGAGCATCTCAGCTTAGGTGATTCAGAACTCCTCAGGTGCTGTACTCATAGCACATACAGATCATGAGCAATCAAGCATCCCCTCACATTAATCCAACACCTGCAGACAATACGAAACGCCAAGCCCCAGGCATCCCCTCCCCCAACAGCGCACAAAGCAATTATTTTATACATAACTAAAAATAAAATTCTACAACAGTGGCAAGTGGGCTTTCAGCTGTCAGAAAGCGATGTGAACAGGAGGGTGTACAACTGAGAGCTGGGTCGGGTTTCCGGGGAGCTCTCTTTGTTCAGGGCCGTGTACCACATAGCTCTGCTGTGTGGAGGCCATTTTTGAAGGTTGCTACTACATTGAAAAGACTTGCATCATGCGATGCCTGGCTGCACTGATGGCCAGAAATTGAAAAGGGGACCTCATATGAGTGGAACCACGGAGAATTTGTTCTTTTGTGACAGGGTTATGTCACTAATATCTTTACAGTTCACCTCTGTCATAGCATGCATCAACACTTCATTCTGTCTTATGGGTGAGTAATATTCCTTTTATAAAGATATACCACAGTTTTTATTCATTCATCTGTTGAAAGCCATTTGAGCTGTTTCCATCTTTTGGCTCTTATGGCTTGTGCTGTTATAAATATTCATGTATAAGCTTTTGGGTAGCCATGTATCTTCCTTTTCTTGGGAACTTCCTAGCCGTCTGTTTGTAAGACACAACTATGATAGTCACCATATGCCAGTTTTACATGGTTCCCCAACAAGAGAAACGTCAGCATCCAGGATGTGAGCAGCTCGGTCACACAGTCTTGATCTGTGCTCCTCCTGTGTGTCCTAGTTTCCCCATTTTTGTTTCAAGAAATCAGTTCCAAGCAGAACTTTCAATATGTGTCTCTCTGGTTATTTGTTCAGGCAATCCAAAATAAGGTATGATTAGAATAACAAAACCCATGGATTCTACTTTGATTCTGTCTCCATGATAAAACACTCTGGCCAAAAGCAGCTTAGAGAAGGCAAGGGTTTGTCTCAGCTTACAGGATCCAGTCTGCAACTGAGGGAGGTGACGGCAGGAACTCAAACAGGAACTTGAAGCTGAGGTCATGGAGGGTGACTACAAGGGAAGAGTGTGTTCTGGACACAATAGGGCAACTGTATACACGAATGCATGGTGGGTGTGACAGCATGTACAAAACCTGTGTAAGCCACAGCCAGATCATGGGGAGCAGGGCTAGGTACCCCTTCCTGTAGAGTGAAGGGAAAGGAGGGTTTGTGTTCTCTAAGAGTGTAGCCCCTGCTAAGTCAACTGTGCTCTAGTGGAACAACACACATCCAAGAATATTTTGGTCAGGACAAATTGGTTTTGAACGGTTTTTTTCTTTTGGACGCAAAATTGGGCAGGGTAGTGAAGTGGGGCAGACTGAGAAGAATTGGGGGTGGTGGTGAATATGATCAAAACATGTTGTATAAAACTCTCAAAGAAGTAATAGAAAAGAAGAAAACTAGCCGGGCGGTGGTGGTGTATGCCTTTAATCCCAGCACTTGGGAGAGGCTGGTGGATCTCTGTGAGTTCGAAGTCTACAGAGTGAGTTCCAGGACAGCCAGAATTGCAACAGAGAAAAACAAAACAAGAAGAAGAAGAAGAAGAGGAGGAGGAGGAGGAGGAGGAGGAGGAGGAGGAGGAGGAGGAGGAGGAGGAGGAGGAGGAAGAAGAAGAAGAAGAAGAAGAAGAAGAAGAAGAAGAAGAAGAAGAAGAAGAAGAAGAAAGGAGAAGGAGAGGGGGGCAGAAAACCATGGAGAAGCACTGCTTGCTGGCTCCATCCCAGACCTATCAGACCCATGCTTAGCTTGCTTATATAGCCTAGGACTGCTTGCATAGGGGATGATACCACCCACAGTAGTCTGGGCTCTCTTACACAGATTAACAATCAAAACACCCACACACACACACACAGATATTCCTACTGGCCAATCCCTCAATTAAGAACCACTTCTCAGGTAACTATGGGTTGTGTCAAGTTGACAAAATAACTAGAACACAGTGAGGCTCCAAATCTCTTCACACGCCTGCTCTCAGATGTCAGAGAGAAGCTGTCTATTCAATTTCTGTAAAGGCAGATATGGCCTTTGAGGTGAGTGAAGAAGAGACCTAGCTTGTTGATGGCATGCGATGCTATCAGGAACCCTTTTTATCCAGTGTATTGCTCACAACGGCCGCGGAGAGGTGGCTGCTGAAGAGGTTGGTGATTCGTTGGGGGTTGTCCAGTAAGTGCAGGAGGACAGACAGGCCAATCCAAAGCCAAGATAGTCCGTTTCCAGCAGCTGTGCTCTTCTCTAACCTCCTTCTGCCTGCCCGCCCTGCAGCGCTTCTCCCAGCAAGAAGCAATTCCCTAATGGCACAGAGCGAGAGTGTCTTCTTGGCTCTCCATCCTACTGCAAAGGAAGCCAACGCTGCTGTGTTTTCTCACTCCTGTGAATTTCCCATTCCTGGTGAGTGGTACCCTAGATAGAATACAATTTCCAATTGCTTTTCAGCAATTGGAATCATTGATTGAACATGCATCTATGTTTCTTATTTTTTCCAACACTGACACACTGACACAGTCCAACAGGGCAAGGGTCATCCCTGCTGAAGAGCAAGGCCTGGTTTCTTGGTTGAAATTCAGCATACATGCTCAGTGGCAAACGCTTTGAAACAAAACAACAAAAATGCCCACTTCATGCTTGTGGACTGCTGCTGGGGTGCTGGGGTAATAAAACTGTATAATTTTTCAAACTATCTTGAATCAATTGCTTCACCCCCGAGATGTACAATAACAGGGAAGAAAAAGTAGTCAATATTAGCAATGGAGAAAATAAAGACACCAGTATTTTGGGGGAAAGAATAGCAGATTGGAGCAGGAAACCCGAGTTTGCTTTTCTCTATCTCTGTGAACCTGACTAGAGCAGCTGGCGTCTCTGAACCACAGGACGGAGTTTTGGTGAAGACTAAATCAGAGCATACTTATGAAAGTTTTCAATACATGTTAGGGGCCATCGATGGCTCGGTGGGTAAAGGTGCTTGCTGTGAAAGTCTGGTGGCCTGAGGTAAATTCTGGAACCCTTAGAAAAGTGGAAGGAGAGAAGTGGTTCCCCACGGCTGCTCTTTCATGGCCACATGAGTGTCTTGGCATGCACTGCCCATCTCTCTCTCTCTCTCTCACACACACACACACACACACACACGATTTTAAGAAATGTTAGGTTTGTCTTTACTGTTTCTACCGAAAAAAAAAAGGAGACTATAATACATGTTTCTATTTTCTTGTAGAGAAGGCAGATATCTGAACGATGGAATAACTGTTAAACTCAGAAGTGAAAGCACTGGCTTACAGACTCCATTACATGAGCAGAAAGGCCAGCTCACTGAAACCACGTAAGTCTTAGAAAGAGCCTGGGTGGCTCTGTCAGGAACAGTGGCATGTCAGCTGGGAACTTAGTCCAATTGCAAATTCTAAGTCCTGCCTTTATTGGGTCTGAGACTCTGAAGACTGAAAGGTGTAATCTGTATTTAACAGCGGACCGAGGTGGCCTGGGTGTGAGAATGGCTGCTTTAATATCCGGCCTCGTGGCCCCACGGATCTGGTACAGTGTTTGTCTAAAATGCATGAAGCTCTGAGTTGGATCCAGAGTACCCTGCAACCTGGCCATCGTAACATACGCCTGCATTCCCAGCCCTCAGAGGGTAGAGGCAGGAGGACCAGAAGTTCAAGGCCATCCTTGGCTACCTAGGGAATTCATGGCTATCACCGGGTACAAGAAACCCTGTCTCGAACAAAACAAAACAAAACAACAACAACCAAAAAAAAAAAAAAAAGAAAGAAAAAGAAAAGGAAAAATAAAAGAAACAAGAAATTGTGCCACCTCAGTTGGTCCTTAGCACAAAGACGACAGGTTTTATTGCTCCTGAATTATTGTCCAGAAGACAGAGGGGGCTCAGAAGAGAAGTAGACATTATTCAAAGTCTCAGGAATTTGCTTGCCTGCTACAAGCCTCCCTACCCCGCTGCCCACTGTCTTCTAGAAGGATTACGTGTCTGAAACAGTCCTTCCAGCAGCTGACTCAGTAAGCTGGCACAAACTTCCAGCCTAGCCAGTTGAATGACCACAAGGTATCAGGAAGATGTGTCACTAAGTAAACAAACCCGCAGAGAGATGCACTGAGCCACAGTGGGCTGCTGAAGCCCAAAGTTCCAGCTCTGACGGTGGGCGGGTGTTCCCCAGCAACCCTCAAGGGCAGATCTTTTCCTACTTGGCCCTTCACTATGTTGAACAAACAACTCCGTGTCCCTGACCTTGTTGCAGCCCCACCCGCACCTCCAGACTCTGCTCCCAACTCTGCCTGAGAATTCAGGCAGACTGCTTTTCCAGGGACTTCCGCTGAGCACGCGATCCTCGCAACTCTCTCACGAAAATCTGTGCATTGCCACCTTGCTTCAGCTAAGAGCCCCAGTAATCTGGTTCCTCCCTGAGCCTGAGATGGGTCAGACTCTTCTCTGCCCTTCCTCTGCAGCTGCTGAGTCTCTGTATATGTCACCCTGTGTGTCAGAAAAGGCAATGAAGAAAAATCCTCGATTTTTATTCAAAAACTTTCTTCTCCCCAAATGCATTTTTCATTTCACTTCCTAGGAAACCCCCAAAATACACAGTGACAGCAACCTACTACACACTTAGATTATACCCATGTTGGCGAGATGGGAGAATTCTAAGTCATACAGAAAAATGTCTTACTGATCTCCTGTCTCTAAAGGCCTGGCTGGATGTGAAAAGGGTTCTAGTCAAGTCACCAAAGAGCCTGGCTGACAGGCTTCTAGGCTGCCCCCCTTTTCTTCTGCTGACAGCTAACTGGTCACTTCTGGGCTGCCAAAGGAGTTGGAAGTACAGTGTTTTGGAATGGACAAGACTCTTCTCCAAAGAGAAGAGCAAGGAAGAAAGAGCAATGAAACTGGGTAGCGGTTGGTATTTTAGAGAGCTTGGGGCATCGGCAGATACTGGAACGGTGAGTTGTGAGAGATGAGGATATCACACAGGCAATTAGAGTGTCACATGATCTGGCAATCAGGAGTGCAATCAGTGACCTTTGAAAGGGCGGGTTGGCTCGAGTGCTGGTCTGGAGCAGAAGACAACTGACAGGGGTTAAGGAAGTAAAGATACAGGAACTGAGCTTCACCGGAGTGTTTCAGAAGAAAGAGGGCTGGCTATAGAGCTCAGTCGGCAGAATGCCTGCACTCAGCCCTGGGTTTGATCTCCAACAGAACATGAACCAGCTGTGGTAGAGCACATCTGTAATCTTGCAGAGCCATCTCTCCAGGACCCAGTTCCCTGTTTCCCAAACCTTGGGTGTGAGGCAATACAGAGACAGGGAGATTCTTGGAGCCCCAGCTGGCAAGTCTAGCTAATTGATAAACTCTGGGCTCAGGGGGAGACCCTATCTTAAAAATAAGTTGGAAAGTGGACTGGAGAGATGGTTCAGTGGTTAAAAGCACTGGCTGTTCTTCTAGAGGACCACACGGTGGCTTAGTTCCAAGGAATCTGATGCCCTCTTCTGTCCTCAGCCTGTACCAGGAATGAATGCATCTGGTACACAGACATTCATGCAGGCAAAACATTCATAACCATAAAATCAGAAATAAAATGGGAAATGATAGAGCAAGGAAACTTGCATTGACATCTGACCTCTACACACAAAATGCTTGCCCCACACACATTATATACACACGATGACCACATGTGCATGCGTGTGCACACACACACATACACACACACACAAATCAAAGGGAAAATGCGAACGACTTGCAGTATGAGTTCAGACAGGGAACTCCTCTTTGTTTCTATCTTACTCTGTAAAGCCCAGGTCTTTCTATGAAGTGTCACTCACCTGCTGGCAGAAAGCCTCAAAAGGCAGAGCCTGAGGGCCCATGAGGGCTTGCCAGCTGTCTGGGTTCTTGGGCCTGTGCGGTGGGCATCCTCCAGGTGCTCAGACAGTGCTCCCAGGGACAGCCAAGCAACTTTTCACAAGAGTTGGTGAACAGGAGCCACGACACATGCTTCTGTTTATAGACTCTCTCAGATAACGGACAAAAGAATACCAACTCTCACAGCAAGCACATGCTGACATTGGGACAGTTTTTTAATAATCTTGGATGTTTTCTGATCTTATTGCTTCGATCTGTTATTTTTTATTTTTTAAATTTTTTTGAGACAGTGTCTTGATATGTAGCTCAAGCTCATCTGGCACTCACTAGGCTGGCCCCGATTTCATAGCAGTCCCCGTGCCTTGCTTGGCTTCCCAGGTCTAGGGATTGTAGACATGAATCACCACGCCCAGTCTATTGTGCTAATCTATCTTTCTTGTAAAAAGTGATGATGACTCTGGTCCTCAGCTGTATTAATCAGAAATTTACAAAAAATAAAAAATAAATCTGGAACATGTACTCGAAGCCTTCTCAGAACCTCTGTGTGTCCAGGCAGGTTAAATGCATGAACATTCAATGGGGCCCTTTCTCCCAGCGGTGGAGCTTTGTCTTGTATTTCATGCCTTGCATGAAGTGCTGCCTCTAACTGCAGCACTTGAGATAAAGTGTTGTGAAGCAGAGGCAAGTAGATCTCTGAGTTCCAGGCCAGCTAGGGCTACATCATGTGATCCCGTCTCCACAACAAAGCACCCAACAAACTATATTTTATGCAGCAAGACAGGCCAACACTTATGGTGGCATACTTATTATTTTCTCAAAAAAGTCCTTCAATGAACCAAATTGAGCTTTTCTTTTTCTTTTGAGACAAGGTCTTCTGTAACCCAGGTTGGTCTCAAACCCACTTTGGAGCAGAAAATGACCTTGAATTTCTGATCCTCTCGATACCTCCATATACTGTGACCTATTGTATTAGTAAAATATTTACTGATCATTTGTGAGACAGGAAACATTAAAAGGAATTATTGTATATGATTAGCAATGCTATTATAAGCTGAGGTTGACCATTTGGTTTCAAATGTCTGGTGGGACCAACTTTTGAAGGGATGACATAGGGCTACTAGTCAGTAGACATTTCCATGAACCTGTGTAACATGTAATGATCAGGCTGAGGTAACTGACTTGTCCATCATCATGTGTGTCATATTGTGTTCAGGACATTCAAATCTTCTCTACTTGCTATTTTGAAATATTTAACTAATCATTGTCGAATAGGGGCTTGGGAGATGATGGTTCAGTTGGTAAAGTACTTGCCCAGCAAGCGTGAGGACTAGAGTTCATTCCCCTTAAACAGCTGGACATGCTGGTACCTACTTTTAATCCCAGCACTGGGAAGGCAGAAGCATGCGGATACCAGGGCTCACTGGCCAGCCAGCCTGGCTAGTTTTTAAGCTCCAGGTTCAATGAGAGACCCTGTCTCAAAAGAACAAGGTGGATGGCATCTACGGAAAGACACTTACGTTGACTTCGGTCCTCCCCAAGCGCATATGAGCATGTGTACCTTTAAATACCTGTGCCCCCTCATACATGCGAACACACACATATAGATATGCGTATTACGCATGCACACAAATTTTTGTCAATGAAAGTTATCCACAGTGCTATAGAACACTGGGATTTATTCTCCCTATCGCATCCTTGTACCCACTCACTGTCTTCTCTCCATCCCTCCCTCCGCCTTCCAGGATCTGGGGACCGTGAGGCCAACTTCCGCATTCACATACATACTCATGCCGTATGTGTTCTTCTATACGTGACTTCTCATTTAACACGATGTCTTCCAACTCCATCCCTGTTGCTGCGATAATAGGATGGCGACTTTTACATCTAAACAATACTCCATCTCATCCATCAATAAACATCAGGTTGATTGGGCATCTTGACTGTTGTGGGCAGTGCTGCAATCAGCCAGTGAAAACAGGCGTCTCCAAAACGTGTTTATTTCCATTCCTTTGGGTGTACACTATGGACTGTGACTCCTGGGCCACACAGCAGTTCTAGTTTCGTTAAAGAGGCCTCTGTGCAACTTTTCTTTAACAGCTGGAGTTATTTATTTATTTATTTATTGTTTCAGTTTTTTTGAGACAGGGTTTCTCTGTTGTAACCCTGGCTGTCCTGGAACTCACTCTGTAGACCAAGCTGCTGGCCTCGAACTCACAGAGATCTGCCTGCCTCTGCTTCCTGAGTGCTGGGATTAAAGGTGTGCACCACCACCGCCAGGCTTGCCGGAGTAATATAAATATAAATTATATTCCCACCACCAAGAGTATATGAGAATTCTCCTTGTGGTTTTTCACTTCTAAAAGAAACTTGGATTAAGACCTTGGGTTGTAGGACAAATATTTTTCTTTAAAAGGAAAATAAATGCAAAACTTACCTTTGAGAGTAGGGAGGGACAGATCGGTGAAGCCGTTTGTTCAATACTTACATTTTAACATTTGCTTGTCTGAGTCTGCTGTTTGTGCGGTTCGAGTACCATGTGTTGGACTTGGCACTCAGTGTGGCATTGCTGAGGTGGTGGACTTTTAAGACAGGGACCCTCGGGCTGGGGACATGGCTCCGTTGATAAAGTGCTCACTACGTCAGCATGAGGACCTGAGTTTGATCCATCATCGCTATAAAAAGCCAGCCATGAGGGTGAGTGCTTATAATCCGAGCGACAGGCGGATCTTGCCCATCTAGGCTCAGATCCCAATGAGAGATCCTGTCTCAAAACAACAACAACACAAAACAAACAAAAAACAAAAACAACCCCCCCCCAAAAAAAACCCATAAAGCAGGGTATGGTAGCTCATGACGTTAATCCCAGCACTTGAGAGGCAGAGGCAGGTGGATCTTTATGAATTCAGTGGCAGCCTGATCTACATAGTGAGTTGCAGGCCAGCCAAGCCAAGGTTAATGACACTCCTCTCTGTCTGTCTGTCTCTCTCTCTCTGCCTTTCTCTGTCTCTCTCTGTGTATCTCTGTGTTTCTATCACTTTCTCTTTATATATCTCTTTATCTATACCTATCTATCTATCTATCTATATCTATATATAGATGTATATATCTATATGTTTATATATTATCTCTATCTCTATATTGATATATAGACATCTGTATATCTATATTATCTTAGATAGATAGATAGATAGATAGATAGACAGACAGACAGAGTGTGAGAGAGGTATGTATATGTCTCCTGAGATCAAGACTGACCTCTGGCACTACATGTGTGTGGACCTCAGACCTTAGGACTGGTGAGGCAGAAAGGAGGACCAGAGAGCTTTGCTCCTGACTTATGAGTTACCTGCTTGACTCTCCATGCCACATGTATGCATGAAAGATGAAGGGGAACGACAAGGCAATGGTCCTAAAATAATCTGGAGAAAACATTTTCCCCTATGAGTAGCTGGAGGTTTATGGCAAAAGCCACATGGACTTTAATTCTCTTTTGTCTGAGAGGCTCTGGCCTCAGCATCCCTGCTCATAAAGCAGAGATATCTCCAATCCAGGGACATGAGACCCAGGGACCACACTTGGCAGATGACGGAGGATTGCAACCTCCAACTAGACACACCTGACATCCTGGCACCATCACTTCTAATAAATAGGAATTAATCTTTGCATATTCTTGCAGACAATGGGGCTTCAACACTCAGAGAATGAGATGCATTCTCCACACCCTACAAACCCTTTCGTTAGACTACACATTTGTTTCTTCCTTGCTTCCTCACAGGAAACATCATGAGGCAGGCTGGTGGCTGCTAAGTAATTTTATACTCTCAAAGACTTGTTTTAAAATGGTGTTTGACACTCAGTCCACCCCAACATTTTCTAGATACTGGAGTAGCTAGCAATGGATATAGGTGCACTTATTTTAAGAGACTCTAGACGTGGGTGAGAAGGAACAGTGACTGATTAATAGCCTTGCTGACAACCTCCAATTTCTCAGGAACCAAAAATGGGATTTGCCCCTTAGACCCTCATTAAATCCAGAATGATGAGAGGGCAAGAAGGCAACTTGCCCTCCCAGGTCTCCCCCATGTTCCTGTGGATGCTGGGGAGTTTTGCACAAAGCTGGAAGAAGCCTGGCATACTGGCACATGCTTGGAATGCCAGCACCCGGAGGTAGAGGTGGAGGAAGACCATAAAATTTAGGCCAGTCTGGGCTACATAACAAATGTGAAGCTAACTTAGCCAATGTGGCAAATTCTTGTCTCAAAACACCCAAAATAAATAAATTAATAAATACGGCCAGAAAGGCAGTTAGTTCAAGGACTGTCTACAAGCATATTTAAAAAAATTTTTTTAAATGCAATGAAATCTAAGATCAACGGAGGTGACTCACATAGTATAAGTTTGGGCAAAGAAGGGAGAGCTGGTAGATTCTATTTGAGTGCTTCACTTCAGCCCAGCTCTAATAGAACGGGAGTTTCCTAAGAGAGGGAATTCATTTTAGTAAATAGTAAATACATACCCAATGCCTGCTATGTAGTAGGCACCACGGACTGTTTGTTGGACATGGATTGAGTAGGTCTGGAGTATGACAGATACCATTTCTCTCTCTCTTGCTCTCTCTCTCTCTCTCTCTCTCTCTCTCTCCCTCTCTCTCTCTCTCTCTCTCTCTCTCTCTCTCTCTCTCTCTCTCTCTCTCTCTCTCACACACACACACACACACACACACGTAGTGGGGAACAGGGAAAGAGTTTAGAGCTGGGGAGATGTTCAGTGGGTAAGATACACCGTGTCTTGAAAGCCTGAGGACGACATCCCTAGAACCTATATAAATGCCAGACTGGCACTGTGGACCATCTGAAATCCCAGCATTTGACAATGGAGTTAGGAAATCCCCCTAAGCAATCTGGCTATCCAGACTACCCAAACCATAAACTCCAGATTCAGCAAGAGAACCCCCTCATTATATAAGGTGAACAGTGATTGAGCAAACACCAAATGTGCTACTTTGGGTCTCCATACACCCATGCATGTATGCACACAAGTATATGTGTGTACACACACACACACACACACACACACACACAAAGATGAACATGCTTATACACATGCACGTCCACCACAAAAACAAATACATAAATATGTGAAATTGAGAGAAAGAGATTTGTTTAGCTTGTATCAGTGAGACTCAATATCAAAAGATAATTTCTAGAGTATGTTGGAGACAACATGGAGTGTTGTTGGAATATGGAGAAAGATCCCAGCAAGACAACGCTACTGGTTAATGTTGGGACTCAGAAAAGAATACCCTCAAGGCCTAAGTATGGAAGTTTCAAACTAAAAGAGCCAAGATCAAGCTTTCTCTAACTACCCACCATCACCTCTACCCTACCAATCTCTTAATCCCTCCCATAGCCTGGGAGGAGCTTCCTCTGGCTCCTTCCCACAAGAAATATAATTGTTACTAAATCTTACTAACCAGCAAAGAATAATCACTAGAGAGAGAAAGGCTCTATGCTTGAGGTCCCCAGGGATATCTTTCCTGGACAGATTTCATCTACTCTTCCCCAGGCAGCTTCTAAGAGATGTGTCTGCCATAAGCCAGAAGTGCATCTCCTCCTCCCATAGCTCCTCCTCTCCATCCCCCAAACTCCTTCCTATTCAAGCCTCCACTGGTGTCTCTAGCTCCGGGGTTAGTTAAGTCTCAGCTCTCCAGTCCTTTGTTGAGTCTCATGTTTTGTTGGACTCCCATGCTGCGTGTGTGTTAATAAATCCGTGTATCTTTTCTCCTAGTGAATCTACTGTCCGTTAACCCCAGAGACGCCTCAGACATGCTTCCCTAGTCCCTGCAATAGCAAAGAGGATGCTACTGCCGACATGGAGAGAAGGTACACGGAACAAACTCGGCCAAGCCAGGGCACAGTGAGCAAGGCCTGCCTGGTTGTCTGTGTCTCCACTTCACACACAGCATCTGTTGACTGAGGTACATTTGTCCTGACGGCCTGTTACCTAACTCCTCAGGCAAAACGATGGCTGATCCCACTGCAACACTTTATCCACACCTATCCTACCAAACTAGGTTCTACAGGCTCATCTTTGAAGCCATCTTCTCCATCTTAGTGAATTTGCTAGTCTGTGCTCAAGAAACTGTAGAGGAAAAGCAATAACAGTCAAAAAACGAACTTGACATTTTCTGTTATTTGACCTTTAATACACACACACACACACACACACACACACACATACACACACACTCGCACATGCACAAGCGTGCACACAAATGCCTGTGCTTATGGATTCCAGAAGAGAAGCGAGCTACCTTCTGGAGCTGGAGTTAGAGGTGGTTGTGAGACCCTCGACATGCATACTGGGAATTGAACTCAGATCCTCTGCAAGAACAGTATGTCCAGCTAACAGAAATGAGCCATTTCTCCAGCCCAACCTTTGACAGTGTTCGTAATAACATCTGTCTTTACCATGATCTACCTGTAAGTGGGACAATCAAAGGTAAAAGCAGGACGTCCTGGGAGCAGGGCGGCAACAGAGAACACCACAGATGGCTCATCACAAGAATCGTCACCAATTCTAAGCTTGCACAAAATTTCCTCTCCCTCTCCTTGCTTTCTTCCTCTGCCCCCTTCCTGGTGCTGGGGATGGAATCCACGCCCTCGCTGATGCCAGGTGAGGTGCTCTACCACTAAGCCACACATTAACCCAAGAAATTATATTCTCCTTCACTCACAATTCTTTGCTTCGAGAAGCTCCAAGTTTAAAATATCGTGGAAAAACAAACGATGATTTACCGGAGTCTCTGCTCGTTTTTATCATCTTTGCTAGTCCAATTGTTCTGAAGTAAATTGCACACTGTATCAAAACTAAGGGGGAAAAAAAGCTGGCAAATAGAGACTGACTCAGAAAGCACGTGGAAGTATCTGTTTGTTCCTTCTTGGAACTGCACACTGAATCGCCACAAGTCATCCTTGCACCATGAGATGGAAGGCTTGGCTTCTCTCCGACTCTCTCAATATTTACATCCTGTCAGCAGTGGCTTTCACCAAATGATCGCCTGAACTTGGAGGGGGGTGTGCGAAACAATCTATTCTGCTCTGACAGGACCAACTTGGGCGAAGTCCTCTTGTCAAGCCACGGTGGTTCTGCATGGACAATAATGATGGTGTCAGCCGGAGATGGCAAGCCAGTTTGGTGGGTAGGCTTGTGACAGGGTTGTGGGGATCAATCTCAGCCCTGCTGGTTACTGGCTGGGTGATTCTGTATATACTCTGTCTGCACCCCACTTTTTTTCACAGGTCACAAAAGGATGGGATTGTCACCTACCACATAAGGGGTGAGAATGGATTCAGTTCAGTCTGTTTACAGGGAGTAAAAACAGTTCCTGGGGCATGGCTAAGCATCCAGTGTGTTAGCTGGCTTTACACAGTTTCTCTCTTGCTATACTTTATAACTAATTTAGTGAAGTGAGCTGTAGGGAACTAAAACCACAGGCAACAGCTAAAGGTATTTATCAAAGGCAATGTTTACAAATTTGGAAGCTGTATTTCACTGGTCCAGATGGGCAAAGAGATAATCTAGCCATACTTGGCTTCTACTAGCCATCCCTGGATGTAATTGTTTCTGGGTGAGAAGAGTTCTCATTGGATAATATGCTTTCCCTGCATTCAGATAGCTTGTTCCCTCAAAATTCTACTAGAGTTTTGTTCGAGGTTATGGAGAAATTTGGCAAGCAGATTGTTTTAATGTTAGATTTTCATTGTGCTACCTTTTAACTGGTTTTGTTTGCTTGTTTGTTTGTTTTGAGACAAGTTCTCACGTAGTCCAGGCTAGCCTCAAACTTGCGATGTAGCTGAGGATAGCCTTGAACTGTTGATTCTCCTGCCGACACCTTCCCATGTGCTGGGATGACAATTACAAGTGGCATCATTCCGGTTTATGTGGAGCTGGAGGGCTTTCTGCACACTAAGCAAGCACTCTGCCACCCAAGCCACCTCTCCAGTCCTCAAACTGGTTTTGGTTGTTGATATACAGACTGTAAGAGACGCACAGAGCTTCCAAGGTAATGAATCTGGGTTGGACAGGTGCATTCTAACTGTGTTGAATCTTGTTAAAAAATAAGTTAAGCATTTGAAGGAATGTACAGGCACAGAGCATAGCAGCTAGGGGTTTCCCTTTGGTTCCCAGATTTGTTAAAGGGCATGAGATATCTGTGTTGGAATAGTTCGATGACTGGCCAGGTGACATACAGAGCTGATGATGTGAGTTTGTATGTTCCCAAAGGTCAAAGGTCACTCCTCACTTCTGTCATTGCTTTGTTTGCTTAGAAAGAACATTTAGTGGGCATATTTAAATAGTGCACACCCATGACCCCAGCACTTGGGAGACTGAGATAGGAGAATGAAGAGGTGACAGCCAGCCTGGGCTCCACAGTGAGTTCAAGACCAGCCCGAGGACCTCGCATACAGAAGAGCTCTGTCTCAAAACAGAAACACAAGAAAACAATGGCAAAGTCTTCATTTTTAAGTTTTAAAGCTCTGCTTGCGAACTGCTCTCCAGAAATTACACTAGAGACGCTTGAGCAAAACAATGACCAACAATAGCAAGTAACCTGTCAGTTAGCTAACAAAGTGTTCCTCGTTAAGAAGGAAACCCTGTCATCTGCAGCAAGATGGATGGAACGGAAGGGTGCTACGTGAAGTGGATAAACCAGACGTAGAAAAACAAGTACTGAGTGTTCCCTCTCGTCTGCAGAAGCTAAAGAGACAGGTAGGTGACCTGAGTATAAAATAGTGGTTGCAAAAGTTTGGGAATGGCTTGGCACAGGGAATGGACGTGGAGGCTGGAGTTGATCTGTGGATGCTGTATGCGTGTGCTGAAACACACACCAGGGAGCCCCGGTAATATGCAGGGTTAATACATGATGATTTAAAAGCTGGAGGAGGGCCCAGGAAGATGGCTCCAAGAGTGAAGGAGCTTGCCACACCACAGAACAAGAGAGACCCTGCCTCTTAGAGGGTAGACAGCAAATTAAAGTGAAAGCACTCACAAAGTGAACTGCAGCTGGGCAGTGCTGCTGTGATCTTCCAATTCACAGTCAGAGATATAGCTTCTAAGGGCTTTGTGAAAACAAACAGATACATAAATAATTATATAATGGATAATTACGTATGTCAGCACAATAATGACCAATAATATATCAATGTGTTCTTTATATGTTATATATTTGTGTATCAGGTTTAAAGAGTTGAAACCTTTTTTTTTTTTGTACAATATTGGAGATGGAACCCAGAGATTTGTACACACTTTCCAAGTGATTTGCTCTCCGCTGAGTTATACTACAGCTTAAAAGAGTTAAAACTTAAGTAAAATTTCTTTTAATTAAGCTTATAAAACTGGTGTGTTGGTTAGTTTTTACTGACAAATTATCACAATTTAGAGTCTTCTGGGAACAGAGAACCTCAACTGAAGAATTACCTCTATCAGATTGGCCTCTGGACACTTCTGACGGGCATTTTCTTGATTGTTAATTGGCGTAGGAAACCCTAGTCCACTGTGGGCGGCACCATCCCTAGGCAGGTGGGACCAGGCTGAATAAGAAAGTTGGCTGACAAGCCAGAGTGAATGGCTTTCCGCCACGGTTCCTGCCTTCAGGTTCCTGTCTTGACTTCCTGCCCTGACTTTTCTCAGAGATTGAATGTGTCCTGGAAGTGTAAGATAAAATAAACCTGTTCCTCCCCAACTTGCCTTTGGCCATGTTGTTCCTCACAGCCACAGAAAGCAAACTAGAACAACTGGTGAGTGTCTTAAAGTTCTCTGACATATCTGATAATGCTTACAAAGTCTGTTAAGATTTCCACTTAACAATCCCTCCCTAGGCTGGATAGCTGGCTTAGTGGGTAAAAGCTTGCTACACAGTCTGCTGACCTGAGTTCCACCCTCACCTCATGGTAGAATGAGAGAACTGTCTCCCACAAGCCCATCTCTGACCTTCCCATGCCTGCATGCTGTGTGTAGCTCACGCCCCAGCACACCACGCCTCACATAAATGATTTTTTTTAAGTTTTATTTTTTAAAAAAAATCAGTTTAAGGTCATTCATGTTAGAATCACAAGGCAAATATATTGAAACCCTAATATGCAAATTCTCTTAGACACAAATACACAGTCTGTTTGCAAACTTAACTCAAAAAAGTACAAGTCATGTAGGTTTAATTTAGCTTATCATCTGACAGTTAATTAACTAAGGCCACTGAACAGAAGATGTTTACCCTGCACCCTAGTGGAAGCTGTTGTCTTACCTACTTGGGGTTGCTGTTCCAGAGGAGAGTGAAGCCAGGACTGTGACACATGGGGTAACTTTTCTCACATCTGCCTGGGGGGGTAGGCCCTTTAAAAACAACAAACAAACAAACATACAAACAAACAGTTGCTTAGCTACAGATTTAAAAGTTTAGATGGTTTAGTTGGTAGAGTCCTTGTTGTGCAAACATAGGGACCTGAATTTGATTCCTGAATTCATATACAAAGTCGGGTGTAACAGTACACTGCTGTGGTGACTCACCAAAGAAGGCATGGAGACATATTCATAGGTGCAAACCCTACCAGACCTCAGCAGAGGGAACCACGCTCATGGAATGTGCCATACTGGACAGTGGAACCCTGAGAGTCTCATCTCAGGGGTTTTATTAATACCTAAGCTCCTCAGGCGGTCTATTGATAGCACATGCAGATCACGAGCAATCAAACATCTTTTACATAAAGCCAACACCTGTAGACCATACAAATACCCAACAATGCACAAAACTACTATTTTAAACATAACTGGAAATAAACTTCTGCAATAGTCAGGCATGATAGTTTAGGTGTCCTTTTAGTAGGTCTGGTGCTGGGGAGGTGGACACAGACAGATCTCTGGGCTCACTGGCCAGACAGGCTAGCCTAATTGGTGAGTCCTAGACCCTGGTAAGAGACTTCATCTTTAACAAAAAGAAATGGTAGATGGTACCAGAGGAATGTGTGCTCTGGTCTACACACACTCACACATACACACACACTCACACACGCTCACACACACACATACACACATTCACATATACACACACAGACTCACACACTCACTCACACACACACACTTACATACACACACATTCACACATACACACACACACTCACATATACACACGCAGACTCACACACGCTCACACATACACACACACTCACACATACACACACAGACTCACACACACTCACACACACACTCACACACGCTCACACACACACACACACTCACACACTCACACACACACTCACACATACGTTTATTTTAAGCTAAAGGCAAGTAAGAGTCCACAGATGAAGGATGAAGCTGTGTCCTGAGGTTTCTTTATCTTCCTGAAATCAAAATCTCTCCAAAGAACTCAAATGTCATAAACCTCCATTGTGGGAGCCACAGCACCAGGGAAGACAGGTTCTTACTGCTGGAAACAAGTCAGCTCTGGGTATAAGAACTCTAAAGAGACACTGACACAAAACACTATGTTCCATCTCATTTCCCAAGGAGCCCATTTATTTTTTTTAAAGTCATTTGTTTCTCCATAAATGGTATTCCTCCTCCTTTGTCTTCACTTGAAATGATGGCAAATAAGACCCAGTTCTAATCATCTCCTTGAGTTTTATTTCTCTTTATGTACACACACACACACACACACACACACATTTCTCTCTAGCTATTTCTCTTTTGTCAGGTTAATTCCAAGCCCTTCAATCAAGTGAGTAGGAAAAAAAAAGTTTTCCTTCTTTGACACCTGTCAATCACACTTGGTAGACAGCACTATTTGACATAGCTACTGTCTGCTTTTTACTCTAGATTCATTCCAGTTTTCGTATAAACATGCTGTGATTTTTCCACTAAGTTTTATTTCTATATCATTGGCTATTCTGCTCAACTTTTGACAACAGTAGTGTAGTGTCTGATGTTTCCCTCTATGTCTGAGTTTTCTGTGTGTGTGTGTGCGCGCATGTTGTGGTGTAGGTTTATGTTCTGTACATGTGTACACATAGAAGCCAGAGATCAAGACCCCATGTCCTCTTCTCTTGCTCTCCACCTTATTTTTTGAGACAAGGTCTCTCATTGAGCTGAGATCTGCCTGTTGCCATCACCCCCCACTCCTCAGATGCTGGTGCAGATACCCATCACTGCACCTGGTTTTGCATGGGTACTGGGGACCTGAACCCAGTTCCTCATGCTCACTTTGTAGGCACTCTATGGACAGAGCTGTCTCCCAGCCCTCCTGCCTGCCTTAATGTTCCTCCGAGCAAACTTTGACCTCTCTGTACTGAACGTGTTCTGTTCATTGTTCATACCCAGCATCTGTAACAGTGCCTGAGAGGGAAACCGAATGCTCACTTATCGCTTTTTATAGACACTGTTTCTGAATGCTTTTCGCGTTCTTCCTGCTTGTTACAATCACACTAAGTGCAGACATCTGAACAGATCCCAAGGCTTTAGGAGGTGTTATCATTTTAGTTCAAAGGTCATGCCAACCAGAAGACTGCAGACTGTACAGTGTGCCAAGTAATATCACACATCTATCAAAGGAACAAGGTTGTGATTATCCCATTGATTCCTGAGAGGCAGCCCTGAGGGAAAGCCGTCTCTGTGTGTCATTGACTTGTCTCTGTCAGCCATGTTGGGCATACAAACCTCGTGAGCCATTTCAACGAGTTTCAATCGCCTCTGCCTTATGTTCCTTGCTAGGAGTTGTCCTGTGTTTGCTCATTCTGTATCCAACATTCTAGTTTCTTTTCTGTTGCTGTGATAAACACTCTGACCAAAAGCAACTTGGGGAGGAAAGGGTTTATTTGGCTTGCAATTCCCAGTTACAGTCCATCACTGAGCAAAGTCAAGGCCGTAACTCAAGCACATAGTCACGTCATCTCCTTAGCAGAGAGAAATGAAGACACCTGTACTGCCATCCATCCTCTCATCTAGATTTCTCCTATCCTATACAGCCAGGACCCCTGCTCCGGGAAAAGTGCCACCCACAAGGGACTAGGTCTTCCAGCATCAGTTAACAATCAAGACAGTCCTCTAGAGAGATGCCCATAAGCCATTTTGATCTAGACAATTTCACAATTGAGACTCTCTTCTTGGGTAATTATTTTAAGTTGTGGTCAATTGACATTAAAAAAAAATGGCCACCATACCAACACAACACATCTGACATAAAACAGGCATTTAAAAAAAATACGTTTTTTGCTTGTTTAATTTGTTGCTTTTGTTGATGTCATTTGAGATAGAGTCTCATGTACCCAGGCTGACCTCAAATTTGTCATAGATGACTTTGAACTCCTGATCCTTCCACCTACATCTCCACAGGGCTGGGATCACAGGCACGTGCCAGTACTCCAGGCTGGCGTGTTTTATTTGTGTCAAGGTTTTATTAGGTAGAGACAAAGAGATGAGTACGTGGAGGAGTCACAGCGAGTCGGTCACTGTTGAAGGCGGAGCACAAGCAGATGGTATTTGTTGTCTTCAACTGCGTTTCATGTATACTTGAAAAAAATCGTTTAAATATTTTAGCTGGCATGGTAGTACACTGTGATCCTAGCACAGCACTCAGAGAGTCTGAGACAGTCAAATCACCAGGAGTTCAAGACCAGCTTGTGCTACATAGTGAGTTTGACACCAATCCAGTTACACGGTGAGCTCCAGTCTTGAAACAAACAAAATTAACAAGCAAAGTAAAATTTCAATTTGTTTATTCTGTTAATTTCTTTGAGGGCAGAGGCCACTGGCTCAGGCTAGAAGATCCAAGTAACATGCAAAGATAGGTACTTCTCTCCAGGAAGGCTAGGAAGGTGTCATAGATAACTTAAGCCCCTGCTTCCATTCAGTTAAATTAGGAGTGAATGAGAGCTGAAGGAAATCACTGGGGTCCTTTGGGGAGATGATAAGCCATGTCACTTTACAATGGGAACTTGTATATTCCATCCGTGTGACCTCTCCTCATTCCCAGTTGTTTGATACTGGGAATGTTGTGGAAGGAAAGAGGCTTGGGAGACAGGTTGAGCTGAGAGGAGGGATCTCTGAAGTTACTCTGTGAAACCCAGACTTGGGAAGGCTAAGGATGACTGACTTTACATTTGTTTGAGATTTTTCAAGTGCTTAATAAACACTCATGTATATCATCTGGCTAACTTCCTATTAAAAATAATCTTGGGCTGTGTATGGATATCCCTGCTCTTAGATGGGGAAATAGAGACCTGGAGACGTTTATTTATATGGATTACCCAACCCAGTAACTGCAGAAGCAGCTCCTTGAACCCAGGTTCTCTGACTTACATGCCCTGGCTATGTGGAGAAACGAGAGGAAAGGTAGGAAACCACCACCCCACAACCTACAAGAAGAAGTTGAGGTCCCAGCCTCTCGGGTGAAAGAGGGGCAAGGACCAATGGTTTAAACTAGACTTCTCAGTATTTGCACCCAATGAGTAAACACTCACCCTATTCAGTGAATCAAAGTAATTCTGGCAATAGAAGCCTTTATGGGGCCAGCACGATGGCACAGCAGATGAAGGGCCGGTCACACAAGCTTGATGATCTAAGTTCAATCCCCAGGACCCACGAGAAGGTGGAGGAAGAGAACTGACTCCACAGAGCTGTCCTATGACCTTCACGTGTCACAGGCGCATCACGGCACATGTGTATACACACCCTCCCTCACACACATACCATGCTCCATCTCTCACACATACACGCACTGATAATGATAATGATATTAATAATAATAATAAAAGAAATTAAAACAAATTTTTGTGGCAAATATGATAAATCCCTTAAGTATTTTTTTTTAATTTTTTTGTGAATTTCATACATATATAAAATGTATTTGGCCATCTCCACCTTCCTTCTTCTCCTCCCTCACCATGAACTATGCCTAGGGAACTCTCTGCTTCTTTCCAACCTAGTCTCCTCAGCTCCACATTTCTTTTTGTTTCTTTTGACTTTGTGACACATGGGGTATTATTAGGGCTGTGTAGACGAACACTTGGGATTTCTATGTTAAGAAAAGCTTTTTGGTTTAACTGACTAGTCGTTACTAGAGGTCTGTGTTCCCACCCCAGCTGTGGTAGAGCTGTTTATGAGTTGGATTTGGAATGCTTGATGCAGGTGGCTATAATTTGGTTGGGTGCAGTCGTTCCGGCACCTGTAGCCTGTCT
Source organism: Cricetomys ansorgei (assembly GCA_026225945.1). Taxonomy (NCBI): domain Eukaryota; kingdom Metazoa; phylum Chordata; class Mammalia; order Rodentia; family Nesomyidae; genus Cricetomys; species Cricetomys ansorgei. The sequence continues at coordinate 6,332,952 of JAMJFZ010001881.1, forward strand.
TTGGGATTGCGAACCGCACAGGTTTATGGGAGCTTTTGGCTTAGGGTATAAAAGGTCTGAAGCCCGAGGAGCATCGGAGTGGGTGTTGGTTGGTGGTTCATTGGTTGGGGTTGCTGTTAGTTAGTGTGATAATCCCTAGCTAAACAAAGGTTGGAGAGATTTGAGCTTAGGACAGCCTAAAAAGAGGCTGTCAAGATTTCTACCTTTCTCTCTTTCTGTATTAAGTCCGCTTGTGAAAGCGGTGAAGATTTCTGTCTTTCCTTTCTCCTTCCCTAACTTGACGGTAAAAGATTGTAGCGTGCAGCTTCAGGGCTGCTTCCATGAGCATGGGTAGGGAGCGCGGCAATTTATCAGGGGTTATCCTCCTGAAGAAAATGACTCTCCGTCCTCTGGCAAACATTACCAATAGCTCCTCAGGAGGGATGGACTTTTAGGAGCCTCTGCCAAGCCCCATGGCACCATGTTAACAGGCTCCATCTTGTGCAGGTCTTATGCGGCTAAGCACAGCTAGCCACGGTGAGTTCACCAGTGCATCGGCGACGCCATGTCCAGATGACAGCATCTCACGGCACTCCTCCCTGCCTTCCAGCGCTTATTTTCTTTCGGCCCTCTCTTTCACAAGGTTCCCTGAACCTTCAGGGGTGGGGAGTGATATAAATATCCTGTTTAAGGCTCAGCACTCAAGAGTCACTTAGTCTCAGCATTTTGAACAGTTGTAAGTACCTGCATTAACTATCACCAACTGCAAACAGACGTTTCTTGACCAAGGTAGAGAGCAGCACTAACACATTTATAGGAACGCAAACACATATTTAGAAAATGGTTTGACACCACATCCATTTAGCAAAACGATAGCAGATTCTCCCCTAAAGCCCATGACCTCTCATCCGTGGGCCTTTAACCAGGCTTACAACACTAGGCACGTATTTCTGTGATGAGCCTCAAATCCAACCAGAAACTGGTTGGTTACTTCCGTAATAGGCATGCCACTATTGCAACAGTGGGCATATCTTACTGGCAGGTTTGCTTCTGTAGCTCACAGGGTTCAGAGCTGGGTGAGATTATTGGTGAGTTTTTCTCCAGCCAATGTGGGGAAGGTCTGGCATTTAAAACAAACAAACAAACAAACAAAAAACAATAGGCATCAGGGTAGAAGCTTCTCGTTTGGTTCTAGCTTGAGTTCTCTATATCCTAAATGCCTCATTAAAAAATTAAAATTATATTTAATGTATATGTTTATATACATATATGTATAATTATATTTACATAAGTATAGGTATGTATATACATATATATGCATTTCCTTTTTCTATTCTCTCACGCTCCTTTCTGTTGTAGCTTGAATGTGTTAAGTACAGCCCTGCCTCTGAGATCTCTGAGATACACCCCCAGCCCTAGATAGATCCTTTAAAAAGTGCTAGCATACACACTTCTGGTTTTGCTTTTCCACTCATGTCTCTGGAAGTTATTTCTGCCTCTGTGTGTATAATTGATTTTAGTTTTAAATAGCTGCAACTCATTCCAGCGTATGAATTCATCATCGTTGATCTAACTAGTCTTTTAACTCAATATTGATGTCAATGCTTCTCTCTACATGCCTTTTTGTACACATTCGAACATGCATTTTAGGGTACCTTTCTAGAAATGGAGTGCTAGGTCCAAGTATTCAGAGTATTTTAAATTCTAGTAGTCACCACCAAATTTCTCTTTATCATATCTATGGTGGTTAACTGCCCACTTGACAGAATTGAGAATCTTCTGGGAGATGGGCCTCTGGGCATGTCTGTGGGGGATTAGCTTGATTTCCTTACTAAGGTGGGAAGATTGATTGTCGTGGGTGGCATCATTCCCTGGCTGGGATCCTGGACTGCATAGATGGAGAAATTGAGCTGAGCAGCAGCGTGCATGCATTCTCTGCTTCCTGAGTTTGGGTGGGAAGTGTCCAGCTGCCTCAAGCCCCTGTTGACTTGACAATGGATTGTGAGCCTCGAGATGTGAGCAGAGTAAACATTTTCCTCCTAAAGTTGCTTTGGTCAGAGTATTTTATCCCAGCAGCAGAAAACAAAAACTAAGACAATGTCTGCAGCAATTTATGGCTTACCAACGATAAATGACACAGTACGTTGTCCTGTATCGTTCCTGAAACAGTGTGTTCCCCACATTTAAAACTATGCCCAACTCTTAAGTCACAGTGCGATTTTAATATGGTCTTAACTTAAATTTACCTTCTTATGAGATGGACTGAGGATCCTCTCTTTCTTGGTGTGTGCAAGCATATTTGAGAATGGGCAAGCACATATGCGTCTGGAGGTCAGAGGTCAAGTTTAGTGTTGTTTTTCAGGTGTTATCTACCTCAAGGTGTTTTTTTGAGACAGGGTTTTGCATTGGCCTGAGATTTGCTAATTCAGGCTGGCTGGCCAGTGAATCCCCGGGATCCCTCTGTTTCCATCTCCATAGCACCTGGATAATGAAGCACATGCCACCACGCCCAGCATTTTCATGTGGATTCTGGGGATTAAACTCAGGTCCTCATCCTTGCAAAGTAAATATTCTATTAACTGAGTCATTTCCTCAACTCCTTGGCATCTTGCTCTATGGTCAAGACATTTACCTCTTTTTTTTTTAACATAGTTTTTTTTTTTTTAATTAAAGAAAATTGATATCTGATAGGATATTTCTTACTACTTGTTTTTTTTTTTTTTAATTTGGACTTTGGAGTTAGTGTGTATATTTTCTTAGTCTATTCTACATAGCTGTAATAAATGAGGCCAAATGCTTTATACAGAAAGACAGTTTATTTGGCTTAGTTTTCAAGGTTAACAGTCCACTGTCAGATGGCTTCATCTGGTAAAAAGCCCACTGGCTGTGTCACAAAGCGGAGGAAAAACAAAAAGAAACAGCTACGTGGAGAAAGGGCCTCAACACATGCAGTGGCCTCGGTTTATAATAACCTGCTCAGACAAGTACTATCAAGAACTCTGTTAATCCTTCTAAAGGGGTCTATGACGTAATTGCTACCTTCCACTAAGCCCCACATTTTAAAAGCTCCACTGCCTTCCAACATCGACACATTCAGAAACAAGCTTCCAGTGCATGCTTGACCCCTTCGGGTAAACCCCATTTAAACCAGAGAGACTTCGTTTAAAAACCCTACTTTTATTTGACCAAGTTACTTATGACTTAATTTAAGGGAAATTGGCGTTTCTATTTCTTCCTATATAAATAAAGGACATCTTTACACTAATTCAAAATATAAAGAAGGTTTAAACAGGTGCATTTGGGAGGCGGAGTGATGGCTCAGTAGCTAAGAGTGCTAGCTGCCCAAGCAGGAGGACCTGAGTTTGAATGCCAGCACCTATGAAAAAGCCAGGTGTGTCTGGCTAAAGCACTGTCCAGGTGGAGACAAGAGGATTGCTGGCTGCCAGCCTCTCTCCAGGTTCGTGGTGGGGGGTGGGGTGGGAGCAGGTCTCTTCAAAACAAGGTAGAGAATGATAGAGCAGGGTGCATAACTGTTTTTTTGGCTTCCATCCATGCCTCTGCACATGTACACACACACACACACACACACACACACACACACACACACACACAGAAGCATCCAATAAAGGATGACTACTTGTGAGTTTAATTTTAAGAGGGGTAGGAACAGAAGCAAGATCGATTCTGTGGTTCTGCAGTGGTCCAGGAGAGAGATGACAATGGAGCATATACGGACAGACTTAGATCTGTCCACAGGATATACCTCTTAGATCGGAGGACGTGGTAGGATGAAGGAATGAATGGGAAAGTGCTTTGACTTTCAACTTGAGCCCCAGGGCAATAGTGATACTATGAGATAGAAGAGGCTGACAGAAGTCTTGGTTAAAAGACCAGACCCAAAGGTCCTTTCAGGTCACATGCCACCAACTGGAATCAAGCACGATACTCTCTGGGACCTCTAGAGCCTCCCTCGTATCTTTCTGTGAGTTAAAAATGCTACTCCTTCTGAGAAGACGGAGGTCTATGCCTTGTTGAGGTGTATGTGACCTGGATTTTAGCTTGTTTCTCATTCTACTGTGTCCTGGAAGATTCAGCACTCATCTCTGACTGGGGCTTCCGACTCACCAGCTCTCTCAACTTGTCTGACATTCTTTGTCTCATTTAGACTCTAGTCTATTTATTTCAAGACCTCCTAATCACTGTCAGTCTATCAGCTTGATTATATTTTCTAATCTGCTGTCTTACCTTTCCCCACGCTTTCTATATAGTATATTGAGAAAGCCTAAGTGATTAGTTCATCTTGGCTACTATAAATCTCAGTGACTGGCTTTTTCAACACTAAAGCAGTTCCTACTGCCCCATTTGAAAATGGCCTGGTTGAAAGCAGACCAGATGGTCCCGCAGAACAAGCTTTAATCCACAAGTCAAGACTACTGATGTTAAACAAGCTATTTTAGTTTGAAATCATCAAGACTCTGACTTTGAACCCAGTGCCAAGCCACTAGGTCACCCTACTGTAGATGACTCTTCTCCAAGGAGTGTTGGACTTTACTCCTCAAAGGCAGGGGAGACAGGGAGATTCTGATAAGCAATGCGTTCCATCTACCATTTTTAGTTCTTTTCCAGTACCTTCTCTAAGAAACAGCAGGTTAAACAGCCAGCGTCGAGTGCCCCTCCTCGGGAGATCTCTTCCTTAATCTTCTCTATTTGTCCACACCATTGGGGGTCTTCACAACTGTTTCTATCAGTCCACACTAGAGGCATAGTTGTTCTGCTTAGTAACTGATAACTTCCCACTGCTGGTGCACCATCCTCTCTGGGCCAACCGAGCTAAGATGAAGGCAGTTGATGTCATTATACTCAGACGAGCTATCCATCAGTGAACTTCCAGTTAGCCATTCTCTCCCTACCCACAAGGACAGAAGCAAGCAAGCAAAGCCACAGCTGGAAAGGAAAGAGACATTGTCTCCATCCTATCAACTCGCAGTTAAAAGCCATCACTTCCCTCCTCTGTCTACACAAAAGATGCCACAGCCACTGCCCAGCCCATCTGGTTCTTATTTGTTTTCCTGGTTCCATTATTCAAGGGTGCATCAGCAACTCCACCCTCCATTTCTCCCCCCTTCACCGTCAGTGCCCCAGGGGGAATAGAAAGAAGTTTGTCTTTATTAAACATTTGAGGAAGACCACCCCTCCACCCCCACTCCCTACCTCCCCCACCCCCCACCCTCCACTCAGCTTAGATAAACCATAGCTGGGTGAAGGGTTGAAGTTTCATTCTACCATGCCTCATTTCAATTACAATTATCAGGTAGTAAACAATGATGGCTTGAGAGGTTTGTGCTTGTGGTGTTTCCTGGAGAATCTGATCTCTTTTCCTGGCATGTGTTGCCTCTTCCCTGATTGCCTCCTTGGTCTGGGAGTGTTGAAATTTCTGACCAGACAGAATATCACTAAGCACCAACAATACTGGCTGGGCTGCCTAGCCTCACCAACTTGACACTAGCTGGTATCTCTATTAAGAAAATGCCTCCATTAAGATAGGGCTGTAGACAAGCCTGAAGGGCATTTTCTTAGTCAGGGATTGGTGAGGGAGGGTCCTGCCCTTCGTGGTTGGTGCCACAGCTGGATTTTGTGAGAAAGCAGGTGGAGTAAGCCAGTAGACAGCAATCTTCCATGGCCTCTGCATCGGCTCCTGCCTCCAGGTTCCCTCTTGGTTTGAGTTTCTGCCTTGACTTCCCTTACTGGACTGTGATTCAGGATATGTAAGCCAAATAAACCCTGTCCTTTCCAAGTTGCTTTTGGTCATGATGTTTCATCACAGCAACAGAAACCCTAAGACACTTGCTCACCAGATTGTAAATGACTCAGCCAAGGACTTGTCCCTCTGATAACCAATCAGAAGCCTACATTTGTTTAAATGTAAAAGCCATCTTTTCATCAAGAGTCATAATTAGCCAATCTCAAAAAAAAAAAAAAGCCTTCATGGTTTATGGGGTATGCTAAAAACTAGTATCTTAGACAATTTCCTTCTTTCAGAAAATTTCCCGAGATTTTAAATTCCTGATCCTCTTGGGACCACAGGCTGGCACTACCAGGTCTAAGTTAAGTACACTATTTCTTGATGATTAGCTCACGAAGCTATTTTGTGAACTTAGTGAATCTGGCAATTAGTACTCAACAATAATGAAACTGGTATATGATGGCTCATGCCTGTAATCCCAAAAACTCAGGAGCTGCGACAGGAGGATCCACTCAAGTCTGAGGCCAGCCGGGGCTAGAGTGAGACAATGGACTGCTTGCTCTTGCTCAGAGACAGTTGCTTCTGCCCCTTTGAATCCTCTAGGCAGACCTAATAAATATTCAGCAGGCGCTCAGGCGGCCCAGTCCCATGTGCGCGGCCTTTGCATACATATCCATTCCGGTCACTCTTTCACAAACAGTTTTACTTGGTAATTTACAAGTGTTCTGTCTGAACTCTACACCTGCCAGTATCTCAGCAATTAGCTTAGGATGCGAAATGATTTCTAAATTAAGGTCCTGGACATGTAAAAAATCAAGAGAGCCTGATTGTCGGCACCACAGCTCTGATAGCCAATGAATAATGAGAACACAAACCAGGACAAGTCCTCCGGGCATCTCACAGCGTGATAACGACTGTCATGCAAATCTATATAATACGCAGGTGAAGTGCAGGTCAAAGATCGAAGGTGAGAGGGCCCAGGATCAGTCACTCAAAACCGCTCATCCCCTTTACCTACTCTGTACATAGAGTGAGGGTTAGCGTTTGGGCATTTTAGTGACATAAAAGACTATAGTGACATTTTAGTCGGGTGAAAGATTAAACGGGTAGAGGCTGATAAAACGCCAGCAAGCCCTAGAAATGCCGGTGGTTCCAGGTAGCCGAAGAAGTGGCTACCTCTGTACCTGCTAAGGAGAGTGGTGCCAGGGGACCCCCGTGCCGGGTTCCTCCCGGGCAGAACTTCCATCCTAGAAAGAAGAAAGCACCAGCAAGGGAGCGGGAGTGGGAGGAGGAAGGTGGGGGAGAGGAGGAGGCCGGGCACGACGAGCGGAAGAAGAGGAGGAGAAATAAGAGGGAGGAGGAAGCAGAGGAAAAGGGAGGAAAAGAAGCAAGGCGGCGGAGGAGAAGGACCCGCCCCTCCCGGCTTCTTCCTGGGCTGGGCGCCTCCAGGGCCTCCCCGAGACCGCCGCCCTCAGCTGCTCGCTCGGCTCTCCGTGGGGAAAAGGGGGACCCCGGTGCGCGGGTCCCACTCGGTGCAGCGCAGCGCAGCGCAGCGCAGAGGCCCCGAGCTCGCCCCGCGCGCGCCCCCGCCCCGCGCGCTCCTACCCTAGCCCGCGCGCGCGTGCACACATACACACTCTCGCTCTCCGGGGCATGCGCAGTGGGCGGCGCCGCTCCGGGCCGCCTCTTGCCGCCGCGAGTAGGAAGAGCGAGCGCAGGGCGCCCGGCTGTCAGTGAGCGTGGGGCCAGCGAGCGAGCAAGCTAGCGAGCCAGAGAGAGCCAGAGAGAGCAGCTCGGCTCCCAGCTCCGAGCAGCGCAGCGCCCGCCCGGCTCTCCCTGGCCACCGCCGCCGCCGCCGCCGCCGCCGCACCTCTGCACCGCCACCTCGGCCGCCGCCCCCGCCCACCCCGGCCCTCCCCGGCTGCTGCTCCCCGGCGGAGGCAAGAGGTGGTTGGGGGGGACCATGGCTGACGTTTACCCGGCCAACGACTCCACGGCGTCTCAGGACGTGGCCAACCGCTTCGCCCGCAAAGGGGCGCTGAGGCAGAAGAACGTGCACGAGGTGAAGGACCACAAATTCATCGCCCGCTTCTTCAAGCAACCCACCTTCTGCAGCCACTGCACCGACTTCATCTGGTAGGTGCGCGCGGCAGCCCGGGGGACCCGGGAGCCACCTTTGCCCGGGGACTGAGGCTCGGGGACGCTTCCAAGTCCGTGAGCGTCCACACTCTCCGGGACAGGACTCCTCCGAGAACTTAGTGTGCCCGGCCGGAGTCCGAACTCTTGCCGGGTGTGACAGGAGCGCACCCATGCGGGAGCGGGACGGTCCCTGGGAAGTGGCCATGCGTGTCCTGTCCTGAAGGGACGCTTGGCCGGGCAGTGAGGTGACTCGGATCGGGGAGGGGGGTCCCCTCGCCTCTTCCGAGGCGTACGAGTACCCCCCCAGACCCCCGCGTAGCCAAGAGGAGTGTCCGGTGTGACCTGGTGGGCGCGAAGGGAACGGGATGGGAGAACGCTGGAGAGAGTGGCCGGGAGACGCAGGGGAAACACGCCCCGGAGTAGCGGGGAGCCTCTGCGCGCGGCTCCAAGTTGCTGGCGAGCCCGGCTGGGCGCGTTCCGGGGAGTGTTTGTGCCTCGCGTCGGGCTGGGACTCCGCTGGAACCTTGGGTCCCTGCCTACTGTAGGCTGTTTCTACTGGGCACGGAGACTTTGACTTTTCTGGGTGAGCCCAGACGGGGGAGGGTGGGGAGGGAGAGAGATGGGAGGCAGCAAACTGTTGAAAGCTTGCCGTGGGGGGGAGGGCTAACCCAGCAGGCAAATGGCAGAGGGCAGAGGGAGTCATTTAAAATAGACCCTGTCGACAGGAGATTAGACTTGTAACCCCGTTGATGAGGACAGAGGGCTTATTTAAGAAAAATACTGTAATGGCTAAAGGTGTCAGCGTTCAGGTGATTTCCAGTGAACGCCAAACGTTGGTAACTGAGGAGCCTGATAGATGGAAGGGTTTGGGTGTCTCTCTGGAGCCTGCAAAACTAGGTGAAATTATGTTTATGCTTTTATTTTTGGCTTATGTTTTTTTTTTCTGGTGAGAGAATTATAACTATCATCTGATTTTCAAAATGTTAGTAGCACCCCCAAATCCAAATGCTTAGAAATCTGTAATTAAGGGAACTCCTAGTCCCCACCACCACCACTTTGAATATCAGTTTCAGTTTTCTCTTAGGACACTCCAACTCTTCTTCATGATTTTGTAGTAAGAAGTTCCTTATAAGTACGAGCTATGGCTGGGGCTCCTTAGCTCCCTCCTGGCTGGGGAGCTGCAACGGGGTGACAGTGCACCTAGACACCAACCAGTCAGCAGGCTGGCATGATACACGTTGGGGTATCCAAGCAGATATAGGATGGATGGCTCTGAATCCATGCCACTCAGAGAAAAGAATCAAAAGGCAACCTCACCGTCAGGGTGCCCATTAGATGTTTGATTTTTTCCTTCCCTTTTTAGAAATTCAGAAGTGCACTGCGGTGGACAAAGCCGCCACTTACAGTTTGCATAGCGCAGTTAGCATCTGAAGCAATCTAGCTCGAGGAGTGGCTAACTGTAGAAAGGCTACTGAAGATGAGTCTTCAGCATCAGGGCAAAGAAAGGATACTGCATTTGTGATGCTGTTTGTGATTTCCCATGTCAACCCTGAGATTCTGTTCAAAGGAGACAGACTGCTGATTACTTCTGCAGGGAGTAGATAAGTTAGCAAAATGACTTACATTATCACCATGCTAACTAATGGATCTCCACTATCACTGCCCAGAGGATCAGTCCCTGGCAAACTGATGAGGTACTCAGTCACCAGGTACACTGTGATGTGGAAGTAAAGGTTCCTCCCTCCCAGAGCAGTCCCCCAAGCAAGTGCTTCCCTAACCTGAAAGGAGTCAGTCCCACTGCTAGGGAATCCCCCACCAAGATCACCCTGCAGTGGGTTTAATTGCTCTGCTTTCCTTCATTTTGGCTTCTGTGAGTCTCTTAATTTACAATTTTATTTCAGCATTTAAGCAACGGCATTTTAAAGCTAAATGTTTGAATTTAGAATTCTTTTTTTTGGGGGGAGTTGACTTTAAGATAATTATAAAGGAATGTGGAATGCTTTGTAAATTTAAAATGCTATGCAAAGCAAGAGATTATGAGCTGCCTCTGAGAACATTTTGATGCAGTTCATTCTGTTAGAACAGTATTTGTAGTCAAATATCCGTGTCAGGGCTCTCTGCTTACAGAGTCAATTCTCTAAAATCATTTACAGGAGCAGAGTGGTCTCAGTATATGCTTTCAATGCCATTGGTTCTCAATGAAAATCAGATCATGGATAATCTCAAATACAAGCAATAGCAGCAATGTTTCATCAAATCCAGTTCCTTCAGCCAAAATTAAATGTCAACAGTGGTGCTATTTGGCAATTTCTAGACACACACTATTTGAAACAAACTTCTAACAAGCTACTTTTTTAGTTGTCTTTAGGGAGAAAAAAGTTTACTTTGTTTTCAGGATTAAAAGTAAGTGTCCCCCACCCCCCCCCCATTTTAAAACCATAAGCTCTTTTTTGTCATTTCAGTATTGTAGCCAACAATTTGAGTATGAAGTCATGTTCTTGTTTCAAAATTTAAATACCAATCACAAAGTAGAAAAGACTAGATAGAAGCCTGCTAATAGTTCAGTGATTTAGTTATTTATTTTAAAAAGATGAATACACACAGTCATCTAATTAGATACTTAGGTCTTTTTTTTTTTTTTTTAATCAAGCCCTTGGGTTTCAAGAATAGCCTTTAAATCCTGTAGAATACATATTCATGCAACTTGTTCCAATGTGGTATCAGTGAAAAGGATGCTAAGATATTTGTTCTTGTTTTCTCTTTTCCAGGGGGTTTGGGAAACAAGGCTTCCAGTGCCAAGGTAAGGATTTCATTTCAAGTACATTGGAGCACTACACACGAGAATTGTACTTCTGCTCAACATTCTTTGTGATCAGAAAGATATGTTATTAGATAATATTTTCAAAATGCAAGTGATATTAGTTTGGTCCTCTTAAGGAAACAAAACAAAACATGGTATTGCCTAGTAATCTGCACATAGAACTGCTTTTTTCTCATTGGAAAAAAAAAAAAAAAGTAAAGCCTTCCTGTAATTTATTTTTTGCCGAGAACATTCTTGTCAGAAACTGCTGTCTTTGTGTGGGTGTTTAGAAGAAAAAAAAAAGAAGGAATCACTTTGTATTCATGTGCCATTTCTTTCCCGATCTTTGTCTTGTTCCTCATCTTTCCCCTCCTGTACATTGGGTACTCAAGGCAATTAATTTCAGGCTATGCGTCACTCCAAGAAAGTTGTGAGGATCACCCATTGTCATGAGGAACAAATTATGCATACGTTGACATTATGTCATCGACATGAGAGTGACTGGCAGGTCTTGTATCACTGCCTGGTGCGTCTTCCCTTCAGCTTAAGTGTATGACTGCCTGGTTTTCCTCTCTGACCTACAGTTGTATTGCGCTCAACCAACCAAAGTCACATGCGGCCATCAGATATCTCACTTTTTGTATTCTCCTTCTTATCTGCTGAGTTGGATAAATAACTTCTTTATAGCTTGCTAAAGCTTTTCAGGTTCCCCAGCTCACCTGCTGGCTTGCCTGCGAATGGTCTATAGCATGTTTATTTAGTTCGGGTTACATTTCCCATCGGGCATAGGTTTATTATTAGGGCAAGTGGAAAGTACATTCTAGCCTGGAAAATATTGTTCTAAGACTGTCTCTTATTAAGTGCATTAGAGAGAAGCACTGTGTGTTCTTTTTTTTTATTTTACAAGTGATGGTGTATTACTAAGTTGATTATCTTTTTGTAAACTTCCAATTTGGTGAGCTTGTTTCTAATACACATATTAGAGAGGACATTTTATAGCATAATGACCATTAATACTGTACCTTTCTTAATTCTGTGATGTTGCTTAAAACCCTGATTTAATGAGTAATTTTGAGAGCTCCATTTGGAAACGAACAGATATTCCTTTTAGAGAGAGAGGAAAAAGGAAAGCTTGGGTCAGCCTCTGTAATAGATAAAAGGAAGACTTTGTTTGTGGGCCTGAACTTCACAGGTTGTTTTAATGTGATTTTAGGTAATTGACAGATGTAAATGGGACCTAAGTCTGCTGCTATTTTGACCGTAGCTTTGGTCAGTGCCTATGGAAACTTACAAGAAAAAAATATTTACTGAGTTTCCTTAAATGTCACTTGTCCAGGAGCAAGTAGGTATGATGTTTTAAAACTATATCTTTTTTTTTCCCCATGAAAATGATTCGGAGTCCAGTGAGTCTCTGCTAGCCACTGATGAGAGCAGGTTTTGTGGGTGCAGTCAGAGGGGGGCTGTGGAGCAAAGTCACCAGGGGTCCTGTGAGATTTCCTGCATAGCACGGACTGAATTGTCAGGGGGTTCTCAGATGAGGAGTCTCACACCCTCATAACTCCCTTTCACATGATTTCTTTTTTCAAGTATACTCATAAAAATTTTAAGAAGTGAAACAGTGTACCCTTTTCTCGTTTACCTCTCCCAAGGATTACATTTTTCAAAAACACCCGTTTCGTTTCTGTTTGCACATACTTAGTTTTAAAAGAAACCAAACTTTTATGTTAATTGTGCAGGCGTATTGTTTTCCATGAGCGTATGCTAAGTTACCATCCGTGCGAGCGTCCGTTCTGCCTGATTCTGGGTAGTGGGTGCGTGTGTGGTTGTGTCTGTTTAATTCACCCTTGTCTCCACTAGTGGGTATTTCAGTTGCTACTAAGTTCTCACAGACACCACGACGATAGACAGCATCCCTGGGATCCAGTGTAGGTATTTCTAGAATAGATACCTAGAAGTGTGGATGTGTGCATTTAAAATTTTAATGAGTACTGTAGAGTTGCTGTCCAAAAGGGCTCCAATGTACAGTTCACTGTGAATGTAAAGCCTGCTTTCCCTTCATACTCTGGGTAGAGAGGTTGCTTTAGAAATTAGCTTTATCTTTGCTAATAACAGAGGGGGAAGGGGCTTTACTTTTAACTTCTGTCTTTTGGGGTATTAGTGAGGTCAAATGCTTTCTTCTTTTTTTCTCAAATGTGCAATGGCTATTTGCATTTCTTCTGTGAATTGCCTTACTAGGTTTACAGTAATACTGGATGTATAAACCACATTAATTGGAGAAGTATGCTTTATGTCCCATTCTTTGCTTTGAAGAGTTTACTTTCAGATGGCTCTACGTAATGAATTCCCCCAGTGCGTACACATATTTTAATTCACAGTAACCTTTTCAAGTTGGAAGGTATTTAGAAGGCTATCTGCCTGCTACATATTGTTTAGTGTGTAGCATCTGTGCCTGACTTCTTGTGGCCATATTGTATCTTATTATGGTAACTTAATTAAGAAAGATGCTATGCCCAGGACAGTGCTTTTAATCTCCCAGGAGTGCTTATCCAGTCTGTTTTGCTTTGAATGCCTCCTTAAAAATCAGTGCTCCTCTGAGCACTGATGGCTTTAGAATGTCTTTAATCTTAATGTTCTCTGACTTTTCCCCTTGGTTCAGTTTGTTGGAAAGTTATTCCTTTCTAGGAAACAACTCATTCTCATCCACACCGTTGTACAGCCTTTTCCTCCAGATAGCAGTAGGAATTTCAAAAAAAAAAAATTGTTTCGAGAAAAGGTCTCATTTTGTGTAACCCAGGTGGTCTTCTTGAACTCTCAGAGATCAGCCTGCTTCTGCCTCCCGAGTGCTGGGATTAAAGACATGTGCCACCACACCTGACCCTGAAACTTTTCATATTCTTGATACGTTAGGTTTTGCTTACCTGATGACAGTATTTTCTAGCTATAGAAAGTTTGTTGCTTTAGTCAGTAGATGAAATAGTTGTAGCAAGTGTACCCCCTTCCCTCACCTCTCCTCCTCTTCCCCTTCCTCCCACCGTCTTTCCCTCTCTTCTCTCTCTCTCTCTCTCTTTCCTCTCTCTTCCTCTTCTTTGTTTGCATATGTTCCAAACAAGAGTTACATATCCATGTAACTTTGTCATGATTTTACTTAGTGAATGATAAGAATTACGAGACTAAAATAATAAATGAATTTTAGCCCTAAAAGCTGGGTTTGTAATCTTTGTCACTAAGAAAGGATTCTGTTGTCATGTGGCGCACTTAAGTTTATTTCCTTGACTCAAGATTCATCATAAATGGAATTGGAGAATTATCTGTTGGGTTATTCCCACTTTTCCAAAGTGGATGCTGTGCCATTCTTATTTATATTGATTATATTGTGGGTGTACAGCTCTGAAAAAGTTTGTACAGCTCTGAAAAGTGACATTACCAGGGCTGGAAACCCAGGAGAATCCTATTTGAGAATTTAATGTCTGGACGATGATAAAACCCAGAATCTTAAATACTTGAGAGAAGAAAAGAGAATTGTACTGTAGGCCCTGAAGCCATGAAGGAGCTTCCTTAAAGTCCTCAGAGATCAAGACAACCTTATTCTTTTGTAGCTCCTAAGGATTGGCTATGAGGCTTTAGTCTGCCTTTTGAATTTTTGCTTACTGTGGTTTGTTCTTGTTTTTTTTTAAACTTGGTGACTCCGGTGATTATTTCATCTTCCTAACATTAGCAGATAGCTGATCCTCACCCACATGTTTCTTCCCTCCCACCCTCCTTTCCTCCCTCCCTCCTTCTGTTTCTCCCTTCCTTCTTCCTTCCCTTCCTCTCTTCCTCCCTCCCTCCCTCTCTCCCTTCCTTCCTTCCTTCCTTTCCTTCTTTCTTTTCCTTTCCTTCCTTCCTTAAAGGAAGGGAAAAGGAAATAGACTTGTATGGCCTAGGCATCGGTGGCTCTGAGTTTAAGTCTGTGAGGCAGGAAGGTCTGTTTCCAGGCAGGATTTCTAGCCTGCATCAGCTGCTTCCTAAAGCAGTTGTCTAGGACAGAATGGTCCCTGGTGCTGCTCTCACAGAGTCTGATCCTCTGGGGTTATCTGCTACTTTCACTACTGGAAATGGGAATGAGCCAACTCATTTTTTTTTTTTTTTCCTTCTCAGAGTTAGCAACAGCCCTGCCTGTCTCTAATTACAGAGATAGAAGCGGCCTCTGAAAACGTGACCTGCTTATTTGAAGTGCCAGGCAGTTACTCACATAGTTTGCTACATCTAGCTGACCTCTGAATTTGTTCCTCCTTTTCTTTTTCTATTCCCTCTCTTTTGTTTAATATCATACATTAAAATGAACTAGCAGCTCAGGCTGTTTGGTTGAGATATCCCTGAGACAGCATCAGAAGGCCAGCCCTGCTTGTAACTACAGTCAGTAGGAGCCCGTTACCCTGCAGGGGTAAACCTGGATTCTGAGAGCTCTGTAGGAGTAGATCTGCATTTCTCCATTGCACAGTCATCAGGAATCTTGAACTACACTCTTGCTAGGGACACACATACCATATCCTGCACTTTACCTATAACCCCACCGAAGCTCCAGCTTTTCAGTAAGAAAAGTCAGTTTTCTTCTGCTTTGCTGGTGGCATTTTATTTTGAAGCCCTGTTAATATACCTGACTAGGATGGGTTTTCCATTCACTCAAGAGAGTGAAGACTGGTATTTGATAGAATAAATAAATAAATAAATCTAAAGACTATTTATCTACCCTGGGCAGTACAAGCTGAGGGATCCCAGAGAGAGAGAGGCTGACTTAATGGAAGCTGACCCTTTTTGAGATAGTGTCTCATATAGCCTGGGCTGGCCTTGAACTTGCAATATAGCTGAGGATGACCCCAAACTTCTGATCTTCTTGCCTCTGTCTCCCAGGTGCTGTCATCACAGGCACACAACACTGTGCTTCTGTAATGTGGTGATGGGATTAAACACTAGGCAAACACTCTACTGGTTTAGTTATGTGCCCAGGCCGAGGCTGACCTTTAAACAGAAATGGGGCAGTGGGGACCAACTTGGCAGCCTTGTAGAAAAGGGATGTCCAGTTGCCCTCGTCTGCCAAGTAGTGTGGATGCCAGGTGCCAGGAGATAGTCAAGGGCTGAGGGCCAAGCTGGGCGGAATTGTGAACTTGGCCAACTTGAATGGAGTATTTGTTCTTCTCGTGCTCCAGAATCACTGCTGAATTTTGTTTTTTTTTTTTGTGGTGCTTGGAATTAAACGTAGGGCCACTGAGTTGTAATCCTAGTCCAAGGTTTGAAGGGGACATATTTTACAGGTAGTACAAAAACTCATTCTCCCGAAACTGCCAGTGAGCTCTAGCTGCCCATGGGATTCAGCAGTCATGTCAGAGATTTCTGTAATCATTTGCCTCCAAAACAGAGGTTTCACACTGTGACAAACCTTTTTTGACTGGTCCTTTACTCCCAAATGATAACTATAGCTAAACTATAACTAAACAAACAAACAAACAAAATCTTTGTGCATGTGCACCTATGTGCACACATTTGTTTGTGGGTAGAGGTGTACACGTGCCATAGCATGTATGTAGAGATAGAAGGACGAACTCAGAAGTTGGTCCTTGTCGTCCACCTCCTCGGAGCAGCACCTCATGTTTTCTTCCACTGTATTATGGCAGGGTAGTTGGCTTATGAACTACTGGAGATTCTTCTGTCTCTACCTCTCATCTCCCTATAGGAGCACTAGGATTACATATGTGCATCGTATTCCTCTGGGCTTTCTACGTGGGCCCAGGGGATTTGAACTTGAGTCTTCACAGTTGTGGGGCAAATGCCTTACCCACTGAAGCGTTTCCCCAGCTCCCTAGATATGAATTCTTGGTGTTAACTAGAGTACCCAAATTTGATCCAGGAAATAGTAGGTTCAACTTGAAACTCTGGAGGGTTTGCAACAATGTACAAAGTGGCACTGCCTATAATGTCTAAAACTCAGAAAAGTTGTGGGGTGAGGTACGGTTCAGGCTCTTCTCAACTGTCCCCCTGTACCACCACCCCCCATCGTGTAAAGATGCATACTATTTGTTGTAAGTAGGGACCCCAGGCTGGAACTGATATTCCTATTTGGCACTGTTAAGAGATTTCTGATTTCCCCCTCTTAAGAGATTTCTGATTAATGGCTGTCTGAGTGGTTCTCTTTTACTCGGGGAGTAAAGAAGTGCTGTTATTTATTAAGATGCTTCTTCCCCCGCCAGAAGCTGGAGCTGTAGTGTGTACAGTGCTTCTTCCCCTTCGCAGGAGTTTGACAACCAGGCTCCTTGCCTTTGTTTTATGGTGTCTTGATTTCATACCCTCTGATGACCATTTCATCCTCCCAGATACTATCACTCAAATTTAAGTTTTTAGACAAAGCAAGCCTTTAGGGTGTGCATCTGCTTTCCTTTAAAGAAGTCAGACTGGTTTCAAAATAGCATTAATTTCTGAACTACCTCAACAAGATGCAGTGCAGCCATCAGCAGGGTGTCCAGAGGCTCTCCAGTCCCCCAGCCCCTACCCCCCACCTTGGTTTCCCTGCTTCTTCAGACTTTCCATTAGATGCTGTCTTTCTCCATATAGGAATGTTTTCTTCCTCTGGTCCTCTGGCCATCACAAGTTGCAACAGAGCAGGTGACATCTGTGTGGCTTGTAAGACTTGGCTGCAGTGTAGCTCAGGCCTGTCCCACCCTTCTGCCATTCTGGGTATTTCTGCCCATTGCGGGAGCTTGTCACTACACACTCTGCGTCACTCCTTCTTCTGCTGGTAGAGTACACGCCTGAGTCTTCTTTCTGTGTGTGTCTCCAGTGTTTAGTCCAGTGCCTGGCACTCTGTAGACACTATGTAAATATTTGTTGGGTGTGTGATTATATAAATATTAGAGCAGTAATGGTATGAATGCTCATAACCAGAAAGTTAGCAACTTTTGGCTGAACTTGATCCTAATTTATTATTTTTTTTAAAGCTAGTTTTTGTTTTTGTTTTTGGTTTTTTTTTTTGTCCAAAGATATTTCAACTAGAGTAGATCTTCACAGGACTTCCAAACAGCACCTTTGGCAGCTTTGCAAAACAGAGAGCAGAAAATTCTAGTTCGCATCTCTAATGAGTGGTGTGCAGTGCTGACCCTAATAAATTAGTACAGTGGGAATGGAACTTACATTCCTTCTCTCTTGTGAAAAGTATACAGGTACCAGGAATAAACCTTACTGCCACAAATGAAACAAGGACATCTTTTGGGCTGTATTAGGAAGGCAAGATGTGCTGGCTGGGGAGGAGGAGGGGTGAGAAACTGAAGGCGCTCTTCAGGGCACGTTTGGTCCCGTCACTTCAATGTTCTGTTTTACTTTGAGATCACTTGTAGCCAGCCCGCATTGTCATGCCTTACCACATCGGGTCTGTCATTTTTAAACTTCATGAACTTGAAAGGATTTTGTGAGCCTCAAGGTGAGAGAGAGGGACTGGAAATGGTGGCATAAAATGTCCATAATCGAATTGCAGTAGCTTTAAAGGTCTTAATTCAAACAGAAGGAAGGAAAAGCTAACATGTATAATACACTATCAAGGTTTTCCCATTTTATGTGATTTCATTACAAAAGCACCCCGGAGTCTCCACTGCAGAATGAGAGAGTTGAGAACTTCTCCAGCCTGGAAGGCAGGGCCGAGGATCAGGTTGTAACAGTTTTGTAGAAACATTCCTCCCAGGCAACTGGAGACTGTTTCCTTTTGGTGCTCGCAAAGCAGGGAGTTGCAGGAGAGGAAAGAATGATGCCGTTAGGGGAAACACTGAAGCAGTTCTCTGGATGAGACTCAGTCTTTGCGGTCCTCTCCTTCTCAGAATTTCCACAGCAAACCTTTCATTTCAACTCTTGTTTTCCGCTAAGCCATGAAACCTGTGGTAGGCGTTAACTTTAGCCATAAGCATCTAGGTAAGGACACAGAACTAACAGTCAGACTGAGTTGAAACTGCCAAAACCAATTTTTTTTTCTTAAAAAAAAGCTTCTTTATTAAATTATACAAAGGGGAAAATGACTTGTGGAAATAGATTTTTGTGAAGACCGGAACAGAGGGGGATGACTTGATTAATTGCCAGCACAAAACTGGAATTATTTAGGAGCAAGTCCACAAAGTAAGATTAGTGTAAGGACAGTTCGTCTTTCATGAGCCTTCCCTCACTGTCTCCCCAGCTCCGTAGCTACACATTTCTATTTTTGGTATTTTAAGAAATGCAAGGTCCATCTACCTTGCCTGGGATAAGTCTAATAAGAAATTGGGAAATCACTAAAGATGCGAATGTGAGCATGGAGCTATCTTATAGACTCGGGTAGGTCTGACTTGAACAAACTCCCCCCGCCCCCCAGATACATAAATGTTCTATCACTGAGCTGCACCCCCAGCCCAGCCGACATCACTCATGTGCAGCCCTGGAGTCCGTGGAGAGCAGATTTTCTTATACTTGAGACACAGTGACAAACAACCCCCCACCCCATGTAGTGTTCACTGCTTGGTACTGCTCTGTGTGCTTTTTTAAAAAATTAATTTGAACATTGCTTGGCCTCAACAATTCTGAAGAGGTAAGCTGTGTCACCTCCATTTCACAGGTATGCCTGAGGGGAAGAGAAGTTTAGACAGTAGTTTGTGTTCACAGTTTGAAACTGGTGGAGCTGGGACTCAAGCCCAGGTCTCTCTGCTGTGTTCTTAAATGATGGGCTGTGCTGCCTCTCTCACAAGTTCCCATTTCTTGTTGTCTTTGTCACCCATTGGTCTCACTTGGTTGTGGAGGTGTTGAAGGATTGAGGGCCACTGTAGCAGGAATGTACTTTGGATGCATGGACCTCCGTTGCAGTGGCTCAGCACACAGGAAAACAAGCCCGGCGTCAGGAACTTAGAGCGAGGCCCAAGAAGCCCGCCATGAGAGCTCCGCATCATGCCGTTGCACATAGCGTGTATGTAATAGTATATTCTAGTCCAAATGAAGTAAGAGCTGCAGAAGCATGTGGAGAGGCAGTGTGTGCTGTTTGTACATCCTCGGTGATGGATTAGAGAGTTCATGGAATTTCCTTGCCTTGGATGATGAGGCAGACATTCTAAGATGAGGAAATAGTAGCAGAAAGCATGCTATTTAAAGCTGTATAGAGCTTATGTGTTCTAAGAGCAAAACAGACCAGGATGGGAGGCCACATAATTTAAGATGTTACCAGTCCCAGCTGCCGAGTCCTGGAGTGGTTGCAGAACCGTTGTGGGGCTCTCGGTCCCTGCTGACCCTGTTCACAGTGGCTCTCCTGTAAGGATATATTGTTTCCTTGTGTCTTCTTTTTGTTCTTACTGTGCCTTGTTCATGTTTCAGGAAAATGTTACAGCGAGGGAGATCAGGCATTGTAGCGTCTTGTGAAAGATACATTGTATTGAAGTTGGAAAGGCCCTTGCTTTTACCAAACCGCTGCTCTCACACTCTTGCTGGCTCTCTCTAAGGAAGCCGGGGAGACTGATTACCAGGTCACTTTAGAAGTCCAGGGCTCTTGGTCCATGGAAATTAGGTCTGGCTCTGAGACATTCAGTTATATTAGATATGCTCTACAGATTAATACGGGAAAATATAGAGTTAGGACATTTAGATATTTAAAACAGGCAGCATTATTATCATTGGCTATTTATTCCTTTCTTACTTTATGGACTGAACCCAGATGGGTGTGTTTTCAGCATTCCAGAGAACTTTGCAAGAGATGCCACTGAGCTCTGGGGCTCTAGGTTGAAATATAAGCTAGGGTTTTTTTTTTTTTTTTTTTTTTTTTTTAACCTGGACTTTTATTCTAGCTCCCCTGGGAGAAATAGCAGTTCATAGGACACTACTCCTGAGCTAATGTGTGCTTACAATGTGTGGCTATTGTGCTTGTCCTGTGGAGAGCTGGCAGGGTCACCCCCGCTCTGCAGCAGGGACACCGGAGCAGAGAGAAGTCAAACAGCTCACCCTCCATCATGCCAGCGGGGAGTGGTAGAGCCGGGACTTGAAGGCAGGCAGATTCGGTGACAGTGTGGGTTTTCACGGTAGTCTTTTCTTCAGATCTGAAGCTGTACTAACACGTAGCCAAGCCCTTTTGCTCGTCTCTTTTCATTTGCTTTTCCCTTCAAGTTTTAAAATGAAGTGTGATTTGTGGTTCTATTTATGGCGATTGATACAAGTCTCGGGGACTGGAGAAAGCTTGGCTCACACTCCTGAAGGCTTTGCTTAGTTCACATTCAGATTTACCTTTGCAGCCAGGGACCTAGCTTAGTGGTGGAGTGCTTGCCTGGCAAGCATGGGTTCTGGGTCTCATCCCTTGCACAAAACCAAACGAAATAAATTATTTACCATGAAGTTACATAACCATAAGTCAGTTTAAATTCTTTTCCGCATTGTCTGTTAATTCTCGAGCCTCTAGTGGGTGAATTCACATAACTATATAACCATCTTAACTAACATGACCATGAACAGACTGTCTTAAAGCAGGAGAAGGGGACTTTACTACTGAAAATAATTTAAACATTGATTCCTAACTATAATATACAGGAGAGTTTAAAAAGTGCTTCCTGTCCTGTCTTATAAATTCAAGTACCCCTCAATTCAGTTGTTGAGAACATAAGCATTCCACAAAGAATATTTAGCATTCCGTAGGTAGAATGCACACTACAGTGATCAGATTGGGAAGCATTTTCCAGTAATAATTCTAAACTTGTCTTCGTAGTGAATCTAGTTTTCCCTGTGCTGAGTATGGTCACTAAAGTGTGGCCGGCCACTTTAGTTCCACATTGGTGGCTTTCACCCCGGCAACCCAGTTGACAGACATTTGGTTTTGATTTTAAAGTGTGGCTTTAATATTATTTTATTTCTATATTCTATATATATGTGATTTTAAAAAAAGCAAACGGTTAGTAATTATAAACATGCATGCATGCATAACTTATTTTATTTATTTATTGTTTTACTTTTCAGAACCAAATTGAAGTTGAAGGGTAAAAGCTGACCTGTGTCCTACTCTTATTTTGCTCAGTTGTGTAACTAGGTGACCCAGCGCATGTTGGTGTGGACATGGATGATGTAGCTATGTAATGTCCAAGTGATACAGACTAACTTGCAACGTCATAGTTTCTGAAGATTAGTTATGGACCGGGGCAGGAGTAGTTGGTGTGCTGAGGACTCGCCTTGGTGAACTGAACGAATCGAATGATATGCTATATAGCAGTAATTCTCTTGAATTTTCCATTTAATATGATAGCGAGATATATTGCTAATGCTTTTGTGAATGCTTTGTTTTTTCATTTAAAGTAAACTCTGGGGCTGCGGGGATTGCTCTTGCTGAGCAAGTGTGAGGACCTGAGTTGGGTTACCCAGTACCGTATAAAGCCAGTGTCCGTGGCTCTGGCCTGTAACCTCAGTGCCGAGTGGTACAGATAGGCAGATCCCAGGGGCTCACTGGCCTCTAGCTGAAGCAGCAAGCACTATGAGATAATTCTTTTACGAGCCATTGGATTTTTCATACTGCTCAAGTTATGATAGAGTCAAATCCATCAGGCTAACCATCTGAATTCATATATATCTAAGAAGATGACTTCTTGGTCATTCTGGCAGTCCCAGGAAGAGTTGTGTTCACAGGCTTTTAGATCAAGAGAGGACTCTGGGGCTGGAGATACAGCTTGATTGCTTGAGTGCCTGCAGAACGTGCATAAAACCCTGAATTTAGTTTTCTGTACTCCACAAACCAGTTGTGGAAGTACACTCCTGTAATCCCAACACCCAGAAGACAAAAGTAGAAGGACAAGAAGTTTAAGGCTGTTCTTGGCTGCATAGTGAGTTAGAGGCCAGTATGGACTTAGGTGAGCACATGCGACCCTGTCTTAAAAAACCAAACTAAGCAAAACAGAAAAAGGTCCATGGACTCTACCCATACCCTTGAACTTGCAGCTGTGATCTTGGCTGTGAGAGCTAAATGCCTTTCTGTAAGCCCAAGCACCCAGAGTGGACACGTTAGTCTCCAGCCCCTGCTCCATACCTGTCATTGTACCTACTGTGTCGTTCTCCTGCCTCCTGGCAGCTCATGACTCTGTGTTTTCTGTTCTGTGGACTTGAGTCAGGAGTGTTGCTGCCTATTGCAGGTGCCCATCCTGCAACATCTGTACAACATCCAGCAGCCTGAGGGCTGCGACCATGCAAAGCAGGTCCCGGGTTCCTCTGACTACCTTTGGGAAATAGCAGATCCATCTATGATCAGATACACTACTTTCATTTAAGTCCAGGGGTTCCGTGTAAATTAAGACTGTGTGTTTAGCTTTGGTAGTTTGTAGATGAACAGTCTGGCAATTATATAAGAAGACCTATTTAAAATAACCATTAAAAACACTTAGACATTTGAATTTGTATTACATTAGATTTCATAGGCAAGAAAAAGACTCCCCTTGGAATTATATATCTTTGTTTCTTAGTATGCCATTGACCTTGCCTTGATCTTCCACCAGAACTGAGTTTGCATTTTAATTAATTATTTAATTGTTTTTGTTATGCTAATCTTCATATGCACATATTTTTAGTCATCCCCGAATGAGACTCAAAGGCTGATACAAACCTCAGCGTTTATATTTGGTTGTTTTACTTGTGGTATTCCAAGTTGCCCCACTCCTAGAATGGAAGTTATTTCTAGACAACGGTCCAAGCCAGATGTAGCAGTTAAGCCTTTGTTTCCTAGGGTTTTTGTGTTGTAGATTTGAGGTTCTGATCTCAGAACTGTGGACACCACTAATAACCACACAAAATAAGCAAAGTGGCAGATCTGATGATAAATGGAACATGGATGTTTATGCACTCCGTTTCCCAATATTTATTTTCTAGCCAAAGCCGAGTACAACACTAAAGTCTCGTTAATATTCCTCAGGAAAAATTGCTTCGCATGTGCTAAATTTCCAAGTTGCTTTAAAAATTAGCTCCAAGGTTGGCAAGATGGCTTGGTGTATATAAAGGTGCTTGCTACAAAGTCTGAGGACCTGAGTTTGATTCCCAGTATCTACATGGTAGAAGGAGTGAACTGACTTTCACTAATTGCCCTCACCTTCACAAGTATGTCACTGTGCACACGTGTGCACATGTACAAACACACACAGAAATACATATACATCAATTAAATAAAATGTAATAAATAATTAAAGAATTAGTCCCAAATGCTAGCTCCTTCTTTTTCGCTGGGTTATTCTTGGGCATCCTTTTAGGCATCCTGTATCACCCCAACAGTCTTTGAAACATGTTCTGAAACTGAGGATATTCTAAAGACAGTTTGAAATAACCCCCACTGATCAGGTGTGCATGGACTAGTTGATGACAACTTTTGACTGTGCCTAAATGCCAAGGGCAGGCTGGTATCATTTTACCTTTGTTATTTCTCCTTTGTCCTCTGGGAGAAAGCCATTATGTCCTTCAACAGCATATTTCCTGTTCCTGTATGTAGTTCAGCTCACTTCTCAGGAGGGAACGAAATCCTCGGGTGTTTCTTGGTGGGAGGCGGCTTACCTGTGTTGCGTGAGCTCTGCTTATACTGAGCACATCTAGTCCCGAAGTGCTCCAGCTGTGTCTAGCTCTAACTGGAGTTCTTTCCTGTCAGCCTCTGTTTTAATTAAATGCATTATTAATTAATTAATTTTTGGAAACTGGGTCTCACGTTGTAGTCTAGGCTGGCCTCAAACGCGTGATCCTCCTGCCTCTCAACTTCGAAGTTCTGTAATTACAGCTATGCGCCACCATTCCCAATTCTTTGTTTACTTTACAAGAAATAGGGTTCTTTTCCCTAAACTGTTTAATGTTGAGCTAATTTAAATTCACATACACACACCACACACACACACACACACACACACACGCACACACTTTTTTAAACAGAAGGGAGGACTTTCTACACCTCTCCCTGTACTTCTCCCAGTGTCAACGTTGACACAGTCATCCTACAATGATCAAAACCAGGAAATTAACAGTAGCACAGCACTGTCACTAAGTTATAAACCTTCCTTGGATTTTTCTCAAATTTCCCATGAATGTCTCTTTTCTGTTCTAGGATCCCATTTAGAATCTCACATTGCCTTCCGTCAGTTTTCTCTTACTCTTGCAGGCCACAGACTCCCATCAGTGTCGATGGGTGTGGTGCATCTGGGCACAAGCCAGATGTTTTCCTTGACGGCGACTCAGACTTGTCCTTTGCCCCTCTCCCACTGTAGTTGCATTGGGGTAATGTCACTCTGGGTGAGGTCAGCTTGTTGTCCGTGTGGTTGCTGGGTGGATGTCACTGTGAGTTTATACTGCTTGTCGTTGGCAGGAATCCTTTTTGTAAGCAGGGATTAATAGGAATGCAAGCCAACAACAGCCAGGGATTGCCTGCGTTTGCTAGTCTTGAAGGAGAGAAAACCGAGGAATCCCTGGAGCTTTAGTGAACTGGAAAGCCCCCTCCTCGCCTAGACAAGCACCGTGCCAGGATTGTGTACCATCAGGAAACCTTTATTCTGCTTTATCGCGATGTGGTAGCCACAGACACCATCTGGCTAGTAAACCCTTGAAATGAGGAACTAAATATTTTATTATTTAATCTTAATTCATTAAAATTTAAAGTTAAATGGCTACATGTGTATTGGAGTTTTCAGTCTTAGTGCTTCCTTGGGGAGCAAAGTTGGATCAGAGTCTTAAACTTTTCGCTGTACAATAAAACACAGGTGGAGAAAGCCATGCAAAACAAGTGCATGGTGTAAAGAAGGATCGTATGGTTGATGTTCTGGTAGCCCCTACTTAGACCGAATAGAGAACTCACACCTGACCCCTCCGGATTAAGTCCCTACGGTCAGGACTTGCAGAGCCATTACTTCCTTATGTTTTCTGCTATCACCTGGGTACGTACCCCTGCACTGCCATTTAATCTTCACATTTAAAAGTAATCAGAATCGTCCCCATATCTGTCTTCTAACCAACAATGTCCTTCTTTGTCTTGAAATACTTTGAGAGGTCCCTAGATGTCGGGAGCTGTAGAGTTTCCCACAGTCAATATTTACCATCTGTGTACCCCAGCTAGAATCCGTGATGCTCCCCTGTCTCCGGGTTTATGAGACTCCTCTGTATTTTCTGCAAGTTGCAACTTGATCCAGACGTTCCGTTGATCAGACCCGGGTCAAGCTGAGTCATACAGTTTTAAAGATGCCTTTATAACGCCCCTGCCTGTTAGTTATATGTGTATTATTAATGTGGAAAGAGCATCAGTAGGACATTTTCCATCACACAGGGCATACCCAATTGAGGGCAGTTCATAAAGTTAAATCGCTTTATGTTAAGTCTTACAGTATATAACATGACACATGGAGATACCTACGGCATGCTGCTTGTTGGAAAAGCAAGTTTTCAGAGTTCTCTCTAAACACTTCACATGCACGCATTTGATGTCTCTGCAAAACTTAGTGTGTCTGTGGGTAAGAGGTGTGTCTGTGTGTGGGTGAGTATCTGTTGGGGGTGGTGGAAAAAAATTCGAATCAAATTGTTATATAGCCATTTATTTGTCTAAATCTCACCCACATGACTGTATGCACTGTCTTTTTTAATGTTCTGGTCTTTTCATTTCCAACACAAGATCAAAATTGGGCTTTAGAGTTATTTTTGTGTGTGGAAACATCTGGAGCCAAGTGACTGAACATGGGAAAGGCGAAGTGGGGTTGTGCCTATGGGAAGGATCGGAGGGTCAGCAGCTCTTGGATCTGTTGTTAGCAGACCCTGTTAGCTGTTGGTTGGAGGGCTTTCCAACGAGGCTAAAGTCTGTGCTGTCTCGGGAATTTATGTAGCTGGATACTTATGGCTTAGATTCCCAGAACACTAGAGTGGTTTTTCATTTTATTTTATTTTATTTTATTAGGAAATGGCAACATGGGTGTTAACATATTAAATATCAGACTTTTTCTAATTTGAGCATGAAGTCTACACTGGGAATAAGGCAATCTTGGCTTCAGTTCAGTCCTCTACCTTCACATTTGTAATGGGGAATTTTGTCTCAATTAGGGGTACAAATTCTTGATGCTCTTCTCTGCACCTGTGGCAGATCACACACATTAGTTGTGTTCCTTGATCAACTTCAGGTTCCTTCTCAACTTCATGTCCCAGGAACTGGCATGGTAGTGGGAACTCACTTCCCTCTCTGGTAGTTCTTCCCTAGCCCCCTCCTGACTGTACTCTTCTCTGAAGGCAGAAAAACTCCCAGGTGCTCTAACTTACCTGCTCTTCCTCCATTTTTCTCAATTCCTTATAGGAATGCAGAATCTCTTTTTCACACACAAATGTATGGTATTGAAAATTTTTTCTGAAAGTATTCAGGCTAGGGAGAAATTGAAGTTGGAAAGTGCTTGCTTTGCAAGCATGGGGATATTGTTCTGAGTTGGATCCTCAGAACCCCCTCCCAAAAAAAAAAAAAAAACTCAGTGCTATTAGTACATTCTTTTAATCCCAGCACCAGAGAAACATTCACAGGCTGATGCCTAGGCTCCTGGCCAGCCTTTCTGGCCTGTGCTACAAAGTTACATGCCAGTGAGACTTTGTCACAAATAGGAAGTGCATGGGGTCTGGGAAATGATACTCGAGGTTGTCTTCTGGCCACTACATATACTTGTACACTTGTACACCCACACTGAACACACACACACACACACACACACAGGGAGAGGGAGAGAGAGAGAGAGAGAGAGAGAGAGAGAGGACAGATATACATAGACCATACACACTCAGATCACATACACATAGATCATACACACAGATGCATACAGACCATACATACACATACAGATCACACACACAGAGACACACACACAAACACACAAACAAATATACAGACACACCTCTATACACACACACACAAACACACACAGACACATTATCACTGAAATCCTGAAATTTTATATTTACCAAACTGTTGCTGTTGTGTCTTGGCCTTCAGCCAGAATTGAATTGGTTTCAGATGGAAATTAAAACAAAAAAGGAACCAACCAACCAACCAACAACAAAAAAGCCAAACACAGCACCCTCTCATTTCTCAGTGTTACTTGTGTTCATGAGCACCGTGTAAGGTGTTAAGATTTTTCTAGCTCAGGTTGGGGCTGAGCCAATATTTATTACTCAAGTTTGTGTGAATCCCTTGCAGCTGAAATGTGGTATTTGAGCTGTGTATTGGTTTTGTGGTCTTTTACAGAATTCTGTCATTTAAGTCATTCTAGACCTCACTTAAAAAACCTGGGCAAGAAACAACAAAATAAACACCACCAATAGACTTATCTGCTTGGTTTTAGGGGGGACACAAGGAAGGATGAAGTAACAGCACCGTCACTGTGGGGGCTCCTGGCAATGGGGGGGACATAGATTGTTGTTTTTACAAACACAGGGAAGGGCTGGGGGTGTAGCTCACAGCAGATGTTTGTTCCATGTGTGTGAGGCTCTGGGATCCATCCCATTGTGTATGTGTGTGCATGTGTGTGTGTGCGTGTCTGTGTGACATTGGAAACACCAAGTTTGATGCCAGTGTTCCTAAGATGGAGGACAGGGAGGGGGAGAAATTCCTAAGGGTGGTGGTGGTTGTGATTTATTGAAAGCCTGCTTACAATCCTTTGAGCTAGCTGAGAGAGCCCCAGGATTACTCTGAATTTATAGGACCAGCATGCTTTTGCATGCACAAATCCTATTTGTGCAAATTTGACCTTTAAAATGATTTCCGTTCTCTTCTCCCATCGGTCTCCTCTCTCCTCTCCTAAAGCTGGTCTTTTGTATGACGTTCTTGGCCTTATGGTTGATGTTAAGGTCCTGAGACCTTCGTCTGGGGCTGGCTACCATCCGTCATCCACGCACATACCAGCAATTATTTAGCACATATTACTCACCAGGGGTCACGTTTGCTCTTGGGCATAATCACAGTGCCTAATGTTTATTGAGAACCCCCTTTGTATATGGCTCCGTGTCAAGCACTTTACATATCTTTTCTAATTCAATTTTACAACCAAATGAGGGTAGATTGTTTTATGATTGTGCCTCAGAAAGATGAAATATTCCTGAGTTTGGCTTTTGAGGTGGCTAAGTAAGCAGAAAGTTGTTGCGTAAGCCCGATTAGCCAAGTTCCATCACCAGGACTGGCCGTGGGAGGAAGTTGTCCTCTGACCTCTGCACAGATGCCATGGCATGAGCGTTCACATCACACACACAACTAAGTGTCTGTGTCATGTCTGCAGGTGTCTTTTTGTTTTGTTTTGAGATGGATGTCATACTGTGCTGCCTAGGTTGGCCTTGAGCTTTAGATCTCCCTGTCTCAGGCTCCCACATAGCTGGGATTCCATCACACACTATCTGAAATAGATTTTTTTTTTTTTTTTTGAGACAGGGTTTCTCTGTCCTAGAACTCACTCTGTAGATCAGGCTGGCCTCGAACTCACTAAGATGGCCTCTGCCACCTGAGTGCTGGGATAAAGGAGTGATCGGAAATAGATCTTGATCATGAATTTTATTTTGTTCTTCCCATCATAAGGATTTTGCTCCATTTCCTTAAAAAGGGATCTTAAGTTCTTCATGGATCTGTGTGTTTTTTTTCTTAAAAAGCAAATTCTCCATCTTAACAGCTTGAGTCTAGATGTTATCTTTCCATACCCCCCAACACACATAATAAGACGTGTAAGATCTTTCTGTAGGAATGTGCTTTTTAATTTCCTGTCTTGAGACCTGGCGTGTAGGATGGTAGTAGAAAGCAAGTACAGTCATGCCTGGCAGACGTTAGACCAAGATGGCTTCAATGACACATGCAGAGAGTCTGTATTTAATCAAAGGTTAATTCAGTCCCAACACTTTCCTTTCCAGGAGAATCTTACTTGTTCCTGCTTGAGTGTGGAGGCTTCTGTATGCTTCTAGAGCTAACTCCTCGCTGCACAGACTCTGTGCTCTCCTGTATGTCCTTTCTGAGCAACTGGACTTGCTTGGAGTAGGGTAAGGTCTGGACACCACAGTTTCAGCCAGTCTCAGATTTGACATGGTGAGCTTTTATCTCACTAGCCTACAGGATTCATAATTTGAAGTTACTTAGGGAGGTCCTTAACGTTTATCAGTGTTTGTCAATTCCTGATATTCTATGGTTAGATACCAGGGACATTTGTTAAAAGTAATATCAAATGGTGCTTTTGATAATCAATGCATTTAAAAATATTTCAGATGTCTCTGTCACCTTACACGTTTATAACCTACAGATGTCTAACATCTGTAAACCTCTGTGAGTCTTCCATCCGAACTACTCGATGTTCCTTTTTGAATTTATTCTTTCTGTTCTGTCCTTGCCTCTACTATTATCTCTTTTTAAAATTTAAAGTCATCAGAGTAAGCTTATATTTTAGCTTATATAGCATGGTCAGAGGGGTCTTATTTCACAGATTGACGTCTAAAATCCCAGAAGACTTTACTTGTTTGCTTTTGTTTTAAAAAATTGACATATCAACAAGGCATTTGGGTCTGATGCTGGACACAGAGTAAGTAAAGCTGAGACTCTGATGTCATCCTTTAGGGAATGTGTCTAACCATGAATTTAATAATTAGATGGGCAAATATCTGAAGGCTGTGTACGGAGTCACTAAAAAGGGCTCTTTGGTGGTGTATAACAAAGGAAGTAGGTTGAATCTGAGGTCAGGAGAGCCTCATTTAAGGAAATAGTCTTTGAATATACTAAAAGTTGGCAAGGTGTGACTACTGAAGAAGAAAGGAAGGACCTTCTGGGGAAAGCAGAAGCCCTTTGCAAGGGCCCAAGATGAGGGGTGGGAAGCAGCTCTCTGTTACAGGGGTATTCTGAGTAAGGCAGGCTCCAGACTCAGCAGCAACACCTTGCAACTGGGAGAGCTTGCACATGGGTGCTCCTGGTCCCTCAGCTCCTGAACTGTGGGAATTCTCCAAGGGGCTTTCAGCAACGAGATGGCATGATCAGAATCACCCTGGAAAGGACTACACAGAGTCTTTCTGTATGGAGTACTGAGTCTCAGCGGGCAAGAGTGGATGCTGTGACCTACTGACAGGCCATTTCTTGCTCTTTTGAGACATTTGATTCCCGAAGTCGGGAAAGTAGTGATGGAGAAACAAACCCAGCCTCTATTAAGAGGGAAAGCCAGTTGGATGTGAGGATGGACTGACTGGGAAGGAGAGGTCAGTGTCCAAGGTCAGGATCGCAGTGTGGTAGGATAGAAGAAGTGGCCTTGATCCTGTGAAAGGAGAGGGACTTCAGAGGTCTCCAAGAGGGAGTGGGGATTCCAGGATGGCTGCTGGGTTTAGGTGCTGGAGCTGAGAAGGGCACTCATGTTTGCACCAGTATGAATCATCTACTTACAGAATGGAGAGACCTGGAGGGAGAGGAGGAGAGGGAGAGGGTTAATGTCCAGCCTTTATCAGAGTTGCGGATGAAAAGGATTCTGCAAAAGAGAGGATGGGGGTGGCCACTGAGGCAGGACTTGAACTCAGGGCTGAGATACAAGGTAGGCAGGGAGGAGGGGCTATAGTAACATGGAGTTGGGAGACGGGAGCTGCCCCCATCATCCGTGGGACTGGAGCTTTACTGTGGTCAGACACAGAAAAGGCAGTGGAGATGGAAGCTAGCTATCTTGAGTGACAGCTCTCTGGTTAGTTACTGAGGATGGCTCTGCTAACCAGGCACAGTGCTGACCAGAATTCTGTCTTCCCTTGCATTGACTCCTAGGAATATCTGGTCCTTTGCAAAGGGTAGGACCCTGTCCCTCACTCTTTGGGAAGAAAGAGATCAAGTTGAGATGATGTCTTCTCATGCATTCAACACCCAAGCCTCACTGAGCTGATTTCAATACAGAAGGAAATAGCTGGCAAGTCGGGGCATTTTTCTCAGGGAAAAATCCTTTGTATGTTACTGAGAAATTGATCCGTCCAGCTATCGCTGCTTTCCTCCTTTATTTGCTCAGCTATGACGTTTGTGTCTCTCCATAAAAGGATTTTTTAATTACCTTTTTTTTTCTTTCTTTCTTTTTTTTTTTTTTTTTTTGCTTATTTTGAAATATCTGTTCATCCCATCAGGAGAGATCAGCTGGATGAAATGCAAGGCATGTAAGCATTTGCCGGCATTTGAGAGATTTCGTTAAGCTAGAATATTGCATTAGAGACTCAACTCCATTTTCAAGTATTTTGTTAAGAAGGTCTCTGGGTGATTGCAGGAGAGAGTATTTGGAGGGGTCATGTCCTCGGATATTAACTAGATTAAAGAATTTTATAAATTAAGATGGATGTTGAAATAGCAACAGGAAAAGCAATCTGGAACCCACCTGTCGGTCTGGGTGATAGGAATGTGACTAATGGGTTTCCACTCTGGCATCAGTGTGGGAACAAAGCAGACACCGCGTCCACTCTTTTTGCCGTTGGATGGATCATTTATGTTGGGTTTTGTTCAGTGAGAATTTTGTCTGTGTTAGTAACTGCTCCATATTTCAAATCCCTGGAGGGGTACCATAAATTAATAAGTGGCTATGTCTACAGAGATGGCCCTGAACATACGCTTTATTTAGCGCTTTGGGATGATGTGTAGATGCGGGTGTTAGGAAGGATAACCATGACAGCTAAGTGTGTGCCTCCTGGGAGCAAGGTAAGATGGGGCTTTGCCCAGGCTGTACCTCAGGCTGACCTTTAGGCGTGTGATCCTCCCACCTCAGCCTCTCCAGTGATGGGTTCCAGGTGTGGGCCACTGTGCTCAATGAGAAGCCGGAACCTCAACTCCCTGCTTCTCAGACTCCAGTTAGCAGGAAAGGGAACATGGGTTTGTGACTGTTTTGGCCATGTCTTCCGAAGGCCTGGTCCGGTAGGTTTGGATGGGCGATCCATGCATCCAAGGCTTCCTGTCTCTCGTAGTTTCTCCCTTGGCCTGGCCTCCATGTTCAGGCATAAACAGGACCATTTTGCATCCGGCCTCGCAGGACTCTGATTCACACTTGCCGTGTTCCTTCATGTGACTGATGCTGCTTTACGAATCTAATATCGTTTTGCTTCTGTCCTGTTTCTTGGGCCTGACGAAGACCTATGCCATGATAACTTGCGTACCTCCAGACTTCCGAGGTTCAACACAGCAGCTGGATGCTTCCCTCTCACCGCCCACATGCACTGTGAATTAGCGGTGGCAGTTTCTCTACACAGATGCGGAGTATCTTATGACTGGAGCTTGAGGCGAATCTTCGAGCAGCTCAGGGAAGGAGAGACCGGAGGGTCATACTCTGGCTCTTCAGCGCTAAAGTGAGTCCATCACTCACTGGCCGTGGCATGCCATGTGACTTTCTCAGGAGTGGTAAAGTAGGGAAGAATTGGATCCTTTGGGGAAGCACTGGAGTGTTTGAGGAGACTGCTCTCCTCCATGCTATTTCTGAATCATCGCTGTTTCCGTTATTTTTGACAACCGTGTTCTTAGCAGAGCTGCTTGGTTGTTGCTTTTCCATAATGGAGCACAATATAAACTATACATCATCATCTGTCTTGTTAAAGTACTTATTTTTATTGCTTATTTTTCCCTCTTATAGTTGAAGTGTTGATCAGTATTTCCCTTTTGAATTCAATGATAGCAAAATACTTATTTTTTATTCATAATATATCAGGGAAATAGAAGGTGCCTCTGCTGTGTCAGTAACAGCCTAGATGGATAGAGCATCCCTCGGAAGAGACTGGAGATTCAGGTGATGCCCTGCTATCTTTTATGTTTTCAAAATACTTATTTTTATTTTATGTGTGTGAGTGTGTTGCCTGCATTCATGTGTGTGTGCCTCATGTATGCCTGGTACCTGTGAAGGCCAGATGAGAGATTTGGAGCCCCTGGAACTGCAATTACAGTTGATTGTGAGATATGAGAACCGAACCTGGGTCCTCTGCAAGATCAGAAGGTGCTCTTAACCCCTGAGCTGTCTCTCTAGCCCCCTCATTATCAGTACTTTAAATATATTTTTCTGTGCATTTTTCAAACACGATTGTTTATTTCTTATGTTTGCCTCACCAGGGATGGACCCAGTGGCCTTGCTCACGCTAGGCCATGTTGTTCTGTCCCCTCCCTGAGGCACGTCCTTGTATGGCTGTTCAATTGTCTTTCATATAATTACCCATCACTTGGCAGGTTGATCTCCTAAGGATCACTTGTCACCTTCTGTAAGGACAGAGAAAACCTCTTGCTCCCTAGTGGCCTGTCCTTATTTGTGGGCTGAGGCGAAGGAGCCTGGGTTATGTGCACGGGTGGGGATGAGGGACAGAGAGTAACGTAGGTGGAGCCCCCTGGTTGCAGGATCCTCCAGGAAACATCACCTGGCAGGGGGAGTGCACCTGCTCTGGGTCCTGGCACAGGACAAGCGGGAGTCAATAGAGTCTTTCTTCCTGCTTCCTGAGGTAACTGCAGAGACTCTGCACTGTAGTACCCTTAATTGAAAAGCCTCTAATCTATCGCAACCTTCACTTTGTGGTTGGGCTGAGGTTTTAAAAATTTGTTTATTTCCCCTATCCCTCTGATGATACCAGTCATGTGTGCTCCTTTTAGAAAAGCTGCAAATGAAGTATCAAAAGGAAACTAAGTCACACGTGATCTGCCTGCCCAGAAGCAAGCTCTGTCAATCATCTGTCGTAATTCTTTCCTGTCCTGTGTATGTGTATTATTTTTTTTCTGTCATTTGATAAAAATATATTTTAGATCCTGTTTTTAGTTACTGAAGAATATGTTGTGATACAACTAGATTAAAACTGAATGAAAGACTTGAATGGTCAGTCATTTCTGCAAAGAAGGTATACAAACTGACGGTGAGCACGTGACAGGATGCCACATGACTCAGTGAGGGGGATGGAAATGGAGACCTTGGGAGTAAGCCCTTCACACTCACTGGGATGGCTATTTGAAAAGAAACCCAAATCAGAGCAAAGCAGAAACCAGGGACCAACAGCAGCACAGTCAAAAGTTAAGACTACTGTCCCGAGGAGCAGATGTTGAGGATGCTGTGTAGTAGAAGTCAAAGCTCTTGTGCTTTGTCGGAGAGGAATTTGAAATGGTACCACTGCTGTAGAAATTGTATGTGGGTTCTTCAAAGCGTCAAACGTACACATACTCTGTGGTCCAGCAGTCCTACTTTTGGATATGTACTTGAAGTAAGAGAAAGCAGAGGCTTCCATGGATATCTGTCCTCCCACATCCAGGGTGATATTCACAGGATCCACAGGTAGAGCATCTCAAGTATCCACAGCGGGTGGGTGAAGGGGCAAACCATAGAACCCATGCAGCAGAGTGCTATTCAGCTTCTAAAAGGAAAGGAACACACAACTACATGAATGGGTCTTGAAAGCTCGGCCCTCATGAAGTCAGGCATTCACGTAAGGACGTGTGATTCATTTATACCAGGTACTGAGATCGTCAGACTCATAGAGACAAAACAGAACGGTGATGCTGGGGCTGGGGAGAGGAGGAGGAAGTGGAAACTAGTGTTCTAATGGGTAGTTTTAATCCAGGAAGATGCTGAACGTCCTAGAGACAGGCGATGGTGTTGGCAGAACAAGGTGAGCGCATCCTTGAACATGTCACAGAGTGCATTGCATGCACGTGCTACCCGTGGACTGAAAAAAACACGTTGCAACCACTTCCCTCATTGGTAGCCAGTCTTTGAAACCATGAGTGCACTATTCTGTTGTATGAAATCCTTTACTGTTTTATTCACTATCAGACATTGATAGATCTTCATTTTTCCCTTGGGTGAAGCACCATGATACCAGTAGTTCCGGGCTGAGCATTTCATGAAAGATTCCTTGGTGTGAGGTTCCTGGGCAACACAGCGTGGGTGGTTTCGAGGCTCTTGATCCTTATCATCACAGTAATTTGAGGTTATTAAATTCCATCACAACTACGCACGTTCCCAGCAGCAGTGTAGGGGGGTACTCACTGCACCCTGACATCCATGTGCTGTCACTACGGTAAATTGCTGGCTGAGCCAAGCAATAGCACGTTGTCATTTCAGTTTGTATCATCAACATCCCCGTCATCATTATTGTTTGGCGTGTCTGTGTTGGAACCCAGCACGCACTCAGCCGTTGACCCTCTGGTGATGATAAATGTTTCCTCATTTTTGTTAATAACACCTGAACTATAACCAGAACTTTCTCTGTGTTAACTCAGTTTTTTTGAAATTCTACTAGACACTGTATTCAGATACACAGACCATAATACCAAACAAAACTGATATACATTGTACTTCCTGGTTATAGAGGAAGAGTCAGTTAAAGGGCAGGTAGAAGATATCAATGAGAAGTGAGCCTGCCAAGGAGACCAACACTGGTGGTGCCTCACGTAAGCCAGCATGTGGGATACAGAAGTTTCTGTAGGGACACAATCTGTAAGTCACGACTTGGTTGTATGGAGCTGTCCTGCAGGTATCCTCCAGGTGATGAAAATGGGCACAGGCAACACGGAAGGTTCCTAGAACCTTTGAGACTTTGATAGTGACCACTTGTCTTTCTTCTTTTAGAATTTGGCTGTTACTTTTTGCCATCTTGAAATCTTTTTATTTATTTATTTTACATATATGCGTGTATTTTCTTCATGTATATATGCACAGCATGTGTGTGCAGTGTCCTCAGGCTAGAACTGGAGTTACAGATGGTCCTGCACTACCATGTGGATGCTGAGAACTGATCAGTGTCCTTTGCAAGATTTTCAACTGCTCTTAAACACTGAACCACCTCTCCAGTACTACTGTTGTTTAAAATCTTACTACATCATCATCATCATCATCATCATCATCATCATCATCATCATCATCATCTTCCCTATTAGTGTACTCATTTCCAGGTCTTTTCTTTTAGACAAGGTCTTATCCAGGCTATCCTTAAACCCACTATATAGCCAAGGATGACCTTGAACTTCTGATCCTTCTGCCCTTACCTCCCGACTGCCGAACTAATAGGCATATATCACCATACCTGGTTTATACAGTACTGGGGATTGGTCCCAGGGCTTCATGTATACTAGACAAATACTCTTGAAACTTAGACACACAACCATTATATAAATTCTACCTCTAAAGTACCTTTTGTGTAGTACGTTATTAACCTTTACTCTTAATGTATGTTGTAAGTATTTACCTTTTTCTGGTTAATTTACTCTTTATCCCCTGAGCTTTCTCGCAGCCCAGCACCCCACAAGCGACTTTCACGTCTGTGTGTATTTTAACATCATAATAGATAGGAAGCACCCTGCATCTAAAAGGCAGCAGAGAAGAGAGTGGCCCCGTTGGCTTTCTCACCTCCTGTAAGTGGAGCGTAGCATGTAGACCATGGCTGGTCCTAAGAGCAGGCTGTACCAGCGATCCTTATTCTCCTTCTTGCAGGGCGCATGTGCTGAAGATCCGAAGTAGCACAGCTCTGCTGCAAATCAGCTTCCTTCCACTTCCCAGACTCCCATCTGTGCATAGTAGCTACTTGTTCTAGGAAACACAGATTCCCTTTGGGTTCCTCGGTGGGACCGGAGATGGGAATGGTCATTGACCTCCATCCTCAGCCCGCTGCTCCCGTCCCTCCTTAACTGTTCTGTTAGAGAGGCTCCGCATTTTCATTTCTTCTGCTGAGTCCACAGAGTCACACTCAGACTTCTGGAAGGTAGCAAGAGAGAGTGGACATGGAGGCCACAAGGGGACCTGGGGGTGTCTGAGGGAAAGGATGACAGCTGAGGGACTTGAGAAAGGAACAGAAGCTGCCGGTTGCCCCTGTGACCAAACAGGTTGTCGTCTTCTCTCTGTCTTTAACAGTTAAAGCCCTTCCTCTACCTTACCAGATCTAAAAAAGGGTAGCCATTGTTTGCTGTGGACTGGACATTTAAGCCTGGCTGAGCTAATCTGCTCTTTTTCTGATGTACCTCAGTGTTTTTGTTTTTGAAGGAAGTATTAGACAACTTGGCGCTGGCCTTTTGACTTAGAGCGTTAAAAGTGGTTGATTCCGAGGCATGTTAGCCTAGATATAGTTAACCCTTTGTGCCTTACAAGAGGACAGTTTCTTCTTTAATTTCCTCCAGTTCTCTCTCTCTCTCTCTCTCTTTCTGTGTGTGTGTGTGTGTGTGTGTGTGTGTGTGTGTAGGTCAGAGGACAATTAGAAGGAGTTGGTTCCACTGTGTGGGTCTAAGGGATTGAACTCAGATCATCAGACTCGGTGGTAAGAACCTTTACCCACTGGCCCTGCCTGGGGCATTTGGAAGATTCTCTTGGCCTCACTTGGAATGTGTGGTTGTGATACTGATTTTTGAGGCTGTCTTGTCCTGTTGTGATCACAGGAAAACATAGGTTTTCTTTGGTCACTGACCAAGCTTCTCACTGCCTGGCTCTGGAAGGAAGAATTCAGTCCAGTTTTCAGAATTGCGTTTCTGCCTGCCTGCCTGTGCAGAAAGCCCACTCTGGCAGGGTACCACACTCCAAGTGTTAGCTTAAGCATCTGATGTTGCTTTACTAAAAGGTGACTGTCAAGCAGAAGTGCAGAGCCAGGCTGGCACTGAGTGTGTGCAAGGCTGGATATTTCCGTTGTGTTTGCCTTTCTGAATTCTAGGACTATTTTCCTTATGCAGCTGTCCAGTAACATTGGAGTGAACATAACATTCCTGACCACACACACACACACACACACACGTCTTCAAGATAGAGGCTGTGGGGTTGTTGTTCAAAGTTGTTTTATAGATGAAAGGAAAACAAATTTGTAGGGAAAAGGTATTATTCTCTAGCCTAGGCTAGTCTTCAATCCCCCATGTAGCCAGGGTGACTTTGAACTTCTGATCTTCCTGCCTCCCTCTACCCCTTCCCAGTTCTGGGATCACAGCTGTGTGTCACTGCCTACAATTTTTATGCAGTGCTGGGCATTGAACCTAGGGTGTTGTGCTTGACAGCCAAGCAGGCTACCGTCTGAGCTACCTCTCTAGCTTTACAGACTACGCTTTAAAATCAGGATTCCACAGTTCCATGTGTGCCTTGACAGAAGCGAGTGGATGAGGCTATAGTGGGAAGAGGGAGAAAAGATTACATTGTGGCACCGGATTGTAACTAAGAAAAGATTGTCAAATAAGACGCTTTTGTCATTTTAATTGGCTCTTCCTGGCAGAAGTTCCATACAGCTGTTTCTCTGGGACACTGACAACTATTTATGGTAAGTAATTTTTGTGGATCGTAACAAGATTCAACAGAAAGTTGGATCATCCACTTGCAAATGCATTTCCTGAGCTCCAAGCAGACAGACTCACAGCCATGGCTTACGTCTCTAATTTTCTATCTTGTTTTTTTCTTTATAAAATGCTCACTGTGGAAGCCCTAACTCAAGTTCTAGCTTCTCTTGCGCTGTGCCTCAGACATTTTCTGAAGTGTGGGTCGGTGTGTGTTGGGGAAGGAGAGCGGCCGCAGAGTGGATGGACCTCTGGACACTGCAGCCTTTACTGCACTGCAAGGCAGACTGGCAGGCGCTGAGAGCAGCGCTGCTGTGGCCGAAGCTCTTCCCTTGCAGGATGCTGCAGTTTCCAATGTCTCCTCAGTCAGCACTCTGCAGTTGCTCTCTATTTGATCTGGAACCCAATCCATCTTTCCAGACGGGGCCTTCTGGAAACAGAGTGGCTCAGAAGGCTCAAAAGAATTCTTCTGTACAATCCCAAACTTCTTCAGCCTCCTTGGGATAGGAGAGTTCTCATCCACAGTAAGGATGCTGCTGCTGCTGCTGATTATTTAGTGAACCACACTGAAGTTAGTATGTTGAATTTTAGCATGTGCTACAGGCTTCATACACAACTCCTGCTGTTTTTCTGGAAAACCATTCCCATAAAAGAAGCAGGGTTTCTAGGCTGTGGTTTAGCTTTGGCCCTTAATACTGTTTTGTCGTTACTACTTGAAGGGAACTTACAAAGGAAGAGGCAGAACAGCTGTTCTGGAGTACATTTAGAGACCACAAACCCTAGAATCTGCTGATTTCTTTTTCTTGGCTCCCTTCTCCCCAAAGACCTTTAAATAGAAGCTGTTTCCGTTTACCACATTGACCCCAAACCCTATCTGAGGTCTTCAGCTGTGGAGCAGAGTGGCAGCTTACTTCTGGAGGCCACCAGTAAGGACTGACATGTTTTATGGAAATGGCAACAAAATAACCCAGTGTTAAGAGCCCACCTTGAAATCTGCCAGTTGTGCTATTGTAAGCTTAATCAGATTTGGAAATGCTTTCTCCGGAATTATGCAATCGGGGTGGACGAGGAATGTCCAATCGCATCGTCCTGTTGCGTGGGCTGCGGCATGCAAGCCCCGCCATTTGATTCGCACTTTACAGAAGGATTGTTTTTGAGTAACGCGATGTGGATTAGTTCTGTGTTAAACGGCTTCATCTCCATGTATTGCATTAAGCTCTCGGGGGAACAGGTAAAAAAAAAGAGTTAAACCTTATGGACAAGCTACATCTTTATAAAATGTTGATTACTGAAGCCCCAACTCAAGTTTTAGCTTCTCTCTCGTCGCTCTCAGACACTGACTGAAATATGGGTCTGTATGTGTTGGGGATGGAGAGCGGTACAGAGTAGATGGCTCTTCGGACTCTGGCAGCCCTGGGTGCTCCTGGAAGGAGCGGTGGCCTTTCCTGTGTCGTGTGGCAGGCAGGGCTTAGTGCTTTGTTTCAGACATTGCTTAGCCAAGCTCAGGGGACTTCTGGGTGACGATCTCAGTAATGGAAAGCAGTTTCGGAGGCTTGGGGAACTGGGTCTGGGTCTGGGGTGGGTGGATCAGTTTGGGCATGGTGGTATCTGAATGATCAGCTTGCTTTTAGAACATGTTCCCAGTCTGGCTTAGGATTTGAATGCTCAGGAAGGTCTCATAGTAGATAGGGTCAATAGGAACTTAGTGATTCTGCACTGGGGATGGAGATGTTCTTTCCAAATAATAATTTTGTGTAAGCATGACCCTGGCTACTCTTTTTTTTTTTTTTTTTTTTTAAGGTGAGAAAGTGTAAACTTTGAGTTAAAAATTAGAACAAAAATGCTTGGGAATTAAAATACTTGATAGAAAAGAGTTCGAAGGTATCCAAGCCCATCTGGATCTGGAGCCTCAGGAATCCTTTATTTAGAAGTTATTCTCATTACTTTGGTCGCTTTAGGCATCAGAAACAATGATTCTGCTAAAATTATCTGGCATCTAAGAAAGTAGGGGTATAGTTCGGTGGGTAGAGCACTTACCTAGCATACACGAAGTTCTCGGTTTCATCCTCAGCACCACACGAGCCAGGCATGGTCGTGCAGGCTTGCAGTACTAGCACTGGAGAGGTAGAGGCAGGAGGATTGGGAGTTCAAGCTCATACTCAGCTAACTAGCGAGTTCAAGCCCAGCCTGAGCTTCATGAGACTGCATCTCAAAACGACAGAAATTAAACAATAAAAGAAGGTAGAGTGAGAGTGGCAAGTGTCCAGAATCAGGGAAGGCCCAGAGGAATCTGGTGATATCAGAGCTATGCAGGGTATTGAGGTCCTGGAGCTCTTTGTGCCTGTAGACAGGATAGAAAACAGAGATCTGAAAAGACATTGTGTGGGTCCAGTAATCCTCTGTGTGTGTGTGTGTGTGTCTGTCTGTCTTTGTCTATGTCTATGTCTGAATGTGTGTAGATTGATGCCATGCTAAACTTGTTTTGACTGGTAACATATTTGTCTAGAAAGCTGATAATTTCCTACTCTTTAATGTAGAAGTTTTGGGATCCAGCAAGCCTCACTGACAGCAAACGTTCACAAAGTTCTTCAAGTTCAGTCTCACTGTGTCAAATAGTAGGTGACATTTTTCACTTGCATTAATATATGAGGTATAAAGTCTTACATTTTAAAACTTATCTAATGTCTTGGTTTGCTATGAAGCACTTCTTACCTATGCGTAATTAAGTGAGGCATATTCTGAAATGCGTGCACAGGTCTGGAGAGGTGTGCCTTGCATTGTGGGTGTTTACCGATCCTGAATATCCCACCTTGAAGGAAGTTTGTCAAAGTGTAAAAATCACTGTATAAACCACCTGCAGTGTACACTTTATGAACAGTGCTACAGTCTGAGTTTTGAGGAGAGACACACAAGGAGCTATTCCCAGGAGATGAGTTATAAATGGTCACCAGTCATGAATTATTAACTCAGAACTTGACCATGCCAGTAAGGTTCCAGCCCATGTTGATAGCCACACTATGGTTTGAAATGAACTTGAACCGGTTATCTTCTTACTGAGTTTCTCTTTCTCTCATGTATATACATCCTTTTTTTTTTTTCATCGCATGTTGACTTAGACATTTGTCCTTAAGAATGCACCTTGCAGGTCTTTGCAATTTACCAAGGGAAAATATCAAACAGGAAGGCAGCTTGTAAAATTGTGATAAAGATTTCAAGTGAGTTATTTTCTTAAAGCTTTTGTACAAGGTTATTTTACATGGGCCACAGATGTGCTGTACATAGCTTCAAAGGTTGCAAGCTATTTTGACACTGTTTTGCAGTGATAAATTCAGCCATTCAGCAAAGCTCTCTGGAGCACCTGCTGTTCACTGACACCAAGGGTGCAGCAGTGACTACATCGGCTGTGCTCCCTATTTTGAGAGAGTGTTGAACTCGATCCAGTTTAAAGCTGGATCAAAGTCAGGAATTGGAGTGTCAGTGCAGTTGGAGCAGGGTGGGCACTGGGACTCACGTGTGTGTGGGTAGAACCAATGCCAGGCGTTAGGAATTAGGGGGCTGGGGCAGAATGTGGATGTTATAAACCTAGATGATGTAGAAATAGTGTAAGCATAGGAAGTCTAGAAGCAGGAAGGAAAAATGAGAGCAAGGACTGGGAAGCCAGTGCTCACACCTTTCCAAGTAGTCTGTCCACTCTGCTAAAACCGGAGTACTGTTCAAAACTATTACTTTTTAATCAATCTTTCTTCCTTCTTCTCTCCCTCCCTCCCTTCCTTCACTCCTTCACTCCCTCCCTCCCTCCCGCTCTGTCTTCTTCCTCCTCTTCTTTTTCTTCTTTTTGTGGTGTTGAACTAAGGCCTGGCACTTACCACTAGGTAAGCACTTTACCACTGAGCTACCACAGGCTCCAAAACCCTCAAATCTTTGTTGTCATTGTCATTTATTTCTAAGATTATAATTTAATTACATTTCTCCCTTCCTTTTCCTCCCTCCCAAAGCTCCCATAGACCCCCTCCTCACTCTCCCTAAAGCCATGGCCTCTTTTTGCATTAACTATTATTGCATGTATATATGTATTTGTATAGGTATACATATTCCTAAATATAACCTGTTGAGTCCATATAATGTTTATCTTATGCATGCTTTCAGGGCTGACTGTTTGACACTGGACAACCAATGGCTGTGCTCTTCCCTGGGGAGGACCAATTCTCCTGCTCCCAGCTTTCCTCAGTTGACCGTAGTTTTTTTTTTTGCGTAGGTTGAGACCTCGTGGGCTTTGCCTGCCCCATTTATCATGTTTGTTGAACCTCCCTCAACCTTATCCTTTCATTAGTTTTGCTTCACCAGAGTCAAGAGTATTTATGTCCAATGTATTAAAAAATGAAAACATCTGGCAGATCCTATTTTCATAAAAGTTTCCATTTACCCATATAGCCACCTGTCCACACTTGCAGGCTGTTGTCTAGAGTGACTTTGGCCCAGTGATGTTATGTGCTGTCATTAGAGGGGACTTATTTTTTGCACTTGTCTTTCTGTTCTGCGCTGTAACTCCCTGTGAATATTTTGTTTTTTTTTAATGATGTAAATATGTGACAATGTTGGAAGCAGATAATTTTTATTATTTGGAACAGAAGTGATTATAATATCCTTTTTTAGTGTTTGCGTGAGTGTGTATGTGCAGGTGTACATGTCTGTGGAGGTCAGAAGTCAATGTCAGATGTCTTTCTCGATTGCTTTCCACCTATGTTTTGAAACAGGGCCTCTTACTGAACTCGGAGCTCACCCTACAGCCTAGACTGACTGGCCACCAAGCCCCCCAGTGTCCACTCATCTCTGTCTATCAGCAACGAGGTCGAAATGTAGGCCATTGTGCCTGGCTTTTATGTATGTGCTGGTCTTTATGCTCTTATGGAAAGCACTTCACCCTCCAAGCCATCTCCCTAGCTCACCTTTTAATACTTTTAATAATCAAAACTGGAGACAGTGAGGGAAGGGAGCAATAACGTTGTGTTTACTGTGCTAAGCGCTGGCTACATCTGTTAAGTACCCAGACCTGGCTTCTTAAGTAACCGATGCATGCTGACGCTTCTGAGTTCTCAGCATCTCTCTGAGGTGCTTGTCCTCACCACTCTGTGGTTCTTACCCTCTTAGCCATTCCAGGACCCACATCCCTCTCTGTTATCAATTGCAGGAGGGCGTAACTTCCTTTTAGCGAGAAAATTTTGCTTGCCCTTAGTGTTATGGAAGCAGCGCCTGAAGGAAGGCAGTTTCTGGTTTGTGCCCCTTCTTGTGCAAGGGCCCATTAGAGA
This sequence comes from Cricetomys ansorgei, assembly GCA_026225945.1. Taxonomy (NCBI): domain Eukaryota; kingdom Metazoa; phylum Chordata; class Mammalia; order Rodentia; family Nesomyidae; genus Cricetomys; species Cricetomys ansorgei. The sequence goes on from JAMJFZ010001881.1 coordinate 6,377,123, forward strand.
CGCTTGCCGTGTCTAGGTGCTAACAAGTCTCTTCTGCCTGCATGATGGCGACTTGGACAGAGGAGATGGTTGTGAGAGACTGTACCTGAAAACCAGACCCGACTTAGTGAAAAAATGAACGTGGAGGCGACAGAAGGAGAGGCTGTGTCCAGAGTGGCCCCTGGGTTCCGTCTTGAGCGGCAGGATGGATGGTACCGCCATTCGCTGAGATAAGGGAATGGAGAGAAGCTTGCTGTTTGTACATCTGAATCATGCCTGACCGGGTGACCCTGGACTTCAAGATCAATAGCATCACACTGTGTGGCTGTGTGTACCTTTAGCAGGTGTTAAGGATGGGCTCCTTGGGGCCCTATCATGCCCTGCTTTTTTTTTGTTTTTCTTCCTGTTAATTTCTCAACAGCAATTTCCGGTAAAGAGGTGCCTTTGGTATTTCTCAGGGAGCGCTGTGACTCAAGAAAGGTTAAGAACCACTGACTAATTATGTTCCCTCACAGAAACCGCTCAATAAATACTTGTCACGGGCCCAGAGAGCCGAGGAGCCGCACTGATGGATGGAAATTTCCTAGGCAGCCTTGGAAAAGAGGGTTTGATCCTCTTCCTACTCCTGTTTCCCTTGGATGTCACTCGCCACCCAAACAACCTCCGTGCTTCTTTGTCTTCTAGCAATTAGTATGCGCACATTAGTTCTTCCCTTTATTATTTGGAGCTTAATATATTTTTAAACATTTTTTTTAGAGTGTGTGTGTGTGTGTATGTGTGTGTGCGGCGCGTGCGTGTATGTGTGCAGGCGCATGTGCACGTGGAGGTCGGAGGACAACTTGGGGAAGTCAGTTCTCTCCTATTCAGTGGATTCCAGGGATCATACTGAGGACCTCAGGGCTTGTTGGCTGTGTCTTCAAGCTGCTGAGCCATCTCGCTGGCCCGGAGCCCCAAAGCGTCTCTGATAGAGACGGTTACGGTATTAGTATGCTGTGCTGGTTAACTTACCCGCTAGCTCGGTGTTGGCATCTTCGTCTGAAGCCAATGTTTTTGCTTCCGTCACACTGCTTTCCTTGGGGTTAAGAGTTCTACGGGTTGGGAGGAAACTGACTTCCGTATTTAAATATCAAACAAGCAACAAACAAACAAATGGAGCTTTCACTTTAAAGAAACCAAGAGTTAGTCTCTTCTGGATCCAAATATGAGTAATCATGGCCCAAATGAGCTCCAAAAGGAGCACAAATTTAGGTCACTTGAAATTCCAAGTTCTAATCTGGCAAAAGTTGATGACATTTTTATAGTTACAGAACCAAGAAAGTCCTAAATCAAGACCCTTCAGATACATTAGTGAGAACCTCAGGTAGGTAGGTTGCATCACCATGGGGAAAGCGCTGTAGGCTGCAGCTGTTATCCGGGGCCCTCTTAGCTTCTGGTTGGTAGAGGTCAGTGGTCTGCCAAGTTAATAGGTTCCAAAGGTTTCACCTGATAGAGAGATATTAGGTCAGGCACAGAATTGGGCACCGAGCAGATATTAATGGGGCTAAAAAGATAGCCCAAGATAAACTGTAATTAGGGTGTGGACCTGCAACATTTCAACCTCTTCACAGAAGTTCTGATCAGTCAGTCAGCCTTGGAAGGGTATAGCTTCCTTCTGGGAACTTCGGTTCCCAAGTCACACCTATCTTTATACCTAATAGGCACGTAGGCACACCCTTGTGATCCCAGCACCTTGCAGCCCTTGGGAGGTAGAGGGTGGAGGATCAGAAGTTCAAGACCCTATCCTTCTCTGCTCCATAGTGAGTTTGAGGCCAGTCTAGGTTACATGAGACACCCCCAACCCCCCAAAAAAAGGGAAGAAGAAAGAAACAGAATATGTATGTAACATACATATGTATGTAACAGCCCCGCATATGCCCAGTTACAAGACCTGCTTTGGTTTTCTCATCTGTCTCCCAATTAATTTTGTAAATTAAATGCCTTTCTATCTCAGTGTGGCTGGATTTCCTTAGGAACCCCTATGCCCTATCTCGCTTTGAAAATAGCAAAGCTGCACAGATACCAGAGTGATTAAACCCAGTTCACAGGTTTGAGACCGCTATCCGCACAAGCATCTTCACCTGCCGCATCAGCGTCCTCAGAGTCCTTTTGTCCGTGTGTAAGCGTGTTTGTCTCTGTGTGTGTAAGCTTTGTGATTGAGTTAGAACCCCTTGTTAGGAAGCCGAGTCTGTGAAAGCAGTCGTTCATGGCCAGCCTGTGTGACTAATGGGCAGTTAACTCCATTTCCTCCTGAGCCCACTCTAATCACTTTCAGAGCAGCGGCGATGTGTGCCATCACTCCCCTAATTAGCTTCGTAAGGCAGTCGGTACAGTCTCAGGTCATCCCGCCAATGGGAGCCTCCTGGGTGGACTCAGGGTCCCCCTTCGGATGTCGGAGGCTGGCCTTCCCAGCGCTCCTGGGTGAGACACCATTAAAAAAAACCATGGCGGAGATAGAAATAAGGCAGCTGAGCATCCTTTTGTTAGCAGATTGTGTGTGTGTGTGTGTGTGTGTGTGTGTGTGTGTATGAGAGACAGAAAGGGGCGGAGAGGAAGAGAGGGAGAGAGGGAGGAGATACGAGGAAGGAGGAGCTCAGTCTCTGGTAGTGTTTTTCAGGATGGTATCCATCTTGTTTTCAGAGACAGAGACCCAGTGGACCTTGAGGTCGTGGATTCATTTGAACTGCTTGGCCTCAAGGGATTCGCCTCTCTGTGCCTCCCCAGCACTGGGATTGTTATGTACCACCATGCTGCCACCCCCTCCCATTTTTTTAATGTGGTTTCTGGGAATTGAACTCGAGTCTTCACACTCTCATGGCAAGCTCATTATGGACTGATGCTCTCTCCCCAGGGAGCCAAATTTCTTACCATAGATTTTTAGTTATTTTTATCAAGCCTTTAGAGTTAGGATAAAGAAATCTTTCTCTCTTTCCTTCCCTCTTCTCCCCTCTTCCTTCCTTCCTTCCTTCCTTCCTTCCTTCCTTCCTTCCTTCCTTCCTTCTTTCCTTTCTTTCTTTCATTCTGGAACCCACTCTGTGGACCAGGCTGGCCTTGAACTCGCAGAGACCCACCTGCCTCTGCCTCCTGAGTGCTGGGATTAAAGGTGTGCACCACCACCGCCCAGCCAAGAAATCTTTCTTAACTTCGAGAAAATTGGAAATTGGGCCAAATTTTTTGAGAAAACATGAATATAGAATTCACACACCCAGTTAAATTGTAGAAATCTCATTTTTAATCCCAAGAGGGAAGTGAAGCATGGTGCTTGGCTTGTGCTGAGCGGGCACCTGCTCTTACCGAGTTGTGTGAATCTGTGAAGACATTGAGAGAGGGATGCGAGGGGTTATAATGCCCGTGAGAGCAGAGCTGCTGACTCTTCGGTAATATCTGGGAGGCGTTCAGTGACTGTCCATGAACGAATGAGTGATGAATGTTAGGGAAACAGCTGTGGACTGGCTTTGCGGGAAACCTACAAAGATGGCCCCTAGGAATAACTGCAGCTCATGTCTTTGGCACGGGACGACATTGTGTGTGGTGGGTTCACTTGTACATATATGCACATTCATGCAGAGGCCGGAGACCATCCTAGAATGTTGTTCTTAAGGAGAAAAAATATATTTAGGACATTGCCTCTCCTTGGCTGGAACCTGAGGCTCAGGGAATGGTTGAGGCAGATTGGCCAGTGAGCTCTGGGGTCTGCCTTGCCTCTTTAACGCTAGGTCTGGGATTTTAGTGTTGCTCTCCACACACCCCGCTTTCTACATGGGTGCTAGACATCCAACTTACGTCCTCATACATACAGTGCAAGTACTTCACTTACTGAGCTCTCTCCCCAGCCCTGCATACATTTTACCTCCAGTACTTCTCCACCCTCCCAGTTCTGGGGACCGAGCTTGGGGCTTTGTGCATGCTAGGCAAAGCACTCTGTTTCCGAGCCACATACGCGTACATTAAAAAAAAAAAAAAGCCAACCTTATTAGGGATATTATTTTGGATCCTCCATGACCAGAAACCTACTGTTACTTGAACATCTAAAATGAAGGCATTGACATTTTTCTAATTATTTGAATGTAAGTTAAATTCAGGCCATGGTTCTCAATCATGGGTCTCTGGAACCTTTACATTCTAAAACATTATTGGAGAATCCAGGAAGCTTTTGTGCATAAAGATTTTATCTACTAATTTTTACTATTTTAGAAGTTGACAATATTTATGATTTAAAAGAATAATTCCTTTATATGTTAACAAAAATTATGTAAATTTATGAAAATGGACACCACTCTCCCAAATAACCCTAATTTAATTAGAAATGTAGTAATATCTTACACATCTCACTTAAAACATTTGGACTCTTAGCTGCTTACACTTTTAATTTGTAAGGATCGTTATGATTTTGGATGACGTCTGTGTCATCTTAGATAGGAAATTTGAAAAGGGAAGTGCTTTTCAATGCTGTTTTCAGGTCACACACAAGATGACTTCTTTGATGGTGATAGCTGGCAAGTGGTAGTTCATTCATTCATTCATTCATTCATTCATTTATTCTTTCCTTCCTTCTTTCCACAGGGGCTCATATCACCCAGGCTGGCCTAGAACTTGCTATATAGCTGAGGTTGGCCTTGAACTTCCTCATCCTCTTGCCTCCTCTTTCTGACTGCTTAGATTGCCAGGCATGCCACCTCACTCAGTTTATGCTGTATCAGAGAGCAAACCCAGGGCCTCGTGCATGCTGGGCAAGCACTCCACCAACTGAGCTGCGACCCCAGCTCCGTGTGCTGGCTTCTCAAAGGCTAGTTGCCAGGTAACATCAGTGCACTGGTGTCTATGTGCGGTGGGCTCCCGTGTAGGGTGGCTGTTCTACATAGGTACATACCTCATCTATCATTTGGAAACATTAACCATGGAGTTATGTGGGTCCTCTAAATGCTGACAGCATCAATCCCTAACAGTTTTTAATATCAGTATTAACTTCATTAAAAAAGAAAAAAACAAAACCCCACCACCTGACTATTAGGAAGCTGTCAGGCTGATGGGAAATGCAAGTTCTCTACAATCCTATTTTTCACTTGAAAGCTTGAATTTTTGATTGGCATTAAATACTGTCAGTTACTTCCAATGAAATGACAGGCTCACTTCATTCATTCTCAAGGAAGTATCTTTTGGGTTTCTGAATAACCAGACTTTGTCTTGTAGGGGTTTTTTTTTTTTTTTTTTTTTTTGACAGGGTTTCACTGTGGAGCCCTGGAACTCACTATGCAAAACAAGCTTTAATCCTCTTCCTTCTGTCCTAAAGAATGATGGGATTACAGTTGTGCACAACAACTCCCAGCTGTGCATTTTGTTCCTTCAAGTAAAACTAGCATTTCATTGAGAAAGTGGCTGCTCAGCCCAGGACAACAGTCACACGGAGCGTCTGTTACACAGAGGATTAGTATAGGATTGATAACATCATCATCCTGCATCAAGACCTCACATGAGGGGCTGGAAAGATGGCTCAGGAGTTATGAGTTCTTACAGTTTTTGCAGAGGACCCAGGTCTGATTCCCAGCACCCACATGGTAGTTCACAACTGTCTGTTACTCTGGTTCTAGGGATCCGACACTACCTTCTAGCCTCTGCAGGCACTTAACCACACATGGTGCATATACACACATGCAAGTAAAACACTCACACGCATAAAACAAAAATCACTAAAATTATTTATGGAGGCTGGAGAGATGGCTCAGCACTAGGTGCTTTTTCAGAGGACCCAGGTTTGATTCCTAGCACTCACACTGTAGTTCACAACCATCTGTAACTCCAATTCCAGGAGATCCCAGCATCCTCTTCTGGCCTCTGCGGGCTCTAGGCATGTATGTGGTGTATACACATACATGCAGGCAAAACACTCAAACACATAAAATAAGAAATTAATAAATCTAAAGAAATAAAATAAAGACCTCACATGAAACTAGCATCAGAAACAAAACCAAACTAGGAGTCAATGTTCGGAATGCCTCTTTGTCAATAGGGTGCCGACCCCTGCGTTCATGCGGAAGGTCCTACTGGCCCACCCGCACTGCCTTTTGCACCAGCAGTGCTAATGTAAAGACTGAAAAAACCAGGTAATGATTTAGGATTCACCTGAAGATCTGCTTGGGGCTGGTGAGATGGCTCAGCCAATAAAGGTGTATGCTGCCAAATCTTAACAATCAAGGCTGATGACTTGAGTTTAAAGCTGAGACCCATACTGTAGGAAAGAGAGCTGACTCCCACAAATTGTCCTCTGATTTTCAGACATACACTGTGGCACGTGTACACGCATATGTGCAGGCATGCACATGTCCACGCATGCGCACCAAGTGTAATAAAGACAAAGAATCTGCTCATGAGCAATTGCAAAGGACTATGGGTCAAACTTAGAAAACACATTTTTCTTTTACATTTTCATATATTTTGAAGTCCTGCAATCAAATATGGAATCCAGGGCCTTGCACATTCTAGGCAAACCTTTTATTTATGAATGCACACTCACTTGAAGCACACTTATGCAAAGGCACTGGGAAATATCACAGTAGCAGTTGGGTAACAGTTGCCGGAAGAGTACATCGTCCCCAGGACTGTCAGTCATTACTGAGCATCCACATCGTTTTGCATCCCTCCAGGCCGGAGCAGAAAGCGTGGGGATGGTGTCTGGGAGAGGGTTGGACCACAGAGGGACAAAGCAGCTTGAAGTTGGTCATCTAATGAATGAATGAATGAATGACCTTCCTGTGGATAATGAAGTTGTAAAATGACTTGATTTTAGTCAGCACATTAGCAAAAGACCTATACAGTTAAAAATTCCCAGGTCCCCCAAAGAGACAGTTGGTGAGAACTTTTAACATTGTGCTTAACTGAAAGCGTGGTATGGATTTGCCTGAGGAGCTTCACAAGGCCTTTCTCTTCCTGATTACAACTTCATCAGTTAGAGCTGGACGATTCCCCTGACAGAGCGTTCTAAACGCATCAGGCACTGAACAGACCGTGATGTGTTAAGGTCCCTGCTCTAGAAATCCTCTGCCCCATGGAGAACAGCCAACCGCCTCCTAGAGCTGGAGAGTCACCCCGACTTCGTGTGAGTGGTTTTCTAATAAAGTATTTCATGTCTGTGGCAGTGGACATGATGCAAAGGTTTCCTTTCTGCCTTCTATGGAAAGACTAGGTAAGCTAAGAACCAGGGTGATGACCTGATTCAGTCCTGGGATCCACACTGTGGAAGGGGAGAGCTGACTTCCCGTGTGCTGTAATGTGTGTGTGTGTGTGTGTGTGTGTGTGTGTGTGTGTGCTGTAATGTGTGTATGTGTGTGCTGTAATGTGTGTATGTGTGTATGTGTGTGTATGTATAAAGTTATATATATAGCAATCTCACAGAATAATGTGTCTCCTTATGGCTTTGCAAACACACTCAATCTTACTCATCTTCCTGTTTCCCTCTGTATTACCCTCCTCCACTCCATTCCCCCCCACCTCCCCCTCATAGCACCTATGTCCTTCTCTCCTCCTCTCTAAGCTCCCTGCAACGGTCTCTACTTCCCTGGCTTCTGTGATCACTCGGGGTTATATTAGTCAAATCTGAATGTCCTTATACTTGTTGACTAGCTCCTGGCCGTGATTATATTTGAGGTGGTGGGGTCTCACTCTGTGGCTCAGGCTGGTCTTGAACTCGTGCTAACCTGCTTGCCTCGGCTTCTCAAGCATTAGGAGTACAGGCCTGAGCCTGCCGTGTCCAGCGGAGACCTTCATTTTACAGAGGAGACAAGTTCAAGGTCCAGCTGGTTTCCACCTGTCTCCAGTGAGGCTGAGAGCACTCCTGTGGCTGACTAGACTCAAGAAGTAGCAAGCCTTAATCCAGACCCCATCGCGTGGACTCATGTTGGGGTTACGGAGCTGTTCTGCTGCAATTTGCCAAGAACCTGGCTTCTATCTCCTGGATTTTATTATGGTTTTGGTCTGATGGAGAAGAGTAGCCAGCCAGCCAGCCTGCCAGAGCCTCCCCTTTGGCTGTGAATACCTTTGTTCCTGTGGGTTGCTCTGATAGGTCCGAGTCCTTTTCTGGAGCTTTCTGCTTGTCCACCTTTTCTTTAGGGTATTGATGTCCAGGGACACTGAACTCATACCTCCAGCAGAACAGCATGTAGCCAGCCTCCCCAGCCTGCCACAGCCTGCCGCATCCCACGGAGGCTCTGATTGAGTATTACCTGTCTCTTTGGCTGCCTCCACGGCCTCTTATTCTTTTAGGGCCTCAGTTAATGTCTGCCATGTGTGAAACATGAAAACGGAGCCGTAGCTGCTGGAATTGGATACTTGGGTTTTTGAGGCCACTGCACTCTTATCATACAGGCCCATCAGCTTCTTTAGTTACAGAGGTTTAAAAAAAAAAACAAAACAACAAAAAACAAAGCAAAAACCTCCACCCTAGGGGCTTGTCAGTGGGCGGGTAGATGGGTGTGGGGAACCAGAGATCAGGGCGTGTACCTATGGGCTGTGAAAGAAGATATTGTAACTAAAGCTTGGGCCAGTGTCCGCAGGGCTATGGCCTTTCAGGTGCTGGCGGGCGTCCCTTTGCAGCTCAGCCCTGACACATTGTGACAGCTCTACTGTTTTTTCTTTCCTCTGTCCTTTGGGGACTTGTGATCCCATATTTCAGGAGACCTGGGAAAGGAGTCGATGCTCAGCAGGCCATCTGCCTTTTTTTATCTAAAAGGGAAGGGTTCCAAGGGTCACCACTACCAGTGGGCTCAGCCCAGCCCAGGGCTCACCCAAGCAGGGAGCTGGGCTCCCTCGGGAGAGTGTCATGAGCCTGTGGGAAATAGAAAAGTGGAATGAACCCATGGCAGGTGGTTCCCTGTTTCCCAAGAGAAGCAGAAACCTAGACGAAAGCATGAAGACTGTTGGTTTTCTATCTAAGGAAGGTTGAACATTAGCGATCGCAGCCGGTTCTTTTGTAATCATTAGAGTTAAATGAGGTCTCGCATTAGCTCCTAGAGAGACCTGAGGCCTGTTTGTCCTGGTTGCTTCTCTCTCAAGTGCGTAGAACCGCCAGCTTCTCTGTACTCTTTCAATCAGCCCCGTTTCTCACCCTGTTACAGAGTACCAACGTGTGTGTATCAGTTTCCTCTTGCTTAATAAAGTGTAACATTGATGGAAGGAACTCAGAGTGGACAAGGTCGTCATAATCATCTGTGACTTCCTACTATGTGGGGATAAACCCGGTACTCAGTAGGTGTGGGCAGGCTATGACTATTAGGTATTTGGATGCCTGAATGAGTACAGCCAAATTTCCTGGCCAGGAAAAGTGCAGAGTGTCAGCACTGTTCTTATTTTTATTGCCCCCCAGGGTATAGGTGCATGCCAGCTCACAGCAGACGTCGCAGTTTCTAGAAGCTGTGTATTATCCAAATGCCAGCCGAGTTCAGGTGGTCCTGCTTCTGAGACATGCATGCACTTTCTTACCATGTAATGGTTCCGTGTCCGGGATTCCAGCCCCATAAGACCCTCCCTTAGTGGGAAGATTAGAAGTGAAAGCCTTTGCCCAAGGTTAGATTTTATAGACCATCACTTTGGGCTGGGAGATGGCACGGGCACTCCTTGAGTTTCCTCTTATACATGTGGCTGGGTTTCAAAGGGTCCATGAGGACCACGGCTCAGACTTGGAAACTGTCAATACAGAATTTTACTACAGGCTGCTGGAGACGTGTGTTAGAAGCCGTTCTCCTGGGGTTCTAGACCATTATTAGATGCTAGCTTTTAAATGATTAAACTTAAGAATGTGTCTTGTCGATTACAAGGAGTAAATGCCTACTTATACTAGGGCAAGCAGAATTCATTTAAGGATGCCCAGCGTGGTTTATGGGTACAGGGGCAGGTCACGGTGCCAGACTGTGGGGATGTCTCCTGGCACAGAGGGAGGATGGAGCCCTATTGGCCTGGAGCCTGCTGGCTTCTGCCTGTTTGTCAGCCTCATTCTTTGCTACAGCAGCACTTGGATTTTCTCCTAAGGTCTAAAGTGGCAATACTGGGTCTTGAGTAGCCTGACGCCAAGTTCAAGTGCTAACAGACATGAGTCTCAGTTCAGGTTCCTTAGAGAGAGGGGGCGGGGGGGGGGGGATGTTAGTTCAGGATAAGGATGCCTCCCTTGATCCAATGAATGCATCCCACACAGGAGGAGCCAGAGTAATGAATGGGGCCTGTGGAGTTGTGGTAAGAATCCGCAGTGTGGAAGCTGTTTCAGGAGTCTGGAAACGGTTCACCAGGGCTACCCGGCTCCACATGAGCCGCTGTCTAGTTCTTGTCGATGTTTTCCCTCTGTTTCTTCCCGGGAAGCTCTGAGCATCTCCCCAAGGCTCATCTCAGGGGACTCGTCTGTGAGTGTGAAGTAGACTCTTTAGTGAGGCGTGGGCTCTGCAGATGGCCCGAGAGGTCTCTGCTGCAGGGTGTCTAGACAGTAAGTCTGCCAAAGTGGCGGAACTTCCACGGACAGAGCCAGAGCAAGCAGAAGGGAGAACAAGGAACATGAAGCTCATGCTGGAGGGAAATGGAAATGCGTGGACTTGTGATGGGAATGGTGCTCTAGGTTGTTCTCCTGCAGTTGAGATAGTTTTTATCTGGCCAGTTATATTTCAGCAATGGGCTCTTAGAATCTTCTCAGATGTTTTAGTCTGTGGTTAGATGGCTGTTCACTGTTGCCCCCTACCAGTTTACAGAGAAGAGAACATAACAGCTGGGACCTTAGACTGTACAAACTAGTCAAGTCCCCTGGTGCAAGGAGGATGGATGCCTTACCGTACACAATTGAAACCCTTCTTATTTAGTACAGCAGATCTCTCCGCACCTTCTGCTGTGGCTTAACTGTTTTGATAATTTGATCATACTCTTCATCCATTTCTGCTTGCTGCCAACATCAGCGACGGGTACCGCCTTCATAACCCATCCTTGTATAATCCTATAATCTGGTCATTTCATTCAGAAAAGGAGTCTGTGTTCCCTCCTGACTCTCTTTTTCAGCAAATGCTGAGGAATTCCCCTACAGAAACTGCACTAGTAAGCTTTGTATTGCTGCAATAAATGCCAGGTACTAAAGCAAACTGCTTTTGGGGAGGAAAGGGTTTCTTTCAGTTTGCAGGTTGTAGTTCACTGGGGAAGTCAGGCAGGTGCTCAAGGCAGGAACCCAGAAGCAGGAACTGAAGCAGAGGCCAAGGAGGAACACTGCTTACGGGCTTGTGCCCCGTGGATCGCTCGACCTTTCTTTCATACAGCTCAAGCCCTCCTGCCTTGGGATAGCATGACCTACAATAGGGTGGGCCCTCCTACATCAACTAGCAACTAAGATAATGCCTTACAGACAGGGCTGCAGGCCAATCTGATCTAGACAACCCCTCAACTGAGCTTCCCTCTTCCCAGCTGAATCCGGACCGTGTCAAGTTGACAGTTGAAGCTATGACTGAAACAGAACATGGAAAATACTTGGAAATGAACACGTTAAGGCAGTATCTAGTCTCTGTAGATCACTGTGGGTTTTGCATTGGTGGTGGACCACATCACTAACCAGATGCTGGCCCTCTAAGTGTCCTCAGTTGCTACGGTCTCTCTGTGTATCTGTCTGTCTACCGATCCATATCATCACAGCATCTGCGTGATTGGTTGTCCTTTATGCCGAGTTAGGAAGCTACAATGTCTGATACAGATGGATTCTTTGTGACTCAGCTAGTAAGGATTACCCATGAACATATGAAACCCACCTTCAACACTTCTGTCTCAACATACAGTTCCTTCAGTGAAATGGTGTCAGCTATTTTTTCCAGAGAGTTGTTGGCCAGGGTTGTGGGGATGGGCACTTGTGTGCCTCTCTGGAGTTCCTTTTCATCTTCAAAGAGAGGTATTGGCCCACTGCTTCCCAATAAATCAGGACTCAAGGTTGACAGATTCAGTTGTCTTTTGCCGTAAGTCACAAACTTACAAACCTACCTCAGTGGGCTGAGTAATGAATTCTGTAAGCTAAGCTCCCTTCAGGACTCCGCGTCCTCCTTTCCTGTATATACACGCTGCCTAGAAGCAGTAGCGGGTACTTCGTAAGTGTTGTTGTTTGTCCATTCATGGACGGATGAGAGGTGCACGTTCTGAACTGGCTTTGTAGGGCACAACCTGTGTTTTGTAGACAGGTGGAGCCCGGCAGCTGCCATTTAGATTCTATTGTGAAGATGGAAAATTGAGAGCTGTCTTATAAATTGCGTATTCAGGTCTTGGACCAGATGGGTCTCAGGTCTCCTCTCCAGGACAGTGGCTCGCACAAGACTGGGCTGCTCTCTTCTGGCACATCTGCCCTTAGGACCGCCTACTTGCCTAATCAGTTTAAGCTCTTCCCTCTTAGGCCACTAATCCTATTTCCCCAGCTGAGAGGCAGCAGGATGATAGTAACCTTGTCCCACAGCCACTAAAAGATGCTATTGCCGCCCACACACAAAAACACATTCTGTCTTTTTCCCTGCAAAAGGATGATTAAGCAGAAATTAATATTCATTTATACCTTTTATGTTTCCGTGATATTTCTTCATGTCTTGTAATGTAGTCAGGGGAGAAACAGGGTTTTTATTATTATTATTATTGTAACCATCGCTGATTATATTCTATTGATTTTCAGCATCATAACCACAGGAGGCTTGCTTTCTCATGCTTGCTCACATCTTACCAGCGCATTATGAGCCCTAGTTGCAAGAGGAGAAGAAAACAGTGAAAATGGAAATGGTCTTTGGTTGTGGTATTTTCCAAATAAACAACCAGATTAATTTGAGGAGAATGTGTATGTCATGGTATTTGCTCACCACAGTCCTGTCCAGATTCCTGCAGGTCAAACTTTCTTATTGATTTTATTTCTCTTTAGTTTACCGGGTAGAGAAAGGGCCGCACAGAGACTGAGCCCATCATAATCCACTTATAAACAGGCAGCAAAGCCAGATGCTTTTCAGTCCTGCTGTATGTGGTAATGAAAGCCCAGGAGGTGCTAATGAGAGGGAGGCAGGGAGATGTTTCTTCAGTCAGGGAGATTTAACTGGAGCCTTCCTAGGCTCCTCAGAGCTGAAAGCAGAAGCTGCCTGTCCAGCCATGGGCTTCCCTATGTGCCCTACTTTTGTGGAAGGGTTTTGAATTTCTGCTAGACGCCTGTCTCTTAGAGAGTGTGAGGCATGCAGCCTGTCATTCTCAGAACTTCCTGTGTGTAGCATCTTACCCCATGCTTGTGGCTCCCAAAATTTTGTCCCCAGCTTCTGAAGATAAGACCCTAGGGACTCACCTTAACAATTGAAGAAGAGTCTTTGCATGTTAAATCCACCCATTGCCCACTTTTTAAATAATAGCCCCAATACTAGAAGCCTTCTTTATGTCTGTTTGTAGGCAAAACGATTCGGACACAATTAGTCCTATATATTGATGAGGCAGACAGATGAATACGAAACGTGCTCATGCAAACACACCCTGTCATTCATCAGAGAGGAAATCACATTCCCAGTATGATTACAGCGATTAAAAAAAAACAAAAAACTTTTGCACAGGAGGAACCGGAAAGCCATGAAACGACGGAAGGCTTTTTAGTTTTGTTGTTTCTATTTTGTTGTGATCTATTTTTCTGAATCGATGTATGTGTTTTTTTAAGCCAAATGATCTCACATCATTTATTGTTAACCTGATGAGAAACATAAGGGTCCTCAAACGATGACTGAATGTTTCAGAACTATACTCTTACTATGATTCAAAACAGTTACAAAATTACAGTTATGAAGTAACAAAAATAATTTTATGATGGGGAGTCACTGCAACATGAGGAGCTGTATCCAAGGGTCGCAGCGTTAGGAAGGTTGAGAGCCACTGGACCACAGTATATAATGTGCTATCTTGGAAGAGAGACTCTGGCTTAAGCCAGAGTAATAAGACAGTGGAGTTATAGGAGCTGAGTTGCCTGGTAAGCCACTCTTCCTGGTGAACCTCAGAGTGGAGAAACAGTAACAAGAATTATAGAGCCTAATGACATTAATTAGAATTATACAACTCTAATCTAATTATCTTTTGTTTTGGTCTCTCTCATTTAATACTCCACAATATGTAATGAATCTCTTGAGCAGTTTGCAAAAAAGAAATAGAGGAAAACGTAGTTGATGGTATTAAGCAAGGGTCTGTTTATACGAGAAGTGCAGACAGAGCTTTAAGGCCAGAAGGTGTCTTGGTGTTGGGTTGGGACTGGTGGCGTTGAGGCTTTTCCTGTACAAGGAAATATACATTTAAAACATGGTTTGAGGGATGAGTTTTCATGGTTCTTTCCAGGAGGACGAAGGAACTCTACCATCAGAGAAGAGTCCAGGCCATTTTGGGTATTAGTTGGATTGAATTACTTTCCTCACAGATGATTTGTATTAATGGCTGCAAATGATATAATTCCTTTCTTAAAGATTCAAAAATAAAGCTCATGTGATATTGAGAACACACACACACACACTGCTGTCTTGTTCTTTGCCATACAATTCATGACACTACAATGTTTTTTTGTTCATTCATTCACTCATCAACATAAGACCTCACCACAGTACCTTTTTTATTTATCATTTAAATTTAGTATTTGTATTCCCAGAGTGAGGGGTATCCTGCCTGCGCTCTGATGATTTCAAAGTTTCTTTATGGCTGATCCATTCAGTGATTACAGTCCCAGTGGCCCCTCCCACAACGAAGGCATCTCACATTTTGTTGGTTTCCATTGGTACTTGCATGGTGTCAATCTTGAAGTTTTACAGCAATCTGATAGGCCATTAGGGTGAGACTACCGTTGAACATCTCACACACAAACATTCTGAGAAGGAAGAATCTCACTTTGGAGAATGAGGAAACAAGCCTAAAATTTGTCACAGGTTAATTATGACTTATGATAAACATAGTCCTTTTTTTCCTCTTCTGGTTTCATTGCTTTTTCTTTTTCTGTTTAGCTGAACTCACCTTGAAACCAATATGGAAATCCAGTATAAGAATTTTTATTCTTCTAAAAATTCATCGTTCCCCAGACAAACATGTTCAGAGCCAACAAATTAAAAAAAAATGTGAATTTATGTCACTTGAATTTTTTTTTTTTTTAACATTTATGTGTGTGCCTTTCCTGGATGAGCCATTTCACCAGTCTCTAAATATCTGCGTTTAGGTGAAGAGCAAGCTAAGATTGTTCTCAACAATGAACTTTCCAGAAAATTCTTGAGTGGCAGCAACTTCCATCACGAACAGCCCACGGCTTGCTTTACTTTAACTCTCTGAAGACTTAATTTCTCAGAATGATTAGTTCACAAATGAGTTTGCAAGCCTGCTGCAGGTTCCTTTTAAAAAATGTTATCATGGCTGGGAGTGGCAGAACATGTCTGTAATCCCAGCACTCAGGGGCTGGAGGAATGGGACGATTTGATGCCAGCCTGGTGTGCATAGTGCGTTACCAACCAGGCCTGTACAGTGAGACGCTATCTGAAACAAGCCAATAAACCAAACCAAAATCCCAAAATTCTTAGTTTCCTGTACCTTTAGCCCTGGATTTGATACTCAGAAAACTGGCTCCTTTGTCTCCTCAGGAACATATCACCTCTTATGATAGCAGAGCCTTTCAAGAGATGGGGACTTGACTAGATTAAGACCGCCTCTCATTCACAGACGATTCTAGCCTAGCTAGCGACATGGGTCTGATACTCTGGACCTCACTGCCAATTACAGAGACCCAGTGGTTTTATTTGATAGAATACCTACGGCGAACAAGTTGAAGGATGCTGACAAATAACTCAGGAAATTGTGTCCCAAACGCAAATAACTCACTCTAGGCTAACACCAGAAATATTTCAGATTTTTTTTTTTTTTTGGCTTTACTTGAATAGTTGGGAACAGAAAACACATTATAGAAATATTTATAGTAAGCACAGACTTGCACATAAAATCAAAGTACTTTGACCGAACTTGCTGCCGTTCCTCTTTAAACAACTGGCATAAATAACTGTTTCTTGTATTTCTGACCATTTAACTCTTACCAAGTCATGCATATTGTGTAAATGTCTTGCAGGCAGCTTAGTTTATTTTGTTGTTCTTGTTGCTGCTGTTTTCTTTTATTAACCACTTAAATCTCATCTCCGGACTAAAAGTAATAGCAATAATGACCAGGGCATCTTTGAGTACATCTTTTGAGTACAGTACGATCACGAGGGGTAATTTGTAGTGATGTATAGATGGGGAATTTACACATTACTTTCAAAGAGCAGGAAAAGCATTGTTTTAATATGGCATCTCCACCGCAACACAACTGGGCCTGATCACGAAGACCCCGAAGCGTGTTCTGTTTTGCAGGACTGGGAGTCAGAGAGGAAGCTGCCGTGGCTGAAGCATTCAGCTATCCCTGTGACTGTGTGAGGCTGGCTGAGGTGTGAGCGTGGGTTTGGAAATGATGTCAAGAAGCAGGGCCACACCCAGTGACTGGCTCAGTCCTCAGAGCAGGGTGCTGAAGGATGTTTGAGCAGCATTTCTGTCTGTGGGTCTCGGTAGCGATAATGAAAGTACTTAGCGTGTTAGTGTAGGGGTTGCCACAGTAACCTCTGATGCATGTATGCCAGGCATGGCCCTCCTCTGGGAAGCTCCCCCTGTTCTCTGCTTGAATCAGAGGTTTCTGGGGGTCTTGGATTGGAAGAAATCCTCCCTGGGACAAGGAGCTATCCCATGTGTGTTTGGGGCTGCTGGGAATGGGGTGATAGCCAGGAGCGCTCCCCTTAAGCAGGAGAGGAGCTGCGAGCAGGAGGAGGGAAGGAGTGGGCCTTACCTGTAGCATCTTTCCCTGCACACATCGTATTTGTGAGAAGCTAGGTCTGCAAGCTCACACTTGTATATCACAGCTGCTTGGCTCCTCTAGCACCAGGTCAAATCTGGGTGTCCTAAGTAGCCAAGCTGGAGAATGGTCAGCTCCAAAGATGCTTAGGAGAGAAGAAGCCCCCCTTCCCCCAAGAGGAAGATTTAAGGAGTGTAAAGGAGCAGTTTTGTCACTACTGTCTCTTCCTCCTGAACCCCACCCCCAGTTGAAGGAATTTAAGACACAGTCACCTTTTCCACAGAGTGTGTAGCGTAGCCAGCCTAGCCTCAAGCTCCTTGTCCTCCTGCTCCAGTCTGGAGTTCCCACGTGTACCAAGATAATCCTTGTCGGTCCCTTTGTGTGTGTGTTGTATGTATGTCTGCATACGTGTGTGGGTGAACCTGTGGAGGCTGAGATCAACTTAGGATGTCTTCCTCTGTCAGTCTACACCTTATATTTTGGAGACAGTCTCTCATTGAATCTCAACCTCTTGGTATTTTGGCTGTACTGGATGGCCATCAGCCCACCAGGATCTACCTGTCTCTGACTTTCCCTGGCACTGTGGTTACAGGTACATGCTGCCACACCTGGTTTCTTACACGGGTGTTATTGATCTGAACTCCCCATCCTCATGCTTGTACCAGTGACTGTGCACTGAGCCATATCCCCAGCCTCTTGATTAACTCTGTGTACCTGCTGTAGTTTCTGGAATAAGTCCTGAATTATCGTACGTGCTCAAAGGAGGACAATCCTCCAGATAACGTAATTGATTTTATTCGATGTATATCCATCAAGCAAACAGACTTATAAATGTTTAATCCTGATTATCATAGCTTTCTTATTTAAGCAGCAGTATAAAATGCACACTGAAGCCTTCCATACATGATTTATTCAACATTTAATGCTACCTGAACTGTGGCTTTTATTGTCATTGAGAACTGAGTGTTGACAGCAGTACAGCATTGAGTTTCTTTTCATTTGTTTGCCAAGTAGTTCGCTGTCATCTTTCCTGAGGGCCCCGAAAAATATAAATGGACATGTTTGTGTTATTAATTTTAAGTCCTCATCATGACCAGGATTCCCTGTACTTTGGAAGTACGCTTTACCCTTAAGATTTTTAGTAACTGTAAGTCTGCCACCGAACCCATGCGTTCAGGTGCCTTCCCAGTAGAAAAGCCTGGCGTCTGTGTTTGTCTGTGGCATTTAAGGTCACTTTCACATTCATGACCTTTTAGATGTCCACACAGATCATCTTTTCGTGTGCATTATTCATGATGGAATGTATTGTTTTTTAATGGAAAAAGTTCCTTCGGGAGTCAAAAATTTCATAAGTGCTTCAATAAATACAAAAAAGCCTGCGACTGGTAGGGATGTATATTAAAAGGGAAATTTAATCACTCCTCCGCCCTTCCCTTCCTCCCTCCCCCCTTCCTTTCTCCCTCCCTTCCTCCCTTCCTCCCTTCCCACCCATCCTTTTATCTCTCCTGTGATGGTTTGAATAAGCATGGCCCCCATAGGCTCCTGTATTTGAGTGCGTGGTTCCCATTGGAGGGAGAATTTGGGAAGGATTGGGAGTGTGTCACTGTTGGAAGAGGTGTGTGACGGGGGTGGGCTTCCAGAAGTTTTAAAAGCCCCTGGTTGTGTTTCAAGATGGGAGCTCTCAGCTATGGCGCCATTGCTATGCTTGGCTACCTGCTGCCACGCCCTTCACCATGATGGTCATGGACTCTAACCCTCTGAAAGTGTAGCCCCAGATAAACTCTTTTCCGTAGGTGGCATTGATCATGGTGTCCCATCACAGTGATAGAAAACTAACTAAGACATCTCTTTTTCTTCTCTTTCCTCACTCTCCCTGTCTCTTCAACCTTGCTCAAACTAGGCTACGTCCTCAGCAATAAGTAACTTGGTTCTCTTCATAACTTTTCAGCGAGCCTTTTCACAGGGATACACATCTGACTAGCTCCTTAAAAATCAATGGCCAGGTTTGTAAATACAGCCAAGTACATGGTAAAGTACTTGTCTATAGGGTGCCCAAGCTAACCAAAACATGACTCAAAACCTGCCTCTGGGTTTGTATTTCAGCTCTGGTACCCACACTTGGAGACAGATTGGCCCTGCTCCACTCCTCTCCTGTCCTCCCCACCTCTCTTTTATTTTGAGACATGGTCCC
Source organism: Cricetomys ansorgei (assembly GCA_026225945.1). Taxonomy (NCBI): domain Eukaryota; kingdom Metazoa; phylum Chordata; class Mammalia; order Rodentia; family Nesomyidae; genus Cricetomys; species Cricetomys ansorgei. Next base: position 6,396,166 of record JAMJFZ010001881.1, read on the forward strand.
ACTATATAGCCCTGGATAGCCTGGAACTGGCTATGAAGAGTAGGCTAGCCTGGAAATTACAGGGCTCCTCCTGTGTCTGCCTCTAAAGTGCTAGGATTACAGGCATGCACCACTACCCTGGCTCTAAGCCCCACCTCCTTCTTTTCTCTGCAGTAGTTCCTGAGGAATGCCAGGCAAGCCTTCTACTATTGAGCTACAGCCCCAGCTCCAGTTTCTTTTCAGTAGATACAATAAACGTTAGAATACTGAACTCGGAAGAGTTTCCAATCGGCCCTTAAAACTGATTTGAACATATGCATGAGTCATAGGAACTTTTCCAAAGTTAAATAATGGCCAGTAGTCTGAAAGATAGAAATGGGCAAGAGAAGAGAGAACCAGAGACCCATCACTCCCAGGCCCTCTGCTTTAGTAGCAGATGCTGTGCCAGCTCACCATAGATGACAAAGAGGCATATTCATACATGCAAACTCTTCCAGACCTCAGAAGAGGGAACCACTATCATGGCAAGTGCCATACTCAGTTGACAGTGGAACCCTGAGCGTCTGAGCTCAGGTGTTTTTATGCTCCAGAACTCCTCAGGTGTTCTATTGATAGCACATGCAGATCATTAGCAATCAGACATCCCCCTCCCCCAACATAAATCCAACACCTGAAGACAATACAAAATGCCAAGACCTAGGCATCCCCTCACCCAACAGTGCAGAAAATTATTTTATACACAACTAAAAATAAACTTCTACAACAATCTTCACTTTGGGTGGAAAAGTGAACTGGCCAGGAATTACCTGCCCTGTCGGCAATTTCCTTAAAAAAAAAGAGGATAAACTCTTATATGTGTCCCTTGTAGAATGCAGAAATTGCTACTGACTCCAATAATTTAATATGAAAACAGAAGATACCCACCAATTACCAAAGTCAGTCTTTAAAATAGAACCTCCTAGTGAGCAAAATTTTAAATTATTCCCTAAATCGTTAAATGATTTGAGAGGCGCATTTGGAGTTTTTATTCCAGGTTGGTCTTTATATAACCATCATTTCCGTGTCAAAGTGATCTGTTCAGAATACCCTCTCCCCTCCTCCTGTTTCCAGGTAATTATGTTGTCAGGACGAAAGGAAAACCTTTTGAAAACATTGCTTTCAAGGTGCCAGAAGCAGAGCATTCATAACTGGCTGCAATTTGCAAACAGTTTGGGAGTTTGATAAGTTTTTAACAGGACCATGTTGAGTTCATAGAATCTGAATTCTTTGAAGGAAACAAAAAGAGAACAAAAAGAAAGAAAGAAACCTGCTGTTCAGTCCCTCCACAGAACAACCCGGGCTACTGGCCAACAGTTTCCTGACTGGGAACCTGAGCTAAGCCCCTGGGCACAGGGTGGATAAAAGACTTAATAAAAGCTCCCATGGCAGGTGAAAAATTAGGGTCTGGAAGCCAGAGGCTGTTAACTAGGGATACAAGGGCAAGACAGGTACCCAGTGGAAGTTATAGCCATCTACAACAATAGTTAAAATGTGGAATTATAGAAATCTGAGGCTTAGCTATTTCTGAATATATATATATATATACATATATATATATATACATATATATACATATACATACACACACACACACACACACACACACACACACACATATATATATATATTCATTCACAGGTTTGTGAATAGAGCAAGTACATGGTAAAGTACTTGTCTATAGCATACCCAAACTAACCAAAACATGACTCAAAACCTGCCTCTGGGTTTGTACTTCATATATACATACATACATATGAAGTACATGTATATATATCATACATGTACTATATATATACATATATATAGCTATACACATATATGAAGTACATGTATGTATATTTACATATATATGTATAGAGAGGGAGGTGTGTGTGTGTGTGTGTGTGTGTGTGTGTGACATTGAGAGTTTTCAGTCTCCCTCTATTTTATTTTTTTGAGGCAGGTTCTCCCACTGAACCTGGCTGGCTAGCAGGCTTCAGGGAGCCTCCTGTCCTCACCTCCCTAGCACTGGGGTGACAAATGTGCATTGTGTCTTTACACAGGTGCTGGGAGGCTAGAGAGATGGCTTGGTGGTTAAGTGTGAGCGAGGGGATCCTAATGTAGGCCCCCGTGCTTGTGGACCAAGGTCTTTACCAACTGAAGCATCTCCCCAGTCCTTCTTTCTGAATTCTTTAACTGAGTTTGCCGTTAGATTCTAAAAGCCGTCACTGTAAGAAGCGGGATATAGAAGCTCCCCAAGGTCTGATTCTTTCCCACCTCATTTTACCCTCCCTACTGAAGGGCTGATTAGGTCAAATGAAAGTAGCCCTGCTGTGGGCAACACAAGGGTACCTGGTTTCACAAGGCCAAGTTTATATCTGGGATATGCCCTGCTGACCTCAGGGCTCAGGGCACAGGGCACATTTTTACCTTTCAACTTAAGTGGATGCTTCTTTTGCTAAATACGAAACAGAGCCAGTTTATAAGACAGAACGCACAAGCCTGATACACACGTGAAAGGCCGTCTTAGATTTCTGTTGCCACGATGAAGCACCATGACCGAAAGCAACTCACACCTCCATATAATAGTGCATCGTTGAAAGCAATTAGGGCAGGAACTCAAAACAGGGCAGGTACTGGAGGCAGGAGCTGATGCAGAGGCCATGGAGGAGCGTTGCCTGTTCATTGTGGATCGCTCAGCCTGCTTCTTTATAGAACTCAGGCCTAGGGGTGGCACCACCCACAATGGGCTGGGCCCTCCCACATCACTAATTAAGACAATGCCCTACAACCTGGCTTATAACCCTTTCCTAGTGGAGACAATTTCTCAATTGAGGTTCCCTCCCCTCAGATAACTATTTCTTCTGTCAAGTTGACATAAAACGAGCCAGCACAGGCCTTTATGTAAAACAGGTATTCAGTAAGCTCTGTTCCCGCTAATCTTAAACAAGTACCTAAAGGAATCAGAATTCCGTGTTTCTAAGGCACCCTCCAGGACTTAGAATACAGGACAATGGCACTGTCCTGAGAGGAACTCACCAGGTTGTGCGGTCACCTAGCAAAATAAACTCAGAAATCCCCTCAGTGACACTGGACCAGTGGCTTCTGTCAGGACTGAGGGCCACGGAACTCCCAAGTGCCGTCCATTCTTGGTTCCTGCAGAATTATCCTGTGTATTTTGAGTTATACTACTGGAGCTCACTGTGCATTTCCAAACACTGGTCTCAGTTGCTGGCTCTTCCTCTAACTTCCGGGCCAGAGTGCATCTCTTAACGTATAGTTCATATTTCTTGCTCATGGTACAAAGGATTCACCTTGAGCTGTGGGGAGATGCCTACGGATACAGCATCAGACGTAAGCTTCGCACAAACTCAGTTTTCCACAAATGCAAGATTTGGGGATTCATTTTGAGTTTCTTGGTTTAGTTGGCTTTGGAGTATGTAGGCAGATGGAGGTCCGACTGAGCATTGCTCTCTAGCCTGACTGAAAACATCTGCTCCAGGAAAAGTCTGAGCATCTCCGGGATTCAGTTTCTAAGTGTGTTAGCTCAGGGGTTTGTTTGGTTCCATGATTCTTGAGCCTCTTTTCCCCGCAAACATTTTCTAGCTGGTTCATTTTACTCCCAACTGGCATGCTCTTCTGGAATGGCTGTAGAAGGACTGCTCATCCAGAGCCTTGTTACATGTAATTCACGTGCTGGATTAGTCGGAAGTCCTGGTGAGCAAGGCTATAATGAGACACAGTAGGTGTGGGTTGTCTGTCAGTTTGATGTTGCAACACCTCTAAGGTCTGACTCCTCCTTTTCCTCTTCCTCCTCCTCCTCTTCCTCTTCCTCTTCTTCCTCCTCCTCCTCCTCTTCCTCCTCAGTGAATGGCAGTGACCACACCTACCTAACAGTGCTCAGGGAGCAAGATTCCCTGGTGTTTCCACAGGAGGGCCATGTGCAGCTGTCTGCAGGTTTGTCCCAAAGCAGCAAGAGAGATGGGATGTGGGTGGGAGATTTGGGCAGAACCCACAGACCTGCAGGTGCTTCCCTCTCTTCACACCCTCTTCTCATTTTAATTAACTCCCTGGATGCTGATGGGATTAAGGCAATGGATGCTGAGATAAAGGATTGATAAAATAGAAACATTTTAATGTGGGGCCTTGAGGTCCTCCCTTAACCCATAAACACCGACCCTGGCTACTTCATAATATCCATGAACTCATTTATGGAGCCATCCAGTCACCAACAATGTATCTGCTTTATAAAAATGTTTCCTGTCTGATGAATGGGGTGACAGCCCTCACCCCTTCATGCCTGACTTCCCTGTCCCTTCTCTGAGCATCTTCTGCTGCAGTAGTCAGGTTTCCCTGCTGCCTCTTGCAAATGCTCTCTGGCTCTCCCCACACAGCAGGACAGTCTCCCTACCCAGCACACCATAACCTGTCCGCATCACTGCGGAGGGACCAGTTAGATCCTGTCAGAGAGCACAGTTGTTTTCTCAGGCATCTTATTGCTAGAGGACATGCAGTTTATTATCCAAACCAGGACACTTTGTGAGCCAAGCAGGGAAGGACATTAGTAATTAAGCCTGGACAACAGACATGATCTGGGACTGACCCTGCAAACGTGGACATAGAGTTCTACTTGTCACCTGTTCTTGAGCAAAGCCTTTCTGACGATAAGGATGGCCTGGTATAACTTTTTGGCCGCTGTGATGACGTAGACACCACTGGTTCGTTGGGTGAAACAACAGATAAAGCAATTACCTGGCTAGGCTTTCCTCGGGGGCCATTCCGGCAAACAATCAGAGAGGCTAGCAGTTCCCAGTACTGAACGAGGCCCTTCAGATGATTGTGTGGTTCCCCCAGAAACTCTACAACATGCTATTACCTTCCCTGTTTGTTTCCTCAGACTGGGTCTTTCTAGATTCCCCCAGGTTGGCCTAGAACTCACAACCCTCCCACCTTAGGCTTCTGGGTGCTGGAATTAGAGATGTGTACCACCATATCTAGCTTCTCTATTTTTTCAAAATTGTGTGCATGTGCACGTCTGTGTGTGTGTGTGTGTGTGTGTGTGTAAACATCGGGTCAATGGTACTGGGGTCATTTCTGCAATCACTCTCCACCTTAGGGTAGGATCTCCTCTGAACCCGGAGTTCACTGATCTGTCTAGACTGAGTAGCCAGCTCCAGCCTCAGTCTCCCCCGCACTGGGATTACAGACGTGTGCCACCGCACTTGGATTTTCACGTAGGTGCTGGGAATAGAACTCAAGTTGTTATACTTGTGTGGTAAGCACTCTGGTGACTTAACCTCAGCCCCATAATTTGCCTATCTTTTCAATGAAGACATTGGAGCCTGAAGATTTAAGTAATTCACCAGGAGGGCAAATGTAAAGCCACCGAGCTTCAGGCTCAAGGCCAACATGGAAGCTGATGGCCCCTGCCTATATGAACAGTACAGGGAAAGTGGGCTGGGGTTGGTGGGTAATTGCACGGAAGGAGATCTACTTGTAAGTAGCCTCAAACATTTTCCCCTGAGAGTCTCAGGAGGGGATTATTTCCTGTTGACTTTCAACAAGAATATCAAACGCGTGCTTGTGTATGACGACAGAACGCAGAACAAGAGTGGAGCCGAAGGCTATGGATGGATTCGCTTACTTGTGTCATTGTTCTTTCCAGGCTCCCACACCTCTGGTAGAAAGAAGACATTTTAAACCCAGGACAAGTTCAGTTTAGCATTGTCAGAGAGGCAGAGTCCTCCCCTGACTCTCTGTCTGACTCACGCCACGGTCTCCTAGGAGGTCCAGCTAGCTTCAGAAAGACTTTTGTACTGAAATTCAGGTCGGCAGAGACATTTTGTCGTTGCTTTGTTTGGAGACAGGGCCTCACTCTGCCGTCTCAGACTGGCCTGGAACAGACCTGCCACATTTAACTAGTGACTCGGCATGCTGTTTCACCCCGTTCATTCCGGTTTCTGTCTGCAGAGACACGGGTGTTAATAGCCCCAGTCATGTGGTGTTGGATCATCCTAGGAATGGAACCAAGCACTGGATGCAAAGTCCCTAAGATAGGTCCTGCCCGAAGCAGCCCTGGAACCAGCTTGCCTGCTCCGCACTCACTGCCTTTTAAAGGCCACTGGATGATACATCATCGGAGAAAGGAAAGCACCGTCAGATGGCCCAATTCCTGTTTAATAATAAAGAACGGGATGCTTGATTTTCACTGTAAATGTGGAGAAGTGGGGGCGGCTAGGGGTGTAGACTAGGAAAATGTAGAGAGGCAAAAAGGTGTTGAAAAGGGCAGGCAGGGCACACATAAAGGAGCAAAGGCGCTATGGGAGGTGGAAGGTTACAGGGGGAAGGGCAGGGAGATGGGAGAAGATCCCTAAAAACAAATTCTGTTTGAAAATTCCGCAGAAACCTGATGTTGTATAAGCCGATTCAAAATTTTAAAATAAAAGCGATTCTTTAAAAATGTTTTAAAAATACATTTTTATTTTATGCGTATCAACATTTTGCTCACGTGTATGTCGGTATATCACACGTGTGGCTGCGGAGGTCAGATCCCCTGGAACTGGAGTCCCAGACAGCTGTGAGCCATCATGTGGGTGCTGGGAATTGGACCAGGGTCTTCTGGAAGAGCAGTTAGTGGTCTTGACCCTGAGCCATCTCTCCAGCCCCTAAACATGATTCTTGAGTGCACGGCAGTCCTCCGGAAAGTCCCTGCCTGAGGCTTAGCACACGATAAAGGATGGCTAGTACTTTTTATCCTTTTCCTACATTTCACTAAAAGTCAAATGTTTTCACCTTTTTTTGTATGTGTACTGTGTGTGTGTGTGTGTGTGTGTGTGTGTGTGTGTCTGCGTGCGCACGTGAATCAGAGGGTGGACCTGATGATGGAACTCAGGTGTCAGGCTGGATGGCAGGTGGCTTTACCCGCTGAGCCTCCTCAGCAGCCTTGTTCTGTGCTCTCACGACCAGGAAGTGGTCCTCCCGGGTCCCCAGCCACACAGTGTCTTTTTCAGAGACCCGTAAAGTCATACACCACGCACCGACCTTTCCAGAGATGCATTAGGGTATACATCAAAACAGCTACAGTATCTATGCGTGTTGTAAGGGTTTGGTGATTTTAATTTTTCTGAATTTTCTCCCAATCCCTCCTTGTTTCTTTGTTAACTGACAGATGATCCTGACGTTTCCTAAACCCAGGAAGGGTGATTAATTGGCATGGCTTTTGCAGCACAGGGCCTGAGATGGAGACGATTAAAATTAAGCCGGTTGCTACTACAGAGGAGACTCAGTTGAGGCCCCTTCTCCTGTTTTCATGATCTCTTCTCACCCTTGATCTGGGAGTTTGTCTCTGATGTGGGACACAGAGCCAGCCAGGGCTGAAGGTGTGGATGTCCGTGAGAGGCCAGATTAAAGGGTGCTCATGTTTTTAGTGTTGAATAACTATACTCCCTACCCTAGCAGCCCTTAGAGTCAGTAAAGAGAGCTAGCTGCCTGTGAGGAACGACTTTCCTTCCATAGGGTGAATGCTAGCCCTGCTGAGGCTGGGGGATGTCCTTGTTTAGCTAGAACAGTGTTGGTGGCACAGGTCGGTGGTCTTGGGATGGCTTTGCATTGTTTCCTGGCAGGATTTGCATTACACAAGCTTTTCTTCTGCCTGCCTTTTTCCCCATGGAAGTTTTCCATCCCTACCTCCTCAGCCACACCCCAACTTCCCCCACTTGACCTTAGAGCCTCAGCTCTCTGGTCCCCCTCTTCATCAGCTCTTGGCACTGAGTGGTGCGGAGTTCTGGCATAGCTCCTGCCTCCCTTCAAAGCTGTGATTGGGTGTTTTACTCCCAAGAGAGCATTTATTGAGGGCTAGCTCTGGCTCCTAGGCTTGCATCAGTCAGTTAAGGTTGATTTGTGTTACCCTGTCTCTGCTGCTCACGTGGGTGGCTTCTTGCTTACTGGTTACCATGGCACCAGTCCAGCCTAGAGGAGACTCTCCTATCTAATTTCCTCTCTCATCCTGTGATCCCCTCTGTACCTCACTGTCCCCACCTCCAGCCCCAATTAATTAAGCAAGCAAGCAAACAGGACTTGGTTGACCTTGTTAAAGGGCAACAGGATTCCCGCTCTGTGGGGAACCATAGGGGAGGGATGTAATGACATAATTACAACTGCCACTTTCCTGAGTGGCTGCTAAGTGCCTGGCACCTACCATGAGCATCTTTTATGCTGTTGAATCTTCACCACCCTCACAATGTGGTGCCTCAAGGGTGGGGATAGTTTATGGAGGTGTTTATGCTCTAAAGGGGAGAATTTAAGTCTCACCTGCATACTCAGGAGAGAATATCTGCTCAGAGGTACTGAGAGGACTGGGCACAGAGGTTCCTCCGCCAGCTTCTACTGTGTGTGTGTGTGTGTGTGTGTGCGTGTGTGCGTGCGTGCGTGCGTGTGTGTGTGTGTGTGTGTGTTATGTACTCATGTGTGTGGAGGCCAGACAGCAGTTTCAAGGGTCTCCTCTATTGCTCCCCACCTTACTTTGAAAAAGAATATCTCACTGAACGTGGATCTCACTGACGAGCTGGTTGGCTAGTGGGTTCTAGGGATCTGCTTGTCTTCCCCTCACATGCACCGCCACATCCGACTTTTACACAAACACTCAGAATCTGAACTCAGCCCCTCATGCTTTACCCACCAGCCTTTCTCCCCAGACTCCCTCCATCAGCCTTTGATGCTTCCAGTCTGTCTCCTTTCTTCAGAACTTGGTCCCAGTACCTGGTGGCTCCTTGGTAAAGCCATTTGAAGTCTAGAGAAAGCGTCCCACTCGTAGTGGCTTCTAGATGTCCTGTGTAAGCTGCGGGCTGTGTGTCTTTAGGGCTCTTGGGTGGGGCTGGGGGCAGTGTCTCTTCTCTACCATATTTGTAGCATCTCTGTTTCCTCTGGGTGCATTTTGCCATTCAGGTTATCTCCCAGGGAAATGCTAAAGTGGGGAATCATGGCAGGAAGAGATAAAGAAACAGTGGCTCAGGGAGACGATAGTGGAAATGTCACTGCTCTCGCCATCCCGGGCCAGCCCTGACAACAGGAGCCATAGAGCCCTAGCATGTTGTTTAATCCTTGTACGCTGGGGTCCCTTAGGCAGCTGTAGATAGGGATGCTGTTACCTGCCTAACATATTGAGCTCTAAAGATCCGCTGAGATCACAGTCATGAAGTGTCCCGCCCTTGGAGAACATGACTTATGATCTCAGCCAAGACTCCTGGGCTCATTCCATTCCTACTTACCAACTTATGTAGACTAGATATGGTGTTGTTACCAGCTCTCCTTGAGAGGTGTCTCCTGCACAGCAGCCCCAGCATGATGGGCTCACAGTTTCACAGGCCCCTCCTAAGTTGATGAAGGAAAATCACTAGCCTGGGGATCTACTCTCCAAGCCATCCTGAGATGCCTGCAGGCCTTCCTTCGGGTGTGAGCAGTTACTCCACACCACCCCCTTGGCTGCGTTTGGAGCTCTGGACTTCATGTTCTAGTCTAGCTCCCCAGGCCTGATGGACTGTCTGGGGCATTTGGAAGAGGGAAGGGAGTGCAGATGGCGTTGTACTTGCAGATCTGCACTCTGGGTTGTTGTGTCCACATAGCCTGACTGTGGGTACAGAGCAGGCTGCACCTGTGAACAAACCCCGAGGCGGAGAGACTGTAAATGGCAGCTGCTAGGGAGAAGTCCTGCTTGCTGGAGATAGAGAAGATGCTAGAGACCCTGGGGCCTGAGAGCCTAGACCCTGCTGAGTTGTAGGATTCCAGTTGTTTAGAGCACTCTTGGTCCTCTCACACTTTTGGACACTCCGGAAACTGAGGACAAGAAATAGGAATGTACCTGTGCCAAGTCCCTCGGGCTAAGGCGGAACCCAGGTACACCACTACCTGTTCTGTTAGGAGCAATTGTTAATGCTCTGTGTGGATAGGAAAAGGAAGGTAGGGAATCACTGGCAGACACACACAGTGTCCAACGGAAGGAAGGGTTCTCTTTTGATCATTTGTTTTGCGTTCTTTCACGTGTGCCAGTTTTTAAGGTAGCAGATTTGAGAGATATTCCCTAGACCACAAAACTCATCATTTTAAAGATTTAGTGGTCCAGAGTATATTCACAGAGTTGTGCAGCTATGGATGCCACCTAATTTAATTAATTAGGGTCTCACTAATTTAATTAATAAAGGGTCTCACTTTAGCTCAGGCTGGCCTGGAACTCGTGGCAATGCCCCTGCTTCAGTCTTCTAAGTGATGAAATGGCGGGCATGTACCACCACACCCAGCAATACTGTCTGATTTTACATTTTCATCACCTTGCATACAGCAACCCTTCCCATAGTCTCCTTCCTCTGGCCCTTGGCAGCCAGGAGTCTCCTCCGCTCTATCTCTGTGAACTAACCAATTCTAACGGTTAAATACAAGCGTGTTCTTACAGTGTGTGGTCCTTTGTGTCCGACTACTTTTGCTCAGCACAGTGTGTTTTCATCCACCTCATACCATGGAATCAGCACTTCCTTTCCATGGCTTAGTAAAATACAGCTCTATGTCTTTATCTATATCTGTATCATCTATATGTCTATTTCAATCTATATTTGTATATATAACCATATTGATAGCGATGTCCATATCTGTATCTATAAGTACCCATATCCATATCTGTATCTTCTACATCTGTGTGTCTATTTCAATCTGTATATCTATAGCTATATCCGTGTCTATATCTATGTCTATTTCAATCTATGTTTATATCTGTATCTTTCTATATCTTTATCATCTATATATGTCTATTTCAATCTATATTTATATCTCTAGCCATATCTATATCTATCTGTATGTCTCTGTCCTGTATTTATCCGCTCATACATTTGTGCTCATTTGGATTTTCTTGGCTATTACGAACTGGGCTGCCAGGAGCATTCCTTTTTGTGCAGTTCTTGTGTGAGTGTGTGCATGCATTGTTCTTTGGTTTGTACCCGTACCTGATTATCACCGAGTCATACGCTAGTTCTAGGCTTAACATTTTGAGGAGTCACCAAGATATTTTTAAAGCGGTCCCATTTTATACCCTTACCAACAATGTAGAAGAATTAAAATTGTTGCACATCCTCAGCTCTTGTTTGATTTTTTTTTTTTTTAAATTTTGTCTTCAAAGTAGGTGTGAAATGTTGACTGGTTGTGGCTCTAGCTTGTGTTTCTATAGTGACTGATGACACTGAGTATATTTACATGGCCACATCTTTTTTTAAATTTAATTTTTTTTTTTATGTGTTCGGGTGTTTGCTTGCATGTATGTGTATGCCTGGTGCCGCTGAAGGAGACCAGCAGAGCATGTTGGATCCCCCAGAGCTGGAGTTACAGGCGTTTGTGAGGAACATGTGGGTTCTGTAAAGGAACCATGGTCCTCTGCAAGACCAGCCGGTGCTTTTTATCATCAAGCCATCTCTCCAGTCTCCGGCTGTGTATTTTTTAAAGAACAGTCTCTTCAAAACCTGTGCTCATGATTAAGTTGGGTTATTTGTGCTGCAATATATGTATCTCATCATGTAGACTAGACCGGCCTTGAAGTTACAGTGATCTTCCTGCCTCTGCCTTCTCAGTGCTGGAATTGAAGGCAAATGCCACCATGCCTGACTTACCCGCAATCTTAATGATGCTTTGATGAAGCCTAATTCATGTACCTTCTTTGTCATATTTTGGGTTTCAAATCTATCAGTCACCACCAAACCTAAGATCACAAAGTTTCATTTGAATACTTTCCTCTAAGAATCTTACAGTGCTGCCAGTCCATATTTGTGTCTATGCTTCATTTTGGGTTAACTGTTGAGGTCTGTTCAGTTTTTATTATTAGAAATTATCTCGGGCTTATGAGGTAGCTCAGCAGGTGAAGGCGATGATCTAAGTCTGATGACCTGAGTTTGATTCCCTGGAACCGTCTGGTAGGATTAGAACTGACTTCCACAAGTCCTTCTCTAACCTCTACATGTACATTGTGATTACGCATACCTACGTACACACACACACACACACACACACACACACACACTCACTCACAAATAAACAAAATCTAATAAATAGAATAAAATAAAAGTCATCTCTGTCAGGGCTATGGAAGCGTAAACATAGACAAAAATAGCTTTACGTTTTCTAAACTATATTATAATACTCGGTTCTGTCTTGTCTGAAATTACTAGTCACAGGATCCCAAAATTATAGGCTTAGTTTTCTGAGAGAATAAGTAAAAGGTTCAATCTCAAATTAATTTTATTTTGAAATTGAGCTAACTGCTCAGACATCCAATTTAGGGAGATGTCTGACATTGCCCCCAGTTAGGAATTCAAGAAGAAAAGGGAACAGACATTCCCAGGCTGCTTCTGGGGAACTGTTTTAAGTTTGTCATCGAAACATTTGAAAGCCAGTGACTTGGATCTCTTCCTGCGCTTATGTGGAGTCCCGTAGTTAAATAAGTTTCTATAGTTCGAGCCAGAGCGTAGGTGGCGTGACCTCTCAGCTTCCCCAGCGGCTCCTTTTGTAAAATGGGTACAGCAGTAGTGTGTGCCTCACAGGGTCCTGTGCAGGGTTAGGTAACTGACGCATGTATTGGAAGTATCGAATAGAGCCTGACTCTAAGGAAAGACTCATTTAGTACTCGCTACTAAATGTCTCCTTTATGTATCTTAATATTTCTAGTATGCATTTCAGCCACAAACATAGCAGTTCTTGTGCATAATAGAATAATTATGACAATATGTCTATTGCTTGGTTTTTGTTTTGTTTTGTTTTGTTTCCAATAAGATTCCGCTGTGTAGCCCAGGCTAGTCCTGAATCTCCGATTTCTCCTGCTTCAGCATTCTGAATATTGGGATTTCAAGTGCACATCACCATTGTCCAGCTCTTTTACATTGATTAATACCATGTTCCCCTTTTAGGTTTAAAAAACTTAGATTTGGAAAATGAATTGTATGTCTGGTGATAAGGTGGGCTGGAGTGTCTAATCACCGTAGCGGGATTGGACTGCCACTGGATCTTGGGTGACAGCATCCATGATAGTCAAGAGCAAACCCATGTGGATGGAAGTGCAGTCTTGTGTAGCGTCTCCAGTTATTACCTCTAGGGTGGCCGGGAAAGGATCTCTAACCAACTGTTCTGCTTTCTAGAAAGCAAAGGAACCGCCAAATGGCAGAAAGTTTCAAAAGACTCCAGACAAGATCACGAGGCTTTTGGGGAGATGGCTCTGGGGCATTTTGAAATCAGTTTCTGTATCTGGGGTTCTGTCTCTGTCCTTGGTGCAGGGGTGCAGGGAGGGTGCGCTTGGGTGGGCACCCTGAAGCTTAAGACCAAGGTTTATAGCCCATAAGCTCATAGGGAGCTCTGGGGGACAGCTTGTTTACTGTCTCCACCCCACCTCCCCATCTTGTTTCATTCTCGAAGCACCCAGAGGAACCTGAGTTGACACCCCTACTTAGCACACAGCAATCAAAGTACAGATTGGCTAATACACACCGTTGAAATAAAATGAAGATATTGCCATCCTTACAGTTTTTTTTTTTAAATTTTATTCCTTTGCTTGTTGGAGTCTTGGAAATAATTTAATTTATTTTCTCTTTATGTTCTAGTTATTCTCTGATTTTTCTCCGGCCTGCTGTTTCCAAAGCGACAATATGTGACCGGTCAAAATAGCATTTCACTCTTGATTGTCGTGTTGGGCAGTAATTAGGGAGGGACTTGAAGCTCCGTTTTAAGTGGAAGCGGGTGACAGGATGAGATGTTCCCCATGGTTTCCCAGGCAAGAAGAAAGTGTCCTGCACACAGGGCAGGCAGCAAGTTCTCTGGTGTTAGGAGAGAAACTACATTCAAGGAGGCAAGGTGAGGGCTTGCTTCCTGAGAGAGCTGCCTGGTGAAGAAAGTTTGCTTTCCCCGAAGACATGGTCTCAGGGCAACCAGAGGAATGGCTCAAGCTATGCAAGAGAGATCCACTTCTCTCTGTTCTTGATTAGGAGAATCCCACACACTGAAGAAAAGGGGTTTTCAGCTCTGAGTAAGAGTTAATGATTAAATGTTGGCCTCAGTGATTACCATTTATTCAATCTGAATTCTGTCAGGGCTGAGGTTGACAAGTCCTGCAGTAATCCTACAGGAACAGGGTGATCCCACTTGTGTGTTAGCATGTTGGTGCCTTTGTACTTCCTGTGTACTACACATAATTCTATGCATAGCTCTCATATCCAGATCTGCCCGTTAAGCCTTAGATTCCGATTAAAGAGGTCATTGTACAATATTCAGAATTTTGCAATTCGTGTTTCTTCCCTGTACTATAAATATTCTAGCTAGCTGCTACTGTGACACAAATTTTGTATATTCGTCCTTTCCTTAATTCTAAGTGTCTTTTGAGGGTCGGATTCTCAAGTGTTCACATTTTGTTTTCCGAGGGAGAGGTGAAGTTATTATGATTTCTGGTAAATATTTCCAGTTGCTTCCCAAAGGCATGGAACTAATTTCACAGTGTCAATAGCAGTGAGTAGCTTCCCATTTCCCTGTGTTCTTGACAGAGCAAAGCACGAATGTTGTGGGGAGAAAAAGTCCCTTATTTATTCTTTTTACTTATTTATTTATTTTGCTAACTCGATAAGCAAGGGTGTTGCCCCTGATCAGTAATGCTTTTCTGTTGGGAGAAACATCGCCCGTATAATTTTCACGAGGACCGTCAGGACTCATAAACCCTTGTCTTTCTATTCAACAAGGGTTATTAGGAGAGTAATTCTGTATCAGTAGAATGATGCCTCTCCTTGCCACAAAGAAATTTATTAAGAAAACTAAATTACAGCCTCAATTTTGTAGAAGGGCTTTTAAAAGAACCAGACTCATTCAAAGCATCACGGAAAATCTGGTTAAATTCGAAGAAAGAAAGTATGGTTGTTTTTTATGAAACCACTCAGGTTGCAATGAAAAGGACTTCAGGTACAAGTTAGGACTCCATCTACTTGTCTGATTTTGGTTATTTGTGAAGCTCTTAGCTCTCTTCGTCATTTCATACACAGAGTATGCATGTTTGGCTTACCGAATGGTCAGTGATTTTTATATTGAACAAGAGTAAATAAATTTGTGCCCACATGATAGGCATAGAGTATAATTTTCCTCTGTAATAATGACAGAGGTATAGCTGGATACTACCTTGATGCATTGCTGGGCTGCGTTACAGTTTGGGTGGCACTGAAGACCTGGTCAGGAAGACACCTGCCCTTACATCGCTTTTTCAGTGGTGAGCGTGCTCGAGAGAACAGTGACTGAGAACAGGGCTTTGGAAACTCACCGTTGCTAGAAGCAGGGAGTTGTTTTCTGTACTTGTCCACAGGATTAAAACAGGTGTGTGTATAGATTTAAAAAAAAAAATCTTTCCAATTTTTGAAGATTTAGGCTCTTTAAAATATTGTAATTTCATATTCTGTTTTTTATGTTTGTTTGTTTTTTGTCTTTTGGGGGACCCCTTGCATAGTTATAAGTACATTTGTTGTAATTGAAAATTGCTCTCTTCTCTAGTTCTTCATCTTGAATTAATCTTACCTTAGAAACTGTGTACGCAAACCGGTGCCTAGTCTAGGCACTCTTTTGGAATTTGTTAGTTTTTTGTACAACGGACTCGTTAAATTGGGCAGCCCTTTGCTGTTTTGGGGGCTAGGTTGGCTGGCCTGTGTCTGGCAGCCATCCATGCAGGGCCAACACTGTCCCCAGGAAGCACTGAACGGGGACAGTCCCTCCCTGCCCTCCCTGTCCACCCAGAGTGGAAAAGGGCAGTGAATCTGGCACTGAAATTGCTTGATGGCTTTACATTTGCCCTGCTTCACTGTCATGGGAACCAGGTGCTTGTCTTAGTCACTTACTGGAATCAGTTGGTTTGGAAACAACTCTGTGTCCCCGCACAGCTTCTTGTGGTTTCGCTAGTCTGTTAGGTATTGCACATTCATAACATGGAGCCTGAAGGTATATTCCTCTCTCTTAGATATCATTGATTAAAATCTTAAACTACTTTTAAGAATTAAAATAGTACACATAACATAGACATAAATACATGTACTCCTGTTTGAAAATTCAAACAGGTAGAAAGGCATAAAACTTTTTTTTTTAAACTTCCTTTCTCTTGCGGGAGGGCCCATTTTGCAAATGTTCCCTCTGTTAAAGTCTTGCACATCTCGCCCTGCACCTTGTTTGTGATTTATCGCCCTGCCTGGCTGGCCTCACTCTCTGCTCGTGGCTTGCCTACTAGCCTACTTGCCTGTGGTTCTGCACGTTGCTTTGTCTCACCCACAACGTGGACCAGGACCTCTCTCCACAGTGGCACTTTAAAGCACAACAGCTTTGTAGAGTGTTTCATCCTGTGGATGTGCAATCACAGTTACATGCTGCTATTTTGCCTTTACATTTGAAAGTTTAAAACATAGCTGTAGCTGGTCGGAATCCAGTCCCTGCTACTTGCTGACTTTCTGTGCACTGCTCTGTCTCTGGCTGTAGGTTTCCCCTCTATACTGGGTTGGGTGTGAGCAGTAAGATAGCTCGTGTCTAGTAATGCACTTGTGACCCGGACTGCTCATTTACTGAGATCTGTGCCTCTGGCTGCTTTTGCCATTGCACAAGGAGAACATGTCAGCCAGAAAAACTCCTAAATGCAGAACTTTAGTAATTTCAACTCAAAGAGACGGGTGATGTTAATTTTGATGTGTGTTGGCAGTTCTATACAGATACAGCTTGGAGTGACTCTCCTCATGGTAACTGGAAACAGTTTTATTTTTACAGTCCAAGGGCCTCAAAAGCAAGGGTGGTCTTTACTTCCTTGTGCCTAACTTAAGCTTGACCCGAGTACAGAATCTTAGGAAATGTCGGTATGAAAACAAGCACAGATCAGGTTCTCTGTGGTCTTCATGCTGTGGCTGAGATTTTCTCCTCTGTTTCACTGCAGTGCGCCTGGCTACGAGAATAAAGGTTACTTCCTACGCATTTGATGGTACTTGACATTTGCATATGGGCAGGTACATCCTGTCTGATGAGTGGTGTCGAAAGTCATTGCAATGATTGACACTTGCATGTAGTAAAACAGGAAAACATCCCTAAATTAGTTTCCCTTCTCTCTGAGTAGGGTCAGAGGGTAGGCACCAGTGAAATGCTAAGCTCCACTTAGATGTGTTTCTTTGATCTGAGGAATGATGGCTTAGTCCCTGTGTGGCAGTAACGTTGAGGCTTCTGCAGGCAATACCTGGTGAGACAGGATTTGACACAGGGTCAGGCCAAGGCCTAACAGACAGCCCATCCACTGTGAGAAGGAACACGAGGAGAAAGAGAAGTTAGTGAGAGGTATTCTAGGCAAGGGTGAGGCAGGGCCCTGCACTTTTGGAGACTCCTGATGGCTCAGTAAAAGAAGCCTTTAATTGAGACCTTCCTATATAGGGTCATTGGCATAGTTGCTTCTAGTGCAGAGCGACCCGGGAGCACACAGGATCCTCAGGAGCTGCACACTGAGTGCTGTTTCTGAGAAAGGGTCTCTCACTAGCCTGGGGTCCATGGATTAGGCTAGACTGGCTGGACAGGAAGCCCAGGGATTGATCGTCTGTCCCCTCCTCCCCGGTACTGGGTTTAGAAGTGCACACCACCACACTGGGCTCTTGGAAAACAAAACCATGGATCTGGGGATTAAATGCAAACCCTTAGGATTCCACAGCAAGCTGTTTTCTTTTTTAAAGGGAGACTGCTTCTCATCTAAAAAGAAGGATGAAACTGTCTCCGCATGTCAGCATGGCCGGTGTGGTCTTGTGGAGGGTGACAGGAGACGTTTGAGCTCTGATTTCAGAATTTCACTGTGGTTACCAAGTTCATTTCCTTGGTGATGCCTTCTCCCCTGGGCGTTGACCACCTGTCAGACAGATTACCTCTGTGAGGGGCCCCCAGGAGGCTTCATAGTGGACCCCACAGACTTCTCCCTTCTAGTTACTTTCTGTAAGTTGGATTCTGTCATCTGCTCATCTTGATGTCTCTCTTTCGTATTACCTACCCTCCTGCCTTCTAGGTTGCCAAGCCAGAGGGAGTAGGCAGCCTCCTCCCTCTTCATTACAGAAAGGGAACACTGGAGAGGGTCCGCCTTACCTCTGTCCCAGATAAAGGCAGGGGCCGGTTCCAGAGCCCAGAGGCCTGTGGAGCTGAGGAGCCAGGTGTGTGGGAGAGGGAACTTGGCAGCCCTGAGATCCTCAGACATGAAAGCAGCCCCTGCCATGGGCTTTTGTGGAGTCTGTGTCTGGGGTGGAAAAGGATTTCCCACTTTGACAGGTCGGTGTTCAGCAGGGAACTGAGGATACTGATGAGGACCTGCAGGTGCCTTTACTCCACAGTGTGGGGGCGCTGACCCTGGCTGCTTATAGCTCTGGTCGGTTGCTTTCACGGTGTGCACCCTGGGAGGGACTTTGAGAGCAGAGAGGGCAGAGCACGTGATCCTGCCCACAGTTTTAGCTCTGCAGTTTCACCCTGCCAAAGTGTCTACCCTGCCCAGCATGCAGAGGTCCTAATCGGTGAAGCCCCCTTGCTCCTTCGCGTACTTTGCGGCCCATTCTTTGATCTTGTAAATAGTTGAGTGTGATGTGTCTCTCAGGTGGTCCTTGGTGTCCTCTTTCTCCCCCAAGAACAAAGAAGACATCCATCCTTTCCTCCTTAGGGACACCTCCTCTCCTTTCAGATGGCCAGGATGCTGCCCCTACTGGGGCAGGGTCATGGCACCATTGACTGTGCCCACACAGAAGCTGGAAGGAAACACCCCACAGCCCTCTCATCAGCCACTGCGTAACCTCAAACAAACAAGCAAATAAGCAAACAAACAAAAGCACGAAAACCCCAGCCTGCTGATGGACCATTTAATGGCTGCGCTCACTGTATTAGTTACTTGTCTTGTTGCTGTGACAAAATTCCTCAACGCAAGCAACTTTGAAGGAGGGGGGTTTACCTGGGCTCTTGGCTCACAGTTCGAGGGCACAGCCCATCACTGCAGGGGGCTGTGGCAGCAGGAGACAGCAGGTCACAGGTCACCCTGTCAGGAAGCAGAGAGCAATGGCTGCTGGAGCCCAGCTTGCCTTCTCCTCCTCAGTCAGGCTGAGACCCCACTAAGCCCACAGGATGGTCACCCACATTTAGTGTGTCTTCCCACCCCAGTCAATCCAATCCAGATAATCTCTCACAGACAAGCACAGCTCAGAGACTTGTTACCATGGTGATTCTAAATCCCATTGAGTTGATGATCAAAATTAGCCATTATAAGCACCCACTGGGTATTATGTCACTTTAAAAATTTTAATTTATTTAGAAAATTTGAAGATGGACAGAGAAGTTGAAAGAAACAGTGGAGCAAAGCCTCTCATTCTTCTCTCAGGATTTACCACATGTTCCTTCTGTCTCTGCTCTTAAGAACTCACATACACATACAACCACATACACACACATACACAACACACACACAAAACACACATACATACCACACACACACATACATACATACATACCACACACATACACACACACATATATACCACACACACAACACACACCTACACATACATACATATCACACACATAATCACATGCACACATATACACCACACACACATACCACACACAGATACATATACATCACACACACACACAGCACATATACACACACATACATACATATACATCACACACACAATACATACACACACATACATACATGCACATCACACATACATACTACACACACACACATACACATCACACACACATACAACACATGTACACACATACATATCTAACACACACACAACCACATACACACTCATACACACCACACACACAACACATACACACACATACACACCACACACACACACACACACACATACCAATTCATACCATACATACCACATACATGCCACACATACACACACACCACACATACATCCACAAGCACGTGCACACACATACACACACCTATCTCTCTCCCCCGTGGGTATGTATAAACACATCTTCCCCTTTGGTGGAATGGTCTATCCATAGGCACCCTACCCCTTCCTTTTTTACTCTTGGGAATGGACTGGGCCACTGGAAACTGTTGTCATGGGAAATCAGGACTTTTAGAGTACAGGGCAGAGGAAATTTGCTTTTCAATGGACTGGGCGATTAGCAGTGGCTTCCCTGAGAAAGTAACACTGGAGTCCGTCCACATGTACAGAGCAGTAGCAGCATCCATGACTGAGAGTCAAACAAGGAAAAGGTATTGCCTTAAAGAGAGCCGCTTATCTCTGGAGTGCTCACTCAGCTTTACCATATTTGGGGCTTTGGCTTGTATGAGTCCTTTGTGGTTCTGAACTAACCTCGTTTATTATTTCCTTAGCCTCTCAGGGGTTGTCATTGAAAAAGTGCCTTTAATTTTGCATGCATTCACTAGCAGGTTTATTAATGTGCGCAGAGGCAGGGGATTGTGCGGATCTGGGAAGTGTTTAGTCAGCGGGCTGTGAAATGCTCACAAGAGCTAAGTGACCTGGGACAAACAGACACAACTTTTGCATATCAATAGCTGTGTCTTAGTGCTGTAATTATACTTAGGAATTCTGTACCTCCATACACAAGAGGAAGTACAGGCCATACCAAGTAGTCAGAACTTCAGTTTTCCCTCTTCTGTGTAATGGAGGATTTTGTTGAATTCAAAGAAGCTGCGAGGCCACTGCTGAAGCACTCTGGTGACAGCATGCTTTTCCATTCATCTGGAGGAAGATGTGGCTCAGTGAGAGACACACAGCCTAGCCCAGCGGGAGGCGGGTGCTTGGGGGGGGGCATGAGGCGCTTTGTTGGCTAAACAGTGGGGGAGTCGTGTAAGACAAACATTACATATCTGCATGATGTGGAAATAGCAACAGCTTGCTTGAGATCGAGGTAACCTGAAACCTAAACCAGTGATGTTTTAAACCTTGGGGTGCTGTGGAAGCAATGGGTAACCCTTAACAAACCCCGGCACTGTTGTTGGCTTTTAAAGTCCTCCTCTGAGCTCTGGAAGAACACTCCGGCCTTGCTGTCACTGGGGAAAGGCACAGGGCAGCTCTGCAAAGTGGGGAACTGTAGGTGACGGCAGACACTGAGGCTTGGTGCAGCCCCAGCTTCTAGTTACCGCCTTCATCTGGGTTCTCCGATGCTGGCCTTTGCTGCCTCGGGAGTGGTCTTCGTTGCCTTATGTGCACCACCTGAGTATGGAGTCCCTAAGCCTGGGTTTCTGCAGAGTGTGGTTGAGCATAGTTTCTCACAGGAAGCTCCTCAGTGTGCTGTGGTGTGTGTGTGTGTGTGTGTGTGTGTGTGTGTGTGTGTGTGTATGTATGTATGTGCACACGCATGCACGCACCTGCTCCCAAGGTCAAAACTGGTGGGGGCCAGTGAGTCCTCTGTATTGGAGCATTTAGCACACACCTGAATGAGGGGCCTTGGGAAGGCTGGGGTCGGCTTTTCATCCGGAGGAGAATACAAGAGGAGGAGAGTCCAGGGCTCGCTGGCCATCTGCAGATAGACACTCTGAGAAGGGCATGAAAAGCCCCAGAAGATGTGTGTTTTATACCATGGGTGTCAGAGGTCACTGTGGGGCTTTTACTGGGTCAGTTCAGGTGACACCTGAGGAAGCAGGCGCGGAAAAGAGGCCATCGCTCATCCACTAGGAATCTCGGCTCAGCATTTTAGCACGCGCAAAATTCTTAGTCACGCTGCTCTGAGCTTGGGAGTAGGCTGGGCTCATCCCTCAGCCAGCAGGTCCTTCTCTGGGACCTGTAGGGAACATGGGGGTGCAGTTAGGGAGGTCAGAATGACTCTACAAGGAAGGATTTATATCCTAACTATTGGGCTGGAAGAGATTCTGTCCCCATGGGGTGAGAATGACTAATGTCCGTCTGGCCTTTGAATCATCACCCGTAGCCAGTGTGTGGCACCAGGCACCTCCGGGTTCTAAGCGTGGAGTATTTAGCAGTGGACAGGGCGATAGAGCACTGTTCTTATGAGACTTCTGTTCTGTGAGTGGAGGCAAGTCACATGGCAAGTCAGTGAGCCCCAGAGGTGAACGGGGCCGCTTCTGGTGACGGCACTTGTTCTAAAGAAGACAAACCACGTGGTGGCTATAGTAGTAGTGCTGCTGCTGAATTCAGATGCAGTCTTCAAATTCTAGAGACAGGGATGTGCTGCTTACATGCACACAGACCCAGGTTTGATCCCCAGCACCGGGTGAGCCAGCGCTGCAATCCCAGCGCTCAGGAGGGTGGTGGCAGAGGTGGTAAAAGTTACCACTCTGGCTCCAGCGATCATCTGAAAACAAGGCATGGTTCCCACCGCTAATTTATGTCGTCTTTTGTTTGGTTGCCGACATGCCCACGAATCAAAGTTACTGTTATCTTTACCATTGTGTCAGCAGATTACAACAGGCAGTTTTCAGACCAGGGGTTAGAGTAGGGCACTTCCTTAGTACGCACAGGACTCCGGGCTCTAGCCCCAGCGCTGTGGAAACGAACGAAAATGACAGCTAAAACAAAGCAAAGCACTCCCAAGGTTCTCTTTTATTTTCATTTTAGCAATCCTGTTGTGGGCGCCGTAAGTGGGACACCCCCAAAGACAGGCCACAAGAGCTAACCATGGGAAGATCTCTAAAGTTCCATAATCTACGGAAGACTGTTTCGGGGTTCCCAGGGACCCTTCTCATCGGGACCTCATTTCCCGCTCAGGAACCTTGGTGTTGTAGATTGCTGCTTCTCAGGCCCTTCTCCTTAACTACAGGAGGAAACCCCGCCAACCGTACGTCTCCCACTGGGAAAAATAATTGGCCCAGGGAGCAGGGCTATTTTTAGCATTATTTCAATTCAGGTTTAAACTGTTAGTTCACAGAATATGGTAGCTATTAATTTAAGACGTGAAGATGAGATTAGTAAGTGTAGTTCTCCCACGCCTTTGGAGACTTTCGGCTGGGTGAGATGCTACTTGTTGCGTGGAGTGGAAGTTCCTTCTCTCTGAGGGCTTCTGGCGCAGCCCAAACCCAGTGGTAGCGTGGGATCCAATTGATGAAGGAGGTTTGGAAAATACCAGACTATATGTGAGTGTGTATGTGTGTGTCTGTATGTCTCTGCATGTACATGCATGTAGGTGTGTGCACATACATCCACACGTTTTTGCATATGTGTGTATGCACGTGTTTGTGTATATGCAGGCATGTGCATGCATATGTATGTATGGTCACATGTGTGTATGTGTGTGCACGTCCGTATACGTGTGTATCTGTGTGTGCCTGCATGCGTGCATACGTGTGCGTGCACATGTGTGCATGTGTGTGTGTGGCGGGGGGAGAATAAATTAGGGTTCTAGGAAGGGGTGTGTGGTAGGAAGTGATAGCAAACACAAGACAAATGTTTTTAAGACAAACTGCCTGCCTCCGTGTGTGAACATTTTATATGAACACATACTCTTTGGAGCCAGTTTAAAGAGAATGGAAGAAATCATTTAAAACCCCATAGCTCATTCTCTCTTTCTGGTACCTCGAGACATCTATTTCATAATGCAGTTTTTTGCAGTTTTACCCCCCCCCCCATTTATGAGTACTTTCTTGACTTCTAATATACTTTCAAGAACTTAGGGCTGGCTGCGTGATATTTTTACTTGATTAATGTTCAGCTGTAATTTTCTCTTCCTTTTTTCCTTAATGGGGATGTGTGTCTTGCCAGGTTGCCCAGGGTCATCTTGGACTTGTGGGCACAGTGACCCTCCTACCTCAGTGTCCTGAGTAGCCAGGGTGCAGGCAAAGGAACCACCATGCCTAGCTTTCTTCTGTCCTTTATTTAACCTTTAATGAACTTTCTATTGCAGTTTTCCCTTTTCTTCTTTCCAAGTAAGGCTGAGATGAACATCTTTTGGCCTAAATGTCTATGCAGATACCTGATTTTTCACAGTAGAAATAGTTAAAAGTGAAATTATCGGGTCCAACAACACAGCATTTCTCAGGGTGTCTGGAGCATGTGCTGCCAATTTACTCTCCCTAAACAGCACAACCCTACATTCTTGCTCTGGTCGTGCTGAGTGCCTTTCTCCTCGCAGTCCAGCTCATGCTGGGATTTATATTTCAATGGAACTTATTAATTTGATAGAGGATAACCATGCCATTTTGTTGCATGTTTTTAAGATAAGGAAGTAATGCATGAGAGTTCTACTTGCTTCGGTTTGTCTCTGGGAGTCCTCGTTCACAGTTAAAAGTAAATGTTTTTCTGAGAGTTGCTCAGTTGCATGGGTCTTGGGTTAATATTCTCTCTCTCTCTCTCTCTCTCTCTCCTCCCTCTCCCCTCTCTTTCTCTGTCTGTCTGTCTGTCTGCCTCTTTCCTCCCTCCCCCTCCCCACTTCTCTTTCTCTGTCTGTCCCCCCAACCCCCCTTTCTCTGTCTGTCTGTTTCCCTTCTCCATCCCTTCTTGGAACTAAGGCCATTATTAGGTTTGTGACTGATAGCTCTTGAACTCAAGCCTTGAATCTGTCAGTGTACCCCAGAGCTTTGTTGTAACTTCAAGTCCCACAATCCATAGATTGTCATTGAGGGAGGATGACCCATTCAAGGAAGGTCTTCTCCTTATGCCCATGTTCATGATGTAAAGATAATGCCTGTATCCTGACAAATCACTACAGTCTATGTTTAAGGCATCTTCTGTGGTGTCTGCACAGTGCAGGAGTTCCCTGGGACATCATCTAAAGGTCAAGGATTAGAGCCATTGTATTTCTGTTCTTTCCTCAAGAGAGCTGGTACCTTCTATTGCTGATAGTTTTGAACTCTAACTATACCAGGATGTTGATCTCAGGTCTTTGTTTTTTCTTTTTCTTTTGATACCAGGGACTGCACTTAGGCATGATGGGTGCGTGGTCTACCACTGACATGCATCCCTTTGACCTCAGGGCTTTTTTTTTTTTTTTTTCTATCATCAATATTTGTGTCAGCATACAGGGCAAACACTATCAGTATTTCTATTTTATTGGTGATACAACTAAACCTTAAAGTGTTCAGGTAATTTCCTTGGAGTGACACAGCCAGGAATGGGTAGTGCTGGGAGCTGAACCCATGTCCAAAAGTCCTACGTCTAGTTAGTATCTTTAAGAACCGGAGGGAAGCAAATCAGAATACTACTAAAGTAATATTTAAAACCATTGTAAGTAGCTCAGGAGATGGCTCAGTCAGTAGGCTTTTTCCTATGTAAATGTGAGGACTTGAGTTCGATCGCCCAGCATCCATGTTTGTTTTTAAAACAAACAAACAAACAAACAAAACAAAGCTGAGTGCATTGGTGTGAACCTAAAATCTCAGCACTAGCTGGGTGAAGGTGGGAGGGTCCCTGGGGCTTGATGACTAGGTAGTCTAGCCAAATCTGCAAGCTCCTGTTTCAGTGAGAGACCTCGACTCAAGTAAGGTGGGGGGCAGTTGAGAAAGACACCAGATGCTGACCTCTGGCCTCTACATATAATAAATGCACATATGCGCACATGCACCTACACACACACACACACACACACACACACACACACACACACCTGCCCCTGCCCGATATGCAGTTCTAGCCCAGAAATGCTATCCGCTCCAAGAGACACACTTTCATAGCCACAGAGGGAGGCTGAGGCGATGAAGTCAATTTGCACTCTGGCCACAGCTGCTAAGTGGATGGTGGCATGGGCTTCTAAGCAGTGGAGGGAGAGAACTCAAAGTTGGTCTTGGACTAATCTGGGAGACTGGCTGGATGAGAGAAGTGCATATGGACGAACGACTGACTGGAACGAGGAGGAAGTTTGGTGAGGAGAGCCATGAAACAGGGAAAGCAAGTTGCCTAAGAAAGTTCTGAAGCTGGAAGTCACGAGGTTCAGCCAGGCACTCATTTGGGGGGTGTGTATTAGTATTCTGGGTGACCAGGAAGAGAATGGGGATCATAATCAGCTATCCAGTAGGGAAGGCAGATGGACGATGGGGAGGTGGGTGGCGTCACCCTACTGATCTGTTCTTTTAATAAGTAAAATTATAGCATCATTTCATCCATTCATTGAAAACAAGATTATGCAATTAGGGTCCTGCTGCTGGTAAAAGCTTCCAGAGACTTTAGTGCACTGGACAGAATGATGGTGTTTACTTTAAAAATCAAACCTGTTCTCTTTCCAAGAGACCTAATTTTATTTAATGCTAAATTTTTGCGTTTACTGGTCCTGCTCATTTTTCTTGCGTAGATTAAGATCCAGCTCTAAGCAGGGTGTATGGGCGGTTTGGCTGCAGGAGGTACAGGGGTGTGGTTTGTCGCAGGGTGTATGGGCGGTTTGGCTGCAGGAGGTACAGGGGGTGTGGTTTGTCAGTGCTGTTATATGGGATTGTTGTAGTGTTTTATAAGTTTGAAAGTGTTATTACAGCTGTCACCTGAATCACATTTTCTTTTGGCAATAAATGAAATATTAGATGTTCCTTTTAACAATTTCAAATATTCTACTGATATAGTTTTAAAATTTTGGTAAAAGACATATATAACAGACTTTACCATCATAATGATTTTTTTTGAGATGGAATCTCACTATGTAGATCAGGCTGGCCTGGAATTCACTATGTAGATCAGGCTGGCTTCAAACTTGCAGGGACCTATCTGTCTTTGCCTCCAAAATACTGTGATCAAAGGTATGTGTCATGAAGCCCAGCTCATGTTAATTATTTAAAAAGTGTGTTTATTTTATTTAAATTTATTTGAAATTAAAATATAATTACATCGTACTCCCCTTTTCCTTTTCTCCCTCCAACCCTCCCTCTGCATCCTCCCTTGCTGCCTATCAAACTCATGGCCTCTATTTCTTTAATTGTTAATACACACACATACATACATACACACACACACTCTTAAATACATAAATGCAACCTCCTCGGTCTGTATGCTGCTGCTTGTATGTCTGTGATTTCAGGGCTGACCTCTTGGCATTGGACAGCCAGTTGCGGGGCTCTTCTGCAGAGAAGACAATGTTCGTGGGACAGGCATCCAAGGCCTTCTTATCTTGCAAAACTGAAACTCATTAAACTACTTCTCATTTTTTCCTCCCCCTAGCCCTTGGCCGCCACCCACTTGCTTTCCGTTTCTGTCATTTGATTACTTCGAGCTCATGCAGGTAGGATCACACAGTAGGTCTTGTGACTGGCTCCTTTCACGTCTCCCAGTGTCCTCCGTCTCCTTCCATTGCTGCAGTAGCAGAACCGTTTCCTCTTTTCAGACCGACTGACGCTCCTCTATTTGCCTATACTGCATTTTGCTTATTCACATGGGCGGGAATTTCACCATTTCTGACCTCGCTATGATGCGTAGCCCTGACACAAACAAGGTGTGCAAACATCTCCCCGTTTTCAATTATTTTGGATAGAACCCCCAAAGTGAGATTGCTGGGTCGGAGTGGCTCTGTGTTTTAATGTTGTAGGAGTGTCCATAGCGTCTTCACAGAAGCTGCCCCGTTTCACTGCCTGGGCAACGGTGCGCCGGAGTTCTGTTGTTTTCTGCCCTCATGAACGTTTGCTGCTCTCTGTTCTGTCGTTCATTTGTTTTAACGGCAGCCGCCATAATGGGTTCCTGAAGGCAGCTTTAACTTTCTTACCACATCAAAGTCTTCCCCACAGTTAAAGCCTTGTGATTTGAGATTCTGTATATGCTTTGACTGTTATACCACCCAAAGGGGGGATGCTGACCACACACAGAGTCTAGTAACTTCAACAGTATGTTTCCATCACGGCTTGTAGTGAGAAGTCTAACCTGAGGCACGCTGAACTCATTGTGACATGGTTTCTTGTTAAGCCAAGGAATGCATCCTACCCTCCGAGACACCGGCATTCCAGTGAGCCCTCAGTAGGCATGTGATTCCTGACCCTGGTGGAAGAGATGAAGCCATGCCTGTATGAGAGGGGCATGGCCCTGGAATGTGCTGGGTGCTTCAGGGATGGGAGAGCAGAAATCCGAGACCCACAGTCCGCTATAGATCCCGAGTATAACACGGACACTATTTATTTATGAATTTACCCTGTGAGCTCTAATTCAAATCCATGGCCAATCAAATGGAAAAGTAAATCAGTGGGAATAGTGTTTTACTTAGAACCCATTAAAGCAATTTAAGTGCAGGTTTTTCCAGGTATAAATACCCAGCTTTCTGCAGGAGGGCAAATGCAGATGTTGGAATACCTTTATGAATGCTCCTGTGAGATGGAGGGGGGAGGCATACAATACAGCCTTTCAAGGAACTCAGCGGCGGCCGCAAATCCATTTATGAACAATTGAGATCGTGGAGCTGTGCAGCATAATGTTACCTTTCAGTAATGCTGTTATTTAAAAGAAATCAGAGGTTTGAATGTAACACGTGGAGAAATGGGCCATTATAAATTTGAATCTGTGAGTGACTTTTTGGTGGATCCAGCAGATTCCCTCCTTACTTCATTTCTTGCTCGTGTTGCATTTCAATAATCCAAATAGACAAGGAGACCTATCTGCAGGAAAGTGTCCTTTGCCTATAGGACACAGTTTATGGTCCGATGCAGCAAAGTGCTCTGCGCACTTTGTAATCTGTAGAGAAGGTTAGATGGCTGGTGTGTGTTGTGTGTGTGTGTGTGTGTGTGTGTGTGTGTGTGTGTGTGCAGGTCCCCATGCTTGCACAGGAAGTGCTTTGCCAACTGAGCCATCTTCCCACCCAGTCTATTCATTTTATATGTGAAGAAGAAAGCCTTGGACTTGTTATCCACCCCAATCCGTCCAGTAAGCAGTAGACAGGACAGAAAAGACAGTAGCAGTAACCAGTGCAGGACCTTGCACTTAGGAGATGCCTAGGAAGTATCGGTTGAGCGCTTCACCAAAAGCTCACACGGTCGTCCGACGAAAGTCAGCTCTCAAGTAATCCTGGCAAGGTCACTCATCTTATTCTTGACTCCAGCAGGAAATAAAACAAAACAAATAAGCAAATAACAAACAAAAGCACAAGCCGGTTTCTTCGATAACACCTTCTGCCGTCCGGTGTGCCAAGAGTGATTGCGTCGGTGCTCTTGGTGTGCGCCCGTACGTGCATTTTTGCCTCTACTTATTTTTCCCAGGTCAGTTTTTCATGAAGTAAGCTGCAAGCTTGCCCCAAGTCCTCAGCAGTAGTCACAGTTAAGAACTGCTGAGACCTGCTTCCTCTCTATCCCTGCATCTCCCCAGTGAGGAGAAGGCTGAGAGAGAGCGGCTGTTGTCCCAGGATGATCCCTATTTACTTTGCCAAGGCAGCGTGGAGTGTGCACCCCACACCCTGCCCCAGGGATCGCAAATGGAGTAGGCATGGGGCAGAGGAGCCCTGGAGTATCTCCTAGCTAGAGGACCCAGGGTCCCTGGGGTATTATAGCGTTCCCTAAGCTGTATCACCGCTCACTCCTGATTTTCCCAAAGCAGCATGCAGACACAGTGACATTGAGCCAGGACTCAAAGCCAACAGTGTTTCCCTGCTTCCCTTGGGTTTACCCGCAGGCTGTCCACCCCTTTCTGTGATGCTCTCTGGATCAGGGCCAGCTGTTGCTTCACGTGGAAAACATCTACCTATATTTAGTGTCCCCACTGGGCCTCCCAGCGCCAGCTTTCTGTTACTTCATATTCATTAGTAATCGGGAGAGGGAAAAATAACAACAGAATAGCCCTCCATGTCGGTGAGTTTGCGTCTCATTTCTCAGAGCAGACATTTAAAGATGTCGTTGGCTTTGAAGTCTAAATTTAGAAGTTCTTGGTAGGCGAGGCCCGTTTCTCCAAGGGTTTGTAATCTGACAACCCAAGCCCTGTCCTTTTACATGTAAAATTGATCCTTCTCAGTCAGTACTAATGCCTGAATGAAGATGGTTGAAAATATTTGGCAGATGGGTCTCCGTGCTCTTCATTAGGAATGAAGAAGTCGAGCATTTTGATAGGAACATGCACTTCGCCAGAATCTACCAGGCTTCCTGTGGCTGTGTGCCTATTAGCAGGCTTTCGGGGCTTCCTGGAGCAGTTGTTATAGTCAACATGGAGGAAGAATGGAATATATTATTCTCACCTCTTTAAAAAATAAAAAGGAGCGTGGCTTCCTCCCCCTCTTTCTCCAGCCAGCTGCCAGATTTGAATGCCTGCTCCAGTTTGCTCTGTCATAAGCCGAGTTAGTAGGCTGAGTGACAAGGCCTGGCAGCTGTACACGACAGCCATTGCCCACTGCCAAACACACCCAGAACCCTTGCTACAGATATCTAAGAAAATAGGGGAGTGAAGATTCACCCCTGGGTTTCAGAATATGGATTTCTTGCTCATTTCAACTATAAGTTTCTCATTAAGGAAGAATGAAAAGGCAACTTTGAATTAAAGGTATGATTTCTTCATGGGCTTAGTTTCTTCTGTAAGGCAACCTGCTCTAAAAAAAAGAATATTTTGTTACCTACTCTCAGAAGTGTTTATAAAATTATCCCCCCCATGAGATAAGGGCAACCTCCTGTGAGCTGAAGGCTTGTCCCAGGTTCACAGAGGGTGTGGTTGAATCCCAAATAAAGTAAGTTCCCAGGTGGCTGAAAGATTGCTTTCTGTAGGATGCCTGAAAAACAGGACACCCAAGAGCCCATGTTGCCAAGTCCACATAGCTATAGGACCAGCTATGTTCTCCGTGTCCCAGTCTGAATGTCATGAGGGTGTGTAAATACGCTGTGTTGAAGCTAACTAGTGGTTAGGACCTAAAATTAAAAGAATTCAGTCTTTTGGGCTCACTACTTGTGGTAGTTACAGTCTAACATCCGGGAGATCAAGGTCAGGGGTCATCTCTTTTTACTCTCTTACACTCCTTGGCTGGCCCCTGCACCATCTGCCAGAGGAGAGGGCGGCCAAGTCAGGCCAAGGCTTTGTCCCTTTGAGTAAGAGAGCCTGTCTGCTTCTAACGGACTGCAAATTCCTGGCAGTGTCTTCCTCTGTAGAGGACACTTCATTTCCAGGAAACTTCATTTCAAGGAAATGATTGCATTTGTGAAAGTCTTTGCCATGTAACATCAAGCCAGTTATTGTTGCTTTGATGGCCAAAGCTTTTACACGGTTACAGAGATATGGAGAAATTAATTTTGGCACGTGTGCAGTGGACATCTCATGGAGATATGAGTTAATACATGAATTGACCCCCTTACTTTCAGGTTTGTTTATATGTATATATAAATGTATGCATATATAATATATACATAGATAATGTATATATGTACATATATACTAGTTTGTTTCGTATGCTTGTCTGTCCATTCTTTATTGGGACCTAAGGATGCATATGTCAGGAATTATGCTGGCCTAAGACAGTATAGTCTACAGGTTCATTTACAAAATACCTGTATATGGTGTTTATGTGTGTGCGTCTGTGTGTGTGTGGTATGCGTATGCATGTCATGTGTGTGTGTGTGGTATGTGGTGTGTGTGTGTGTGAGAGAGAGAGATGTATGTGTGTGTGTGAGAGAGATGTATGTGGTGTGTGTGTGTGTGAAAGAGAGAGAGATGTATGTGTGTGTGTGAGTGTGTGTGTGTGTGTGTGTGTGTGTAGGCCAGAGGTTGACTTGAGGTAGCTTTCTTTAACAGTCCTTTAAAATTTTAATCTTGAAACAGAGTTTCTCACTGAACCTGGAGTTTTCCATTTGGATGAGACTGGTTAGCCAGCCTCTCAATATCCTTCTGTCCCTACTTCCTACCCATGTGTTGTGATTATAGACGAACCCTGTCATGTATGCTTTTCTGTGAGCTGCAGGGCATCCAAACTCAGGCCATGCACATCAGATGCTTTATGACCAGAGCCTCCTATATGATCACATCTGACATTTACAGGATTCTGATATCCTGAAGAATCACAGTTCTTGGGAGCGGAAAAAAAGTACGTTTATTTTTCCTTAGGATTAAATAAGCATATTAATATTTTGTGATGTGTCAACAGGCTTTCGCAGCCTCTTTACTTGGCAAGGATTATGGTGTTCATATTTGAACGCTGCAGGCACCATCTAAAGTCTGTCTTTAATGTAAATATACATTTTTTGTATGTGTGTTTCTTATAAATAGATAATGGAGCCGCAGTTTAAATTCATCGTTACTTTAAATTTATCTTTTTGAAATGCTTTGGAAGGGGATTTGAGCATTTATGTAATTTGTTGTTAGAACCACCCATGCCTCCAAGAAGGTTATGCTCAATTACACGTTATAAAAATTGGTATTGACACTAATTCACAACACTGATTCTCTTCTTGTGTCTCTTTGGGGGGAGATAAATGACGTACAATGTGAGGAAGAGTCACTGAAAAACAGTCACTCCTCAAAATAGACCGTCAAAGGCAACCGTGGGGCAGTGACATGTTGTTTGCAGATAGACTCAAAAAGAAAAAGAGTTTGGATCTGACTGTTCAGTGTATAAAAAGGCTTTCTAGCTGTGGGAGTGTGTTGACTATCTCATCAATGGTTAGTTAATTATTACCTTTGTAATTTATTCAGATCAGTGCATTTTAGGGCATTATTTTAGCCTGAAAGTTGTCAAACATCGTAATATTATAACTTCAGATTTGAAAACTAGTTTATAAAAATGAGGGAATCTAGACTTTTTTTGCTTTTTGTTTGTTTGTTTGTTTGACCCAGGCTAGCCTCAAACTTACTAGATAGCTGAGGGTGGCCCTGACTTTTTTATTTTTCTGTCTCCACCTCCCAGGTGCTGGGACTACAGGAATGAGCCACTATGTCCAGTTTAAGAGTCAGGGAATCCCTGGACTCTGTGTCATCTCAATCAATGACTTAAAATCCAGCTTGGGCATTAAAGCTCTCTGTGTGTTCGCCTGTGATGGTCCAAACAGGAAGCCTAGACCCATATCCCTTACCTAATTGTGCAGTCTAAAAAACACATGGCTCATCTTATTGTATCTGTTTTTAGTATAAGTATTCATTTCATCTTACCTTGGCAAGCAGTAAGAACACAGACCAAGAAGGTCAAGTACAAAGCTGTTAATTTTTCTTCTTGCTAGTTGGTTGGTGTGTGGGAAATGTGTTCAATCGAAATAGTGTTTGTCAGGTATCTTAAAATCTTAATTTTGGGAGTAAGTATTTTACTGAATGCTGGGAAGTGGCGGGTGGAAGGTTAGGGGGAGTTTTACAAACGTCATGAAAGTCTATGGGACTCCCTAGAGGTGGCATGGGGCGATGGATATGAGTGGGGTTGGTGGAAAAGGGCAAAGAGTCTGTCCTCTCCTCCTCCTTGAGTCTGTTTGAAGTTTTGGATGTTTACAGCTGGCCCTACGGGTGCTGGGTGAATCCTGTGCTGTTTGTAATGTTGGGAACACCCTTGCTGTCTTGTGATCCTGCTTATGGAGTCCATCCCACTGATGGGTTATAATTGATGGTAATGATTATTCACTCTTTAGCATGTGCAAGGTGGAAATCCATGAATACATCTATCTAAACACAAATCTATTCTCAAATACTGTATGCTATGTACTCCACTTCATATAGATGAAGTCTCAAGTTCTTGAAGAGACTGGACTCCAGGAACAGATCCTGCTGATCGGTGTGTCATTAATACACTTTGTCCCTGTAGTGTTTGTTCATCGGCGAATGTTACGTGGTGCCTTCCATGTGCCGGGTGCGATGTCAGGTGGAGTAAGTTGTGAGGGCTGACTGGCATCTCTTTGGTCCTTCCCACCAAAATATATGGCAAATGTATTCATGGATTTCCACCTTGGGTGCCTGTAGCTCTCGTGTATCTCTTTATTTCCATGGTGATGAGTACTGAACTCAGCCTCGCACACGCTAGATGAATACTCTGCCCTTGAGCCACACCCCAACCCTTCTCTTTTATTTCATAGGGGATGACAAGTTTTTATTTTTAGTCATTGAAATCATTTACATCTCTCATTACCATTCTCTTTGAATGAAGAATATTTGCACATCACACATGCTGCGAGCAAGGGAAACACGTGTCTAGCAGGGTTGACTAACTCATGAGTGGGTTCACAGTGGAACTCAGGCAAGGCGAGTCCTCCTTGTTTGTCACTGAAAACCGCACCCAAGGGTCAGTTATTCCAGCTTGAGGGATAGTTTACAGCTGCTAAAATTACCAAGTCAACATTCTAATACAAGAAAATCATTGCTTGATTTTTGGGGAAAAAAAAAAGGTAAATTGTTATTCCTAGTTTCTGAGCACGGTTGTGTAAATTTCGTTCCAATTCACTGCCACTGTGAAGTACCTGAACTCTTGAACCTCACAATGACTTCCTCACATGCAGGCAAAGGGCTGGGAGGGTTGTGCTTGCTTTGGCTCAGAGTTGCTGCGACTTTCACGGAGCCAAACTTTGCACAGAGTTAATATTTTCTATGCTCGGTTACTGTTTTATTGTTTGAGAACTCTGGAATCCTTAAAAAGTGGAGCATTTTTCCGTGTCTTTAGACGCACTGAAATGATTGACGTTGACCCGCGTAGCGACTAGTTCTGTGAAACAGCGAAACCCATCCAAAGCTGCTTGAGTTGTCCTTCCTTCTCAGACAGTGCTGCTGCAGGTGTGACCCCTGGGCCCCAGCAGGCTACAGAACCTCTCAGAAGGTCTTCAATGTCAAAGGCATCTTCACACTATCCCCAGGGTTCTTTTACCTCCTATTTCACAGTGGGAGCATTTGTCCTGCTGGTGGATGAGCCTTGATGGATGACTGCTAGTGCCTTGGGCCAGCCAAGCCATAGACAGCCATGACGGCCACTAGCTGTCCTGTAACCTCCTTCACCACTAGCCGGATGCTGCAGAAATAGACAGAAATACAAGTTTCTCTGGAAGATAGTCCCGAGGAAGCAGTCAAGATTAGTCTTTTGTCTGCCTTGACTGCTGAGTTACAGGCTTTCTGTAACTGGGAAGTACCTGTGGAGCTCTGCCTACTTTCTCCCCAGCCATCATTTTCCTTTTGGTTTGCTTGGATCACAGTTACGCAGATCTGGGCCTTAGTAAGGCTTTTTGTTGTTGTTTGTTTGTTTGTTTGTTTTAGGTGAAGTTAGCTTTGCACTTCCGGGACAGTGAGTTAGTCTTTGGCCTGTGCCCAAATTTGCAAACAGCTTTTCTGGTCACATAGGAGAGAGCCTCTGTGAGAGGAGTCAGGAAACCCATGAACACCTGCCCAGCATGAGCTCTGTTTCCTGATGTCTTTACTTCACGAAATTTCCAAGCACTCTTCGCTTATTTTAGCAGCAAAGTGGATGTGGTCTGTTTGGAATAATAATTTCTCACAGCCACACCACCTTTCTCTGTCCTTCTGTGACCCACCTGGCAGGGATGAAGCTATTCTAAAGAAATACTTAAGTCCTCAGCTTGGCTATCAGATTATTGAAACAATAGATCCCCCAAATTAAAATCACAGCAATCTCATGGCAAGAGAAGAGGAAACCTAAAGCCTAGGCCTGCAGAAGGAAAACTTTTCTCCTGGGAAGAAGTTTACAACCTGTCAGCCCACTTTGCAGGGTGTGGAGCCTTGGCCAAGACTGCTTTGAAATGCATAACTCTGTCCTTCTAGTTAAACCTAAACCTCATTTCAAGAGTCCGAAGATGCACTACCAGGGAGGGGTGGATCTTTTTGTTCCTCCTTCCAATGTGGCCATATTGAATAAATCTCTTTTTTTTTTCTGCTTTTCACTGTTGTGTATTTATGTGCACGTACATGCACACATGTGTCTGTGTATATAGAAGGCAAGTTGGGGGAATAAGTTTTCTACTTCCATCATGTGGGACCTGGGGTCAAACTCTGGTCCTCAGACTTGCAGGTACCTTTAACCTGCTAAGCCATCTTTCTGGCCTTGCATTTATACTATTAATTTGATTAATTTGGTTTTTTTGATTGGCTTTGAAGATAGATGGCTGAAGCTGGCCTATTGTGTCCCTGAGTCTGGTAGCATTTCCGTTGACCATGGGAGGTGGAAAGCAAAGCCAGGCCCGTGTCCTGTTCACACTCTCAATTTTAGCAAGCTGTGGGGGTTTCGCTATCAGCAGCTAGTCACTGGAGGGCATTGACTCTTAGAGGCAGGAAAAACCAACCACCACTCACCTGCCACTCAACTGAGCAGCTAGCAAAGAACTCAAGGTTATGCTTGGAGTCAGTAATTTATTATAAAGGCTGTGACAGGATCCCAGATGAACAACCGGACAGAGGAAATGTAGAGAAGTGTGGGGCTCCCATGACTTCTCTGAGTATACCACCCTCCTGGTGCTGCTGTGTGTTCATACCAGGAAGCTCTGAACCCTATCTTTGGGTGGCAGGGGGTTAAGGCTTCATTATATAGACATGTTGATTTGGATCATCTGACTTTCAGCTCCTCTTCACTCCCTGATGACAGAGGTCAGTGCTGAAACTTCTAGCTCAGATCAAGTGGTTGTTTCTTCGGCAACTAATCTCTATCTTGAGGTTTGGCCAGTAGCCTATCAGGGGTCACCTCTTTAGAACAAAAGATACTCTCTCTTATCACCCCCAAAATCCAAAGGATTTAAGAACCCTCATGCCAGGAACTGGGGCCAAAGGGCAAATATTAGAGCAGAAGATTCTCATGTTATCCTGAGCCAAAAAGGTGCAGGAAATGGAGCAGACAGCAGTTATGTCTCTCCTTATAGGGTCACGGCCTGCTGCAAGTATATGGAGCGAGGGTAAGAGTTTTGAAAATTTGAGTTTCTTAATTAACATGATCCGCTTGTCAGTAGTTCTGCCTCTGACCAGTTTCTGTTTCTGTTTGACTGTGCAAATAGGGAAGATGTTAAAGGCTATGGACAACAGGCAGTATAGGGGAGGAAACAGAAAAAGTCTCGGGGGGGGAGTAACGGATCCTGGTCTCCTGGTGCAAGGCTTCTTAGAATGACACTAGAAAAAACAACTTTAGAGACCAGTTAGTGAGATAGTTAATGTGATGAAACATGGCAGGATAAAAAAGTCGAAAAGTAGAACGTGATGGAAATATATTTAAATAGTTCTGGAGAGGAAAAAAAAAGAGACTGAAAAGAAATATAGCAATATGGTAACATGTGTCCCCAAACTCTTCCACATCTTCCCAGCTTCCTAAAATGGAGTGCTTTTCTAGAAGTCATTTAAATGAACCTTTTAAGAATGACATCTTTGTGTTTACATCTCTGCTGACTTCAAATTCATCAATGGTGCATATGTAATGATGATTGGGGCAACAGATGCTGTCATTGAAATCAAATATCAGGATGGTACCCATTTAGAAAATAGCAAGGTATCAAAGGACCTTCTAGATGTTCTTCAGAGAACAGTGTCTCTGTCAGATGAAGGGAGGAGGGGCTGGTTCTGAGCTGAAGAATGCCCTCTTTGTAATTGCCACAGTGACCTGGAAGAGATTAGAAACTTGCCACCAAGAGGCAGTTTACCCACATACTGTCACTGAGATGTAAATAATTAACTTTCGGCCCAGCTGTAGCCCTGAGAGTAGAGATCTCTTCATTTAGAAACACTATAGCAGAGGCCAGAGCTTCAAAACCATACTGCCAACTCCTGAAAGTGTTTTACATCATTTTCTCTGATCTTGACCGAGATTCAAAATTTCCTTAAGTTGATGTTAGAGATGTAGAGAAAGTTTATCTTCAACAGAAAAAAAAAAAAAAAATCCCACAAAAAACGGTCCAGAGCTTTCTGGCCCCACCCCAGCTCTAAATATGGGGGCTGGGGGCTGTCTCTTTTTCTAGGAAGGTTGAGTGTTGTATGTTGTCAATGACAAAGTGTGTTTTCATGTCCCCCCGATGGTTCCTTAGGAACCCTGGAGCACATGTCTGGCACACAGTAGGCATTCTTTTGAGTGTTGTTTCCATGGTGATGGATGAGACCCCTCCCTGCAGCTATGGGAGTCTCCTAATCTTGGTAAATGATCCCACAGTCTCTCGTCCCGAACATATCGCTATAGTGAGGTAGATCACTGGGTTCTATAGATGATGGCTCTACCAGCCACATGGTCTGGACAACCTGGGGAATGGGGTACTAACCAGAGTACTAACCAGATGAGAGAGGATGCGAAGGAAAAGGTGAACATGGGCTATGTAGAAAGCTGGGCCTAAGA
This sequence comes from Cricetomys ansorgei, assembly GCA_026225945.1. Taxonomy (NCBI): domain Eukaryota; kingdom Metazoa; phylum Chordata; class Mammalia; order Rodentia; family Nesomyidae; genus Cricetomys; species Cricetomys ansorgei. The sequence continues at coordinate 6,434,287 of JAMJFZ010001881.1, forward strand.
ACAATGGTACCAGTGTGCTCAGTGGGCTGGAAAAGGGAAAGGAAGCTGACTCAGACATAGGTGGCTGTTGGACTGGGAAACATTGATGTTTAGCTGTGGACTGACAGTGGGCGGAGAGCCAGAGAGCTGCCCACACAGCCATCCAGTGTGGGCCGCAGGGTTTCTTCTGTGACATTTCAAGGACTGAGCAGAATTGTAGCCATGACTGCTGTGTTTATCACGCACCAGGCATCTGTGTACATTAACTCACTGTCCAACAGCCCCAAGCGGGCACTGCTGTTACCTTCACTTGACGCTGTGAAAGCCGATGCCAAAGAGCTGAACAGGCCGCTTTGCTGGGAATGGAGATCTTGGGCCGTGTCTCCAGCAGCTGACCCTCAAGTCTACATGACTTCTTGTTTCCCCAGTTCCTGGAGGGACATCGTCCAGTGTGTGGACAAGCGCCAGGAATTTCCTCGTGGGATTGGTGTTTGAGATTCCCTCCATCCACATGTCACAATATAAACAGAATCCCCACAACCCAATCTCTCCTCTCCATTTTCTTTACAAAGACAACGAAAAGGTTAAGAAAAAGCCATGAAGTTCATAGTGAGGTTTGCTGGAATTCACTGTATCATTTGGCTTAAGTATAAAGATAGATATGTAGCTGTTTCAATACCACGGGGGAAAACTTGGATGTCTGAAGAGCTAGCAGAACCCATCGCCAGCACAGCAGAGAGACACGGTTCTGTCCCATCGTCTTGTCTGGCTATTCCTGTTGTGTGTTGCCCATGTGCCTGTCCATTCCTTGGCTGCAAGGACTGCTTCAGGGAGGCCCGCCGGAGGAGACTCTCAGTCTCCCTCTGTGATTGTTCTGAGCTCTGGTTTCCAGTAGAACAAGCACTCAGTTGATATGCTGGCCATATTGCTTCAGCTTTCCTTCATTGCACACTGTGGAAGGGAAGGAGAGCTCCAGCCTCTCTGGGTCACTGTGTGAAGACAGCTATACCTCCGGGTACTCCTCGCTCAGGCACAACTTTTAGTCTATTGCTTGGCTGCTTCACAGGTAATGAAGGTTAAAGGGGGGGGGCTTGTCTGGTTAAGAATGATATATATATATATATATATATATATATATATATATATATATATATATATATATGTATATATATATATATGTTCATTCCTCTATTGATATCTAATTTAAATATTCTTGTCTCTGACTCCCCCACAAAGATGTACATAGAAGCTCAGACCAATGTGGTCTCTCCTATCTCAAGGAGGCAGGGAGCTTGGAGGACTTCCTTCTTTTAACTACTTGAGTCTTGTCTTCACAGTTAACTCCCAGGAATCCAAAACATCCTAACCTTACAAGCTATACACATTTTCTATTCTTTGTATTAGCCACTTCTTAATGTGATCCTCTTTGAAGACAGTACAGACGGTTCAGCGCGTGCTTCCATACCTTGTTGGGAAGAAGATGGCGTGCGGATTCCCAAGTTCTACGGAGCTCTGAAAACCCTGAGAGCAAACTGCCCAGTTGCAAAGAGCCTTGCTTAATAAAGCCTCGGAGACTGAGGCAGGATTCTTGGGAGAAATGGCCTGTGCAGTTTATTCTTCCACCCAATTATAGATACTTTCCTTATTCCTAGCATTTGCTAAGCTAAAGAGATGATTAATAAACAGGTCTGTTGACGGAGTAAAGAGAGAGACAGCCCCTCTATCCCAGAGATACTGACTTTTCAGGCTCTGGGGGAAGAAAGCGTGGGGAGTGAGAAATAAGTAGCCCTAAAGAAAACACGTGAAGGATTTATTTTCTTTGAGACAGTCTTACTATGTGGCAGAAGCTGGTCTAGCTTCACCATGTAGAGCAGGCTTGAGTCCCAGAGATCCACCTGCCTCTGCGCCTCAGTGCTAGGGTTAAACATGTGCACTACCACACCTGGGAGAATTTTTTTTTTTAATTTTTTGAGACACCATTCTATATAGCAGAGGCTGGCCCCGAACTTGCTGGGATTGCAGGTATGTGCCGTCATACCCATCTCCAGCTTGTTAATTGGACCTTTTAAACAAAGCTTCATCATTTTAAAACTCACTTGGGACCAAGAAGATAATTAGATTGTTTTGACCTGAAGGTTTAGAATTCAGCGGTGTCTTTCTGCTTTGTGCTTTTCCTCTTCTGGGGTTTCAAAATATCCTCCTAGTCAGGAAAACTGACTCCACAAAAATGATTGTAACTTTTACGGGCGCTAGTGACCTGTTACTTTTACAGCTAACACTCATCATGGAAATCTTAGATTCTGCTGCATGACCATCTCTTTTGACACAACTTTCCCACTCCAGGGGTTAGTATTATCAAATGCCACTGCTTCCCCACCCCCAGTCCCATGCAAAGACTCCTCCTGTTTTTGCTCATGAGGTAAGAGAAGTGAAGCAAAAGGTTCTGGTCCAGTGATAGAGGGGGAAATGCAGAGCTGACTTTAGCATTTGGGGGAATTTGTCTTAGGAGCTCACAGTTCTGTGGATGCAGAGGAAAGACTTCCTCTCTCTGGAAGGAAGGAGCTGTTCCTATCCTTTTGACGATATACCATGGTCTCCCATTTGCCTCTGTTGTCTAGATGTCACGGTTCAGCCATGGGAACTGGAGAGATTGCTCAAGGAGTAAAATGTTCACCAAACACACACACACACACACATACACACACACACGTAATCTCCACATTCATTTAAAAAAAAAAGCTTGGCCCTAGTGGTCTTCTTTTCTTCCCTCCCTCCCTTCCCTCCTTTCTGTCTTTGTTCCTCTTTTTCTTTTAGCTGTCTATGTTGGGTGCCGATCAGCATTACAGGGAAGTCCGTTCATGAAATGCCCTTTCTCTGTCCCCTGCTTTGCACATTGGGTTCATTTGTGTTCGCTATCACACAGAACAGACCCGGGTCTTCAAGGATAGCAATTTATTTCCTCACAGTTCTAGAGACTGGAAGTCCAAGATCAAGGTTGTCAGATTGATTTCTTCTTGGTTTCTAAATAGATGGCCAAGGCCTTTGCATGCACCCTGGCCATATTTGTCCTAATCTCTTTCTATCAGATTAGGGCCCATGGTGATTACCTCATTTAGCCTAATTACCTCTCCAAAGGCCCTATCTTCAAATAAGGTCACCTTCTTAAGTACTGGAGGTCAGGCATCAACAAGTGAACGTCCTGGGGAGGGAGGTGGGCACAGTTCAGCCCAAGATAGATTCCCACTTTACTTTTTCATCTTAACTGTTAGTTTTAGACCCCTCGAATTATATTTCTCCATTTTAAGAGCTCAGAACATCTTAGTTTATAATCATTAGGTGTGTCAATTAGAGTGTGGCGGGGGTTTGTTCTGTTGAGCTCATGAAACTCTCCTAGCAAGGCCAGCACAGAGTTAATGAGCACAGCTCACATTTGTGGAATGCTGTTAGCTGGATGGGTGTCATAGACATATGAAAGTTCAAGGGATGACAGAAGGACATGTTTCAAAATGTTCTAAATGGTGAGAAAGGCAGAGATGATGTTTTTGTTCTCATTGCTGGCTTTAAGGCTTGAAGCAATAATCCTGTGTAGAGAATCGCATGATGAAGACAGCCTAAGAGGAGAAACTTTCCCCCGTCCAGTCCTCTGTTACAGTGTCATAGAGTAGGGCATACGGCATTTCATGTCAAGTCATTTTAGGCGCACCGTGACACTGTATTTTTAACCTTTTAGTTATTCATATTGTTTTATTCGTATGCAAGTATTGCGTGTATGGGGGCTCTAACATCTCGTGGAGCATAGCTGCAGAGGAGGGACTGTTAGAGCACTGCACAGGGAGCCAACGTGCCGGGATATATTTCACTCCGGGTACCAAGGCGATGCCGCCTCATGGGAGAGCACGGAGCCTTTTGTCTCTGGACTTTTCAAGCAGACACTTTCTTTTTGGCTCAGATTCCTGCCTACTGCGACCTTTTGTGTTCACTTGTAAACAGCCGTGCCCAACATTTCCGTGACCCCAGATTTGGAAATGTTGAGTGATTGGGAATTTCCAGATTGGAAATTTTTATTAATTTAGAGAGGCTGGATTCAATCTTCATAAACCAGAGATTCGCCACCATAATAAATAATATGGACTGAAATGACCGAGAAAGACTTGGATTTCTCCCCCACGTCTTCTGAAGCATCATTTCTATGTGATCATTGCTCACCTGACTCAGACGAGCCTTTCCTAAGAGTCACCTGCTGGTCCTGGTCAACATGAAGACGTTAAAGGAGACCATAATGGAGTCTTTTTTTTTTAATGCATCCTGGGTTTCTTCCCAGGAACCTGAAGTTATAATTATGGCTTATTGGAGTGCTCCATCCCCAGTTGAGAAACACAATAATATTATGCAGGGAAAAAAAAAACTGAAGCATACTTACCTCTCTGGAATCTTCCACGAATGGCTCTAATTACAACGGGGGCACTTGTCTAGTGCTGAATGTGTTTTAAGATTCCAGTCGCTCAAGTGCCTCTGATGTCAGATTTTGAAACAGCAGCATGCTGCTCCGCCGAGAATCCTCCCCTGGCCCCGTGTACTTTAGCGGATAGAATCAAGTGCTTGTGCTTCAGCCTTTTAAGAGCATAAAAACCTTGTTTATTAAAGCAATTCTCTTTGGCACTTTGTAGCATTAGGATAATGCTGCCTGAGCAGAAGTGGAGAGTCACCCCGGACTCTTAACCAGGAGGAGAGTCACTCCTCCCCATGGCGTCGTGTCTTTCTGAGGACCGTTTTTTTTTGTTGTTGTTGTTTACTGTTTTTTTGGTTGTTGTTGATCATTTGTTTTCTGCATCCATGCCACACTTGAGTATCTTTCCACTTGCTCTTTTCCCACCCTTTCCCTTTTTTTCTTTCCCTCTTGCTGAAGATGGTGTCTCCTCATACAGCACAGGCTGGCCTGAAACTATGTAGCCCAGGCTGGCCTTAAACTTACCATGACATAAGGCAGGGATCTAAGACACCCGCAGATCACAGTCTCCAAGGCTTCTTGAGCCAGTGGCTTCCAGGTTGATTGCCCCATGTCCAAGAAGAAAAAGAAATTCGGACAAGAAGTGAACAGGAAATAGATCTATTAAGGAAAGCTCTTGAGTGGGAAGGGTTGTCCCCAGAGAGGAGTACTGCTTTACTGTCCTGCCCACTGGCTTACAGTGGGTCTTTTTGGGAATTGGCTGGAGACTGACATAATCTTTATTGATGATTGGTCTTTTTTTTTTTTAAATGCACATCAAAAGCTTAACCAGAGAGGATCCCACGTGCCTTTTGTGTCCTCCTCGGCCCAAAGGAAGACGTGATCTTGCTGTGTGTTGCTGCTCCCATCCTGCACCATGGCCACCCTCGTCTACTTTCTCTCAACTCGTTGCACTCACTCCATAGACCACGGATCGAGTCACTTCCCTTCCTTTTCTTATTCTCTGTCTACGGACTGGCTTCTAATCTATCACAGGCTCCTGCCGTTACTTCCTATGGGAAGCTAGCTTCTGTCTCACTGATGGCCTCAGCCTCCTGAGTGCCGGGACTGCACGTGAGCCCCACCGCACTCAACTTAGGGCATCTCTCCGGAGAGAAGACACGGCAGATCCCCTGGCTGTCGGGCGTAACGTTTGCTGTAGTGTTTCTGTCATACAGACTCCTCTTTTAGAAATGCACATATTCAGATAAGCGGTAAGAGAAGACTCCAAAATGTAGCTGATAGATTTACGGCGGATCCGTAAATACCCGCGTCTGCCTTATTGTCTCCATATATAGCCTTCAGAACGCTCTGATATGATTTTACGCAGCCTCTATGTGGAGGAGTCTTGTAAAACGCATTGTATGTGTAAACAGTCTAAAAACGCCACTCACAGAACAGCATAGTGTGTCTGCTCTGTGTGATACCGTGGCCAGAACTTTTAGAGCCACCGAAGGACGCTGGTCCCCTGAATCAGATCCACGTGAGAACTTCTGCCCCCTTCTACTATGGAAACACCCATCTCAAAGCCCTACTCTCCCTCTGCTGCTGTCCGTCTTCTGGTTTGCCTGCTGCCCTTTTTCGGAGTGACTTTTGTGCTCTCTGTCTTGCCCATCTGGCCAGGCCTTCACACTGTGCTGTGAAGAAAAATGCTATTTGCTGCTTATTGTAGGGGACATCTATCAGCTCCCTACCCACCTGCAGTCCGAGGTCTTTTAATTTCTCTGTCTGCTTTGTCAGTGATGGTTCCTGGCAGTTCTGCAAAGGCGCACAGTTTGAAGATATATTCATGATACTTTCTAGGAACAGAAAAACTAGTTGTGTTTCTATGGTCCGTTGTCCCGATTCGGAAACAAGACAGCGTTTCGTGGAAAGCAGTCCTAAGCAACTTAGAAAAGAACGCATTGGGTCGTCTTCTCAACCCGGTGCATATTGTTTGTTTGCAAGTAATTTATCCTTTTGAAAGCTTGGCATTGGGGTAACTGAAATGTAAGAGATATTAATCTGTTGGAACATAAGCAGTCTCCCTTTTCCCTTCCTTGTGCTACTAGAGGTTGAACCCAGGGCCTTGCTGGGCTCTACCATTGAGATGCACTCTGGTCTCGAAAGGATTTGGGGGGCGGGTGATGTAGATCAGGAAGAGCAAGAAGAGGACCATAGACCAGCCTGGTGTCACCGAGTATGCCTTGTCCTTGCTGTGGTCCCGTGAAATGGCCTTTCTGATCCTGGCTTTGTGGATGAGGATGGTGAGTCCCAGTGTGGCTAAGGCATTACATAGCAGTGCATGGCTGAGCTGACTAAATCTCGCCCAGCTCTCCCAGGCCTATCGTGTAACAGCTTGCTTTCTGTCTACGGAATTAGGAGAGGAGAGAATGATGAACCTAGCAGAGGGAAAAGAGGGAAGAATTTCAGGGAAGAAAAGAAGCAAAATGATGGAGGCACGGGAGAGAGCTGCTCATGAGCCATGGTGGTTCAGGGAGCAGTGGGCAGGCCAGCCCAGCTAGAGGAGAGGCTGGAGTCAGTCTAGAGGGAAAGACAGGCAGAAGGTCAGGCCCTCCTCCTGCCAGACGGGGTAGAGACTGAACAGTTGGTTTCATCACCTGTGGGAGCTTCTTTGAGGTTTTCTGAGAGGAAGCACTGCTGAGGACATCTTGCAAAGGTGACCTCAAAGGATGTCAGGGTATATTGTACGCAAGAGCAAGATTATAGGTCACTGAATAATGACCACACTACTGCATGTTAATGTCCACATAGTATGGGGGACAGTTCACAAAGCCTACCACCAGATAAGGAATGAAGGGCAGTCAGTGGCTATTGAGAGGAAGAATGAGTTTTCTAAGGGGACAAGCCTATGGTAGGTTATCAAATCCCAAGTGCGTGTGCGCGCGTGTATGTATGTGTGTGTGTGTGTGTATAGAGGAAACAATGATAGTTGAAGATGTCATGAATTCAAGAGTGAGCTGGGGAGATAGGAGGAGGCAGAGTAGGGGAAGAAAGGTAGAAATCAGGTAAGTGCAGGACTCATGTATGAAATTCTCAAAATAAAATAAAGGAAAATAAATTCTTTAATGCATGGCAAAAAAGTCATGTGACTAGGGCAACCCCTCCCCCCTTTTCTTTCCACGGTGCTGATCGTGGGGATGGTGTTCAGGGATGGACACATGATTCCTGCCATGAAGGAGATTACATGGCTTACAACAGCCCAACATATTTACTGCCCAGCTCTTCAGAGGAACCATCTGCTGACCTCTGGTTTCCTATTTATTTACAGACAAAGCCTCTCCTGTGTTTTGTACATAATAGCTGGAGTTTGCTGTGTAGACAGTGGTTCAGAAGGCCAGCCAGGCAGTCAGGACTGACAATAAGCACTTGGGATTCAAGTGCATATCTCAGATGTTAGTTAAGAAAGAATTTCTAAGAATGGCTGTCACATCCTGTGACTTTGGGGATACACGAACAAACGTGGATTCACCCCAGAATGAGCATAGATGACGCGTGGAGGAAAGGATCCCACCCAAGGTTAGCATGTGAGCCAGTGAGCTTACTCACAGCATTACATACAGGCACAGGGGTGACTTGGGTACCAAGCGGCATCTCTGGAGCTCCTCATCCAATTTGCAGGCAGTTCTACTGAGGAGTCTCTTCTTCTCCAGCAACTGTTTACCACTTTAATACCTCCGGGAAAGTGCCTGTGAATCTTACAGTCTTCTTGTAAGTTTCCTGAGCAGTAGCCCCCCACCCCCTAGCTTCCATCTAGGAGACCATTTTCCAATCGGCAGGAACTAGCGCCACATCACAAGTAGTCCATGATGTCAAGTGTACATGTACATGTACATTTTAAAATGGCAGGAGCCAAATAGCAGGTGATTAGAAAAAGAGATACTAAACACAAAGAAAAACCTAGTAGGAAGATCAGTTTACAGCCATAAGTTACAAGAAAGACCCAGGCATTCCAACCGTGAATGTAAGATGTATCGTGGCAGCCCTGGATATAAAAGTTAACGTTCAATCGCACCTGCTCCAGATAAGGATAAAGTTAAGTTGCTTGCCATTGTAGTTTGGTTTTACAGCCTTTGTGAGTCCTGTTCCTGACCCCTGATGCTATGGGACTGAGACTCTCCCTTTATGCCTGTTTTACTGTTAACACCTTACTTTAATGATCTTTCTTATCATAAACAACCCCACACCCTTAGCAAAGCCAATTCGTGTTACCGGCTCCAGCAGCGTCCACTGTGGTAGCTGCTGCGCTGAGCCTTTGGGCACTGCTAAGCTCAAGAGCAGGGATGCTAGTGAGAAGTGATCCAGGCACACCTAAGATGGGCCGGGTTGGGGGGAGGGGCCGTACGAACAGAGTCTGAAGGCGTAGGCCACTGCATGCAGTGATTTTAGCAAAAGCACTGAGCTGTCTTCAACATGCTAATGAATGAACCGGTGAGATGAGATGTCAAAGGAAGACAGCATGAGCCAAGGATGATTTATTTAATCACTTTATGGAGGAAAAGTGGTTGGCAGCCCATCAGAATTCAGGGGGAAACTGCACAAGACCTTTCAAACAAGTTGAGACGTATTCCAGAAAAGTAAAGTTGAAAGTGTTGGAACGGAAGGCAGCTGCTAGCAACAGGTACCTCATTTGGGAGCTAGAGAGTCATTGAAGAAATTACCTTCAATTTAGATTTTATCGTAGACCACCTGAAGGCTTGAAGAGCTTTTCACACACGCTGAACTAGTAGCTGAGACTCAGAGAGACAGTCTCGTGAGATTTTCTTTTGTGACCATTCGTCTGGTTCTTCTAGCAGCACCAAACTCCCCAAGTAGGGACAACGTCTGATTATGTTCAGCTAACCTCTGCATACTTCTTGGTACACAAGAGATAGTCCATAAACCTGTGTTGCATTGATGTGTCTCCCTACACACTTTAGAGGCTGTATGTTCATAAGATACCTCCGACCGTCTAGCTTAATGTAGCTCATTTCCCTCCAAAATGAAAAGTTGTAAGTCAGGTTTGATACCGTTTGGTTTAATAAGAGTACATGAATGCATATGTGGGTTTTTTATTTTTAAACTTTACCATTATGAGGTCTTAGTGTGTTAATATAAAATGGATTTCTGGGAAACAAGGGAAGTGGGGGACTTCCCCCTAACAAACAAGTCGGGGCTGCGTGAGCATTGCACGGAAGGTCCGAGCTAGGAAGAGAAACTGAGCTTAACTTCCTCACTCAAGGTCCATCTGCCGACCGTTTCTGCGACAGAGTCACAACCGTCTCCTCCCCTCTCCGTTCTCTGGAGGCATGTCACTAGCTCCCCCGCCTTCATCCCTCCCTGTGCCTCCCTGGAAATTTTAGGCAAATACATAACGGCATCCATCCCCATAAGAGTGCACATTGGATCCTGGAAGTCAAGTGGGGACATAGAAATGAGCTGCTGCAGCGATGTCAAAGCAGTGGTTCATCTGATTGCTTTTCTGAGCGCTTTAAGATGTTTGCCCCGTGTCGGAGGTTGTCCAGCATGCGCAAGGTTCTAGGCTCAACACCCCCCCACACACATACTCCCTAAAAACTCACCCTTTTTTTTTTCTAGATATGATGGCTATTCACTTACAATCCAGACAGTCAGGCTTGGCAGGAAAGTTACTAGTTCAAGGCCATCGCTAGGCTACTGACAAGAGACTCGCCTGGGCAACAACATCAGCCAGTGAAAGTTTCGCTGTACCGATCTCGGGCTGTGAGTCTAGGTGTATACTTAGCATGGCCAGTGTTCCTCTGGCCCCAGTGGTAGACTACTGCTTTCCACTGGGTCCGTCAAGCACCTCTGAGCTATAAATTCTTTCTGTGTAGAATAGTATCTGTATTTTAGGTGATTCTAGATGGGTGATCCCTTTCACGTCGGTATACCCCCTTGGTGGGCTCTTTCTGCCTGTGATGGCAGCTGGGAGCTCTCATCCCCCTTTGACCACCATGGATTCTTTCTGGTTATTGGGCATATGCCCATGGCGAGAGAACACCTTCTCCTCTGTTTTCTACATTTCAGGTCCTTGAGCTCCTTGGCTTTCGGGGTGACACCAGACACGGGAGCTGAGTGTGGTACCAGCATCGTACTATCAGCCACTGTAGTTGTCCCTCGTCTCTAAAACTGACAGGAGGGTCCTGTCATGCCTTAGGCTCTAGGCGGTGACTTTGGAAGATCCGGCATCTTCAGGTGTGGTTAGAAGTAATGTGTGAGTTAATGGTAACCCAGTGGAAGCGTCTGCCGTGTCTCACCTTGTTCATCAAGCTGTAGCCTCTCTCTGAGGTGTTGAAACATGAGTCTGTGGCAGAGGGGTTCTGCATGTCCATGAGGATCACCCCAATCCCCATAATGGCTTCCAGGTCACCAGTAGAACTTGATATTTGCTTATGGTACAGACAACATAAAAGGATCAAGGTTATTCTTCACCTCCCCTTCATACTTTCACCTTATCCTTGCAGGCCCTGATGGTAGCTTCAGGAGGCCTTATGGGAGCACCATGGATGGCCGAGGGCTGGAGCAGAGCATTGCAGGTGGCTATTTTCTTTCAGTGCAACGGCCAAGCCTGTAACACCATAAGCTTGGTGACTGCTGAGGGCTTCAGTTCTGTCGGTAACCTCTTACCTTCCCTGCAGAGAGGAAAAGCCCGGTCTGCTGATGGGCAGAAGACTTGCTAAGGAAACCACAGGACCCAGGAAGAAATGGTTCCTAGGAGGAAACTGCTTGGCAGAAGCCTGGTTTAGGTCTCAGGTTTGCAGTAAATTCACAGCCGCCCGTTGTTGTTCACACTGGAAAATGTATTCCTGTCTGTGTGTTACTAATGAGCAGTTCTGAGAACGCTTTGGTCTTTCTTATGGGTGTCCTTCTGATGGGAGAGTTGGAGAACAATGCATGTGAACTCACCCCTGCTCCGTGGGCTACTGGCTTTGTTATTCCCGATACTCCTAGACATTTCAAATGCGGACTTCTAATGTGCGCCAAAAGATGCAATGTTCATACTTATTAGGGCCACTTAATAGCAATGGAAATGAGTCTATTGCAGCTGTGCTGGACAATAGTCACAGGAGCAGACTCATTCCATCGCTTTTATTTCTTTTATTTGCTGCTTCAGATCCTTTCATGTTTTTCTTGGTGGAACAGGCTTTATCGTTGTTGAGGAAAGTTACCCCGACATTCTCCTTTGCCCGCAAGGAGACAGTTTGAGCTCTGTTGCTTCCTTTCGTTCCTGATCTAAGCTGGGAGGAATAGAACTCATGGCAGGAGAAGCACTGTAGAAGTTTAGGCTCAGCTCTCCAGAGGTCTGCAGAGTAGGCTGTGTCTGGGGAGCAGGGTCTCTCTTCCCGGAGCATCAGCATCTTTATCCTGGCTTTCCTGACACGTGGGTCCCCCTCCTTCGTCGCCATTATATTCCCTTGGGTACTGAGAGTGCAGCAGAAAGTGGAGTCGAGTCCAGAGCTGGCTGAGCCTGTAGCTCAGCTTTTAGGGGCCTCCCGTGTTTCCCCTCCTGCTCCATCGTCTGTCCATCTCGTCTGCAGCAGCTTTTACTCTTCAGCAAGTACTGAAAGCCAATAATTAAGTGTATTAGCACTATGTCTGAAACAAGGCCAAGCTGGCACCCATCCTCTGGAAACCCTAGCATGAACCCCCACACACACCCCAACTCTCTCATTTGTATTTTGTTTGGACTCAGCACTTCCCGAGTACCGACAGGGCAGAACCAGCCTTTGCATCTCTAGGCAGAACTGTGCCCTGAAAGGCAGATGAGAACATTCTTCATGATTCACATTCAAGAATGAGGCCACTGCTTGGCGGCGTTTGAAACAACACAGTGAATTTCTTACCCGTGTAAGGAGGGAATGAGCTCCCTGTGGTGGGCAGCTCCTCTCAGCAGAGCTGAAAGCCAATCTCTTGTCTGATTTGGGGAAGCACCAATTAAGGCTGGTCTAGCTTTAGGGGTGGGAGTGAGTGGTATTTGGTGAGGTCACTGGGTGAGCATGCTGCTAACTAATCTGCTGACCAGGTCACTGGGTGACAGGCATGCAGAAGCCTGTGTACTGGTTCTGAGCTGTCACTCATTAAACTGTTGGTTTCTTGTTGCCATGACTATAGATCAGTTGTGAGCTCACACCTCCCACCCCCCCCACCAATCATGTCCCACTGCCACCCCCTTTTTGGTGTTTTCTCAGGAAAAGCTTCAGGAGAGTCCTCAGGGAGCGTCTTCTTGGAGGTATCCAATCTCCATCCTGCTAATATTTCACCTACAGGGGTCTGATTTTTGTTTGTAGTAACGTTGGAAAGCCAGGTGGCTTTTCTTGGTTCCCGAATTTGGTGCGCTGAGAAGCTCATCCTTGTAGTGTCTCTAAATCTTAACCCTCTAGACTCCAGGGACTTATCTGCACTCATGTGGATCTCCTGGGGGCACAGCACATGAATTCTGTGCAGTGGCTGCTGGGGGCTCGAATAAGGCAAGACCAGCTGTGCTTCTGAGGACGTTAGACTGTTGTTGTTTTTGCTCAGCTCTGAGAAAGCTCTCTACCCCCACCTTTACAGTCAGCCTCCGGGGGACCTTCAAGTAGATGAGAGGGCTGCTTGAAGTATCAGGCAGGTATGAGGTGGAGTGTTCTGAGCAAGGCTTTGTCCTGTGCATTCATGTGTGCATGTGCGTGTGTGCATGTGTATGTGTGTATGTGTGTGTGTGTGTGTGTGTGTGTGTGTGTGTGTGTGTGTGTGCATTCCTCTCTCTGTGTGTATATGTGCATTCTGTGTGTGTGTGTATGTAAGTGTGAGTGTGTGTGTGTCTGTGTGTGTATATGCATTTATGTGTCAATGTATATGTGCATTCCTGTGTGTGTATGTGTATTTGTGCATGTGTGTGTATATGTATGTATATTCATGTGTGCATGTGTATGTGCATTTATGTGTGTGTGTGCATTCATGTGTGTGTATGTGCATTCCTGTGTGTGCATTCCTCTGTGTGTGTGTTATGTGTGTGTGTCCTCTCTCTCCTCTCCTTTCCTCTTTACTTTCATCAGAGAGAATTCTGAAGATGAATGTTCCAGTCTCTTGGTCTTCTCAGAGTCACACTACAGCAGTGCGTATTCCCAGTGGTGTGAGTGCTGGAGAAAGCCCAGAGTGACCTCTGGGCCCTGGAAGCATCTGCAATGGGATTAACTTCCCGAAGTCCCTATGTACACAGTGCAGGCCCCTCTCTTCTCCACTGAGGAGTTACCAGCTCCCCCTTTCTATGTGCTGCTGGTGTGTGTGTGTGTGTGTGTGTGTGTGTGTGTGTGTGTGTCTGTGTGTGTGCTTGCTGGCTTGTTTTGGAAGGAGCCTAGAGGGCTTACATGAGAAATGGCTTCGAACCTCCTCTGCAGTCTGGCCTGAGCATTCACGTCTTAGCCATCCTCAGGCCTCACAGGCTCCTTCCCGACCCAGCACCCTCCATCTGTGAGTGGGACAGGTTCTCTGGGGTGAACTCTCTGGCTAGAGAGCCGGGAGGACCCCTAATTTAAGGCTTCCCTCTGCTTGTGTGCTTTATTTCTTACCAAACTTACCAAACTATCAGGGCGGAGGCCCAGATAGTCACCCTGGAATCAGCAGAGCCACGGTGAGCTGTGGGTGGGGGTGGGGTGGTTGGACAACAGGCTCTACTCCCTGGAGACCAGACAAAGGCTGCTCCTTCATCTGAACCACAACCACTTCCTATCACCAGGGTGGGCTGTCACCTCTCCCATTAGGGCTGAGATGGTGTATGAAGGGAAACAAGCCCATCTTTATTGGACTCCACCATGTGGGTTATCAAATGCAGTGTACATCAGCTTAGTGAAGACTTCCTGGGCCTCACATTTTAAGAGGCCCCCAGAAACAAAGGAAATCAATGGTCTTAAATGGTGCTTTGTTGAGGGTAGATAATGCACTGGCCTGACCTTGTAGACTCTCCCAGTGACTGGAAGCAGGCAGAAATGGGAAGGCCCCCCACTTTAGCAGTAGCTGATGCAAAGCTCTCCATTTCTGTCATCAGGTCTGGCATTCAGATGGTCTCCCTCTTCCCTGGATAAGCAGGAAGCCCAAGCCAGAGCGGTAGCAATTTCTTTCCTCATAAGAATGGTTACAGTTCATCTCTACAGCTCATAAGTTGTGTGGCTTAAATTCTGTGTACTTTGGCTAAAATTATAGCATCCCGTAGTCATGATAACAGCCTCTCATGGCCGTGTGTCTCTTCCCACGGTTGCTGTGAGGGTTAGCACAGGAACGTGAGAAGTGAGGAGCTGAGAGCCTTCCTACAAAAGAGCAGTCGCCCAGTTTCTGTTAGCAATTCTACCACTGCCGATGGTGTCCCGCGTTGGGTTAGTGTGGCATTCTTAGCTCTCAAGCTTGCCTTCCAGTCTTAATCTCTATTTTCCTTAACGCTAATCTTCAAATTTATTTGGATTTTACTGTTCATTTGCTGCTGGATAATCTTTGATCATTTGTAATTTGTGATGGATTATCTTGATTGCTAGCTTAATTGCATTGAAGACTTCTATGAGATTAGTGAAAGGTACTTCCGTGTGTGTCAATGTGGGCGTTTCCAGAGACAAGTAACTTAGGAAGAAAGCCTTTCTGAATGTGAGCAGCACCGTTCCTTGGGTTGTGGGTCTGGATGGAATAATCAACGAGGTGGAAGAGAAAACTTGTTAGTGTTGGCATCTTCTCTCCATCCCATCCTCTCCCCTTTCTGGATGTTATAATGTTAGCTGCTCCTCCAAACCCTTCTTGCCACGATGGATCAACACCTCTGAATCCGTGAGCCAAAAAAACAAATGTCTCTTCCCTTAAGTTGTTTTCTGGGTTACTCTGTCACAGTTGCGAAAGTGTGACTAAGATATGAATGAAATAAAATGAACTCAAGTGCCAGGCTTTCTGCAAGGAACCCAGTGCACTTGACTTCAGAATTCAGATCAAGACAGAAGAGCCCAGAAGCCCAGAGAGACGAGTGCTGAATCCAGAGTTCCCAGCTGGAGACCGTGTGCTGACTTCCTGCAGGGCACAGGTACTTTAGTGCTCACGTCCCTGGGAACTACCCTTTACTTACTCAGACCCACTTAAGACCCTAGTGCTGTACACCACAGGCAAACTTCTCAGGGAACACTGAGAATTTCTTCCTTTCTTGCTCTGAATTCTTTTACTGTGCAGTTCGCGTTGTCAAATGGACAGCTCAACATGCTGCGCATAAAAGACTTCTTGCAACTAGCGTCATGTCACTTGGAGTGGTTCAGATGAACTATGTTCCCAATAACTGCAGTGTGGGGGCATGGGTCGAGGACTACAGAAGCCACCTAGGCAAGTCACTCCTGACCCACTAGTAGACTGGCTGTTTACATAGCACATAGGCTTTGAGGAGAGGAATGGAACAAGAAGTGGTATATTGAAAAGCCATCTACAACTTCAACAGGGAGGGAAATGTTATGTAATGAAAAAAAAAGTGAAAAGATATATTCAAAACAAGGCACTAGGCCTAAAGCCCACAGTGTGGTTCTCATGAGCAACTATGAAGGTGTTTTAGAGGTTGGTGATTTTAAGTTGGTCTTAGAGTGACTTGAGTAAAGTCAATGCAGGGATAGTGTTAGCACTGAGGAAAGTTCCTGTCTGAGGTGTCCATCGTGCTTTGTGGAGCCTGGTAGCTAGGCCAGAATCAGGAAGTCTGGATTGCAAGGTAAGCGGTGTAAATTTATTATCGCAGCAGGAGGAGACTGTTGGAACTCCCGAGTATCTCTGAGATGGGATCCATCTGTGATGAACGGGATGGACGGATGGATGTTCAATGAAGATCGGGTGAGAGCCGATAATGGCTGGTTTAGCATAAGCCCTGCTGGTGCTTTTCATGTGGACGGGCAGTGATAGGCCCAGTTAGGAGTTTAGGCGCCAGACTCCAGTCTCCCGGTTCAGATCTCGGTTTTAACCAGTTACTAGCCATGTAGCATTAGACAAGTCAGCCTCTCTCTATGCTTCATTTTCCTCCTTTATGCAGCAAGGATGAGGAGAGCATTGCCTCATGAGGTGGTTCCAAGAATCAGATAGTTAGCATACGTGAAAACTTGAAACAGTGCCTAGTATGTAGTAAGTTCTTGGTAAATGCAAGCACCTTTACTACCGTTCATCATCATCCTACTGAGAGTCAGGAGAGTAGCAGTGGGATCAGAGAGAGAGAGAGAGAAGAGGCGGGGATAAGAAGCCGAGTGTGAGATAAGTCACAGAGCTATGGAAGGAAGCGAATGCAGAGGCCTGATAAATGGAGGGTCAGTTCAAGTGGTCAGTACAGCATCAAGAAGAATACCTCTGCGGATTGGTCAAAGAATAATGAATCCAAGAAAGATATGGACAATGAATAACTGGGGACTTAGGGGCAAATCAAGAGCCTATGTTGTCATGGAAACCAAGGAAAGAGTTGTCAGATACATTGAGAGTTGAGTGAAAATTGAGGGTAAGAAATGTACCACTAATGGGACCTGGGTATCATTTGGAAGACCAGAACAAGTCAGTTGGGGGATGTTTGAGAACCATGACAATTGGGATATGGGGACCACAATGAGGATGCTGAGAGAAAGAAATAGAGCAAACGAAATGTCCGCCGTGAGAGAGTTGAGTTCTAAAGACACAGAGGTACATCCAAAGAGGACAGGAGATGTCGGGTAAGTGGGCCTGGGTGGGTTTAGGTGTGGGTGTGGGGTAATGGCAAAATAAATACAAAACAAGACGGAGACGCCCCCTCCTGGACAGAGTGAGGAAGTAGGGATTGGTAGAGTGAACTCAAAGCAAGCACTGGCTAGTAAACCGATTCTCTCTCTCTGCGTGTGTTCATGAGGGTGCACATACACGGGTGGAGGCCAGAGGTTGATGCCAGGTGTCTTTCTTGATTACTGTTTACCTTGCTTTGTAAAACGGGGTTTCTTACCGAACCTGGAGCATATTGATTCAGCTGGGCTGGCCAGCCAATGAGCTCCAGGGATCTGCTGGCCTCACCCATCCCCCATCCACCCTACACTGGGATGGCAGATGCATAATGCTGAGCCCAGCCTTTATGTGGGTACTGGGGTCTGAACTTAGATTCACCCTCTTGGGAAGTAAGCACATTACCAATAGAGCCACCTCCCCACTCCTGAAACAGGAACAAGAGAAGCAAACTTACATGGAAGTAGGTTTCTGAACCTTGCTGTTATTTCTTCTACTTGTAAATAAGTTTTCCATCCCTAATACTTCTCAACATTAGGAAAGAAGTAACTTAGAGAGTCTTGATCGTCTCAGTTTAAAGAGCATGTCCTCTAGAGAAGGGGAGTTGGAAAGCAGTTGAATTCAAAGGCCTTTGCTTTTTTGCCCCAGTACATAACAGCATGTGTTGCCTACAGCTAAACTGGGGTGGGAGGACCTGCTTGCTCTGAATTTAGAAAAGAGCGATTCCTTCAGTGACCAGGGCTCAGAAGCTGTGAACCCCAGAGGCAGTGGTTTTGTTGTCTTCCTCGGTTTTGTTGTCTCTCTCGCCCTCAAGCATGAGATTAGTCAAGGGAAGTGGCTGTTTTCATAGAGGATCCAAACCCAGGAGGAAACCTGTCTGCCTTCCTGATTCTGTTTAGTATTCTGAAAATCCTTCGTCTGCCCATGCTCTCTAAGAACTGACTCAGGTCTGCTAAATATCTTTTAGTGTGTTCCCTTCGCATCCAGACAGCTGAGTAGTAATCGGATGGAGTGATTGTGCACTCACACACCTAGATTACAGATGAAGTGCTTGGCGCCTTCCATCCCCAGAAGCAAGGCAGGCGCGCAGACGGCATAACGTCTGAACTTGAGATAGGACAGAGAGTGGAAGTCCTGAGTTGGGGCTGAGGCAGCAGGAGAGTTATGGCGTCCCTGCTCTGAAAACACCCCACTCCTTGCCATGTGTGACATAAACCGAGATGAGTCCTTGGGATGAGAGGCTCTCCTCATGATCTCTTGACCCAGTTCCTATGTGGGGATAGTCTTGAGGCCTTCCGTTCCTTCCTGGTCTCCATCCGCACAGCAGCCGTGCGGTGGAACGTTGTGCTGTCTCTGCTGCTCGTAGCTCCAGCATTTCCACCGTGTGATGGTTAGATACGTGGCATTGTGAAATGCACAGAAGGCACGAGCTCATGAGCCCCAGTCTGTGCACTTCCACTTGGGGTCTTTTTTGGCCGTCAAAAGCTCAAAGGGGAGCATCTTAGGGCAGAAGTACGTTTTTCCGAAGAACTTGTTGGGATCCATTGTGAACATCTATGGGAAGCCAGTCTTTTAGAACTCGTTATTTCATTTAACCCAGATGGAGCCAAGTGTGAAAATACACCAAATTCCATTTTCTCCCGAAATAGATAAGTAGTTCATAAGTTTGTCTGTTTGTTTGTTTTGTATTGTTCTTTTTTGGATATACGTAGCCCAGAGTGGTTTTAAATTCACTGTGTAGCTGATGATAGCCTTGAACTTCTGCCTCTATCTCTTTAATACTGGAATGGCAGATACGTGTATCACTATATGCAGTCTGTGTATTTGGGAATCAAATCCCAGAGCTTTGTGCATTTTCAGAAAGCACCCTACCAACTGAGCCACAGCCTCATACACAAACAACTAAGTAATTCTTGCAGGTTTTGTGCTAATCAGTGTGAGGTCCTTCACATACAATGGAAGGTCTAGGAGTACACACTTGTCAAAGTATGTACAGTCTCTGGCTGATGCTGGTTCGGCAGGGAGCAGCTCTGCCCTGCTTTTTTATCATGTGACAAGGAAGCCTTCCAGACAGTTGACCTAAAAGACCTAAGGAGAAAACCAGCACTGTCATCTTTCTGAAAAGAACATGAGAGATTTTTTTTTTTGTACCCCGGAAATCCCATAAGAAGGACACCTGCCTTCTGCTGGGTTCCTTAAATCTCTCCAGGAAAGCAGTTGGATAGTATGTATGTGCAGTCCACCTAGACCAACAACTTGGTTTCCCCCTCCCTACAAGATGTACCAAGAAGATTTATATTTTTGTTTGAGATACCAGAAGCACTGAGTCTTGAAATCCCAAATAGAAGTCTTTAACATCTAAGTGGTTATAACTATATCAAACTGATAAACTCAAAGCACTAACAAGAGTTAAATAGCTAGAAATAATCCCAGGCTCCATGGCTTACAAATTTCTCCCTACTGTGGATAGGAAAGGACCCCTGGTCTTGCATAGCTTAAAAGACTCTGAAGCTCAAATGAAAATTGTCTGCTGCTCTTGCAGAGCGTAGAGGTTTGCAGGTGGATAGCCAACAAACATCCCGTGTTTCCAGCCCTAACGGCCGTGAGTGGCTTAAAGATGTTCAGGGCCCTGGAGACACATATAGTAGGGTCATACTTAGGCTGGTGTTGGGCCTTAATTTGCCTATTTTGAGGTCTTGACATTTAAACCATGGCTGTGTGGGGGCCAGTGAGAGCCTGTGAGGAACCTGGGGGGTGCGGTGACAGCTTGGCATCACAGAGCACTATACCCAGGGACCAGCGCCGGGCTTGTCTTTACCCCTAGCAGAGGGCGGACCTGCTTCTCTTTCACTTAGAACTGCAGCCCCATCTGTTTGCTGCCACATTTTAAAATGTGTCACGTTTTCATTTGGCTCCCTGGGTTCTTCTCTGGGAGCTGGTGATATTCTCGTTTGGGTTGTCTCAAGGTCATCTTGGGACCTGGATGTACTTCCTGTGGGAGCAAGAGATTGATGTGTGGACCACCTTCCCAAGGCGGACACTTGACGATGCTGGGGCTGAGTTTCAACACGAAGCTGGTGTTCATGTTGTCGACACCTGAATCCTATTATGGTGGAGACAGCTTTCCATTCATACTGAAATGATGGTTCTTGGCCCCTTGGTTCTTTTAACAAGGCCCGGGGATATGTGTACCAGCACGAGCAAATGGGGATGGTTATCTTTGAATTAATCTGCCCTTGACTGTGACCTTCTTGAGGTCTTTTAAAGACTGTGCTACCCCACACTTTTGGCAAGTGGTAAATGGATGGTCGGAGGGAGGGACTTACGTCATACAGGACCAAATTCAGGTGTGAGGCCCCTGACCTGATCGTGCTGACTTTGTACTTTTTACCCTGATGGCAGTCTCTTTGCCTCTAGGTCCGCCACTACTCCCCTCTAGCCTCAGCCTCTTACCTGGTGTCCCTGCACTGGACCCTGATTTCTGTCCGCACCCTGATTTTTCACCCCATGGAGGAACTCTGACATACCCACCTTACCCCCATCCTTCCTGCTCATTCTCAGGCAATGACTTTCCCATTCCCATAGGATACAATATCCTTTGCCTAGTCTATAAGGGATTCTGGGTCATGCACTGCCCCCGTACTGCCAGTTACCTCTCTGCACCTCCTGCCATCTTTCCCTGGCGCCACGAAGCAGCCTCTCCCCGCTTCTGTCCTAGGGTCTTCACTCATCTCCTCGGACACCACACTCTACGAGTCCACGGCTGATTCTTATTCCCCTCTTAAGCTCCCAACTGGAAGTGTGGATTTTTTTTTTCTCTGAAGGATTTTTCTTGAACTTGAGACCATTTTAGGCCCTCTCTAATTTTTTTCTCATACCACTGGGGTTTCTTCAGGGTGTTCATCCTAGATTAAGAGAGACATTTTGTTTAAGAACTCCTTTGGCCTCTTCCGTTGGACTGAAGCCTCACTGAGGCTCATGAAGCTTGAGCGCGAGCCCCAGTGCTCGGCACACACGCGTGCTTAGTAAATGCTCCCCGGATGTCTGTTTTTAGCATTTATTTTTGCTTTGTCTCTCACACACGTGTGCTTCCTCTTCTCCCTTTGAGATAACTGTGCCTCGGCTGCGGGGCTGTAAGCAGCTCCTGGATCTTTGTTTCCCGAGAACCAGTAACAAATCGTAGATCTCACCGGGCGTAAGCCACACTGCCCCCTTGGATGTGCGCATGGGAACGGCCACGTCGGCCACCCTGCCTGCCGTCCCTGGGCATCGTCTCACAGACAACGTTCTCCTTTCACAGGGCAGCTAAACACACAGCATCTCATTAGACCTCATGGATTCCTATTGGCTAGTACAAATTTTACTTGCGAGAAAAACAATTGAAGTTGTAAGCTTGCAGGACTTTTTGATTCTGGTTTGATGGGGTGGCCCTTCCTAGCCCGTTTCCGCGGTGGGCCATTAAACGTTATGGCGGCAAGCAGCCAGCCTCCAACTAACTGCAGTATGACTTGAGACTAGGGAAGAATGACCTCCGGGAGAAAGTGCATTTGACATGGTTGGCATTGTTACTCCTGGAACAGGAGGCTGAAGAACACAGTTAGGATTCCCGGATGTGACTGTGTATTAAACAGAAAGCCTGGTTGCTCCAGCTGCGGAGGGTCCCCGTGAGAGTCGGTGGAAAAATGAACCTGACTCAATAAATAACTCACTAAACGGGTTAAATACCTTTCTTCAGCTGTAAGAGACTGTCTCGGTTATGACAGGTGACATAATGTGGCTTTCTGGGGTCTGTGAAACAGCTGATGCAAAGCCTGTTGGGAAGCTTCCCCTGAAATGAGAGGCCAGGTCCTCAGTCACTGACTTCCTGCTAAATGTTGGCCAGGGGCTTTGACATGTGTGGCCCATGTAATGAGAGGGCCAAAGAACAGAGCAGATGGCAGGCAGGGCGAGGGGAAAGGTTAGATATTCTTAAACGCCTGCGTACCCATGAACTAACAAGAAAGAATGCCTTCCCATTGCTGGAGGCAATGAATAGGTCTGTGACGTTTCGCTAGAAGACAAGACCTCTCCAGATGCCAAGGCTGGAATAGGCGCTCACAAGCTTTGAAACAAACGAACTGGAGTTGGGATCAATGCCTTGTACTCACTGGCCTTAGCAACTGACCCGTGTTGGTTTTTGTTACTTTGTTTTTCTTGACTCCTAGTTTCCAAATCTGTAAGTGTGTGTGTGTGTGTGTGTGTGTGTGTGTGTGTGTGTCTCATCTCAGGGGTGGTATGTGACAAGGATAAAACCTAGCAGGATAATTACAAGACTCAAAGGCTATAAGAATATGAAGCACCTGGTGCCAGGAACAGCACACAACTTGGTCAGGGAGCTTCAGATAGAAGAAGCTAGTTTGCCATCCTCTTTATTTTTATTTTATGCACGTTGGTGTTTTGCCTGCATGCGTTGGATACCCTGGAACAGGAGTTTTATGTGCTGCCGTGTGGGTGCTGGGAATTGAACCCAGGTCCTTTGGGAGAGCAGTCAGTGCTCTTAACTACTGAGCCATCTCTCCAGCCCCTGCCATCCTCTTATCAACCCAAGATGAATGTGTTCTGGGATCTGGAGGCATCTCAGCTGATGGTCTGTCTCAGTTTAATGGCTAGAAAAAAAGTTTATTTCTCACTAGCTTATTCTGTGGTGGACTGGTGTCTTAGATTCAATGAAACCCATCGTCAGGTCACTTGGAGAGACTTTTAAAGCATGTTCAGTGGTGAGACCTCAGGGTCTCCATCCCCTGCTTGTGGACTACAGGCAACTCCTTTCCTGGACCAGAAGGCTGCACTTCTGGTTTTGTGTGTTGCTAGTGAATCAGGGGGAGGCCTTTTCCCTTGTCGTCTGTCTACGTAGGAGTTTAATTTTAGCGGTTAGGGTTGTGAATTATTTGTGGAGAGGTACTCCCACCTCTGCAGCCCTTGTTTGCACCTGGCACAGACAATAAAGCTTCCAAGAGCAAAATACAATTTCCTTCCCGTATTTGTATCTTTTCTTAGCATTTTAGAAAACCCTCCTCCATTTCTGGAGTCCTTGAACATCTTTTCCTATTACTTAGAATGCATAACACACAGATCACACATGTGCGGCCACATACCACACAGCTGACCTCATCGGACCTTCACAGTTCTGCAGACACAGGCACTGGAGATCATAGCAATATGCTCTGATGTGGTCACCTGGCATCCCGTCTGCAGCAGTGGCCCCGGTGGGGCTCCTGGACAGAGTCCATTTCAGCAGCTCTGTTTCCTACTGCAGAGAGAGCGGCTCCCTAGGACTTCTGTCCTTACTCTCAAAGGTTCTTAGAGTGCTACCAGGCCTGAACTCAGATAGGGCTGCAAGGGACTGGGAGGAAAACCCAAGCTCCCTACCCAGCAGAAGAGCATAGGACATTTGCTTTCAAGGCCAACTGGGTGCAGTGGGTGCAAGCTGCTGTTGACACTCAGAAGGTGATGTATTCGAAGTAAGAGGCCATTGAGAACAATTGCCAATTGCCTCCAATGGAAGACTTTCTGATGGAGAGATAAGGAAGAATCCCTGGCTATTAGATCATTCAGGCACAGGCCTAATTGAAAGCATCCTGGGAGATCTAATTAAGGCTAGCTCCTCAGAAGACTACAACAATTCCACTTGAAGCAGGGATAATGCTCCAGCCTTGTACATGGCCAAGGGTTGGAGACAATGCTCGGGTAGGTCTGCTTCAGTATCCTTTCCTTCAGTGCGTGACCAGCATGCCAGGTGTGGGTAGTGCCCATGTGTCTCCATGATTCTGAAGGAAGAGGCAGAGTGGTGTGCTTGAGATGAAATGTGTATGTGTGTGTGTGTGTGTGTGTGTTTGTGTGTGTTTGTATGTGCATCTGTGTGTGTGTGTATATGTGTGTGTTTGTATGTGTGTGTGTGTGTGTGTATGTGTGTCTCTCTGTGTGTGTATGTGTGTGTATGTGTGTCTCTGTGTGTATATATGTATGTGTATGTGTGTGTGTATGTGTGTCTCTGTGTGTGTATATGTATGTATGTGTATGTGTGTGTGTGTCTCTGTGTGTGTGAATGTGTGTTTTTATGTGTGTATGTGTATGTGTGTCTCTGTATGTGTGTGTATATGTGTGTGTATGTGTGTGTGAATGTGTGTGTCTGTATGTATGTGTATGTGTGTCTCTGTATGTGTGTGTATATGTATGTGTGTGTCTGTATGTGTGTATGTGTGTGTATGTGTGTGTGTGTGTGTGTATGTGCTTATGTGTGAGTATGTGTGTTACCATACTACCTGGGCAGGGAGTTGTGCATTTAGTGCTTGGTAGGCTGCACGTAGCCCAGGGAATAACGCATGCAGGAGAAGTGACGGGGTTCATTTGGATTAAATCCTGGAGTGATGCCGTGAAGGGTCATTCAGAATGAAATCTTGTTCTGTTTCATTGTGTGTCTCTTTCTGAGCAACTGGAGTCAAGCTCTGGCTTAGCTCTGCTGGCCTCCTGGGCATAATTAGCACTTCTGGACTTTGGGGTAAGAAGGACCATTAGTCATTTTTGTCACTTTGCAATCCCTCCTCATGAATGTGGTAATGAAAAAAAAAAAAAAAAGAAAAAACAAGATCCAGGTCAGGGGAGGGGTGGGTTTTCCAGCTTTTGGTGCCTGGTAAAAGCTGAAGTTGGTTTTTAAAATCAAGATGCCTGGCGGGTATTAGTGTGCCGTCACAGCTGTGTGATGTTCCCTGAGCCCAGTTAGGCACAGTGCCATGAAACCGCTCTGTGCAACGAGAGTGGAAAATTGGGAGAAAACAGCCTCTTAATGCTGCTAATCTTTAGAAACACCCTGTTTGTATCTGAGCCTTTGTTTTGAATTAGTTTGCACAAAAATCCAAACATAGTGACCAGATACAGTGAAGGAAGAGAGATCATTCTGGTTACAGCGAAAGTCTGTGGCTTCAAACGAATTCACTGTGGGTTTCCCTGGCTTTCGATATAACATGATCTATTTACAATCAGGTTAAACAAGCAAAGACAAGAAATCAAACACACAAGAAACCAAGATCTCAGATCCCTTTACAAAACCGAGGGAGCTACTCATGCAAATTTTTAATCCCCAAAATGTGCATCAGGAGAGTGTTGGGAAGCTGTTGTTATATAAAGCTCGTGTGGACAAGGAGAAGAGAAACGCTGTGGGAGAGAGAGCTAGATTCCAAAGATTATTTTATGGGCTGGCGAGATGGCTCAGCTGTTGTCGAGCCCAAAAACCCAAGTTCCATCACAGGGACCCCTATGTCAGGAGGAGAGAACTGACTTTTGCAAGATGTCCTCTGACTTCAGTGAGTGCACCCTGCATACCCAGCCATGCACACGAACAAGATAAACGAAAATAATCAAACTTTTGACAGTCGTGGCTGTGTGTGAAGTGTGTCTTCCTCTCACTATGTGTGTTCCTGTATGTTCTTGTGTGTGCAGTGCATATGCACATGTGCATATGAAGTCAGAGGACAACCTCAGGCTTCCTTCTTCAGGAGCTGCAATCTTGGCTTATGAGACAGATTCTGCCACTGGCCTGGTGTGGCTAGGCTGACTGGCCGGCGAGCCCCCAGGATCCACCTATCTCTGCTTCCCCAGTATGGAGACGACAGACATGCGTTTCTGTGCCTCACTTTTATACGTGGTATCTGGGGTGAACTCAGATCCTTGTGTTTCTTGCAGGTGTCAGCCGAGCGACCTCCCCAACACCCGATTGTTTTTGTTTGTTTGTTTGTTTTGTGTCCAGGCTTCATAGAGTCCAGGCTGCCCTCCAACTCTTGATCCTCCTGGTTCAGCCTCCCAAGTGCTAGGACTACAAACTTGTGTTTTTTGTAGTATTTTGCAGAAGGCTAGCCCATATTTGAAAAAAAAAATCTAAACTAAAAAAAAAATGTGTACGAGCTTTAAGAAAGTATGTGGAAAAATTGAGCTGCTTTTAATGTAACTCTTTATTCCATATTACCTTTTAAAAAATCATATCCATCTTTAAAGTGGCAAATAAGCCCAGTACCACTATCGGAGTTCCCCATGTCAAGCCATGTCGCCCAGGCAGTAATTGGTCCTCCGAGAGCTTCGTGTGCAGTGCAGTTCTGCTTGCACATAAAGCAACACATGCAGAAGCAGGTCCAAGCTGCCAGTGTCTGGCGTCTATCCTGCCTGCAGCTCCTGGCCCCCCTATATCTACCTTAAATAGGTCCTGCTTGATTATTCAGGAAAGTACTGACTGGACGGAGGCAGAGCACCCTGCTCTTGACACTGTGACAGGCAGACGGACGTGATGCTCCCTCGAACCGCTTTCTGTGACTCTCCCCTCCTGGGTGAAGCTTCGGAACTTTGTTGAAAGTGAAGCTCCCTCCCTGGTCCTTGCTCTGCAGCGTTGCCTCCCTGTGTTTAGTGATGGAGACAAAGGAAAGAGGTGCTGTGTTTCTGATGACCCAGGATGCAAATACAGCCCAAGCCTCTGTCCTTCTTTCTCTGGTTTTCGTGTTCATTAACTAAATGGTACATTGATGAAAAGGGATTAAACTTAGATTAGTAGTATCTGTCTTTCAAGGGAAGCAAAGTCTCATTGTGTCAAAGTCCAGTGGCATTTAAAGGCTTTAACTACTAGGGTCTCCTTTTAAAGGGCTGTGGGTAGACATTCTAATGATAGCATATGAGGATGTCGATGTCTTCTGAACTGAACTCTGCTCCAGTCCTCTGCAAGAGCAGCAAGTGCTCTTAACAGGGCGGCCGAGCCATCTCTCCAGCCCTTTGACGTTTGTTTTGATAAAACGTAAGCTACACATGATTGAAACTTTGTTATTTCACAGAATGCTAGCAGCTTCTACTTTCTCTAATTCGACTACTTCTGTGAAGGAAGATCGACCTAAAACATTCACATTCTCCTAGCGTCCAAGGCCGGACAGGTGTGATGGATGTGTGGTTGCACTCTGAGCATCTGAGAACGCTCCCATTTAAGAGCTTGTGCAATGGAACCCTGCAGTGTCTGGTGCATGGCAGGGAAGGAGCTCGGGTCTCTGTCTTCTGTCCACAGTCCTGCCTGCCAGCCAAGACCATGAATCAAAGTCTCCAGCACAAAGTCATATTATGAACCCTGGGCTTCCTGTAGCGTTTGGCTCACTCCGGACTGATCTCTAATAAAGACAAAGGCCAAGGGACCGAAATATCTTTCTTTTTGCTCCTGGCAAATACCGTTTTGATTCTGTCTCCATCTCACTGCCCAGAAAATTGGATTGGAAGCAGGACATCGCTAGGAGGTAAATCAGATTAGGGCTTCCTCCGTCGCTGCCTCTAGCAGGCCTTTCATTCTGCGGTGGCCTTCACTCATTTATATGAAGTCGTTTATGAGCCCCCTGTGGCATGGGGACATTTCTAAACCAACTGAGTCCGTACAGGCGATGGGTGACCCTCCCATCCACGGGGCCTAGAGGATTGAGCTTATTGAAAATACCGCCAATGGCTTCATTTTGTCTGGAGAAACGTCTGCGTCCTCACAACCTTCGCTTAGCTCGGCGCTAAGTGACCTCAGGAGAACCTCCATCTGTCCCTCATAGGTGACTTGGCGTCTCTCAGCGGTCCAGGCCTCAGGGCTGGCTGGAGTGGGACCCTGAATCCTGGTTCAGCACAGGTGCTTCCAGAGCCTTCTGTGTGGGCACTTACGGAAAGGATGATCTGTTCCCACGGAGTTTCACAGGAACCCATCTGGGGAGGGAGGCGGTGAGGAGCCGGCAGCGCAGCTGTGTGTGGCAGGAATGAGGAATCGCTCTGATGGGTGTCGAGGTTTCCGTTTCCTCCCGAGACCTTGCGTTTTCCAAGAACTTCTTGGAGTGTTCTTGTCACAAGATGTGGACGGGCCCTGCTTATCTCTGTGGCACAGATGCTTTTAAGAACAGAGTCTTGCATACTCTGAGCTAAAATTAGGTCTCCAAAGCCCACAGATGATTCCAGAACTAACCACCCCACCACATACACTCCTAGACCAGCCACAGAACCCAGGACCTCATGCAGGCTGGGCAAGTGTTCTGCCGCTGATCCCCACCCCTAGCTCTCTGAAACCCATCACATTTGGTGTTTCTCCCAAGCTTCAGGAACTCACGTGAGCCCCTATTATGTATGGATCCTCTTATTGTTCCCTGCATACCTTTCTATATCTCTGAGTTTAGAGGTATTTAGAGCGTCAGGCTGAGAGTCCTCCACACCACAGTGACCTCAGAACTGGAAGCAGAAGCCTACCTCCCCTTACTTCCCACCGGCTAGGCGGTCATGGGTCGCAGAATCGCCATGCCTGAGACCACAGAGAAGGCTCCCTTGTAGTCAGGAGGCTCCGTGGTGAAGCAGGAATTGGGAACCTGAGGAGGTCCCAAGGAGAGAGTGGGAACCAGGGTTCTGAGCGCTGCCATCTGGTCCTCCACAGGTCACCCCTCATCCTTGTTCCCGCAGCTTCTTGATTGCCTTTCTTGTGGGCCCCCGTCACCCACTTCAGACTGAATGGGATGAAAGTCAGTGCACCCCCTGTGGCAGACACAGGAGTCAAAATACCTTTTTCTCAGACCAGATAACAAGAATGCTTAGGCTTTTGGCTTTAAAAACTGTGGGATGTGATCTCATCGTATTTGGGTGAAATTTATTTCTAATTGATAACTCCAGTGTTATTGTGCTTAGCTATCAGTGTTGGGCATAAACCCAGGACTGGTGTAGACTTTATTTATGTCTGATTTCTTTGTGAAACTGATTCTTTCTCATGCCCTACTTTTAGGATCTGAATTTTAGCAGAATTAATCTGAAATGACTCAGAATTACCAATTAATTGCATTCAGCTGCAATTACAGCGTGTGCTAGCTGAGCCAGCTACCATCCTCCCTGGGGCAGGCGCTTGCACATGGATGTTTTGGCAGGTGCTAAGGCCCTGTGGCTCTCCGGTCAGTATGCCAGCTTCCTGGGGAAAGTCATTTAAGGCTGAGGGGTCTCTCACCAAGTGCAAGAGAAGGGTAAGGACCTAGGAGTACCATGGACCTTAGGGGATAATGACTTCAGATCCTTTTCATATGGTGGGGACAAATCCCAGATTCCGGTGTGTAGGGCAGAAGAGGTAAGGTTTAGGAAGGTTGGGGTTTTGAAGGTAGCCAGCCCCATGGTCAGAGAATTTCTTTGTGGGGTTCCTCCCTCCGTTCTTCACTGTTGTGGGTCCTATTATCAGTGACCCTGTGCTGGGTCAGGGAAAGTGGACAAATAGCCTCCTTATAACACAGAAGAGCTAGAGGATGAGACCAGCTGGCAAAGGGACCTGGGGAGATGGGAATTAGCAAGAGACAGCAAAGTGATGGGTGTCGGTGCAGAGAGGGACACCCTGTGGTTGAATCGGCTACAGGCCTGGGCTCATTCTACTGGGTGGGGGATATCTTTAGATCAGTGTGCTGAAGTCAGGGACAGCCTGTCTCCAACTCCTGCTCCTGTGGATTGTTCTTAGTTTCTTCACAGGCTGACTTCATTCACACTGTCTATTTGGCAACACATGACCGAATTTGGAGCCTAGCTCTTTTTGGCAGGAAAAGTTCATTAATTTTCGTTGGCTCCCCACACCCTTCACAAGTGCGCCTGAAAAAGTAAAATAAAAAACTGCCTCCCATAACCACACAGACACCATCCCTCGCCTGGACTTCCGGGTTCTGTGTGTGGCTTGGGGTGGGTGCTCTGAGAAGAGAGAGGGCCCCCGGGAGGATTCAAAGTGGAGCCACCAGGAAGACAGTTAAATGCAGAAGCATTTGACTCCCTAGACTATGAAAGATTATCCTGGCCTCCCTGATTGTGTAAGCGCTGACCCACCGTTAAGAGTACTGGGCATCTGACTGTGCCGAGCTCAGTCATCCTCATGGACTTAGAGCATTTGGATGAACCGGGTTCTGAATGTGTGAGAGATTTCCTGCCACTCCTCCAAGCACTGGTTCGGAGCCTTTGGAACTATGAAGCATTCTGTTGCACCTCTTTATCCCTTTACTTATTTTATTTATTTATTTTATTTATTTATTTAGGGGGTGCTTTTTAATCAGCCTAAGGCATACATTGCTGGGAAGAAACCTGAGTGCACGCTGCACTCTGTTCTCGCCTTTGTAAATGGATCCTGCCTGCAGAGCTCAAGTTGGAGGCCTCTGTGTTGGAAGCCCAGCTCCCCTCATCGATTTACCTCTCTCCACCCATCACCCCCCACCCCCTGCTGATTTCTCTCTGCTGCCAGTCTAACATTGTCCCTCCAAAGCTCATGTCTACATATGACCACCACGTGACCATATCTGGCTCAGTGGCCTTGCAGACACACAGGGGAGACGGCAGAGGCAGAGGTCGGTGTGATGCGTGCACAGACCAAGGAATGCCAGGAAACACCAGAAACTGGGAGGGAAACATGGAAAAGATTCTCTCCAGAACTTCCATGAAGAATCGTCTGTGTCAGCATTTTTATTTTAGGCCTCTCTTCGCAGAACTAGAGAATAACTACTTGTTGTCTAAAGGCACTTGGTCATTGGTGCTTAGCCGTGGGAACTATTAAGCATTCCCATTTTACCTCCTCAATTTTTTTTTTGTACATTTTAGTCAACCATTCTAAGTATACCTTTGTCCAACCTACGTGTAAGACTTGTAGGTTGTAGCCGTAGATTCAGGGCAAAAGTGGTTTATTCTTTTGCTAATTCCATCCCCGGTCCTAGTGCTGGAGCCCTGGAGCATTTTGGCCTCTGTATAATCTTGTCTTAAACCTAGAACCAGAAGGCTTCAGCCTCAGCCTCTGTACAATCTAATCAACCTCCGAGACTTACTGTTGACTGGGCCACTTAGACTAGCTCCTTCTAAACTCAGAGCTGTACTGAACTCAACTCACTCTTGTCTGACTCAAACTCTTCTCCAAGCTGTTGATCCAAACCATCCTTCTGAGCCAGCTGACTGTTTCTGAATGAACTCTGAACTCTTTTGACTCTGTGTCTCTGCTTAGATTGCCTCAGACTGCTTCTGTGGCTCTATAAGCTCTCACTGCTCCATACTGCCTCAGTCAGCCTCTCTGATTCTCTGCCTTATCCTCAGTCAGACGACTTCATTGTCTCCATGTCTTGTCCTCTCTCTGCCTCTCTCCTGACTCTCTGAGCTGAGAGCCTGCTTTTATATCATGAGAGTTGAGCATGTCCTCACTCTGCTAACTCTTCCTCTGATTAGTCACTTTGCCTGCTCTTCACTCTGACTCATCTCAGAAGTCACTTCTTCTCTGACACTGACTCCTTCTGAGCTCTGCATCCTGTCTCCCAAGTGTTGGGATTAAAAGCATGCACTACCACTGCCTTCTGAATATTGAGATTAAAGTTGTATGCCACCACTGCCTTCTGAATACTGGGAGTAAGGGTGTGTGCCACCACTGCCTTCTGAATACTGGGATTAAGGGTGTGTGCCACCACTGCCTTCTGAATATTGGGATTAAGGGTGTGTGCCACCACTGCCTTCTGAATACTGGAATTAAGGGTGTGTGCTAGTATTTCTTCTACCCTAGAGCAGTCATGCTGGCAGATTAAAGGATTAAATATTCCTCTACAGTAAGTGCTATTTTCCAATTGACTTTCTGAATGATCAATGCTCAAACCCAGAGTTGATAATACTCAAACATCCCGTGATGCCTGGATGTTCCCACAGTGAATGGGAATGGGTCTAAAGTACTATAATCTTCTGGGCCAGCTTTATGTAGGAGTGTCTGAGCCAGCTTCGTGTCCCCTTCTCTGCAGTTTGAGATGGTTTGAGGGCTGACTTTGGTAAAAGTAAGTGAAAGAGGAGGCAAAGAAGACAGCAACTAGAGAATCCTCCTCGCTGGCTTGCTTCCCTTACAGTATCACGGGCAAGAGCCGACTTGCGCAGGGACGCTGCTGGGCTGCACTATATCCCCACCCCGTCTAGCTGCTCTGCTGAAGGTCACTCCACAGCCCTGGGGGAACGCTGTCTACGATAAAGGGAAAACACAGTACAGGGAGGTGATGACTGGCATGGAGTCGCCCCAGTGGTTTATGTTAGCTGAGTCTTCCCGGGTAGCTCTAGGTGTTCAGCATGAAGGGATCACACTTCAGAGAAGTGTTTCAGATTTTGGAGCTTTCAGGGTTTTAAAAAAATCGCTTAGACTTTATGGTTTGCACATCTGTAATCTGAAATACTCCAAAATCCAGTTCAAGTTCTTGAATGTCATGGTGGTACTTAACATGTCAGAAATGGTCAGAGCATTCTGGATTTCAGATTTCCAGTAGAGATGCTGGACTTATGTAGGGTTTCTTAGTGTCCAAGGGTGGTTACAAAGCCTAGGAGACCTCAATGACCCCATCTTGCTTCCAGTTTGTTGAGTCCTGGTGGGTCCTTCCTTAGAATGGGGATACCGGTGGTGCCCACTTGGGAATTACTGATGTTAGATTGCATCAGACGCTTGCTAAGCACCCGGCTCCTCAGAAATCTCAGTAACTACTGGCCAGGACCACTAGCTAGTCAGAAATACTTCTAGGATATGCTGGACTCCTGTGGACATCAGACATCTTTCTGAGATGATGGAATGAGGCCCCATGCCCTCACAAGTCTCTTTGATACAGAGGATCCTCTGTTCCCTCTCACTTGTCAAGATGGTTAGAGCAAGCATCCTGACACCAGCACTACGACTTCCACAAAACCATGCTGTGACCATTGTGATTTCCAAGACAGGTTGTCACAGGGACTCAAAACCTCATGGAGCGTGAGAGCATACCATTTTAAAATTTGAAAGTTAAGAGACAGTATTGAAAGACACAAAACGGTCTGTTTCTCAGAACCACATGGTGAGAGTACCCCTTTTATAGGATCCTGAGGACTCGGTGTGCAACGGATCGGCTTTCTATTTAAGCCACAGGGATAAAGTTCTACCTGAAGTGGTACAGACACAAAGACAGCCTCCTAGACTCTGTAGTTAAACAAAAGCTAAATACTGGAAACAGCTGTCATAGTGTTCTGTATGCTTAGGGTCCTGTTAGAATTAGCTCAGTGCCTTCTGAAAAGGATTTTGATATGTCCATTACAAGTTTGTCAGCTGATGTTCCTGGGTTATATAAGGGTAAACGGACCCGGATGAGAAGTGGTGGGGGAGGAATTTCTGCTAAATGCTGACTATGTGCCTAGCCCTTGATATCTTCCCATCACCCCCAACTTGCAGAGGGGGAAGTAGAGGCTCAGAAAGCTAAGATAAATTGCAAAGTTTGCTATTTTTCAAAGTAATAGTGTTGGGATTTAAACCTAGACTTGCCTTCTGGGTTTTCTTACTTTTATTAGTTAACTTTTCTCTACTAAGACCAAATATCTGGCAAGAAACATCGTAGGGA
This sequence comes from Cricetomys ansorgei, assembly GCA_026225945.1. Classification (NCBI taxonomy): domain Eukaryota; kingdom Metazoa; phylum Chordata; class Mammalia; order Rodentia; family Nesomyidae; genus Cricetomys; species Cricetomys ansorgei. Next base: position 6,467,860 of record JAMJFZ010001881.1, read on the forward strand.
AAGATGGATTTATTTTAACTCACAGATCCATTGCAAGGTAGGCATGGTAGGTTCATGAAGGCCCTGCCTCTATGGCTCAGTGTTGGTCAGCTAGGCCCATGTACAAAGATTTCACAACCTCTCAGAGCAGCGCCACCAGCTGGAAACAAAATGTTCAGGAAATTTTACAGTGGAGCTATAACACTGCGCTCCTCCTTAGACACAGAGATTAAAAGGCAATCTGATTTCACCAGAAGCACTAAAGAGCACATTGAGATGTAGTATCCAAAGAGCAGCCTGAAGAATACTCACCAGAAGGTCACGCTCTGTTCTCCACCCTTGTTAACGAAGGCAAGAAGTATACCGTGAAAAATCCAGGGAAATGCTAATGGTCAGGATTATCCTAGAGGGCTGCGGAGATGGCTTAGTCCATGAAGTGCCCAGCATAAAAGCTTCAGGATCTGAGTTCAGATCCCCAGCACCCATGTGAAAGGCATGGTGCCTTTCCTAACACTTGGGAGGTAAAAGCAGGGAGATCTCTGAATTCAAGGCTAGCCTATGCTACTCCGTGAGTTCCAGGCATCCAGGGTTACACAGTGAGATTCTATCTCAGAAAGGAAAAAGGCTAGGCAAGACAGTGCACACCTGCAATCCCAGACCTGTAGAGGTGGAAACAGATGGATCCCTGGAGGTCGCTGCTCAGTCAGCCTAGCCAAATAAGCAAGCTCTAGATTCAGTGAGAGACCTTGTCTTAAAACATAAGGAAAAGTAATTGAGAGAATCACCCAGTATCAGTGTCCTTCCTCCACATATATGTATACACATCCACATGTGCATACACACACACACACACACACACACACACACACACACACACACCCCAAATAAGTAATAAAGCTATTTTAAAGTGCTGATGGGTTTAAAACAGGCTTCTATTTTCTTGAAAACTCCTCGCTGGACTACCTTATTCTCTACTAGTGCACGGTGAGTGAGAGTTTGTCAGTTTTAAACACCGCCTCTCTGTCTGTCTCTTTTCCCTTGACGTAGAGAGGCAAGAAGGGACGCCCAGCCGTATGCTGGAGGCTCTGTTTATTTTCCATGCCATTATTGATCTGCCTCCCTCGGGAGAGTTTTTAAGCAAATAATTATTTGGAACATGTCAGTTTCCTGTCAGTGTCCGAGTTTTGCTCTCTACCTGTTTTCCTGATTTCTTATTCTTTCAAGTGAGAAGCAAGCGGCCCGTTCACAGTCTGCCAGCGTCACACAGCACACGTGCAGGAAGAGCCGGCCTGGGGACCTTGAGTAACCCATCCGCAGCCTCTAGGGATGAATCATTCATGAACTCAGGTTTTCCACCCCGCTCACGGGATGTGGGCCTTTCTTGCAAAGTTGATTCTTCTAGATATCCACACTTGCTTTGGGCTTGTTTCCTATACCAAGAGTTATATTGTTCTGTTTTCTGAGTACGTCTAAAGGAGTGGGCGTGCTTAGCTTCAGTGACCGTGTAAGGTGATAAGTTCTGGGTAGGAACCTGTGAATACCACCCGCTGTAGGCTTGAAAATGACTAGCGCTAGTTGCTTACGTTATGTGCACAAACGCACTTATGATCGTGGTCATTACTTTGGCTATATGATTATAATAATCTTTGTTTGATTGATTTTTGAGACAAGACGATGATTTTCGCTCATCTATCCGTGACCCTCAAACCCTCTGTGTGCTTGCACGCCTCGGCACATGTTGGAGTCCGAGGACAGCTCGTGGGAGTCAGTTTCCTTCTTCCACCACGTAGGTCCTGGGGATTGAACTCAGGTTGTCGGGCTAGGTGCCAAGTACCTTCAACTGCTGAGCCATTTTGCCAGTCCCTAAATTTAATATTAACTAACACATGCAACCATAAACATTGTAAATATTTGGGGTACCTTGTCTTGCTGCGACACGTGTACATATTGCGCAGTATTTGAGTAGTAAGTTTTCTTAAATTTGACTTATTCTGATAGAGTGTGTGGAGGAAATTTAGCAGCCAATACACTGAGTGTATGCAGAGAAAGAGGGCATTGATTATCAACAAAGGTGTGGGCGAGCTGTCTCCATAGTATGATCTTAATCCCTGACATGAAGGAGGGAGTTTAATGAACCCAGTCACATCCACACTGCTTCTGGCGGGGTTTGTGCCGTGAACGTTCTTCTTAATTGTTGTGGAAGATTTGACACTAGCACACATGCACACATACAGAGCACACAGACACCATAGTGAGCTCAGCAGGAAGCCAGCATCATGTCTGCCTTAGGGCGCCCAGTTCTCCAATGGGAAGTCTTTCTGTTGAGTGTGTTTTCCTGTTCGTGTTCAGGCATCCTGCATCCGTGTGTAGAGGCTACAGGTCGACTCTGGAGGTCTTCCTCTGCCATTCTGCACCATACTTTTTTGAGACAGGTTTTCTCAGTGAACGTGGGGCTTGGAGATTTGGTTAGATTGTCTGCCCAGCAAGTCCTGGGGAATCTGTCTGTCTGTCTCCTCTGCTACCCTGATGGCTCTGGGGATTCTAACTCAGATCCTTGGGCTTGTACAGCAAGTGCTTTCCCCACTAAGCGCTAGGAATCCGTTCCGTTCTATAATGTGAAGATGCTTAGACAATCCCCTGCTCACTGCTGTGTGCAGAGCCTGGTCCCCGGGATTTGGAAAGATTCCAAGACAAGCCTAGACCTTCTTCTGAGGTCTGTGGATGAACTTTTCGGCAAAGGAGCTGAACATGTGGAAAGAATTTATATGTGGGTGGAGGACACAGCTGGCAGCTGAGCAGAGAGGTGGGGACCAGCCCTTCCCGAGGTGGCTGAGAGAGCTTGAAGCTGGGCCAGAGGACCCCATGTGTGCCATCCTGTGCTGCTGGCAAAGCCTCTGCCTTTAGAAGCCCTCTCTGGGCTTCTGAGCACTTGCCTGGGGAGTCAACAGGGGCACCGAGTTATTCTGGGAAGTTTCCAAGTGAACAGCAAGGAACCGCCTCTCCCTCCCAAGCTCTTTGGTCCTTATCACAAAACAGGACAAACTTGTTGGCAAATTATTATTCACCATAAGTTTGCCACATTGAACACTGCCAAAATAAGTAAATCGGAGATAGAATCCGTGCTGTTGAGAACTGATAGGTCTCTCACGAAAAGTCAAACATCATCCTTTATTTTTTGGTGAAAAGCACAAAGATTGAGATGTTTGAGATTTTAAGGAGAGTTGACCTTATTTCCATGTCACTTTCAGAGCAGGGGACAAGAGTGGGCCCTGAAACATGTTACTGGCTCAAGCTTTTCCTGGGCCACTTCTTACCACGGGGGTGGGGGTCATGAGGAGGTGGTGGGGGGCTCAAGGAGGGAAAGTCACTGTGGGAATTCAAATTGTGACCTCTTCCTTCCTAAGAACAGCTGGAAATTACTCATGTCCTCCGCTTGGAGTTTGCAGCTGGCTTTTGCTACTGAAGAGTGACTCATTTCCCTCCGTAGTGCTTCCCACTCCCGCTGGAGTGTTTGAAGTGAAAGTAAAACCACACTAGCACCCAAACAGAGGCTGCGAGAGAGGGTTGAGTGCTGGCACCTCAGTTTCCCCAAATGCATGAATTCCAGCGGCAGCTCTCCACATAGTAGTTTCTTTTATTTTTCTGTCTTTGATCAACTTGCAGAAGGATGGCCACACATCTCGCCGTGCCGGTAAGAGACGGTGCGGGGAGATCTTTTAGACTGCCTAGTGTCTTACAGATTTAGACCATACCATTGTTCATTCCCGATTGCCATGAGCAATTGAGCCTCGGGGACACCAAAGGGTTTGAATGAGGCTTCGTTGCACCTCTGGCCCCTCACCGCATGCTACTAAAGCAAATTTTGCTCGGAACAGTTATTAAACACAGTATGACGTTCCCAATGGGCATAAGGTAAACAGACTCAGTTTCCTCGTCTGTAAATGGCGGACTAAATGATGTCTCCATTTATAGTGAGCAAAACGCTTGGGGGTACCTTTTCCTTCAGCTGGCACCCACAGATCGCACCCACTCTGGTACTTTTACATTCGAATGGTGGCTGGGATGGTACCTCAGTGGTAGAGCATTTGCCTAGCACCGAGGAGACTGTGGTCTTGGTCCCCAGTACCACAAAAATGGATGAATACAGATTTGTAAAGGAAAAGCCGAGTAAACTTTTGTTTGTACTTTAAAGACTCTCTTTGCTCTGAGGAGTGCGTATGTGGCATCCTCTCCTCTGTGGCACCCTTGCTCTGAGGACGTGTTTGTCGGGGCTGGCTTTCCCATTCCCAGTTCCTTCTCCGCTGCCTCCAGGAATTGGGTGGTGTCACTTCAATGCCTCTTTTATATTTCTGCTCAGCTAAAATACCAGTTGAAGACATGATGTCTCTTAAGAGAAAAAGTTAATCAAATCAGTAATGACAACCATAAAACGGGTTTTTTTTCTTTATATGGATTGGTGCCGTAATAGTTAACTATGAGCAAAGGTACTGGATAAGGAAAAAATTAAGTCAACTGGAAGAGAGCAAGCTAATTTCTGTCGTCTGTGAGTCGAGGCAAAGACTTGCAGCTACATGGCTGTTTTCTGAAGCCGAGGAATCCCAGGTCCCCATTTGGTCGGGCAGGTTACATCGCCATCTGCCACACGCACACGGTTGTCACCTGAGAGCAGTGGTTCGTGGTCAGCTGACCAGTTCGCTTCGGGAGGTACACTTTTGTTCACGGCGAATCACAGTCCGCGTTTCTCTCGAGGGCCAGCACTGCTGTGAGCGGAGCTGGCACCCGGCTGTGGCACGAGCCCTGCAGATTCCAGTTAGACACTGACTGACTGGAGTGGATGCAGTGCTGTCCTTCAGGGGATCCAAATCCAAGACGTGATCTGGTCCGAACAACTACAGCATCATTTGGTCTAAGAGCCCTGGCGTGGTCCTGTTGAGGAGGGCAGGGGGCTGGAAGTGAACAGAGTTAACCCTGACTGCAGTCAAGACCGAAGAGTGGGAAAGGCTGGGCTTCCTGCTCACCCCTTCTCCTACCCACAATGGGGCCATTCCTCTGTTTTGCAGGTCTTCCTAGGTTTTCCTCGTCCTTTTGCTCTCCCCTGAGGAAATGCTGAGGGGTTATAGCTCAGCTCAGGTCCCTCCTGGGCTGTAATTTTCAGCGCGGGCTTTCTAGTCAGAGCCCAGAAGGCCACAGCCTGTGATTGGAATACCTTGTAAGGACAGACATCACCCCATAAAACGCCAGAGAGTCTTCATGGCCATGGTTTCCCCTCCTTTTCTGTGGTGACCCCTAGATCCCTAGACTCTGCCCCTTCTCCACCGTATCTGGCCGCAGACAAATTGCATTTCTGTCTCCCCATGGCCTTCTGTGTATCTAGTTGTAATCAGCATAGGGGAGACACGTCTTCCCACTCCTTTTTTGCTGCTCCATAGCCAGGGTAGTGATTTGTTTTTGTTTAATGTAGGAGTAGATGTGATGGGCACCACACTTTAAAAAAAAAGAAGACGTCTTCAGTGGTGTTCATTAGAGAAAACAAGAAAGTTGAAACAAATTATAGTGAAAACAAGCACAATCTATCAGATAACAGTTACACTGTGGCCCCTTATTACAGGCATCTTAAAGAAAAATCCATCACTGGAAGAAAAAGAGCTCAGCAGTTGAGAGCATTGTCTACTCTCCCAGAGGACCTGAGTTCTATTCCCGGCACCCACAGGGCAGCTCACAACTGACTATAATTTCCGACCCTGGGGATCTGACTCCCTCTTCTGGCACCTGTGGGTACTGCAGGCACACATACCCAGACACATGTGTAGGGAAAACATCCATACACCCTTAAAAACAAATGAAGGAAAAATTATCCATCTCTAAGTATCTGCTAAGCAAACTGATCTACCATCCTAATTTTATGGGTTCATATTAATGATACAAATTTGCAAATTGATGTTAGTAGGTTGCAAAATCTTTGTAAGGATATTTCACATTCAGTTGCCCACCAGGCTACATGATTCTGTCACTTGTGCTATTAAGGACTTGTTTGGAAGTAGGACAGGGAGCTGTCGGCTGCTTAAGCTTTCAGGATAAGTGTTTGGTGTTGAGTCCCTGGGACTCTATTTCTGAAATGCAAATGAACAGGCCACTGGGGTAAAGTCTGTAGCTTCTCAGCACAGGTATTTGGAGCTTTGTAGGAAAGAGAGAAACTTTGGAAATGGGCCCGAGATACCCTGAGCCAATGGTCAGAGTTCTGAGGAAGAAAGAGCCACAAGGATAACATAGTCACATGCTTAGAGGACTGCAAAGACCCCGGCTGGTCCAGAAGTGGAAGTTTTCTCACTTCTGGGTAGAGACGGTATGTGTCAGCCTACGTATATGCCTGCTCTATGTGTTCATAGTTTTCTTTCTTTTAGCAGAATCAGGGGTGGCGGGAGGAGGGGGGACAACATGGTTTTGGTGCTTGTACCAGAAAGAAGCTGCAGAAACTTTCATCACAGTCACAGGACACCAAAGAAACTCCCCACACCTGTCTCAGGGCTTCTCCTTAATGGGCCTGACCCAGTTTGCATTTTTACAGAGCCGAATCATAACAGCAGTTGGAGCTACCTGGCCCCATCTGGCCTTGGGGACCTGATCTGTGTAAATCTGGTAATTCCCCTGGTGTTGTCGTCGAAGAACTCAGACTTAAAAGGGCACCAGAAGCCCTTCATTTCCATACCAAGGATTGCCCTTTTGAAGCAGCCTTGAAGGACTTGACATTCGAGGGTCTAATTATTAGAGAGACAAGCAAAGGCAATGAGATGCCGCTCTGCAGCAAATGTTTGACCGCCTGAGTAGAAGACGGAAAAGAGTGCATTCAGTCTCCAAAGGGGATCCGCGAGTCGGCTTTCCCCTTGCAGACTGATAGGAGACCCGCACCTCCAACCACGGGAGTGTTCAGAAGATCCTGTGGGCTGTGTTTGAAGAAGAGGAAGCACCCCGTTCCAAACCTCTCTTTGCGTTTGCAGTGTGTGTGGGGGGCCTATGTGTACTTTCTAACATTTCATTTCTACAGAGTGCCCCGTGAGTCCTGAAGCATGGGGATATGTAAGATAAAGGCCACTGGCCTTATTTAGGGGCAGATTCTCTACTTTCTGAAGCAAGACTAATTTGGCATTTGCTCACTATATATTAGTTACCTTATATTATCTACCTCAGGTCAGATACCTGAAAATCCAACCTAAAGAGGAAGGGTTTGTTTGGACGCCCAGTTCCAGGCCCCAGTCCGTCCTGGAGGAGAATTCATTTTGGTAGGAGCCAGGTCAGCCGGTTGCTTTGCATTAGTAGTCAAATGCTGGCACTCAGCCTGCTTCCTCCTTTCATCTGGTCCCGGTCCCCATCCTATGGAATGGTATAGCACCTAGTTAGTGTAATTCTTCCTACTTCAACTAACCAAATCTAGGTCATCCTTCAACAGACGTGCCCAGGGTCTTACCTCCTATGTAATTCTAAATCCTGTCAAGGTAGCAATCAAGGGGAACCATCACAGTGACCAAATACTTCGTTTTCTCGAAATTCCATTTCTGTCACTACCTTTCCCTAGAATGATGACGTTCATCGTTGGAGACATTCAGCAAAGAACACATCACTAATAATGCCCGGGTGCTCTGGTGTGTTACGTTGCCTTTGACCTCTGTTCTCAGGCAGCACCATGGATTATAACTGTACCTGACAGCTGGTTCCTCTCTGAGAGTGTCTGTGGAGGTGGCCAGCCCAGCTATGGATGGTGTCTCTCATTAAACCTAGAATTCATTGATTTGGCTAGACTGGCCAACCAGCAAGCCCTCAGGGTTTTTCTGTCCCCTCTCACTCTCCTGGCTGTGCGTGGGTGCTAGGAATCTGAACTCAGGTTCTTATGCTCGCATGACACTTAGCCATCCTCCCAATCCCAATCTTATATCCACACAGGATATAATATTGTATATATATACTGTATAATACTCTTCTCCATCATATCCCTGCCTGGTTGCAGGAAGAGCCATATTGATATAAAGTTGGACTTGGTTTCTGGTGACAGGGTCACAGTGAACTGCCTACCTGTGTTACTGAGGAAGATGATGGAGCAGAAGAATCAGAATTTGCTTCATCAGTTCCATCAATCGGTAAAGAACTATTGACAATCAACACGGCAACTTCCCTGGATATCAAAATTGGAGATGGTACCTTCTAGAAGTCCTGACCTTTTTTCATTCAATTCCAGGGGCCATGGTTATAAGTAAGGAAGTCCGATCTCCTCTCGGCCCACTCAGTCCCGTGCCGACATCATCCTGGGTTTGTTCTATGAGGGTGACAAGGTAGAAATGATGAGTCATTACTTATCGCCAGCCCATGAATCCTATTAGCACTTCTCCAATTTTCTCTTTTTGTCAAGGGAACAGAAATCCATTATCAAGTACTTCCACAAAATGACCTCGCATTTCCTTCCTGGGCTCAGCGCTCAGCTGTCAAAAAGAAGTGAAGAGCCAGAAGAGTTTATGTTAAGTCACAGGGAACAAACAGCTCCAGATTGACAAGACGGTGCCAGGCAGAGCCACTGGCTCACAGATGCCCGGGCTTCTTGCAAAGGAAGTTTCTGGAAAAGAGACTCAGGGTTCTTAAGGTTCTTAAGGTTCTCTGTAGGTTTCCAGCGGTGAACCAGTGGGAGGATCGAGGTTGCTGTAAAATGACCACAGGTCTTTTCAGTTCCCCCGAGAAACTATGCCTCTGAGATCATAGGAGACCATGGCTCCCTCCACCCGCCTCCCACCCCCACCCAGCAGCCTCTGTTACCCAAGTTATGTGTGTCTATACTTCCCTAGCTGGGATGATGAAGGAGGCAGCTTTTGCTTTCTGCCAGGTTGAAGTCAAGCCCTGAAGCATGACCTTCTTCCTTAGGTTATTTGTTTCTTCATTTATTTATTTTGGTGGGGACTCACTACATAGCCCTGGCTGGCCCAGAACTCACTATATAAACCAGGCTGATCTCAAGAGATCCACCTCCCTCTGCTTCCAGAGTGTTGCCATGGAGCTGCAGGGGGGATGTATGGCAGCCACCTGCCTCTCTTCCCTACCTGATCGCTCATTCTCCCTCACCGCAGCCTCAAGTTTATGTCTGACCATACAGGGGACCACACCCATCATAGTTCATATATCTCTCCGCCATCGGCCCTGCTCTGTTGCCTGTTCCCGTCCCTTCTCCCTGGGTCCACGTTCTCGCTTTACCACTCACTCTTTGTTACCTTGTTTGCTCCTTTACACTGTGTGAAGGGCATAGGGTCTTGGCTTCCTCAGGTAGAGCTCCCTGCATGCATGTACATACCGCATACACACAGGGAAAAAAGAATCATTTGTGAAGAGTAGTGTGAATACAATCAATATTATAAAGATTTACTTCTACCATTGATTTCTTATTTTCTCATGTGACAGATCAAGTTCAAGTGGTCCAACAGCAGACAGTGGTATTTCAAGAGCCTCTTGTAGCAACATGCCCAGATCAGGGGAAATTAACACCAATGGTGCAATTGCCATGGTCCGAAAAACCCCAATGACACTGTCTCTGTTCCCTTGTGTGTAAGTGCCTGCGTGCCTGAGAGCTTTAAAAATGGATGGGGACCCCAGACTGCTTGCAGTGTGCCCTCCCGCCTGGCGTTGAGAAATTAATATCTGCATAAATTTGCTGGGAATAAGCATCAGTCTGGTTGCAAGGCTATTATTGTTATGCAGATTGGAAAAGTACACTCTTAAGCCACACTCTTGAGAAATGGTCGTAGGAAGAGCATCAGCCTGGGGCTACGGAGTACGTTTAACAGTCGTAATGAACCAGATGGGCGAGGACCAACATTGCAGCTTCAAGAGTCACATTCTACCTTAGCTTTGAAATGTGCTGGCGATATCCATAAAGCCCCGAACACAGCGCACTCTCCCTCTTCCCGAAGAGTCCTTTGGATGCGTTTTGTTAGCCCTGGAACCCACACCTTCCACCTAAAGGAATAATGGACAGCGACTAGAACGTTCTAAGCAATATTACTGAGTTCCTTGCTTTGATTGAATTTAGTTGTTTTGGTGCAGTGGATGCCCGAGCCTTAAGGTCTGGATGTGGTCTGGTTTTTAATTACACCTCGTGGGCGTGGCACATACTCACGGCATCCAGTGCTGTGGCACATCCCTGGGCCGAGAGGAGAATCACTCCCACTGAAGATGGGAGGACCCGAAGATTGCCAGAGAAAGGCCTTACTAATGGCGGCCTGGCCTGTTTAATTTTACCTATGGCCCAGCTTCCCAGGATTAGAAGTCACCATGGGGGTTTTGGTCCTTTTCTTAGCAGTTGACTCTCTTGAGATGTCCTGGATCACACTTGGAGCCTTTGTGCTGTTGGCACTGAGCAGGGAGAGGCAGGCTGAAGCCCTGCAGGTGTGACCCTTCTCGGGGTACCTGTCAGTAAGTACCACAACCCCTCATGAGATTTCATCTCATGTCCTGGCTGAACTGGGTTTCTTGTTCTGCCTGCTTTATGGGCAGGCACACACACACTTATACACACACACTCACACACACACACACTCACACACACGCACTGCCCCATGTCTTGGCTGGCTGAACTGGTACTGGGCTTCTTGTCCTGCCTGTTCTGTGAGTGGATCTGGGCTCATACAGAAACAGTGGAGGGAGAGACCATTTGTGACCTTATCTGTTGGATACATGGCTGAGACACCTCTTCCTAGTCTTCGAGAACCTGCGGAAGAGGTGGTAAGAGATGGCTCTCCTACTCTACCTTTGCTTCTCTGTCCAGGAGAGGTGGTCAGTAGGATTCAGCTGCATGTCTTCTCTCTGTGTGTAAGAGTGCGAGATGAAACATCCAGCCCCAACTGTTGAGAGGGCTGCATGAGGGGTCTTTCTCCTCCAGGCAGGGGTTCCTTTGCATGTTATCTCTCTGTACTCAGGCTTTTACCTAAAAACAGCCCACACATCTTTTCCCTTGGTCTAGCCCCTAGTTACCAATAATTTTGGAACCCCATACTGGGATCTGTATTTAAAAATAAAAACCCAAATCACCCTTTCTCTAGTCAGAGGATAAGGGAGAAGGAATTCCAGGTTGATTTCCTAATCTGAAAATTTAAAATTTTAAAGTGTTCCAAAATCTGAAACCTTTTGAGCATTGATCTATCCCCCAAATGGAAAAATCCCACACCAAGAAATCTGATTGATGTACAAAATTATCAAAATGTTGTATAAAGTTGCCTTCAGACATGCGTATCAAGTGTGCATGAAACAAATGAATTTCATATTTAGAGTTCTGTCCCCAAGGAAACTTATGGGTATGCAAGTATTCCAGAATTAAAAATTAGGATCATGAGGACAGGAACACAGGGCACTGCCCTGCTAGCTTGCCAGGCCTAGCAGGCTGCACATATACAACTACCTGGGGGCACGGTCCAGATGCCCACAGACCAGCCATTTCAGAGATCTATATTACAACCAGGAAGGTTAGCCAGTAGCAATACAACCACCCCAGGGAAACCCCAAAATGAATAAAAATTCCATCTTCGCAATAATAAAAATTGTCTAAAATGTGGGGACAAAGCATAAAAGATGACCTCCAGTCGTTTCAGGCATGGGGAGTATGCTTAGCAAGTCTATTCATGATTATTTTATTCTTTAGGTTTGTCCTTGTTTTGTTCATTATTAGCTCTCTGTTTTATTTTATTTTTGAGAGTGCCGGGAATTGAACCGAGGACCTGGTACTTAATAGGGAAGCCCTTTACCCCACCACTGAGCTGTGTTTCCAGCCTTGTTTGTAGCTTGTTGACAATAGCAACTTTAACACATATTTGCATAAGGAGTAGTCCACTTGTGTGAAATGGATGTGCTCGGTGGTGTCTGGCATTGTACAGCTATCACCTGCAAAGGGAATGCATCAGCTGTCACTCCGTGCTCTCATTCAGCAGACCTTGTAGTTAGGGTCACGGTTAGGGTCAGGGTTAGGGTCAGGGTTAGGGTTAGGGTTATGGTTAGGATCCATCCTCTCATTCAGCAGACTCTGGGGTTAGGGTCAGGGTCAGGGTTAGGGTTAGGGTCAGGGTCAGGGTCAGGGTCAGGGTTTGGATCCATCCTCTCATTCAGCAATCTCTGGGGTTAGGGTCAGGGTTAGAGTTAGGGTTAGGGTTAGGATCCCTCCTCTCATTCAGCAATCTCTGGTGTTAGGGTCAGGGTTAGGGTTAGGGTTAGGATTCATCTCCTCATTCAGCAGACTCTTTTCAGAATACAGCCCATATTTAACTTCAATTCTTGCTTGAATCAATATTGTCAACTTAGGCTTGTTCCTCATCTAGAAATTGAATACATACAATATTTTTCATTCTGAATTTGTTTGAAATCATATAGTAAAGATCCTCTCTCCTCTCAAATATAAAACTATTTACTGCTGATATTTTACTTGTGTACCAATATATCATTTTAAAACCAATACCATTCTATTTTGTAGGAAATAGAATGTAGGAAAGTCTTCCTCTTTCCTTCTTGTCAATGGTGCACCCTACTTGTTTGCCTCTGTCTATTGTCCTTCTAATGGACATGCCCTAATTCACATTTCCAAACTCAGCTAGTTTCTGATTTTTCATACATACCTACAAATCACTAATCTCTATGCAAATCTGTCTTCATTTACTTTGAACTAATTATCATGTGTGCAATTGCAAGTCCAATCTCCCAGCAATGGGAAGCCAACAACCATTAGATGAAAACTCTGGTTTTCATTCTCCTTTGCTCTTGGTTGTTGTTCATGTTGTGGTCAACTATCCCAAAGCTCCTGAGTTGTGTTTTCTATTATCTCTACAGACCCTGTGGCCTAAGGTAGATAGATATGTGGCAAACTTACACACCAAAGCAAGTCTAGTTCTGCGTACAACACTCCAAGTCTGATGATTTGCAAAGCACTGTGGGATCTCGCAGTGCCTGGCATTGCTGTGAACATCATCTTTCAAGTATGATTTTTTAGTTGAAATAATGTATGAATGGTCGAAAGTAAAGCAGAGGCAAACAGAAAGGAATAAAAATAATGTCAACTCTCCCCAAACACCGACTTAGGAGTGGCCAGCGAACACTGTTTCTGCTGCTGGAGAGGTCCACCCCTGTGCAGAAACAACAGGACATACTTTAACATCAGAAAATAACTACAAGTGCTTTTGAAGCATCGTGTCATAGTATAGCTTAAAAAGCACTTTTAGTGGTAGAGAGAGGGCTGGAGAGATGGCTCAGCAGTTAAGAACATTGGCTGCTCTTCCAGAGAACTCAGGTTCTATTCCCAGCACCCACATGACAGCTCACAATCATCTATAACTCCAGGCCCAGGGGATCCAATGCCCTTTTCTTGCCTCTGTAGGCACATGTGGTACACAGACATACATGCAGACAAAACACTCATACACATTGAAGAAGAAGGAGAAGAAAAAAAAAAAAAAAAACAAAACCCAAAACATTTTGTGTTTAAAATTCCGAGTAACAGTTTGTTGTATTTATTTTAAAATCTATTTGGTCTTAGGTTTCTTGGCATGTGTTTTGGGAATGTAGCGTATTTGACATTTTTTTGTCTGGAAAGATTATTTTTTTCTTTTTTGCAAGTTTTCATTTGCTTTTCTGCCACTGTGGATGCCTTTAACATCCTTATACATGCGAAAAGACGAAAATGTCCTTTCCCTGTTATACAACACGGGCACCTGTGGCTTTGGAGTCCCCTGGCTATCTTCAAGTTTCCTTGCTGGAGGCTTTGCCCCCCCCCTTGTAATTATGTGCTGTTCCACGTCCCTGATGTTTTCTTAGTTCCCAACATTCTTGATAAAAGAGAGGTAATTAGTGTATTATGGCTTCTTTTTTGAATTGTTCGCCAAGATAAGCAGAGGGGAATATGCTACATGGGTAAAAATTTGCATAACAATATGAGCAGCCTTTGTCACAAAAGCTCAATGTAATCTCGGAGAAAATGAAAGCTCTTATTTATGGAATGTTCCTGCATGTACTTATCTCTAAGAATTAAAAATTACCATTGGGTGGTGGCGGCCTCCAGTTTCAGGGGTAATGTCGCCCCCTGTTTGCTCATTGAATGTGCCCCATTTCTCTAGTTCCACCCTGACATCCTTCTGTCAGTTCTGAGTGGGTCCCTTCAGCCTCCTTGGAACACTGGCTGTGGTCAAAGCCATACCAGAAAGCTATATACGGAGCACTATAGAATACCCTCTCCCTAACTCCCTCACAGCAGCTCTGTCCTCGCATGGCAAATGAATGAATGAGTGAGCAGACGGATGAATGAACGAATGAATGAATGAAATAGTAGTAGGGCACATTGCATTTAAAAAGTGTTTCCAAAAATGCATAGGATAGCCTTGTAATTTCTATGTGTATGAATATTTTGTCTGCCCGTACGTATGTGAACAATGTGCATGAAGTACCCACGGAGGCCAGAGGAGAACACTGGATCCCTGGGACTGCAGTACAGATGTCTGTGAGCCACCACAAGGGTGCTGGGAATTGAACCTCCATCCTCTGGGAGAGCGGCCAGTGCTCTTAACTGAGCCATCTCTCCAGCCCTGTAATTTCCTTCTATAAACCGGAATCAAAAGTAACATTTTCTCTGAATGAGAGTCATGTTCCTTCCCGTCAGCCCTGGTGTTTGCCTTTGACTACCAGTCTCTACAGTTTGCATGAGGTGGCTCAAGCTTCTTTTCATCATTTTGCCTAAAGTTACTGCCACACTCTGTCAGATGGCTACTCCCGCTGGGAGGAGAGGAGCCATCCCTGGGCCTTTGCTCCACATCACCACCTTTTGGCCCAAGTCCCCCCATAACTCAGGTGGGCATGGGGGGCCCTGTCTCCATGCAAGCTTCTCCCTCTGACCTGTCTCTGCTCTTTTGCCAGTTCTTCTTGTCACTATTTGAGCATGGTGCCTGGAGAATTCTCATTTCTACCTATACCATCTTTCTCGAGAACACACTCAAGATTTCCATCGTCTCTTCTAAGCAGATGTGCCATGTGAAGTCCTGGTGTCCCCCCGGGGTCTGCCATGGTTCCTGGCCATTGGCTAAATGACAAACACACAGAGATCCAAGATTATGGAATTACAAATAGCAGAAACACAGACAGAGGGTTTGGCCTCAGCCTGACCTTGAGCTTGTCGCCTAAGTAGACTGCTTACCACACAGTATGAACCGAGAATGTTGACTTGCTCTGAGACTGCTGTCCCATCACAACTGGCTTACAGGGCTAGCGGGGCAGCTCAGTGGGTAGGAGTACTTGTCCCACAAGCCCGGTGACCTGAGTTCAGTCCCTGGACCTAGGTAAAGTTGGCAGGAGTGAGCCACAGAGTTGTCCTCTGACCGCCATACCCACGCAGTGACATGTCGTTGTACACAAACAAAATAATTTAAAAAGAATGCAGGCTGTTTTGATGTAAGGGCACAACTGTCACCTGGGACCAAATGAAATCAGAGCAGGAAGGAGCCATGGTCTTACTCGCTCACCCTCCCTCAGGCCCCCAATGACCTCCACAGTTTGAGTTATTAAAGTCGATTCTTCCCGGGGTGTCCCAATTGATTCTTTGACTCTCAGGTGAGTTGGGGGTACCCATTGCCTTTTAAATTAGCAATAGCCTTTGCAAAGGTAGACACTGCAGGTCACGCTCCTGGGCCTTCGGAGCCCTTGTACATTCCAAGCATGTCTTCTGGGTGGTTGTAAGCTTGTGTGAGAGTCACACTCTCCTGTCCTGCTGAGGACCAGCGAGTGTTTCCCCAAATGTGGTCACTGTGCGGTTATGACTGCAGATCCCAACCGGCGTACCATGTGGAAGACAGCTAATGATTTTAATGTGGACTTCTGATCTCATGTCGGCGCTGAGCCCTTTAAAATTTCTGGCTTTATTAAACCCATCCATAATCAGGAGTAAAGAAGTCTATGCAAATGTCCCAGATATTTTTGAACTGCACATTTTCCATTTCCTATCAGTCATTGAGGTTTGAATCACCTCTTTGCTTACCATCAGCTACGGTCTTGGGATACTCTCCCCGTGGAAATTTGTTAGAGAACCTTAATCCATTTGTCTGGCAATAGCTCATTGCAGTTTTGAACTCAAAGCACTCATTGGTGATTTAGGTAAATTTGATAGACACAGACGCGCCATTTCATGGAGCTGTCAGGGAGGAATGTTTTTAATCCTCAACCCCTTGTTCTTCTTTAAATAATTTAATTTTTGCCTCTTGAGTCTTTTCCTTTCTAGAAACTTCCTTGATATGGGTATGAATTTTCTAGGGCCTCCATAACAAATTACCACATACGGAGTGGCTTAGAGAACAGAAGTTGTCCTTAAGTTCCAAATGCTGGCTGTAGGCAAGTTTGGCCTCTTCTGGGGGCCATGAGAGAGAATCAGCTCTGTGATTCGCCCAGAGCTTCTGATGACTATTGGCGATTTCTAGCGTCCCTTGGCTTGTAGACACACCGCACCAGTCAGTCCCTATCTTCGTGTAGACTTCTCCTATGGATGCCCTCTTTTGGTAAGGACACCAGTCACACTTGGTTAGGAGCTTGACCCCCATCAACATATGAGACCATCTAGTTAATTGTATCTGCAATAACCTATCTCCAAATAGGATCTCAGTGGCTTTTTCGAGATAAAGCTTGGCCATGTTTGTCAGATCCAATCTAACTCATGTTTTCATCATTTCATTATTTATATTTTCAGATAACCCCACAAAAGTAGACAATAATGTGTAAAGGCCATGTACCCATCCTGCAGCTTCAGGAATCACCAGCTTTTGCAAGTCACGTGTCATCCTTCCTGCGTCTGTGTTTCACTCTCCACTGAGGGTCTGTTGGAGAGAATCACAGACACTGTATTATTTTATTAAAGACAGAGAAGAACAGCAGACGGTACTGTCTCACCATGGCAGTGAAGGGGGAGCAAGGTTAAACTGCTCCGGTTGGTCTTACAGTGTGTGTCTGGCTTTAACACTGCAGCTCATTAAAAGAGAAAAGTGGGAGATAACCTCTAGCTGGCTCCTTCCCCTCCAGCTTTCTCCTTACTCTTCTCCCAGCTCTCAAATTGCACTACCTTTTCCACCGTCAACCATATGTGAGTGTTCTTGGAACTTCTTTGGTTCCCTGGGGCGCCCTTCAGATGCTGGCTCTGCTTGCCTGATTGCCTGCCTGGGTGGTCATGAAGCAGAACCCACTCACCTTGTCTAGAACAGAACTCCAGGTCTAAGCCACACAGAGAATGTTTTCTTCCTCAGCCTGTGTTAAAAATCAGGTAAGCCCCCAATTCCAAGTACACAATCACCGTCTTTGATTTCCTGCATCTGCGCTCTACAGCCTCCCAGTGATCAATCCCTTTACCATGTAGGATTCTGAGCGCAGAAAATCTAATTCAGAGTGGCACCAGCAATAGAAACACGCATAATGTGATTTTGTTCTCCAGTACCCTAAAGCTTACGGTGTATATGAGGTAGAGACGTACTCGAAGCAGGTGACATTCTGAAAGGTACCGAATGGTCCACATTACCTAGAGTCCGAATAAAAGAGAAGGCCACACTGACTGCTATCTGACTTCTTAGCTCCCCTTACCCTTCTTCACTCCAGCCTTGCCCCAAGGTTCCCCTTTGGCTGGAAGATGATTGAACCGTTTGCCTAATTGCTGGAGCAAGTAGCTTCGGAGGAGCTGTAGGATCCTGTCTTTCTTATGTCATTCTTTCAATCCTTCCAAAGGCATTGCAGATCCAGACAGGGGGAGATGCAAAGAGAGGATGCTCAGGGATGCTCGGTGAAATTCTAGAAAAGGAGGAGGGAGGAAGAGTGAGAGATGATTGCATGGTCAGATATGGAAATGGTAGGAGTTTGTGAAAACGTCTAGGGGTGTGTGCAGGACTGCATCTGATGAGTGGCGCTCTTCACCCTGTGTGGATAGTGCATTGATTTGATTTATGTTCACACAACTTTAACGTGGATTGTAAGAGAAGACTGTTCTCATTGTTACAAATCCGAAACCAATAATTTTCTTTTAAAATGCAAATATAAGTTCAATTTTCCATTCCTTTCCCTATGAAGCTGAAAGCACATGGGGTTTTACAGATTTTCATTTCATTGTATTTTGCTATGACGTTACCTTTCATTAATCCCTCCCAGCTAAGCAAAATTTAATTAAAACCATCTCACATGATTGCAACCATTTATGTATTTTTTTTTTTTTTAACAGAAGAGCTCAGGCAGGCTTGGTGGAACAAGTCTGTGTTCTCAGATGCTTGGAGGCTGATTGCAACTCCAAGGCCTACCTAGACTGTACATTGAGTTTGAGACTAGTCCAGGCAACTTAGTGAGACCTGCTCTCAAAATCGAAGAAGGAGAAGAGGAGGAGGGGGGAGAAGGAAAGGGAGAAGAAGAGGAGGAGGAGGAAGAGGGAGCAGGAGAAGGAGAATGAGGAGGAGGAAGAAGAGCAGGATGGGGGGAGGGTAGTGGGGATATGGCTCAGTGGCTGTTTTTCCAGCAGACATTGGTTCGATTCCCAGCATCCATATGATAGCTCACAAGCAGCAGTAACTCCACCTCCAGGACATTTGATGCCCTCTTCTGGCCTGTGCAGGCACTGCATGCATGTGCTACACACATACATACAGGCAAAACACTCATATATGTAAAATAAGTTTTAAATTCTTAAAAAAGAGGACTGGGGTAAAGCTCAGCACTGGACTGCTTGCCTAGCACACTCAAGGTCCTGGGTTCAGCTCCTAGTACTGCAGTGAGTTCAAGCAAGCTTGGGAAATTTGGCTGCCAGCCCTCTGTCCTGAGTGAAGCAGGACTATTTTTCCGTGCGCGGGTTCTTTTTGGAATCCAGCATGTGTTAGATCATGGCTTTCCCCCTGTTAATTTTGGATAATAAGAAAACGTTATGCCTGGGTTCCACTTCGCATGATTATTGTCTGGATCTGAAAGGATTTGGAATTGAGAGTGAAAGGAAAAGAAATTATGTTTTGAAGAAGTACAGAGTGACCCGCGGCATTCTGTACCCGCCTCTCGACCATCGGTGTCACGTATAAGTAGAGCCATCCCATCGTGCGTCAGATCTAGTGATAAACGACGGTAATCGTTTGGTACACTGTTACCTTTGACCTTTACCATGACAAGTTCCTGTTGGGGAAACACTTGCTGTCCTTCACAGTATAAGGAGTCAGGCTGAACTGCCCCGTGGACCCACTCTCTTGGCGCTGGCTTCAAGAAAATATTTTTTCTTGATTTTGACTAAGAGTGATGAATAAATATCACAAAACTCCATGTAAGTAGGGCTAGAATGCAACATTCTCTCACCGTCTATGCCTTCCAATGCCGCTAATCTCATAATAATTGTTACTTGTAATTTCGTGAATGTTGCTCTTGGTTAAATTCTTATTTTTATTATTATTTTATGTCGCATGGGTTTTATGACTTAAGCTATCTTAAATGTGTGCTTCAGTGGCACCAAATATATCTACAACGTTCTGTAACCATCGCCACTATCCATTTCCGTATCTTGAACAAAAACATTTTACACAGGAACTCTGAATTCACTACGTCACTGGTTTCCCATTTGCTTGGTCTCCAGTCCTCGGTGGTACCCTAGACTGTGTGTGTGTGTGTGTGTGTGTGTGTGTGTGTGTGTGTGTACATATTTGTGCGTCTGCAGGTGTACACGTCCAGGAGAGTACATGTGGAAGATATTTGCTGATATCAGGTGTGTACTTCTATCACTGTACATACATTATGTCGTCATCGTCATCATCATCATCACCGGTTTATCGTTATTTGAGGGAGGGACTTTCACCAAACCTGGGGCTCTCCGATTTGGCTAGTCTGACTGGGCAGGGAGCCCAGAGACCCAGCTGTCTCTAACCCTTCCAGCACTAGGGTTACAGGTGGGTAGCCTGTAAAAAACCCTACCAGGTTTTGTATATTGGTAGTGGGATCTAAACCTGGTTCTCACTTTGTAGCCTGAGCCATCTCCTGTTGTGGAAGTTCATTTTTAGTTACGTTTGAAATTGCTTTATGCACTGTTGGGTGAGGGGCTGTCCTAGGTCTTGGCGTTTTGTCTGCAGGTGTTGGATTTCTGTGGGGGATGTTTGATTGCTTATGATCTGCACATGGTATCAGTAGAACACCTAAGGAGTTCTGAATCAATAAAACACCTGAGCTCAGTCGCTCGGGGTTCCGCTGTCGATTGAATATGGTGCTGTCCAGGACGGTGGTTCCCTCTGCTGAGGTCTGGCAGTTTGCATGTATGAGAATGTTTCCTTGTCCCTCTTGGCAAGCCACCACAGCAGCGTGCTACTACAATCTCCCTTGACCTGATAACCCTTTTTCTGTTTTCTGTCTACGATGAGTGGACTCATACTCTGTTGCATGTGTCAGAACTGCGTTCCTCACTAGGACTCTGCAGCAACAGACTGCATCCATTCCTCCTCAGTTACACATCTGCTCATGGGTATTTGGGTCATCTCCACCTTTTGACTACAGGGAATAACGGACGTTGGTGAGTTCTGCCTTCAGTTATCTCGAGGCTATCTAGGAATGGAGTATCCTGGTCATTTGGCAATTCCACATTTAATTTGGGAGACGCCTCCAAACTATTTTCCAAGTAGTTGTATTACTTTTCATTTCAATCAGCAGTGGATATGGGTTCCAGTTTCTCTGTCCTCTTGTGAGCACCTGTCAGTTTTCCTTCCCTCCCCTCCCTTCCCCTTCCCCTTCCTCTTCCCCTTCTTTCTTGTCCCATCCTCACTCCCCATCCTTCCCTTATTCTTCTCCCCACTCCCCCCTTCCTGCTCCAGTAGCCCTCCTAATGAGTATGAAATATGGTGACAAGTCACTTTCCGTTGAGTGGGTTCCCTTAGGCACAGAAACATTGCTGCAGGCAGTGGGCTGTGTGTGGTCAGTGTGTGTGAGGCTCCTAAGGAGGCCACAGGGCTCAACTTAGGTAAGGCCCTGTTGCATCTCACTCCCGTATCAATAGCATCAGCCCACCATATTCCTTCTGATGTTTCTCTTCATAAGTGGAGTATGGGGAAGGCCTATGTACTTGCCGTTTGCTCAGGGTCCCTCTAGGAAACACTGTGCCCAGTCAAGAGGCCTGAGACATCCATCTGCCTGAAGATGGCCTTGACACAGAAAGAACTCACATGTTCTGGTGTGTGTCTAATGGACCGAAACTCCTATAGTCGAGTTAATGTTTTACCAGATTCACAGAAGGAAAAATGTTTGAAGGGAATGTTTCTCTCACTCTGTTTGGCTTTCCATATGCCCTTTGTTGGTTTTGGGTCTCCTTAAATCAAACACACATGACTGAGAACCACTGTTAATATCAACATGGCACTCTTACAACACACTTCAGTTTTTTATTGGAATACTTAAAATGGGTCTCTGATCCAAAATTAGGTTGCCGTTATTTGTTCTGTTTCTGTAATGTACTTTTGGCAGGTGGGGAACATACTCCTCAATTTCCATTGATTTCCACTGTGTAATGTTAGCCATTTTCAGGGATCTCCAGACTGAAAACTCTCCGTGGCAAAGTCAGGTCATGCTGAGGTTCCTCACCTGGGCAGACCTGTGGACTGGATTCCATTTGGTGGTACTGCCTCGTTTGCACAATGTGTTGGGTCCACCTCACGGGCTACCTGTCTCTGTTGGGAAGCACAGACATCCACAGAGAGGATTACAGGGAAGTCATTTTGTACTTCAAAAATGGTAGGGTGAAGACTCACTTGGTGTTCCTAAGCCGTAGGCTGGCTCCTGGAGACTAGGGAGGCCCGGGAGGGAAAGTGCTTGCCTGAAAAGCATGAGGATCTGAGTTTGTGTCCTAAACACATCTGTAAAAAGCTGGATGTCGTGGTGTGGGCTCCTGTAATCCCATTGCTGGGGGAGGTGGGGAGAAAGCAGGATCCCTGGAGCTCGCAGGATAGCTAGTCTTGCCAAATTCGTATGTTCCACATTACATTGTCAGGTAAATTCCTTTAGATTTTAAAAATGAAATAGTAGCTCTCAATTTTAAACCAGAAGATATCTCCCCTGGTCATCTCCAGGTAAGCCCAGTGCATCTATGGGGCCCACTTCGTCTTCTTCTGGCAGCCAGTCCTGTGGCATCTCTGATGCTTAGACTCTGTTGTCCTACAAAACACGCATTGCCAGTTTAGTTTGTAACTTGGAACTGAAGGTCCAGGGCAGCCATCTGTGAGTTTTTGGAATGTCTGGCCATGATGCGCGTTTTCTAGGGCAGCTTTTCCCAGACAAACGCTGCATGCAGCCAGTTGGCCCAACCCTCTGTTCTCCCTCTTGTCCCCTTTCTAGAGGTGACGATGGTGGCAAGGGGAGGGGACACTAGAGCTCGCCTCTCTACTAAGCCATGAGCATACTGTTCGCTCTGTCTCGGGAGAACATGTATACATGGTTTGCTCTTTTTTGAGACAGAGTCTCTGATGCACCCCTTGCTGTCCTCGAATTCAGTCTGTAGTCAAGGATGATATTTGAACCCTCCATCTTTCTGCCTATTAGAACACACTCCCCTGTGTTCAGGATCATAGATGTGTGCTACCATACCCAGTGTATGTGGTAATGAGGTAATGAGGTCATCTGAAGGCCTTGTGTGTGTGCCAGGTAAGCATGCTACCAATTGAAGTTCACAATGCAAGCAGGCTTACAGTGTATTTATGCCCCAGATAATTCACACATCCATGAGAACCTTGGAAACACAGGCCCTTCTCTCTGCCTCCTGATGAGCAAATCCATTCACTGAACTAGGAAGTTTATGTGCAAGGAAGCTTGGGACAAGGTCAGCTAAGACAGAGTAGGAGGAGGAAGTACTTTGGGAATAGGTAGGGATTTTGCTGGCCCTGCAAATTTTAGAGGGCAGCAAGAGCTTGATGCTTAGGAAAATATTGGAAGTAAGGATTTTCTTGAAGCGTACAATGGAAATACTCCAGCTAGTGACCAGTGCCCTGGCGTTGATGTGATGCTGCGGAGAGAGATGATGGATAGAAAAGACACACTGTTCCTCCAAAGGGCTGGATACAGATGTGTTAGTAGTGTTCATCCAGATGTGAAGATTTTTTTTTTAAGTGAACTACTCAAACGCTGGAATAATGAAGTAGGAAATCAAAAAGCTTGTCCCCCTCCAAAAATCCTTCATCTCCATAATAAGTGAGGATGAGGGCATAATGCCCACAATCTTTTTCCTTTAGTGAACGGCTCTTCTAACAATTCCAGTGAATAAAAGACGCCTTTGTGCAAGGGACATGGGAGTGAGTACACTAAGCTGGGTCTCCCCATCGCTGCTTCCTTATCCACCTTTGAAGAATCTCCATCCAAGAGGCCTTTAGCCGAAGCACTGTAGAAGGAGTACTCCTCTCAAGGCCCCGAGGAGCTCAGCATTGCCCTCTGCCTCCCTCAGCATATGGGACCCACATTCCCCTCCTCCTGCAGGACTGTGCAGCAAAGGCATGCACGCTGGGTGTGGCAGATAGCATACTGCAGCCCGAGAGGACCCTTCACCCATGGCAGCTACCCCTCCGAAGGGCTGCTCACTGCAAGGGCTCTCCAGTTGTTAACTCTGTGGATGGTTCCCCCACATTTAGTATGTTTTTGGCTAATGCAAAGCATGCATTTTCAGTTGTTGTTGTTTTTGTTTTTAATGTGCATTTCTACAGTGCCATTGCATTATGACCAAAAAAAAATCATAAAGAAAATAGTTTGCTATCTCTTATTATTTTTCAAATATGGTATACCCATATCTCTGTCTTCTGTGTTTCTGTAGATCCATGAATGTCTACGTGAATATGCATAGACATATGCTGTTTGTCATGTAACCCTTGTACCCATGAGCTACATAAGCTATGGTGATACCAGCTATAATATCCTCCCCCACCCCAATTCCTGCTGAGGCAGAATAGAAAGGCAGAGAAAATTAAGGGGAAATGGAAGGGAAGAAAGACTCTCATCCTAGAGTCTTGTTGGAGCCTCTTGCCAGCCAAGAGTCAAGAAAGTCAGCATTACTAACAAAATCTGTTAGGATCTTGCCTACATAAAGATAATATCCCTCTATATGGGAGTATTTTAAATAAGAACAGTAAAATAGCAATGAGACATGCTTAAGGCCCTCGGCCTTACTCTTTTCCCAGATGTAAACTTGACATTTTCAGAGAATTTCACAAAGAAGACTAGATATTTTTCTTTGGGATAAAAAATAACCTTTGCAATCCTTGTGACCTCTGCGACCTTGTGACCTCTGCGACCTTGTGACCTCGGGTTTTAATGTTTCTGCTGTAATCCTATCCAGCGCACAGGAATCGCCTTGCTACAGTCTCATTCCTCCTTAGCAACAGTCTGAGAGTAACTTCAGAATCCACCAAGGCGTATCTATGGCTGCTAAAAAGACGTTTAGGAACTTTCTCTGGAGAAGCCCAAACCCGTGTGCGGGCATTGTCTCATCCTTTCACGGGGCCTCTTGATCAACCCCGAGGTTAAATCCACAGAAACTTCTTAACAAACACCAACTAGGCTTCACACTGGTTTATCCTAAAATTCTTTTCTGTGCCAAATCAAGACTCCTGACTTTGCCTGAGTTGAGGTCTCTGAAACAGCTCTCCAGGCTGTTCCAGGTGGCATCATGGAACCGAGTCTCCTTCTCTGGATGCCAACAGTGAATCTGACACTGTGAGAGGAAAGCAGGCTGTGGAATTAAGCAAACCTTAGCATGAATCCCCAACTCCTCATCATAGTTGGGTGACCTCAGGCAAGACCCCCATTTGTCTATTGGCCTTTCTGTCTATCCCCCTGAGGGTTTTCTCTGCCCCCACCCTCGCTCTCCCTGGTAAATACTCATGTGGCTAGACACCTACTTGAACAATGCTTTTCCACCTAAGGTTGTGGATATTGAAGCATATCACAGGGTGCCCCGTAAATGGCATTCTGTGGTCAGTCAGCAGGTCCAGTCACTCTTCTGCAGTTTCTTGTTCATCTTGGCAGTCTAAATCCTGGCGGGCATTTGCTTCCCTACCCAGGTGCTGTGAGAGGCTTCTAGCTAGCCACTGGCCCTTGGACTGTTACGTTGCGTCCTTCCTAACGCCTGTGCCTGAGCCTCCGAAGCATGGCTTTCATACATGTTTCTCTTTATTCAAGACCTTTCGGTGGTTTCCAAGGCCCAGCAAAAAGATTCTGAATTTCTTCCCGGCCACTCCCGACTCTCTAAGAATTCTTAGTGCTTGGCTCAGTACATGCATTCTTTTGGGATTTCATCTTGCAGTAAACCTGCAGTCCTTTCTC
This sequence comes from Cricetomys ansorgei, assembly GCA_026225945.1. NCBI lineage: Eukaryota > Metazoa > Chordata > Mammalia > Rodentia > Nesomyidae > Cricetomys > Cricetomys ansorgei. The sequence continues at coordinate 6,493,162 of JAMJFZ010001881.1, forward strand.
ACCCACTGAAATGACTCATCCTCTCTCGTCTCCTTCAACTAAGAGCACAAATGCAGGAGGTTGTGTTATCGGTGCAAGAAGAAAACAGTACATGAGCCAAGCACCAGGAAGCTCTCACCTTCTTTGCCCTGTATCTTACCTCCTTTCTGCTGCTGTAACAAAATACTGCACGCTGGATAATGCATAAACAGCAAGCTTATTTTCTGGCAGTTCTGGATGCCGAAAGCCTAAGGTCACGGTGCTGCACTGGCAAGCACCTCTTGGCCATTTCCTCTAGAGGTCAGGGAAGCAATGACCCACGTGAGGGAAGGTGGAAAGTCCAAGAGACAAAGGGGCATGGCCTTGCCCTTCTTTCTGTATTTATCTATTTGTTGTGTGTATGGGTATGTGTGTGGACATGCTTGCATACACCATGGTATACATCTGTAAGCAGAAGAACAGCTTACTGGGGTCAGTTCAATCCTCCCGCCATATGGGTCCTGAGATCTGACTGAGCTCATGGGTTTGAGAAGTGTTTTCACCTCAGAGCCATCTCACAGCCCCGAGCTTGTGCTTTATAATGATGTACGTCTTACTTACAAGGGATGGATTTTCATTGCCCAGTCACTTCCCTGAGGTTCTTTCTCCCTGTACCACAAAAAAAAAAAAAAAAAAAAAAAAAAAAAAAAAAAAAAAAAAAAGCAGCCAGATTTCCTCAGCGTGAGCTTTGGAGGGAGCGTACAGGCAAACTGTAAAGTGTAATAAAACCTCGTGACTTCCCCAATACCTTAGACAGCACACTGTTTCTTTAGCATATTTTTGTTATCCAACACAGTACAACAGTAGAGGACGCTTTGTGAACCTCACCTCAAGCTCTGAAGGAAAGACTAAACAGATCATTTTTTGTATGTGCACCATCCACAAAGACCTCTTGGGGATTACCTATTCGTTTCTAACAATTACATTACTTCACTGATCCACCTTCAGCGTTAGTTATCCAATTGGTACTGGGCTTAGAAATATCTTTTAATAATTTTGCTAGATTTGCAAAGGCTCCTACCTTGGGGAGACGTTACAAGAAAGTGTTAGATTGCACCCAACTGTTTTTCAAATGGGTATTTTCTATAGATTAAGTTAGTGTCTATTTAAAAAATATTTATTTTTATTTTATGTGTATCAGTGTTTTGCCTGCACATATGTCTGTGTGTCGCACATGTGTAGTACCCATGAAGTTAAAAGAGTGTCAGATCCTCTGGAATTGGAATTGCAGATGGTGCGGGAGCGGACACATGGGTGCTGGGAATCGAACTTGAGTCTTCTATCTCATACTGAGGATACTACTGTATTATTTATCATCAGTTATTCCTTTTATAGTTATTTTTATTTAACCTACAGAGCATGATATTTGTATTCCTATGCACACGTCCACATATGTGTGTATGTGTGTGGTGGTGCAGGATAGTGTAAAGTATGTTAAATTTATAATCCTAGGTTGTATACCCTGAGAAAGTATCTCATAAGCTTTGGCTGTGCTATCCCTCAGTCTTAGAGTTGAGGAGCCATGGATTAGTTTTCCTTAGCATTTTGTGGTATTAGCTACGAGCTTAATCGAAACAAAATGTTGCTGATTTTTTTAATGAAATGCCTTTGTGTTGCTGTGAGATCTGTACAGAAACTGAAGCGACTCCTCTCAGTTGATATATTAAATCTAGACCTTTCTAACTTTCATTTTCCTTTCTCTCCTCAGTTTGCTGTTTTGTGGTTCACAAGAGGTGCCATGAGTTCGTCACTTTCTCTTGCCCGGGTGCAGACAAGGGACCCGACACTGATGTGAGTAGCGTGGCAGCAGTCGTTCCATGTTAGTGCGAACGTCTGAGGTTATTTATTTTGTGTTGCCTATACAACTGTTGTTCTGGAACACGCTATTAATAAAAAGACATCTCAGCTTTCTCGCTTTGTCTTGTAGTAATGAAAACGTCCATCATCCTTACGAGCTCTGCAACTGTTTTCTCAGAGATACCCTCAGAGGAAAATAAGTAGCTTGCGTTTTTCCTCTGTGGGTGATTATGTTGATCAATCCGCCAAAATGATAGTAACAAATACATGGATGGATTTTACAATGAGCATCAACCACCCTTCAGTTTATCTTTAAAAATGTGTGCATTGCTAAGACAATCGGCCATTTGTGTTAAGCATTGTAACCCGCCGCCCCTAGTTTGCACCGTGAGATCGGCGCTACATTATCATTGTGTGTCATAAACGAAGGGGTCCTGTGGGCAGCTGTTGCACTGACCACAGTCTCTAAGATGTCCGGTAATTTTATTTTACTTACTTATGTCTTGATTCTCCCTGTTTCGATTGAGCGTGTCAGTTTCATCTCTCCTTACCAAAATATAAGACCAGCAGAGGTTGTTGAAAGCCAGGAGAAAATGAAGTACCAGTATCTAAAAAATATATTAGCTGGAAAGAAACTTGGGATCATGTGAAAAGTAGCATTTTAATTGAAGGACAAAGCGGGGCATTTGTAGTCTGAATTACTCAGGCTAGGTCAGTTTCGTTACTTACCCTTCAGTAACGGGCTTCATGTGATTCCCACCTGGGACTCCTACTCCCACAAGGAAACTGATTCAAAGTGGCTTTCTCAGTACAGCAGGCTGTTTCTCAGAAGGTGGCAGTTTTACAGTGGGCTCTGAGGAATTCAGATTTGCCTTGTAACCCGTATAATGAGGAACTTGCCTTCCATGATATGATTAAGGCATTGGTAGAGACAGACGCCATCTTCACACCGAGGCTTAGAGGAGTTGAGCAGAGGGGACCTCAGGTCACCGCGCTTTATCTGCTTGTGTATGAGGCAGCCCGAGTTCATGAACGATTGAGTGCCTTGCCTATGTACAACCCAAACTAGTGTCATTTTCTCTCCTAACTCAGTTTTCCGTATTTTTCCTTCTTTCTAAACTTTTTCTCCACGCGGGACGTTTTAAAGCTAAAACAAGACCAAAAGCCATATACCAACTCCCCCATCCTTTTATTAGCTAATTATATGCAATAATTAATAAATAGGTTTCACTTGATACTCTCGTGCATGGATATAATGTGTTTTGATCATCTTCCCCTCCCATTCCCCTCTCTTGTCCCCTCCTACTCCCTCCGATCCCTTTCCTCCTCCGAATCAATCTGCGTTCTACTCTCATGTCTGTCTGTCTGTCTGCTTGTTTTAGCAACCCAGTGAGTTCAACCTGTGTTACTTAACACAAGCATAGGCGGAGGAGTTATTATAGACACACAGGCAACTTTCAGATGGCTACACCATCAAAGAAAATGTCTCCCTTCCCCTAGCAACCATTTGCTGCCAGTAGCTCCTCAGAGAGGGGTGTAGCCTCACAAGCCCCCCCCCCTTCCATCCATGATGGAATGCTGACGGAGGTAATCACAGCTAGTATGGTTTCATGAGTCAGATGGCCATCTCCGGTCAGAATCAGGGGACCATGGTCCATTGCACTTCTCCCCTTCCTTCCCCCACCCCGTTCTGCAATGTTTCCCGGTGGAAGTGGTATGGAAGTCCCACACAGGTGTGAGCATTCAGGACTTACTAGCCAGTTATAAATCCCTGCAGTAACCACTGCCCACACTGCTTCTCTCACTGAAACTTTTCTGACCCAACGCTTCGAGCCGAACTAATTTGGACAAAAGTAATTTTGAATTCAACTTGACAGGAACAAACACGTCCACTTAGTGTAACAACCATAATAGTTGGCCTCCACAGCCACAGGATTCTGACCAGGTTTATAGTACCGGGCATGGATTCCTTCTGGGGTAAGGAATGCACTCAGATGCAGTCAGAAAATCAGAACGTGCTTGGTTACCCCTATGGAGGCCCTGTCACTGTTGTACCAACGGGCACCTCTTGCCTGGCAAGCCAATAGTGGAGCATACAAGGTCCACAATTGGGTAAGAGCTTTGATGGCTTTTCTCTCCCAACATCTCACTCCCACAAGGAAACTGATTTCAAAGTGGCTTTCTCTATGGAGCATGACGTTTCTTAGAAGGTCGCTGTGTAGCACCTTTCAGCATTCTGAAAGGAAGACAGCAGGAAGAAAGCTTCTAGCTCAGTTCTGATCAACGCTATGGCGTCTTTGATAACAGGTCTTACCATCTAATTCTTGTGAGCCCTCCAAGGGCAGTGGCAGTAACCTGCATTGTTTTAGAACCTCAGAGACCTCTCTGACAAAACACGCATAGGAAGGCAGCCCACCACCTCTGGCATTAGGACTTTCATTTGATAGTCTATCTTCAGGGGGTGGTTTTATCTACCCATGAGGAGAACCTCTGTTCACAGTCTAATTTTTAACTCTTATTTTTTAATTAACTTGCAAAGCCATTAGATTTCCTTAAGCCATTTTTATACATCCTTAGTTTGGGATGACCCTCCTCAACTTACGCTCCTGTTCACCTGCCCAGAACTGCTTGGAGCTTTCTACCCGATATTCACCTCTTCACTTTCTCAACACACGTGCTCTAGTGTCCTTCCCAACTCCCAGGTTTCTCTTATCTCCCTCCACCCTGCCCCTGTCATAGCTCCTTTCTAGCTTCCTGGCCTCAATGCACATCCACTCTCAGATCAACACACATATATAAAAATCGGAAGCAAGGACCCATGTATGAGAGAGAACATGTGGTGTTTGTCTTTCTGTGCCTAGGTTTTCTCACCAACTTTCCTGAAAAGCTGACATCTTGCTGTTCTTAGTGATCCAAAAGCGGTACTGTAGCAGTTAGGCTACTGTGGTGGTCCAAAGGGAAGACAAGGAGGCATTTTCATAAGTGCAAACTCTACCAGACCTCAGCAGAGGGGACCGTCTGTTGTGGCAAGCACCGTAATGGACAGTGGAACTCTGAGTTTCTCATCTTGGGGGTTTTTATTGATACCTAGGCTCTTCAGTTGTTCTATTGATAGCACATGCAGATCATGAGGAATCAAACATCTTTTATATAAAGCCAACACCTGCAGACAATACAGAGTGCCAAGACCTAGGTAGCCCTTCCCCCAACAATGCACAAAACAACCATTTTAAACATAACTGGAAATAAGCTTCTGCAATATTTCCCCTTTTCTGTATTAAGCCAATCAAAAATATTGCTTTATTTCTATAACAGAATCTAACACTAAACCATCAAAACTATTTACAAGAGGAACAATCATGAGACTTGCTAGGATGCACAAGACCAAATGAAACCAAACATCTATCAAGCTTTTCACAATGTCCACCATGGTTGTATCTGACAAATTTTAAAGAAATTCATTTGAGTTCAAAGTTATTCAGAATTTTCCAAAGACTTCTTCACAAAATGTCTTTAGACAGCAGAAAAGCATTACCAGTGTCCAATTATCTGGAATTCACTCATGGTCTTCTGGGCTCCTCCAAAGGGCTTGGGTCACTTCTCTGGCTCTGCCCTCTGCAGCACACAGTTTGTCCTCCAGCCCCAGCTGACTTCACTCAACTACTGCTGCCATTCTTGATGATTGTTCCATGGTACTGGCATCTTCAGAACACTGAGGTCTTCTGCTGCAACTGGGCTACACTTTCACCAATAGCCTCTCCTGGACTCTCTTCATGGTGCCAAGCCTCAACTTCTCTGCATGCCCTCTTAAGTCTGGGCCTTCAAATGCTACTGGGGCTGCACTTTTACCAATGGCCTCTCCTGGCCTCTCACAGTGCCAAGCCTCAGCTGCTCTCCAATAACCCCTTAATGCCTTCCAAACCAGTACCACCTGGGTGACTCTTATACCTTACTAAGTCCAGCTGCCAACATGAGGTACAACCTTGACTGCCTCTGTAACACGGCTTCTGTGTGCTGACCCTGAGGAAACACATTGTAGATTTTAAGATAGAGTCTAGTTTGTGTAAAAAAGGGTTTTGTAAATGCTGCCAAAAATGTAAAGGGTATTTAAAAAGGAGGAGGAGGAGGAGGAGAAGAAGGAGGAGGAGGAGGAGGAGGAGGAGGAGGAGGAGGAGGAGGAGGAGGAGGAGGAGGAGGAGGAGGAAGGAGAAGAAGAAGAATGTATTTAAAATGTATCTTAAATGTAACAGTTTTTCTCTCACTGGCAACTTGTCTCCACCCCTCTGTTCCCAGCTGCAAGATTTCTAACTTGTAACTTTTTAAAACACCAGTTAGCTCATAGGAATAGGGAGGAAATGAAAGGATAGGAAGGAAGGAGAAACCTTTACAGTCCTTTTCTGGCTGTCTTAACCTGTCTACATCTGGGGAACTGAACTAACTCTATCACACTCTGGCTCAGCTTCTCCCAGCATGGCAATTGCTGAGAAAATCTAAATTGTAACTTTTCTAAAACCCCAGTTAGTTCATTTTTATCTGTCCTTATTTCTGCCTGCTTCTCTAATCATCTGCTTTTTGTGCTCTCTCTTTCCTTATCATGCAGCAACTGTGCTGTAATTCCTAGTGCTAATTCTTAACTCTGTCAACTGCCCCTTTTTTATACCTTCCTCCAAGCTGTTCCCAGAAGTCCAGCGGCATGCAACCCCACAGGGGTGGAGCTTTTAGGGGAAACTGGTAGTTTAACTCAGCTGAAACATTCTGGAGGTTTGGGATTCTGCTAATCTCTGTCCTCTGGGAACTGCCCTGAGAGTACTTTACTGAGAAGTCTGGAGTTTCTTTCTCTTCTTCCTTGTGTCCACATTGGATGTAGCTGGCATGGTGTCCTGCCCTTCTTTACTTTCTGCCTACCACATTGGTGCACCATTTGTAGTAGTTAGCTACTGTGTAGCTGAGCTAGAAAGAAAAGGAGACAGTTTCATATCTGCAAACCCTTCCAGACCTCAGCAGAGGGAATCACCCATCATGGCAAGTGCCATACTGGACAGTGGAACCCCGAGTGTCTCAACTTAGGGGTTTTTATTGATACCTAAGCTCTTCAGGTGTTCTATTGATAGCACATGCAAATCACAAGGAATTTACATAAAGCCAACTCCTGCAGATAATACAAAATGCCAAGACCTAGCCAGCCCTTCCCCCAACAATGCACACACACACACACACATGCACACATACACACAAAACATTTTAAACATAACTAGAAGTAAATTTCTGCAACACAGCACGTGCCAGTCCTTTTGATTCCTTGCTCATATTTCCATCTTCTTCCTCTTATTTGGTCCTTCCTTGTTTCTTTACCATCCCTTCTTTTCCTGCCCCATCGAGAATGAGAAGGTGGAGGCAGGTTACAGAAGCGTGAGTAGTTCTTGGAATCTCGTTATCTTCCTTTTACCTCTTCCCACATTTTCAGTTAAGTATCAATTATTAAGAATCTATGGTGGACCATAGAGTGCCTTGCATCTTGCGGTACAACAATTAACACATAGCTGTCTGTTTCAGCCATTGTGGGTGTTGTTCTGGGGGAAAGTGGGCCTCATCCTGCATGGTTTGGTCCTGGAAACCTGACTGGGGCAACTTGGGAATGGAGAGACTGACAGATACACACACGGAAAAGCTGGGATTGGATGGGCTATGCTCACCCTGACAGCGGGCATCTACTGTGCAATCTGAAAACTCAGCGAGTTTATTGTATACAATACAAGGAGGAAGAGTATAAACTAGTCTCCGTGGGAGAGTTCTCAGGGGGAACAGTCTCAGGTTTCAGGCGCCCTGGAGGAGGAAGCTGTGGTTGCTAGTTTTTTCATATACTGCTCAGTCTTTTGTACACACTCGTACTTGTACGAGAGAGAGGCGTTGCCGTGCTTCTGGGCCTCACCCAGGGAAGGTGTTGCCATTTCCACGGGACCGAGGCATTAAAGTCCTTGCTATGGCTACGTTCATATCAACATACACATGCTCACTTGAGATTTCATCCACTCCCCACAGAAGTGGACATTAAAAAGTCACTGATCGGGCTGGAAGGATGGCTCAGCCGTTAAGAGCACTTGACTGCTCTTCCAGCAGTCCTAAGTTCAATTCCCAACAACCACATGGTGGCTCACAGCCATCTGTACTGGGGTCTGATTCCCACTTCTGGTGTGCATGAAGACAGAGCACTCATATACATAAAATATGTGAATAAATAAATATTTTTTTAAAATCGCTGATTAAAAAGGGACACCTGTGTACCGAATAGTATCATTAAATAACCTATTATAGGTGGTCATGGAAGGCTTCCTTGATGAAATAGAATTTAAACTGAGTTTCAACAGTGGGCAGGAAACAGGGAGTGTGTGTGTGCACGCGCGTGTGTGTGTGTGTTGAGGTTTTCAGGGCTGTAGAAAAACTGTCTTAGATAAGGTAAAAGCAGGCGAGGAGGTCAAGATGTAGAAAGGAGTTTAAACTGTGAAGGATGGAGCAAGCTGAGCATCAGGTGTCTTGTTAAGGAATTAGAATGCAATCTCAGAAGCCATGGGGGCCCAGGGAAAGTTTGAAATGAGTGATGTGATGCTACAAAGTGTCTGACGCAGTGCTACCGAGTGTCTGATGAAGGCTTCTACTCTCAGGTGAGAAGTAGGCCAGTGTATTGCTGAAACATGGAAAGAAGTATCAAGGCTGGAGAGGCATCTGCTCTCTAGAGCACTGAGACTGTAGTTTGGTGGGGTTCGAAGCAATGGAGATAGACAGAGGGAGCACAGTCAAGAATCAGATAAGTAGCCCTTGGTAGTTCTAAGTCAAGGAGATGGCAACAGTGAGAAGAAGTCTCAGGTTTTAGACACAAATACGTGAATGGGCCAAATGCGATAGAGCCATGAGACACTGGAGGGAGAACACACTTTTGAGGGAACACAATGGGAACAGATCATGGCTTCAAACTGGATGTGTTGAGCTTGAGAAATCTGTCCCTGGGAAGACATTTGTGTGGGGACCAAGTGTGAAGGTCAGAAGTGGGTGTGTCCTGAAAATACAGATTTCAGGATTTTGTTAAGCCGAGGGAATTGATCCTCAACTAAAGGAAATTAAAAGGAGTTAGGTCCTAGGAGGGAGTGCCAAGGGACTCCAGTAGGTTGATGAGAGAGGAAGACCAGGGAGGGAGACCAAGAAGAAGCAGTCAGAAAAGTAGGGTGGAAGGTCGGAAGGGCTTTTGTATGCTTTAACTACTTCCTATAGGGTCTGCAGACCAATTCATGTCTGCACTGGTTGTGAGACTCTATAATTTGTGGTATTGCTCATAAATAAGAAATGCACATTTTCCCATACTTTGCATGGGAAAGTCTTGGCTTAGATCACAGATCAACTGATGTACACAAGTTTTCATTAGCCTTTTCATAATTAGAATGCTTTCCTGTCTGGGTAATTGTCATATGGCCACCCCTGCTCCCAGAGCCCAGAACCAGGCAGAAACATTTCTGTGAAGGGTGCTTGGCCTGGAAGGAAATAGGAACATGTGGTCTGATGTCCAGCTAAGCTCTGTTCCTGTGCCACTGTGTGTGTGCTGACTTACTGCAGGCATGGATCTTCATATCCTTAAAGGGTTGTGTTCAGAGGTTACCTTTTTTTCAGTAAAAGAGAGAAAAGGAGGTTCATGAGATATAAAAAGATATAAGGACTCAACTAGCCTTGCCTGCCTGATTCACAAGGGAGTATGTGTGCTCTTCCAAGAACATCCTGCCTCTGCTCTTTGGAGCTCAGAGACCCATGACTAGGGCTTTCTCCAGCCAGAGCATTTAAAGTGTCATCCCTTCGTGTCCATGGTGATTGTTGTACAAAAGTCACCAGATGGTTACACTGAGCCATCCCAGCAAGGTGTTGGAAAGGCATTCTTGGTATAGAACTGCCATGGATAGTTGGCTGGTTTGGCTAGACTGGCTGGCAGTGAGCTCCAGGATCCATATGTCCTGCCCTCTAGCCTACCTCAGCACTGGGACTGCAGGCGCCTGCCACTACACCCAATTTTTATGTAAGTGCTGGAGATCCAAAGTCAGGTCCGCGTGCTTGTGTAGCCATCTCCCCAGCCCATATGCTTTTCTGAATAAGTTTCAAAGTCACAGAATTACAGAGCTGGAAGGGTATTGGAGATTGAGCTAGGTCAATTTTGTTTCGTAGCGAGGAGACGGAGGCATATTGGAGAACGGCATGAATGACCTGGGTACCATTGTATGCTGTTTTTTGGGCATCTGGTGGGTTTGTGATTGACTCTTTCAAAGAGTAAGTCCTGAAGGGGAGAAGAGAGAGGTCAATGGACCACCCAGTGGGTGGGGTGTGCTGTCAGTGGAGTAGGTTGGTAGTGTGTATTGGCAGTTCTGATCAAATACTTACAAAAGCACCCAAGGGCACGAGGAATGCCAGTCGCAAGAATGGAAAGACGGAGAAAAATGAAATCAAATTTATGAGAAAAAACTGGTCCAAGAATTCTTCCCATTGGAAAATTTAAAAAATATTGAATGGAGGTTCCCCCCCCATTGCACGGGGAAGGCTTATGGTGATCTGTTAATGTGCTGTTTGCTAATGCCTCCAACGAGCTCAACGCCAGGGGAGTCAAAGAAGTCATGAAACTTGTAAAGTCCACAAATATTGTACCTGCAAAGACATCTTCAAGAAGGAAGGAACGGAAAAGCACCAAAGAAGACAGTTTCCAGATGGTGGCAGCCTGGGGAAGAGTATTCTGAGATCTTCTCAACAGAGGTGCCCCTCGGGGCTTGAGGAGCCACCACAGTTGAAAGTCTGCTTTAGTTCTGGGTATCTTAGAGGAAGAAAGGGCTTCGGGGCTCAATGGAAGGACCCTTGAAGATTCTCAGGCTAATTTCTCAGCCTCTCACCTGCTCTGGAGGAGGAACGAACGTTCCATTGCCAGGCACTTGTTCAAAGCATAGAGGGAGGAAAGAGGCAAGCGTTTCCTGAAGTCTAAGAGCAACCTCACCATACCCTACTCCCCAAGTAAAAGGGTATGATAGAAGACTTCTAAAGAACTCATGTTAGAGGTGAGTTCGGTCTCTAGGGCTGTGGAGCCGATGTTGGGGTACATGGCTCAGAGAAGCTGCTGGGCTGTTCCCAGACTGCTGGGAAGACCGTTGTGGTTCTCAGCATGCAGCCTCAGATTGCAGCTAGGGTTCTGCCCACACCCCTGCACCCAACGTTTATGGGACAGCAGCCTCACACATTTTTAAAAATGGTCCTGGTATAGAAATAGCTTTCATCTTCCCCCACCAACATCAGAGATGGTCCAGGACACAGACTGGCAGAAGAGGGAATACAGGGAATACGACCTCATTTTGCTTCCAGTGTCAGTGACAGCAAATATGACTTTGCTCTGTGGAGGAGCCATAAGAGCTTTGCTTGCTTCAGTACCACAAATCCCATGCTCTGACAAGGTTCTTGTCCTTGTTTTGGCCACAAGGAGGTCAGATGGGCTTGAAGGGTTATGATGGGTTCCGGTGGCCCACTAATCTCCAGACATCTTCTAGTCACTTCTTAAGGTTATATCTGTCAGTGTAGCTCAGCAGCTCTCTGTCCCTCTGTCTGGAGCACCTTCCTGTTCTTAGAATGTCTCTATTAATCTTCAGTTATGCCTGTTCACAAACCCCACCTTGCCAGAGGGGAAGTGGAGTGCTCTAGCCCACCAGTGTACAAGCACATGTATGTGAAAAATATGTATGTGCACAGATATTTGTATATATATGTGTGTGTGTGTGTATACACACAGATATTGTGTGTATATATATATGTGTGTGTGTGTGTGTGTGTGTGTGTTATGTAATATATATTAGCACTTTCAAGCATTCTCTGATTCCTGTTTTGTCTCTATGTCTTAAGTGAGAGCAAAGCCATGAAGCCCTCTCAAAAAGTCCTACCAGTCTCCATACTGCTCTCAGCACAGCCTTCCCCAACTAAGCCTTTAAATCTGTGGAGTTGTGGGGAGAAAACACACTCGCATATACCATTTCTATAGAACACAAAATGCCAAAAGCTACTAATCTCTGAACTGTTCTTTCTGCACACTGGATGTAGGCATATTTGGTCATGTGGTGGTGTATGGTGTCGATTTAAAGGCCTTCCCCAATATCTGGAGGGAATATGCTTGCCTGGTATTTTTGATGAACTGAGCTGCGCTGTTTAGATGGGCCTTGTGCATTTTTGCCAGCAGCATATTCTGTCTGGAGAGACTGTTCTTCTTCTGTCTTATGCTCTTTGTATTTGAGCAGCACTACTAAACAGGATTCAGGGGATTTCCTGGGTCATGGTTGTTCCTCACTCGGGAGCCAACCAACATGTTTACAGGCAGCATCAGAAGCCCGGCGCTTGCCAGTATGTCTGGACGGGCATCCAAGGAAGGGGTTAACTAATTTGTGAATACTATTTACATATTTACAAGTTGCTTGGAATGAGCACCCTCCGAGTCTGTGAAGTTATGAAGTTGTCCTGCTCAAAAATGCTGAAAGCAATCTCTGTCAACATTAGATGCAGAAATGGAAGCCAGTTGTGCAGGTTATGGCAGAGCAGGGTCGGGACCCCAGCGGCAGCTGGATTCTGCAGTCCCGTCCAAAGTCAGAGCTGTCTTTGCTTCACTGTGACCATGAGTGCATTCCTGTGTCTTAGAAACCATTGCAAGATAAAAGGCTGCTGTGTCGTTTAAAATTTCATGTTTCAAAGATTCATCTAAGACAAAACAAAGGCATTTAAAATAAATCTAGAGACAAATTGAATTAGTGGAAATTATAATTTTCTTCAAGGTGTATTTTTACATTTAATACAGATATAAATAAGATTTTTTTTTTTTTTAGAAAAGCCAGTTTCACTCCAACACATTGTGTTTTTAATTCCTGGGCTGACGAAGAAAAGTGAGATGTGTATAAGGTCTAGCCACAGCAGAGTTGTCTGACGTTCCCCCATGGTGCAGTCCTGCCTGGCCGTGCTGTTGAGGTCTCTTCTAGACCTTTGTTTTCTTATTTATAAATAAATGAAGTTAAACTTGGTAATCTTTAAAGGTGGCTTTGGCCCTGAACGCCATTTCATTATTCCACATTCACGGAGGACTGCGGTGGTGTGGAGCTAGAGAGGAGGAGAGCCGCTTGACCTCTCCAAGTGGGATTGTCCTCCAGCTTTGAGGATAAACCAGACACTGGGGTAGTGGAGCCGTAAGACCGTGAAGGAGAGCTGCCACGCAGGGGAAGAAATACAGGGCTACTGAGTTGGGGGTGGGGAGCGATGTGCATTTATTGGGACAATACCGAGGCTTCATGGAGATGAAGACATAGTGGGTTTTGTTTTCTCTAATGTTTCTTTCACAAATAAGTAGACCATGTTTTCATGTTCCTCCTACTGGGACACATCTCTTGCTTAACGGGAAAAGAGCTGCAGCACCAGAATCGGGGTGACATGCATTACAAGAGGGCCTATAGCAAGCACAAGAAGAGGGACCGTGACATTCTGTATGCTCTAGTGGGGTGTCCCTGGATGGGCCTCTGAGGGATCCCCCTCTGTGCCCGCCCACCAGCGCCCTTCCCCACTCACCGTGATGCCATGGGAGACCTGAAAGAGAAGTTATCTCAGGTAAACAAACCCAACACTAGAGCCCTGTGCTAATCTTGCTCTTCAGATTCACAGTAACGGAGTATGCCCTGCCTGGGGAGGGACCTCTGTCGCATCAAGTTATGTTAATTTAGCTGCAAGTTAAAAATGGCCTCAAAGATGCCTGTCTTCATCCTAGGCCTAATGAGGTACAGAATGGTGTGTCTGTCCCCGGGTCTATACTTGAATAACTAGAAGAAATGTGTGGTGTAGTTACAAATACATCATTTAATTTTTAACCAGTTACCTCAAGCCATGGTTCCCAGGGATTTATCCTGGGGCCTTCTCACTTTCCCCAGTGGATTTAGGTCAGTGTCATCCCTAGAACTTGGAGAGAGAAGCAGGATGACTGTCCCAAGTTCGGGGCCACCCTAGTCCTCACAGCAAGTACCAGCTTAGCTAATGGAGTGAGACCTTTCCGAAGAAATATTGAATAAAGTAAGTAAATGAAATACTGGGATTTGTCAGTGGCTGGCTGTGTGTGCAAGTAAATTCTTTGTGGGAACGCCTGTATCTCTTCTTTTCAAAAACCGAGCGTTCTGCACAGGGCCTGGCACTGAGTGGAGTGGGCACTCAGCAGACATTTGTGAAGCGAGGAGAATCGCTTGGTGAAGTTCTGATGTCCTGACTGGTCCACCAGTTTTGCATTTTCAGCTGCACGTGAGACTCACACTGAACTCGGGTGCCAGGGATTGAGTATCTCACCAGTTCCTGTGTGTCATGTTAAGCCATGGGTGTGACACACCTGACGGGCTTCCTGGTTTTCACGGTAGCCACGGAAAACCATCTTTCTTCAGTAGCGCAGCTGAGTTTGTAAAACAAGAAACAAAAAGCAAATGTGGGCCTCGGCAGCAGCTTTTGGCTGGTTTGATTCAAAAGCTGGTACGATGGGTTCCTTTTTTAGTTTTTTCCTGAGCAGTGTGTCAGGGAATTTATGAGCAGCGAGACCGCCTGGACCTGAGCTGTGTGTTCGGAGGCAGGATCTGAGGAGGCAGCCGCTGTAAGCCCAGGGCTGGAGGACGCGCTGCACAAATGCTGATGTGTTTACAGATGCAACATCTCGAGCAGTTCGTCATGTGTTTACAGTACCACCCCACACAACATCTCAAGCAGTTCATAATTTTTTTTTTTCATTTGCTCATGTTACATAATCATCACGTGTTTCCTGAGCATTGATAACGTGGTAGGTGTTATGCGATGCAGTTTAAAAAACATGGCCTTTGTCTTCCAACAGCTCATCCTTAGTGAAGTCATGCGTATGTATGAGCATTGTTAGTATTCCCTCAGTAGGTAGAGCGCAGCTGCAGACGGTCTGTCAGTAGATTCCCACTGTAAGAATGTGAAAACCAAGGCCCCGGGGTGATGAAGTCCTTACTGGAGTCCAGTGGTGGTACATGGAACTCTATGCTCCGAGCTGGATCTTTCCGCGCCCAAACCTGCCCTCTCTTCCCGTACTATAAGACGGCACACAGAGGCAGTTTTCAGTCAGTCATCCCGTGCTTGGGGGCTGAGTCTGGGGTCAGTGTGACTATGAGAAATCTGAAAATGGCAAGAGAAATCAGAAATGATATTAACAGGAGACACACCCATAAGGGAGAACAGCAATGTGCTGTCGTGAAGACAGGCACACGGGGCTCTCATGCTCGGTGAGAACCTGCGGCAGCTTGCTCTGGGTTCTTCAGAGGGTAGAGAGGAAGGTTTTTTTCAGGGCACTGAGTTTCTGGAAAGATCTGCTCCGTGTGGCTTCACCCTTAGCTGAAAGCTAGCCCAGAGCTTTTGGCTCATGGCAGAGGCTTATTCCTGGATTCTAATGAGTCACTCTTTTAATAAACTGAACTCACCGCTCCATTCAATTAGCTGGTCTCTTCCTCACCTTGGCTCTGCTCGCACTTCTTAGTGGATTTTCCATCGGTGGAGCCAGGAGAATCTGTGAACAAAGGAGCACATGTCCCGGAGTCTGGGAGAGGGAGGGGTTTGCTGAGGACCTGTGAATATCTTCACTGTGGCACTCGCTTATTTACAACGGGATCAAGGACCTAAACAACAATCAAGTGAACTCACTCGCAAGAGATTGTTCCAGCTCTCAGTAGTGGCTCAGAGACCAGGAGACCAACTCTTAGGACGCAAGGCCGATAATGAAGACAGTGAAGAGAATGAAGAGGAGAGACAGCTAGAAGGGGACATGAGACACGCGGGAGCGCGAGATAACCGCGAGGTGGCTGACCCCGGAGACCCCGTAGCGGCACTGACACAAGGATAAGATGGAAGAAGCGAGCAGTGGGAGGCATGCCCTCTACCGCCATCTATATTACGCGGTGCCGGGAGGCTGAGGATAAACTCCACCCGCAGTCGAGACTAGCAAGAGATGGGTAGTGGGAGGGTCTCTTGTTTTAATTGCTTTACTCACTCAGCATATTCATTTTCATAACCCATTACGTTCCGAAACGTATTTGTTTAAAGGACGACATAACAATGAGGAAAGACCAACCTCTGATGTCCACCAGCCCTGAGACAGTCCCGACCGTATGACTTAACAGCTTCCGGGGTATCGCTGATGCGGAGAGCGCTTGAGCCCCCTGCCCCCCCCCCAGTCCAGGATGTTGATGGGGCATCACTGTTCTTACTGATCTCGTTCTTGCGTCCCCTCTACTCCTCACACCAGAGCTCGCTTCTTCCATCTTATCCTTGCGTCAGTGCCGCTACGGGGTCTCCAGGGTCAGGGGTCAGCCACCTCGCGGTTATCTCGCTCCTGCGTGTCTCGTGTCCCCTTCTAGCTGTCTCTCCTCTTCATTCTCTTCACTGTCTTCATTATCGGCCTTGCGTCCTAAGAGTTGGTCTCCTGGTCTCTGAGCTGTTTCTCTTCTACATCATCTTACTCGTTTCCACCCAGTGGGCTGTTAGTTATTAAGAGATTGAACAAAGAGGTCCGAGGGCCGGATAGATGGCTCGGCAGGTGCCGGCAAGCTTGATGATATGAGTCTGATCTCTGTAACTCACACAGAGGAAAGAGAGAACCGAGTCCTGAACATTGCCCTCTGACCTCCACACACGGGACATGGCATGTTCTCCCCTGCCCTCATTCCCTGCAAAAAGAATAAATGAGAATGGAAAGAATTTAAACAAACAAAAGGAGACAAAGTATGTTAGCCCAGTCATGCCACTCCTGCTTAGCCCCGCCCCCACGTGTTGGTATGGTGCAGTACACTGTCACCCCGATGGCTCAGCCCTGAGTGTTAACAGGGGCCCCTGTTCTTTTTCATCCAAGAGGGTAACTTATGCAGTGGAGGGGTTTTTACAAAAGTCCAGTCCTCAGAGGACACAAAGGACTGTGTTTCCTGGTTTGACACAGCCCAAAAGCCTGAGTCCTTGTAAAGGGTCTCAGAAGAGTTGTAGAAATTTACTTTTAGTTATGTTTAAAATAATTGTTTTTGTACACTGTTGGCAAAAGGGATGCATAGGCCTTGGCATTTTGTATTGTCTGCAGGTGTTGGATTTATGTGGGGGAAGTTGATTGTTAATGATCTGCCATGTGCTATCAGTAGAGCACCTAAAGAGTTCTGAATCAATAAAACACCTGAGCTCAGACGCTCAGGGGTTCCACTGTGAGTATGGCACTGGCCATGACAGTGCTTCTCTCTGCTGAGGTCTGGCAGAGTTTATACCTATGAAAGTGTCTCGTTGTCTTCCTTGGTGAGCCACCACAGCAGCATACAGCTACAGGGCTGAGTCAGGACTCTCCAGAGAAACAGATTCAACAGGGCACATGCACTGGTGTATCAGTGTAAGGAGGTCTCTGTAAAGATGAGACACATAGGCTCAAGATTTGCAAGGTGACCAGGCAAGCTGGAGGTTCAGAAAGGCGTATTACCTATCAGGCTCCAGCCCTGTTCCTGTGGCCTGAGACCCAGGATTGCTGATGTCAGTTCAGTCCCAGTCTGTATGCTGCTAAGCATGAAAGCCTGGGAGCTCTTGAGGGCAGGAAAAAGCCTACTTTGAAAACCTTCAGGCAGGAAGCCTTACTCACGGGATACAGTCTTTTGTTCTGTCCGGGGATTTAAGGGATTAGGTTGGGTTCACCCAGGTATAGAATTTTTTAGTTTCACTTCCTGTTGCTGCCATAAAATATCCTGACAAAAGCAACTTAAAGGAGTTGGCCCACAGCGGCAATAATTGTCCATTATTGTAGGGGATTCACTGAAACCACTAGTCACAGCACATCCACAGTTAAGGGCGAAGAACAATGAATAGATGCCTGCATGTTAGAGTTCAGCTTGCTTTCTCCACCTGGACACCAATGGAGCTACCCACAGTGGGGTGGGTCTTCCCACCCCAGTTACCATAATCAAGATAACCCCAGAGACATGCCCACAAACCAGCCCTGTGTCCTCTAAACCTAATGTGATCTCTGACAAATCGGTTACCACTGTTTGTTGAAAGAGTGAGAATTTCTTATATGTATACAATGAAATATGAATACCTAGGCACCAATTATGGGACTCTCAAAAATAAAGGAAAAAATTAAAAAGATGAAAAAGCTACTGTATACAAAGTGAGATATGAAATTTGCATCATTAAGTACTTATAAATTACATTAAACATGTCAGACATTTTATCCCTATAATGGATAAATGTGTTTACCTAACCTGATTCAGAAATAAAGTAAGATGAAAAAGTACACAAAGCTCCTATATATTTCATGTAGACTTTATGAAACACGAGTTTAATATGCACCGAGCCTGCATGGACTAACAGATGAGTTACTTTTAAAAACTAGAACTAGCCGGTAGTTGTGGCACACACCTTTAATCCCAGCACTGGGGAGGCAGAGGCAGGCGGATCCCTGTGAGTTCAAGGCCAGCCTGGTCTACAGAATGAGTTCCAGGACAGCCAGAGTTACAACAGAGAAACCCTGTCTCCAAAAAACAAAAACAAAAAGCAAACAAAAACAAACAAACAAAACTAAAGCTAGATATCCACTCAAATAAAGTACAGCAGGGTGTTGATGAAGGCGGGTTGTGTCTGTTATTTGTGAAGCTCACAAGAGCTTGCCACCAGCAACTAAAACAGAGTATGAAGAAAAAGAAATCATCCTAAATAGATTAGAATATTACTTAAACTTTTAAAAACTAGATGAATAAATAAGAGAAAGGAATGAGATGAGAGGCTCAGGGTCCCACTGTCTGGGATGGCACTTACCAAGACAGGTGGTTCCCTCTGCTGATGTCTGGCAGGGTTTACATCTATGAAAAATGCTTCCACCTTTTCCTTGTGAGCCCACACAGTAGGTGTACACCTACAGCTGTTTATCTGTGGGTGGTGTTCGGTCCCCTTCCTGTCGGCTCATTCCTTCTACTCTTCGTGCCTGCATACCTAACTGTGCCTGGATCTAAGATCTGTGCCAAAGTCACAGGGCTGCTGTTCCCGCTGAGGGGAAATTAATTCGATACATATTTTGAACACATACTATAACTGTTTTATCTGAGTGAGATGGTTTTTTGTACATCATAGAACACACCAAGACAAGTACCTCTCAGAAGGCAGTTAGCTCCCCGCTCCTTCTCTGCAATTTCTAGGCCCTAGCTCATCCCTCCCCCAATCTGTGCCATAAAGGAAGAAGCTTCCTAGAGTTAACATGGAATATAAATGTTTAAAACATGAGAGTTTCATACTTGGAAATGTGGAGGAGGGTGATTTTAGGTTTCTAGATATTAAACTGTATCATGACTCATTTGTTCTTAAACAAGTCATTCTCCAGTTACTAAAATTAATCACACACACACACACACACACAAAGACCAGGGAAGTTTGAAAAAGAAGAGGAGTGGGCACAGCTGTCCTTAAATTAGAAAGGCAGGGTTGCTCTCTTAGCGTTTGCTGTGTTTGAATGATGCGCCAAGATGAAGGTAGTTCATTTTAACCATTTCCTCCCACCAAAATCTGGTAAGTCAGAATAACTTCATGTACAGAGCCAGAATTGGGGGAGAAAAGCGGCAGGTGTATTGAAGATTTTGAAATGAGCTGTGTATACAAGTGAAACCAGCTTGTAAAATCCACACACTTCTATCAGTTTGGAGCTGTGCACTCAGGTTGCATTCTCCATGCAGTAAACATCTGTGGCCGAACCGTGGAGGCGTCCGGCGCAAAGCCTCTGCAGAAATCTACAGTTGACAGGAGGATCTCCTCACTTGCTCTTGGTTTGGTCTCCATTCCTGCTCCTCCTCTTCACAGCAGCCGGAGTGGGACTCTGCAACGGTTAGACAGAATGTCACTTCTGCCTCGTTCCACTCCCCAGCTACTGGAGTACAGCATGGTTCCTACATGGAGCGCAGGGCCCATGGCGATGGTGACCTGGCTCCTGCCCAGCTCAGATCTTCCAGATGTACCTTCCAGTTCCCTGTTTAGATGGCATGTTCTTGGAGACACCTCTTTGGAGCACTCTTCACTTGTTACCCATGGTTGTTAGATTCCTTTATGTCTTTCATATCCCCCATCACCCTCTGAACACCCCCATCACCATCTGAACACCCCCATCACCTTGTGAACACCCCCATCACCATCTGAACACCCCCATCACCTTGTGAACACCCCTATCACCATCTGAACCCCCATCACCATCTGAACACCCCCATCACCCTCTGAACACCCCATCACCATATGAACACCCCCGTCACCATCTGAACCCCCATCACCATCTGAACCCCTATCACCTTCTGAACACCCCATCACCATCTGAACACCCCCATTACCGTCTGAACCTTGACACCTGTTAATTGACTTCTGTCTGTCTTTCCATTATCATGAACACACGACAGGAGTGGGACCTGATCTCACTCTTCCATTTAACCTAAAACTATAGCTGGTACACAGTAAGTGCTTGCTACATATTTGCTGGCTAGGTGGATGCATATATAGTCTTTCTTACAAGAGAGAAGATGAAAAATAGTACAGGGTTTTGTTTGCTTCCTACTAACAGTAAAAGGAAATATCTCAGGAATCGCAGAGATTTGTTTTTTCTGACTGTAATGTACCACATAGTAATAAAACAGCCATGCCACCGAAGCCAGAGACTTGCCGTGCAATTGGGCACTATTTTTGAAATAAAAAGTTCATTGTTCACAATGTATAGTCTAGGTGACCTTTAAAACTATTTAAAGATACAATTTATCTTCTCAATGTTACTTAAACAGAGTATCCAATTATCCATCAGATTCTAAATGCCAATCATTCTGGACACAGGAGATAAGTGTTGAATTTAAAACCTTGAGAATAATTTATGTCTAATAGGATCTTAACATTGTCAATTATGGCCAGCAAGCTGTGTCCTCTTTTCTAGATTTCCCTCAGGAGACCTTAGTTCCTCCAGCTACTACTACTGTGAAGCAGCAGAGAGTTGTTAAGTCAATTGTGGTTTGGCAGTGTGATGGAGTTTGTGTAACAACAGCCAGAAAGACACAGAGAAATGCTTATATGCCTCCAAGTCCCTAAACTCGATGTCACGTGATTGCTTTGATTAGGGCGATAGCAGATGTTATGTGCAGGGAGCAAAGGCAAGAATCAAAAAGGAATCAAAACTGCTAATAATTTGATCTTCAGTATGATTTGATATAGGGATATTTTTACATTTAATCTCATTAGTACAATATGATTTTGTAAGGTTCTAAAATTCTCACCGAACCATTTGTGTTTTCCTTCTAATATTACCCATGTAACTCTTCGAGTGTGACAGATTGCTACCATTTTTTCAGATATCATCTACGTGAAATATTCCCACCCATCTGAGAGGTCTTTGCTCACCAGTGTGGGATAAAGCTGTCTGGTGCAGATATCCAGACTACCACATGCTAAGTTGATTAATTGTGAGCTGCCACGTGGGTGCTGGGAGTCAAAGCTGGGACCTCCAGAAGAGCAGCCGCTCCTAACCACTGGGCATCTCCCCAGCACCATGAGTTTTTCTTAACAGTTGCTTCCCCAAAAATTGTGTTGACTATTTCTCCCTAGTGGTTATATTTCTAAGTTGATTGGTTTGGGGAAAGCATTTTGTTTTAATAGTGAAATATTTTGAGTTTTAATAAGTGTGTGCATTAAGTCACGGTGTTTTTTTTTTTTTTTAATTATATCATTACCCCTGAGAGCAGATATTGGGACAACCAGATGCATGAATGAACCCACTGTTCAGGAAGCAACTTGGCCATATTCAGAAGTAATGGAGCATCCCAAACTTAGGGGATGGTTCTCAGGAGGGCCACCAGGCTGCACACGAAGTGTAATAAACAGCGAGGGAGCCCTATGAAGGATGTTTCTAGGTACTGAGAAACTGGCATGACCAAAGCAGCTGTGGCAGGTGAGCAGCCATGGCAGAAAGATCCAGAAAACAAGCCGAGAATTCTCAAGACGAAGAAAAGAGAAGGCTGTAAGAGTCGATGAGAGCTGCCTTTCCATCTTGGTGACACCGTCCATGGCAGAATGGTTGGTTTGCCTTTGGAGCACCAGAGACTGGTCCTGACTCGGGGTTTAGCATAGTCCCCAAAGAAGCTCCAACAGATAGATGTTTCTAACAGTCGGAGGAATTCAGAATGAGGAACCCCAAGACACAGGACAGGACGTGCCAGTCCTGAGCTGTGCTGTTCACGAAGAGCCAAGGAAGGGTGCCAGATTTCCTTTGCAGAGTCTCCTTGCACCTACTCGATTCTTATTCTTCTCTCAAGAATCAGGTTTGACATCTGTCCTCTCAGGAGATTTCCCTGAGCACACACCCAGCCCCTTCTGTGCAGACTCTTTCCCCAGCTCTCCATCTTTATTTAGTTGTCTCTCTTCTTCCTCTCTGTGCGTAGTCTTTGAGACTTCCAAACCACAATGCCGTCATTGCTTCTCCATCTCTGTTTATATATGGTGGCCCTTGAGAACAGAGGCATCTTTCCATCTCCTTGTCCTCAGTGCTTGCAGGAAATCTGGCTTGTAGTTGGCTTCCAGTACTTCCAAGTTAGCAAAGAAACAAATAGAAACTAGTGAGATTTCCTAAGTTACCCTCGACATCGACAGAATTTCTGATTTAACTTCACTGACACCAGCACCATCCCGGCAGGCTCTCCTTGAGCCAGTCGTGTGTGTGGCCTCTGAGCGTTCATGGCTGGCTATTAAGAACAAGGAGTAGCCCATAGTTCTTTGAGTTTTGACATCTAACTTCCATGCCTGCAAGAAGGTAGAAAGTTACTCACAAAGTGGTTCTGCAAAGCACGTCATGCATTTCAATTTATAAGTGAAAGGCCCCTCGCCGTCCTGTTGACGATGGCGGTGTTCACTGTTGAACAGCCGGGATGCTGAGATTGAATGTGATCACAATAGGCCTCCAGGTCCCTCTTATTATTGAAACAGAATAACCAGGGAAGAACAAGATGAGCTTTAAAAATAACTTGGTACACATGTAGGTGAAATAATAGCCTTACCTCCCAGTAGCCGAGAATAAATGGGCCCCACTAGCTGTTGTTCCAGAATATTTTTAGAAAGAAGACCCTTTCTTTTTTTGATGGTCAATAAAGAAAAAAAAAAAAATCCTGGTAGAAGAAAACAAACAGTTCAGGCAAAGAGGAGGCTCCCAGGTAGTTTGATGTTGCTTTTTATTCCTGCCTCATCCAGGAGAGGAAAGCAGAGGACTGGCCAGAGCACAGGGGAAGGGGGGTGTGTGTGGAGCTCTCCTCTCCCCATGTACGATGCTGTAGACAATGCATGGTTTGCTTTGCTCTCAGAGGGTGGGTGTGCAAACAATCTGAAGGACCTTCCATGGAATTCCTATTTCATACTGCCCATCTTTATTTTATTGGAGTCTTTGGAGCCTTCCACAATAGCTTTCAGCTTCTAAATGAATGTCATTTATTTTCCATAGTATGTGAACTGTCAATACCACAGTATTATTGGTGTCAGGAAGGCTTGACGTCTTTTTTTTTTTTTTAACAAGAAACTATTAAGGGAAATTGATGAACCTGATAACCTAATTTTAGACCTCCTGAAATTTGGCAGATGGATGGTATTTATAGTATTCTGAATCAGCTCCGATTAGAAATTTAAAAATAGTTACACCATTAGAGAACATACTTAAGAAAGAAAAGGTTTTTTAACCCTAAATCTAGTGCCCAGAGATTTGTTTTTAGCCTCCTTAGCTGGGTGTGCATTTTGGTAGCAATTTCTAAAGAGGCTTTTTATACTCTCTTCATTCTCTTTCCTGTGTGATGCTGCTGTTGTCATGGAAACAGATCTTGGAGTCGCTTTGTTATACAGCGTAAGGGACTCCCTGATATGGAGATTAACCTCAGGTTGCTGTCATCCACACACAGTTGCGTATGATGCATTTTGTACAAAGCTTGGAACACTGTTTTTGAGGTCACGTTATTTTTGACATCTATGTATGAAACACACGCAGCAGGTTGTCAGTCATGGGCTCCGTGAAAGGGGCAAGCACTGGCCACATGGTCCTCCTTTGACAAGTGAGTGAATTCTGACCCTGGTCAAAGTGGATCTTACCACTGCATGTCCGGTTAAGTGTAGTGCGTTGAGGAAAGAAGACTTGGGAGTTTGTCTTTTTTCTTTTCTGCCGTGGGAAAGGAACAAGTCCTCAAATGAAGGAGATTTTTATTTAAAATGTCCAGTTCTAATGTCCAGCGAAACTGGCTCCTGAGATGAAAGCCGTCTGTGCACTGTCGTGTTTGGGTGTGCTCAGAGCCCTGAAGTAAGGATGGTTTATCAGCAAGTTTGCACGTCGTAAGTTAACGCAGTCAGCTGTAAAGGCGACGCACTGTGTGACATTTTGGTCTTGGTCATCAGGGTGTGAGGAAGGCTGATCAGTGCTGGAAGGTGCAGAGGGCTCTCACTGCCCGGAAGATTGTCCTTGGTCTCCGTCTTCCCACCTTTGGTGGCATTCCTCAGTTATACTGAGAATGTAATGGGGAAATCAAAGATTTGCAGTACCAGGTATTTGCTGTATGCTAATCCTTCCACCTTCCAGTCCCTTTGGTGTCCCTAGGGCAGTGAGCCTTAAAGAAGCACCTCAGGCTGCAGCTTCTGGGTCCCCTGTTGTTAGAAACACAAAGACCCAGGTGCCACAGAAAGGCTGGTCACCTGGCTCTTCTGGTGAGACCCTTAGCTTGAGAAGTTTCCTCTAGGACACTTCCCAAGGCATTTTTGTCATTACCGGTGATGCTGCTGTTGCTGCTGCTGCTGTTGCTGCTGCTATTGTTTTTGGTGGTGGTGGTGGCAGTGGTGGTGGTACTGGTGTCATCCAGTTGGGGTTCAAACCCACAACTTGTACATGCTAAGCGCATGCTCTACTGCTGAACTAAATACCCTCACGGCCACAGATTTATCTTGGACACGATCGAGTATGGTTCTTGTGGACATTTAAGGCTCCTCCCTCCAGTGAGCTCATCTACTCCACTGTTCAAAGAAGGCACAGGCTGAGGCGGCTTTGGGCTCTTGAGTTGTTGGAAGAACAGAACAAGGATCTCTATGTGTGTTTATTTTACTATCAAATAGCAAGATAAACTCCAGGTCTCAAAGTTGGTAGCTATTTACCCCTAAATTTCAAGAGTCTGATGTATTATCTGTAGTCAGCTCACACTTTTGGGTCAGGCTGAAGAAGTAATTGGCGGTGATCTTTTCTAAGTCTGTAATGTTATTCATTCTGATTCCTATGTGACTTGTTTTCAGGGCTTTGCAAACCGAAAGGTTTGTCCTAGGCTTACTAGGAGAAAGAGAGTCCAACCTCACATGCAGCTATTTTACAGACAACAGAATTCTTGTGAGTCTGCCATTCCTGTTGTTACTGATTTTAAAAGTCCAGTTTAAAAAAAAAAAAAGTTCTGTAATGATATTATAAGTCTACTGGCATTGGGAGATGAGGGAGCTTTATTTATCAGACATTTCAGGCATTGGGGTCATGTGCTATTTGAGGGACTCTCAGGAGGTCTGCCCACTTGTTAACTGTGAAACTGTAGCTTCAACTAATTTTGACACTGGGTTTGTTTGTTTGTTTTTTTAAACAGTCTCTGGGCTCCAAAAATGTGGCATAAATGACCCCATTAGGTTCAATTCTTTTCTAAGAAAAATTGAAATATAATTTTCCCTCTATGGTGACTGTTCTTGGTTGTCAACTGACTACATCGGGAACTGAACCCCAAAATGGAGGACACACCTGTGAGGAATTTTTTTTTTTTTTTTTTTTTTTTTGCTTAATTTGAAGTAGGAAGATCCACTTCTAATCTGGATCTTCGAGTCAGGAAGACACACCTTTAATCCAGATGTTGAAGTAGGAAGACACACCTTTAACCTGGACCGTACCTTCTGCTGGAAGCCTATACAAGGGCATGGGAGAAAGAAGCTTTCACTCTTTGCCTGCTTGCCCTCACCTTGCTACCAGCCTCGTGAGCTGAGCAACTCCTGGCTTCCATTGTTGGATTATCTGGACTGCAGCCTGTAACTCTTTCTAATAAATCCCCTTTTATATTTATAAAGAGATTCAGTCTATAAGTTCTGCTACTCTAGAGAACCCTGACTAATATACTCCCCGCTTCCTTGGCTAATTAAGATAATTAAAAGTTATCATCCAGTTAGGGAGGGATAAATCTAGCCTAACTGGGTCCAAGTTGGGAAGATGTTTATGGAAGGAGGCTTGAGCCTGAGTCTCAGACTGAGATCCCTCCTAGGTTAGGCTTATGGATTCGCACCGTGTGTGTAGGAGAGAAAATGAGGTCAGCGACGGTTTGAATACTGGCTCAGAAGATGGGAGACCTGGTTTCTAGCTTTAGATAAGTCCTCCAAATGCTGGATGTTCTTTGGAAGAAGATACTTTGTGTGAGGACAGAATTCAGGAGCAGACGCATGGTTTGCTCTGTAACAGACTTTAGCTAATGTGCTTTCTCTCTCCTTTTTTAAATGTGTGTCTACATGGTATGTAGCGTGTGCATGGGTGGGTGCACTTACATGGAGGCCAGAGGACAATTTGAGGTGTTTGTCCTCACCTTCTCCCTAGTTTGAGGCAGAGGCTCCTGTTCACTACTGTATATGCCAGGCCAACTGGCCACAAGCTTCCCAGACCCCTCTGTCACCAACTCCTGTTTCTCCATAGTCGAAATTCAGCTTCTATTCTGTATGATCGAGAGAGGATTTCTTCATCTGGACTCTCTAGCAGGAAGCACCTGGGTAAAGTGGAGGGAGATTGGCCTCATGTCTGTGAGAAACACTGTTGGGAATACCTGGTGCCCAGGGCATAACTGAGAAGCCAGCTACGTCAGGCTGGGAATACCTAAACTTTACAAAGATGCGATTTGTGTCGATTCGGCTTATTTATTATTAGTGGTATCTTATTTGAAGCATGGTAGGTGTCACACGTGTTCTTTGGCTAAGGGTGACCTTCAACTTTTGATCCTCCTGCTCCCACCTCCTAAGTACTAAAATGCACTGCAATATCTGCTTTTATGTCATGCTGGGAATTGAACTCACGGCTCTGTGTGTGCGAGGTAGGCACTCTCCCAACTGAGCTACATCCCAATTCCCTAGTAATATCTTTATGACTTTTTAATCTCTGTTATGCTGTGTAAAAAAATGATTTCTTATCTATTGCCAAAGGCATGAGAGACTTGCCCCCCTCAATGGGAGTTCAAGGAGATGAGCTCCAGACAGCACAAGGTAGAATTTGGAGTCAGGGTTGGAAGCTTTTTGTGTATTCTCTCAGAGGGTCTCAGTCTAGGGTTTGGATTGTCTTGTAGCATAAAGGAGTCAAGTTCTTCCCTTGCCAGTGGAGAAGTCCTTTGGAGAAGAGGGGCCAGCTACTCGGAACAAACTGAAAGCATGCTGGGAGAGGGCCGTGTAAGACAGGGCTCCCAAATAAAACAGTGAAAACCACCATGTCCATTCTGAACTTTAAGAACGTGATGTCAAGTTGGGTCTGTCATTTGCTGGCATACAATATATACGTGTGGCTCATTTAAAAATCAGAGTGATCCCAGGTATGCTGGTGAGTGGCTTTAATCCAAGCACTCTGGAGGCAGAGGCAGGTGAATCTCTGTGAATTCAAGGGTCAGCCTGATATACATTGCAAGTTCCGGGACAGCCAGTGCTAAGCAGAGAGATCCTGCTTAAAAAGAAACAGGGGGAAGGAAAGGCTCGGAAGGCTGAGGCAAGGGTGGTGTCCATAGTGTGTCCACCTCATGGCACCTTGGCCTCGGTTCTTGTCCTGGGCAGTACATTGCTGCTGCTGAGGTGGCTCAGCAAGGAAGACAAGGAGATATATTTCATAACTGCAAAGCTTGCCAGACCTGAGCAGAGGCAACCACCATCATGGCATGCGCCACCTCCACAGTGAAAGTCCTGAGCATCTGAGCTCAGGTGTTTTACTCTTTCAGAACTCCTCAGGGAGTCTACTGATAGCACATGCAGATCATTAGCAATCAAACAGCCCCCACAGGAATCCAACACCTGCAAACCATACAAAACGCCCTAGACAGCCTCTCACCCAACAGTGAATAAAACAATTATTTTATATATAAGTAAAAATAAACTTCTGCAACACTGGCTGTGTCTTTTTGGTTTATCGAGACAGGGTTTCTCTGTTGTAATGCTGTCTGTCCTGGAACTCACTCTGTAGACCAGGTTGGCATTGAACTCACAGAGATCTGCTTGCCTCTGCCTCCCGAGTGCTGGGATTGCAGGCGTGTGCCGCCACCACCACCTGGCATGGGCCGTATCTTGCTAAGACCTTCAGTGCCACTTCCTCACAGTTCTTTTGCTGCTTCTGGGATCGTTTTCTGCTGATCTCTGGTTCCCACCGGTGTCCAGAAGCTGCTATAGACTAGATGGGGAAGTGGTCAGAGGCCACATAGAACAGAAGAGGTGCACTCTATCACCTCTAGTGTATGGCCCGAGTCACCTGGGAAAGGTTGGCCTTGGTTACATTATGGTCACAGTCCAGTTTTGGCTTCAAGAAAACAGAAGTAGGATCACCCAGTCAATATAGGTTTCCAGAATATGGGACAGTGACCCTCTGAGCTGTACAGTTGAATCCTGTGGGTTGCTTTCCAGAATGAGTTTTTCTGGATATTACGCCATTTAAGTCGATATTCAACCCAGAAAGACCAGGATGAAAAACTGGGAGAAATTTAGGCCTCAATCTCAGCACCAAAAAAAAACGCTTTCTAGTTCTGACCTTGAACAGGCCACTTCGCTTCCCTAAACCAGCTTTCTCTTCTGGGGCAAAAGACATGGAGTTTAAGGGTTAGCTTATAACACACATGAAAAGCTTGCTTTTCATATCATAGTGATCACTCGGAAGATATTGGCTAATTGCTATTCTTAACCAAAATCCGCACATCTGGTGCCAGCCTAGTGCTGTGGAAGTATGCAAAAGATCAAAAGAGTCACGCACCCCGGCCTGTCAGTTAGAGGACTGAAATGGCTGGGGAAAGCCAGTGCACACGATTAGCCAGTGAGCTCTGGGACTGAGGCCACCGTGTGCTGAAGCTCACTTTGCAAGAAGGTTCCAGAAGGTTATAACCTGAGTTCAAGAGGGGTTCAGTGTTGTGCTGGAGGAAATGGAAAAGGGGTAGAGGCTTGGGAGACCTTTCAGAGCAGGCATCAGAGGGACTCGTAAGGAACAGAAGTGTTTTCTGATGATGTCAACGCATCTAATACTAGCCTCTGACTAATTGCTATTTATAGTTGCTTGTATTCAAAAGCTTGTTTATGCCGTAAGTGAGGCCGAAAAAGAATTGTCAGCTGAAAGGAGTGGAACACACTCAGAGCTCAGAGGCTGCTTTCTAAAATACTTGAGCCATCTCCACTCCTAGCTAGCTGGGTGACCTTAGCTAAGCAAGCTACCCAGATCTTTCCTTCTCTATACACTGTACACGGGGTGTGGGCGGAGGTTGGTCTTGGGAGGCAGGCAACTGCTCTGGGCTTCCATGTCTAACGTACAACACCCGTGCTTGACAAAACGTTCTGCACTTCTCTAAAACACCAGTTACGTGTGCACAGTCTTTAATTTAACCCTCTACTACGGCCGCTGTCCCATGGAAGACTGCTTTTCACATTTAACGCACGCGTGCCATTGAGGTTTCTGTAAAGAACATTTGGGTTCTGCTCGGCTGTATAGACAATATACTTCATTGCACTTCTAGGTGTGTCTCCCTTTACCAACATCACTTACCTCCACCCACTTCAGATTCTTCTGCCAGGAGAGCATATCGTAATGCCTATGCCACCCCATACACAGAAATAAAGACATAAAGACCCTTGGGTGTGTACAACATATTGCAAAGTAGCCTCAAATCCTCCCTTAAGATGGTGAGTTCTCCTGTAGCATGGTCGACTCTTCCGTCAGTCAGGAGGTGGAATCTGCTTCCTCTTTCTCGTAGTCTAGAGACGGTCACTTCTTTGGACCAGTAGAAAGCAACAGAAGAGGATTTGTGGGCTTTCTCAATCGAAGCACTCAGAGGTCCCACAGTTTCTTGACTGACCCATTCTCTTGGGGCTTCTGAGAGGCAGCCCTGCGGGTCCTCCCCGAGGATGAGAGGCATGTGGAGCAGAGAGGGGTTTCTAGAGAGGCTCCCAGGCCAAGCCAGCACTATTCTGCCAAACCTGCAAAGCCCCGTCCCAGCCCCCTGCAGCCCTGTCCCAGCCCCCTGCAGCCCTGTCCCAGCCCCCTGCAGCGGCCACATAAGCCCCCCGTGAAGTTCCCAGGTGCCTGCAGCTGCATGAGTTTTTCCAGCTTTAAATGTCAATCAGTGTCAACACAAATGGGTTTTCTTATTACTAATTGAAAGTGGTAAATATTTATGTGTTTATCGATATAGATATTGACATATTTGCTGTCTGTTGTGAGTGCCATGGTTTTGGAAGGCTGGCATAGGAAATGCCTTTTGCATTTTAAACCATCCCCTTAGAGGCAACCGTTTGGAATAGAGTCACCTAAAACTCAGTCTCTAGCTAGCCTGTGCATTTCATAGGGAGAAGAACAGTTATACTATGTGATGTTATTATTCAATGACTTAATACAAACGCATGTTATCACTCGGCTCTCCCCATGCCTCTCCCTCCGTCTCTCCACCCCTGGGTTGAGCCCACAGTCTCTGGCATGCCAGGCAGGCCATCTAGCTGCATCTCTAGCACTTTCCCCTTTTTCTTAGAGACCGGGTTTCTCTGTTGTAACTCTGGCTGTCCTGGAACTCACTCTGTAGACCAGGCTGGCCTCGAACTCACAGAGATCCGCCTGCTTCTGCCTTCTGAGAGCTGGGATTATAGGCATGTGCCACCACGGCTGGCTGGGGGGGGGGGGGGACTCTTGTTTTTTTAAACTCAGAGAAAGGCAGTAAATAATCCCTGCTCACATAAGATGCATAAGAGCTTCATAAACAGCATTTCACTTCATGCCCTTGCTAATGACCCTTCATGTAAAAAAAGAATAGAAACGACCTGCTGTTGCTTATTGTCTCAATAATGAGTATGGAATAGGGAGTGATCTCAAATTGATACGTTGTGATGGGGAATTTGAGAACTGCGTGTGCTATCTGGCCACACAGAGACCCACTGTGTGCAGTGGGGGAAAAAACCAACTACAATTTAACAAGATGAAATGCTGATAAAGCTTTTTGTTTTCTATTTTCTTTGAGACCAGGTCTCATGTAGCCCAGGCTGGCCTAAGACCACTGTGTAGTGGAGGTTGGCTGTGAATTCCTGATCCTCCTGCCTCTGTAGAGCTGGGGCTTACAGGCATGTAATGTCATACACTATACCTGGGTGAAATTAACTAATTCCTTTTTTATACTGTTGAAAATTAAGCGTAGGGCCTTGTACGTGCTAGATAAACACTACCACTGAGCTACAGCCCTACCCTAGGAAAAGAAACTTATTAGTGGTTGGAATTGGTAAAAACAGTTTCCAAAGTAAATGTATAATTGAAATATGTGAGTGTGTGTGTATGTGTGTGTGTGTTTCAGAGAACTGTTCCATAAGAGATACTATTTTATGGAGATGATTGGATGGCTCTGAAATAAAATAAACAGGTGGTCTGCTTCATGACAAATTTTTACCAATTAGCTGTGGTCACCTAATGAACCACCACAGACTCCTGTGGCTTCTAAACCGCCATCCCTCTCTCCCATAATCCACAAGTCCTGTGAGGGCTGGCTGGTTTTCAGCCACGCTTAGCTGGGCTCCTCATTCTGAAGCTGGGCACTTACTCTACTCCATGGGCCTCCCAGCCTCCTACAGGAGGCAACTAGCCTGGCTGAGTTCTCCCCTGGGCTGCTGCAAGCCCAAGATGACAGATAGAAACACCAGTTCCTTCTAGGCTTATACTCGGGACGCTGTCACCTCTCATCATAATGGCCCAAGTCAGTCACAAGACTAAACCAGAGACCAAGAAGACTAAGTCCAGAGGCAAAGAAATGCACGTTGATTTTAGGGGTGCAAATTACAAAGGAGGGGATGGACAGAATGAAGAGCGAGGAGCTAGTCATAAAATCTGTGTGACACTATGAAGAACCAAGAGTTGTTAAAGACAAACAAAACGATCAATTGCACCAGAGACGGGAAGGGGTACTTTTGGGGACACCATTATCTGCATACCATTGTACCCTGGGTTGCAAACTATAGTTCACTGGGCCCCATCCTTTTGAGACCTAGCTTTGTAAATCATGTTTTGTTGAAACACATTCCCATCCATTCCTACTTTGCCTATGTTGTATGTAGCTGTCTGGTGATACAGCAGTGTGTCTGAGAAGCTCAGATGTTTCACGGCTACAAAACTGTAGACATTTACCGTGTCTGTCTCTCTGCAGATAGGGTTTGGTGTTCCCTGTTTTAAATTATGCAACCAAGTGGCTTAAGAGAAGGAAATTCATCTGTAGTTCCACGTCTAGCTCCCCAGTTCCTTTTAGGGCTTTTATGATATGCTTTGCATTCTGACTCTTTGTATGTGTGTGTGTGTGTGTGTGTGTGTGTTTATAAAACAGTTAAAATAAAGAGATAAAATAATCCTGATGCCTGGCTTTTGTTACAGGCAGCCAATACAAATCACACCTGCAAGCTATAATCCTTCCAAGTTCACAAGTCTTGGCAAATTACAGAATGCAGAGCACAGATGAGGGAGCTAGTTGCTAATTTTGCTTTTCCTATTAATGTTTTGTGGCTGTGAGGGTCATTCATGATGTTGGACAATAGGGCCATTGTTTCTGTTCTGCTGAAAGACAGTCTGATTGTGTTTTTACGGAACACGACGCAGACCCGTTCTCCTTGCTTCCAATGAAAAATGCCACAGACCTTTGTCTCCCCAAACCACCTTCTGTCAGCTTTGGGGTTGAGCAGGGTGAGTGATTTGTAGGGCTAATGGATCAGTGTATATTCAGACTGCTTCCTATTTTCCTTTCTTGCTCTATGTATGTATGAATGTATGTATGTATATGTATGTATGTATGTATGTATGTATGTATGTATTTTTGGTGATGTTGGCTTTTAACCCAGGGCCTTGCATCTGTTAGAAAAGTGTTCTGCTACTGAACTACATCCCCAGCTCCCTCTCTGTCGAATGAATAAAATCACTTTTGTAATTTATTACAAAAAAAAAAGTTTTAAAAGACAAAAGCTTTTAAAAAGTTTTAAAAGACAAAGCCACCCATTGTATTTTGCTTGCCATCGCTTTTACAAATACAGTGATTTTATTAAATGGGAAACCTTCATGGGATTTAAAAACAATAGCTCCAACTCCTCTGTGGAAAATGTTTTAACACAGTATTCCATGAATGATGTGATGTGTGACGTGAAATTGCTGTAGGTACGCTGTTGCAAACGCGAAATAGCAGGGTTTATGTACGGGTGTGGAATGATGGCCCCTTTACGACGTCCACGTCCCAGCTTCTAGAAGTGTGGGGATTGTCTACGCCACGGAAAGTATTTTGCAAATGTGATAAAGCGAGAAGTCTTGAGAGGGAAAGATGATTCTGGATTTTCTGGCTGGGCCCAGTGATATCTCAAGGATCCTTTTAAGAGTGAGGCAGGAGGGTTGGAATCAGAACACGAAAGCAGAGAGCCACGGGTTGTGGTTTGAAGATGAAGCCAGTGGTACTTCTGCCAGCCAAGGAATACAGATGACCTCCCAATGGTAAGAAAAGCAGGAAGCACCAAAAAAAAAAAAATCACTTTAAAAAAATGTGTCATTTCCTGGTCTTAGCCTCCCCTCTCTGGAGCCCATGCCTTTGCAGAGTGTTGGTCCTGGGAATAATGGGCTGGGTGCTCTCCTGTGCTCTGTGGAGCTGCAGTCTGGGCTGTGGCAGTTATAGGCCTCAGGCTCCTTGTCCACCAGCCTATGCATGTATAGGCAGAATCACCATGACTTAGTGAACTCTTTCCGGGGTCACATGGTGGGTGCCGGGGCTGGGAGCACCCACGGATGGGATTCCAGAATTACACCACCAGTTCTCTCATTCCTCTTCGTAAGTAAAATGAGTCTTTGAAAATTTTCATTTCTTTTTATTTATCCCAAGCCTATTTTGGGCTTTTTTTTTTTTTTTTTTTTGCTTTTTGTTTTTTGTTTTTTTTTTTTCAACAAAATGAGGCTCACAGTGGAAAGCTCTTCCCGCAGGGCTCCAGGGCCAATGCTCATTGCTGAAGCCCTCATGCCAGTTCCCTAAGTACCGCAGTTCCTGGCTTAGCTGGCTAAATCACAGATAGAGTCCTCCTCTTAAGCCTCAGAATAAGCCACTGATTACACTGCCCCAGTGCGCAGGCTAATCAAAGCACTTGATATTATGGCTGACTCGCTCCACATCCGTTCCCCAGCTCTCTCTTCCGTCTTTATCTGTCCTTGCAGATCTGCAGCATGCAGGGAGGTGACCCAAGTCAGGGAGGACGCAAACTCTTTCTGTCACTGTGGACCCGATAATGAATCACACCGTCTTGGCTTTGGCTGTCTATATAATGCACCTTTGACAGTTCTTGGAAAGTCAGCGATTTGGTTTGGCTTCAGGCCCGAGTTCAGTTTCCTTTGATTGCTGGGCTGCACAGTGTATCCTGGCTGGAATCCTAGCTCGAGGTTCATCAAGGAAAGATTTTTGAATCATCATGTCTGCTGTTCTTCCCATTGTAGTGGGAAAAATACCTGGCAAAAGCAATTTAAGGAAGAAAGAGTTTACTTTGGCTCACAGTTCAAGGGCGCAGTTCATCATGGTTGGGAAGCAGACTGGCTGAACTACAACCACAGTCAGGAAGCACAGGAATATGAACTCTGGTGTTCAACTCACTCCCCCCCCCCTATATATATATATTGTGTGTGTGTGTGTGTGTGTGTATGTGTGTGTGTGTGTGTGTGTGTGTGTATATATATATATATATATATATATATATATATATATAGTATATATATGGAGTACATGTATACATACACACACACACACACACACAAAATACTACGTATATATAAAATATATATTTTATTACTCCAGAGCCCCAACCCTTTGGATCATACCACTTACATTTAGGATGGGTCCTCTCACCTCAGCTAAGCCCATCTAGAAACTCCCTCCCGTACACGCTCAGATGTTTGTTTCCCAGGTGATTCTAGATGCTATTGAGTTTGATAGCTGAAACTAAGGTGAGATATAATCCAGATATTCAATCATGGCCACCCTTTGATTCAAGCAATGGGAGGAGAAATTAGATATATGAACATACAGGCTGAAAATACCTTGCATCTGAAAAGCTTAGGCCCTTAAGTGCCTTATGTTTTGCAGTATTTTCTTATACTTGGCTATCTGATCATTCCTAGTGCCCCTCTGAAATACAAAAGACCCGGGCATTTAGGGTTTGCAGCTTAGGAGTGCTCGATCTGTATTCTAATTAAGTCGAGACATTCCTAAATGGCAAGTCTTAACAAACACCTGCAGATGTGGATGGCAGAATAAGTTCATCTTTCAGTAAAGACAAGGAAATGCCAACTATCATCTGTGTGTGTGTGTGTGTGTGTGTGTGTGTGTGTGTGTGTGTGTGTGTGTGAGTTTCCTAGCTGCAAAGACATCTGGGTATAAAAAACAGAACACCAGCTCTGCAGTTTGTTGCCTCTTTCACAGCTCTCAGTTTGATCTCCACGGGGTGAAAATGGATGTTTCCTAACATCCCCTCTCTGTTGCTTGCTTAAAAAACTGAAGGAGGCATAGGCTCCAGACCCATGCACATTGACTGTTAGGAAACATTGACTGTTAGGTCAACTGCGTGCATCAGAAAGTTCTTTCTCCCCTGTGCAATTGATGACATTCTCAGCTCAAGCCAGGCCAGGTGATTCCGGATTTCTTTCTTGCTTTTTGGTTATAATTTCTCTGCCACCACGGACTCTGAAATACCGACATTCCTTCTCAGCCTTTCAGAAATGCTAAATATTGGGGCAAATAGCTTAGGACTAGAAAAATCTTTGCAGTCCACACTATTCCTTAGCTATGGAAGAAACTGTCACCTCCCACACCTCCAAGGGCCTCCTGAGTCCTGATGGCAGTTCCTTCATTGATAGACTTTTGTAGACAACTAGGGTCTTTTCAGGAGCATTCTTGGCCCTGGTGAGATTTTTCTAGCTCCTCTTCATGCAGAAAACACGTAAGCAAGTGGCCGCAAGAAAGCCTACAGTACAGGCAACAATGACTCACATGATGAAGAAGCCAGGCAGTGAACCTGTGTGCTCTATGTGCAGTGGGAGACTGGGTGTGAGACCCAGTGAGCTGCGTTCACTTCGGGTTCTAAGCCATGAAGACATGTCTATAAGGTTCTCTTGAGGACAACAGTATGTCGCAGCCCGACTGAACCTTAAGCTCATCCCAGGAGTGTTTTAAACAAGCCTGGGTCCTGGGTGAGTTCCAGCTCAGTCCATGCTGGGTCAGAATTCCTCAGTGACCAGGGTAGAGGGTCCCCGTGTTAGGTCAACCATCTTTATTTACCTATGTGGAACCAGAGCCTCTTTTCATGGCTGGTATCAAGAAACAGGAAGAAACGCTGGCTGTTGGATGCTGGCACAGCTCACTAGTTTATGATGTTTGAGACGTAGAGCCCTGGCCCGGGGTTTTGCTTAGCTTTACAGTGACCTCCTATACTTGCTGGCTTCCTCAGTTCATCTGTGGAAACTGCTGTAAACCAAAGCCTGAACTTCTCATGCCTTTCCACAGCCATGCTGTCATCGGCCAGCCTCAGCCTTCGGCTTGCTCCATAGAGCTGATGAGTGCCAGACAACGTGGGTGTCCATAGGTCCATGAAGCAAGCAGGGCTTGGAAGAACAGATTTCCCTGCGAGACTGTCTTCATCCTCCTCATCCCAGACCTTGCAGTCTTAAGCCCGTGCTTCCGGGGTGGGGTCTGATTCCCCTGGAGGTGATCTGTGAAGGGCTCTCAGGCCAAGACAGTACCAGTGCGTGCAGCCAGCACCCAGAGCCTTCTGTGGACTCCCTCCTGTAGTCCTTAGCTCCTTCACACTAGAGCCCATGTTCCTCTTCTGAGCACATCAGGGTGAATTTCCAAGGGGGAGAATGGCACTCACTGGCTTGGCCTCTCTGGGGATGTGTTTTCTTCCCAGTGACTCACTTCTGTTAAAAGCCTCGGGTCCCTTGGGTCTTTCTACCAACTTCACTTAAGAGGGATTAATGGAGCCACTGGGGGCTTTTAAAAGTTACACAATCACTCATCTTTTGGGTGGTTGCTTTTCATCAGGCTGTTACTATTGGGTTTTGCCTGATACTTGACACATCTTTTATAAGCTCTTGCCTACTGTTTTTAAAATTATTTTTTATTTTTATTTTTGGATGTTAGTCTCATGAGCCCCAGGCTGCCCTTGAACTTGCTATGTAGCCAATGATGACTTTGAATTTGTGATCCTCCTGCCTTTATCTCTCGAGTGCTGAGATCACAGGTGTGGACCGCAACAGCACTGAGTTTATGCGATGCAGGGGACTGAACCCAGAGCTTCCTTCCCACTAGACAAATACTCTATGAACAAAGGTATAAGCCCAGTCCTTGTCATCTTTTTAATTTAGCTGCAGATTTACCATCCGTTTCAGGATGACTGTGACAGTGATGAAACACCGTGATCGAAGCCAACTAAGAGGAAAAGGTTCCTTTGGCTTACACTCCCACACAACAGCTCATCCGCCAAGGAAGTCAGGACAGAAACAAACAGGGCAGGAACCTGGAGGCAGGAGCTGATGCAGAGGCCATGGAGGAGTGCTGCTTACTGGCTTGCTTGGTCTTTCTTATAGAACCCAGGACCATCAGCCTGGGCTGGCAGCACCCACAATGGGCTGGTCTCTCCACCATCAATCACTAATTAAGAAAATGCTCTACAGGCTTTTCTACAGCCCGATCATATGAAGGCATTTTCTCAGTCAAGGCTTCCTTGTCTCAGATGACTATAGCTTGCTGTCTTAAGCCAGCACACTACTCTTTTCTCTGCATGGGATAAAACCCTCCCTGAGTATCTCACTGGATCAGGTCTCCCCCACATCTCCACAGGTAACTTAGCTCTGCCATCACCTGTGCACCTCGCATACCTTCCTGCAATGCTGAGCCCCCAGTGGCTGCTGGAAATGGTTGTATACACAGCACACCTTGGGGTGGAGCAGTGCTTTCTTAGCATAGAACAGCCCCATATGCTTCTTTTTCTCAATGAAGGGACTCTGAGGGTGGTAAACTCTTGAATGGAATATCCACATAGGTGGTCAGCCATGCTCAAGTCCTTCAGAAGGAAATTTTAAGGAGTAAAGGACTTCAAACATCAGAAGTTCTTGTGACATGCCCTTCAGATACTGTCTTTTGTCCCTATTTTTCTTGTCCTTTGATCCAGCAAAAGCCAAAGGAATCCATCCCCATAAGCTTACAGAAGAAGTCAGAGACAGGCTGGAGAGTGTGACTTGGTGGTGAAGAGCTTGCCTTGCAACCAAGAAGATCTAAGTTCTATCCCCAATACCCATGTAGTGCCAAGTTCAGTGGTATGTGCTTGTGATCCTAGCACTGGGGAAAGGGAGGCAGGAGGATCCCTAGGGCGGGTTGACAAGTCAGCCTAGATTAATTTGCAAGTTCCAGGCCAGTGAGAGACCCTGTCTCAAAAGGCTGTCTTCCTGAAGGTGATATCTGAGGCTGTGCACCTACACATACCAGATTGCGTGCGCGCATGCACACACACACGAGTCAGAGGCACTTTTTGAAAAATATCACAGTGGGCTGATGGCTCAGTAGAGGCATTTGCATGGAAACCTGACAACCTGAAGTCAACCACCAGATCCTATGAGATGTCAGGAAAGAGCCAACTCCTAAGAGCTTCCTTTGACCTCCGTGTTCTTGCCATGACGTGCACACGCACGTGCGCGCGCGCATACACACACACACACACACATGCACACATGCACATACACACACCAAATAAAGTATAATAAATAAAAATGTCATAGAATTGACTGGAATTTTCCCTGCCTCTCCTCTTATTCAGGACGACTATTCCGGGCTCTCCTATGAGAAGGAGCATTGCCTCTGTGCCCAGTTCCATAGCAAACAGGGCAGGCCCTCCTTTGTCCTCAGGGCAGCAGCCTGTGGCTTGGATCCCTTGTGGTCCAGCATCCCTCCCCAGGGCTCAGCATTAGCCTCCTCTGGACGCAGTAGTTGCTTCATGATAAGTATCAAGGCATCACCCCCCAAGACATGTTAACTGCTTGGCTTATAATTAATTCTTCATTTGGCCAAGGGAGCAGGACTGCCTTCAGAACAGGCCTCCTGCCTCCTTTCTTGATTTATAGACTAGTGCTGACCACCAGTTTTCCCTTCTAAGGCTTTGTTTCCTCAGGGTTAGTCACGAGCATCCCAGAGGCAATTGCAGCAGCCCAGGAGCCCTCTTTCTCTCGCTGACTCGGAGGGGACTGGGAGGGGGTGACAGGATGCTTTTTGCCACTGCAGAGGAATTAGTCGCAAGGTGGAGGCTGCTGGACAGAGTGCGGATAAGCTGTCTTCTGGAGCTTAAACGAATTGTGTGAAGGTCATTGTGTGAAGGTCACTGGGCTCTGTGGGGCAGGAGCCAGCACTTGCTTCCCTAAGGAAGTGAGCATCTACTGAGCACGGCTTTGGGCAGCGGCTTCCAGTTCAGCCAGTTTAGGTATCACTTAGAGGCAACCTGAAGGTGGTGACCTTTCCTAGGTGTAATACCACTTACCATTTGTAAGCGGTAAGGATTGAGTACACTGGCCAGAATTGCCTGCCGTCTGAGGGTGGGCTGACCAAAGCTTTGTGTTAGAGACCAGATTTTACAGGTGTGCTTACTCCCCCTGGATGGAGACTGCCACAGATCAGTTCTTAAGAGGCAAACTCAAGGTCTCTGGCACCTGGGGAAGATTCCACTGTCTGCTCTGTCTTTGGCCTATCTGAGAAAGTCGGTTTCTC
Organism: Cricetomys ansorgei; assembly: GCA_026225945.1. NCBI lineage: Eukaryota > Metazoa > Chordata > Mammalia > Rodentia > Nesomyidae > Cricetomys > Cricetomys ansorgei. The sequence continues at coordinate 6,533,070 of JAMJFZ010001881.1, forward strand.
AGCCTGCCAGGTCCCATTTCCTCTTGGATTTTGGATTTTGAGTTTTAAAAGTCACAGTCAATCTTTCTGAACCGGATCCAAAAACATTTGAATAACGCACTTCTAAGAAAGAAGTGGACAAGATCCCCTTGGAGGCCACACCTTCCCCTGCCTCGTGGACATTGATACATTAATTTCTCAGGATGGGCATAGGTCGAATGTCCTGTGATGTTCATATTGATCCCCAGAGGATTCTGATCCAAATGTATTTTAGCTTTCTTGAGACTAGGTCATCGTTTACACATGCCAATAGCCTAAGTAATAAAGACAGCACATACTCACAGCTGATAAAGACCCAGTGCCATTCCCAGGACACGATGTGAATTAGTGTCTCCAATTATCCCCACACTCTCCGAGCTTGCACCACCACCTGCATCTGCTCTCTTCCATAAGGGACGAATGTGTGGGTTTGTCGAGGGACAAGCAGGATCCCAGCACTGTGACTTGGGGTTTGAATTTCATCAGAAGCTCCGGGACACCATCCCTACTGCATCCTGCATGTCTCATATTTTGCCAGATAGAGAAAGCTCACAAAGCTTGTGGCCCCTACTTCAAATATCCTTGAGTATACACAGCCCATCTATTGATCCGTGTGTCCACCAGGTCAGGCTCTTAATCCAGGCCAGCACGTGGCAGGAAGAGAAATTCATCGGCATCTTGAATGACGGTGGGGAAGCACGCAGGGCAGGGCAGCATCTTTTTTGAATTTTTTAAAAAATTTTCTTTATGTGTGTGCACGTGTGCCTGCATGAGTTGGTTTCTTGTTCATCACATGCATGGTGCAGGTGCCCGTGGAGACTAGAAGAGGGAGTTTTGGATCACCTGAAATTGAAGTTACTTCAATGAGTATGTGGTTGTGAGCTGCCTGATGTGGGATTGAGAACAGAAGCCAGGTCCTCTGCAAGAGTAGTACATGCTTTTAATCCCTAGCCACCTCTCCAGCCCTGGCACAGCTTCTTGAGCCTACTCCATGCTGGAGTCAGATTCACACAGGCTGTCTCTGCTGCAGGATGTCCCCATCAGACCTGCACTGGCTCAGCTTCTTTGAGGCTATAGCTCTCATCAGAACAGGCAGCAGATACCATGGCTCTTGGGGGAAATTTTCAAAAACATCTGAGCTGCGGAGACCTTTCCGTAGTGGTTGCCACCTGGCTCCCGTTGCTCCGTTCCTCCTCTCTCAGTTTTGATGGGGTCTCGCCACCTCCTGGTCCCTGACTCTGTTCTCTCAATAGCAAGAAAAATAGAATCACTGAAATCATGAGACCGTGAAGGTCTTTTTTTTTTTTTTTTTAAGGAACATTCCATATCTCGTAGAGAAGAAGGCACACAGCTGTGGAGCTGTTCACCTCAGCCATTCCTCCAGTGTCCTGACTCATTTTTCTGTTACAATAAATGCCTATATTTGAAATAAAGGTGAAAAGTTGTGTCAAAACAATGTCTTGCCCAAAAAAACATTGTAATCAGCATTTCTTTTTTTTTCTTACTAACTCCTCCACCACCGCCACCACCCGTGGTTATTAATTGAATTAATTGCTTTCCTGGACTTTGTGTGGCTGTTGGCTTCTTCCCTCTGGTATTTGCATATTTCTGTTTCTGACTTGGGTTTTGAATAATTGTCTTTCTTTGTATTGAATGTCCCCCACTGCCCCCCCAAATCCTCTCCGCCTCCTGCCAATCATAGCGCTGGGTGCCGATGCGTACTGTACTAGTATTGAGAAGCCCTCTTAAAGGATATGTAAGAGACACAGACTATTTGTCTCGGACTCTGCCCAAGTCTACCTGTGTTCAGGCATACCGTCCAGATGGGTCCTCCACTGACCAACCTGGGCTCATTCAGCAAGGAGCCACGGAGAAACATACAAGATCAGAAAGTAGAATTCACAAGGAAAGGCTTTATGAGGTTACATAGCACATATTAAATTAGGCACTCTGAGAAAAGGAGAATAATACAAATTAAAATATCCGAAACGTGATTAGCCCACTGTAAACACAGTTAACCTCAGAGTCAGAAGACCTGGTTTGAAGCCTGGCTTTTTCGCTTCCTGGTTCCGTGATCTTGGAGCTCTTGGATCTTCCCTTGGGGCTGTGGAATGGGGCTGCTGCTGCTGCTGCTGTCACCATCATCACCAGTGACAGCAGTAGCAGCTATAAATGGTTGTGGTTATTGCTATTATTATCATTGTTATTAGTAGCCTGGGCTAACAAGATAGGCTCCATCTGCTCTTCCCCCATGGGAATCGCAGTTTCCTGCAGAGGATCCTGTGGGGGATTCCTGTGGGTGCCTGGGAGAGAACGTTGATTGCCCAACTCCCATCAGGTCTTCCACCCTCCTGTGTACATTAGACCCATCTCCCCTTAGGCCAGGCCCTGGGCTGAATGCATGGAGGTAAGGAACCTGACCTCAACCTCCCAAACCCTGCAATGTACCTCAAATGAGCCCTGACACCCTCCTTGCAGTTCACCCCAGGTAATTACCAGAATTTCTGCGGTACAAATTTCAAAAATTCTGTCTCAGCAAGGCCCTTCTGGTTTTGAGATGTTTGTGTAGTAATTTAATATGCAGCCAGGTATGGAGGACTCTGACTTGTTCAAGATCAGAGGTAGCAAAAGGCTATACTATCCTCAAGTTATCCCTTATCCCACTCCTCCCCCTCTCTGTGTTCGTGTGTGTGCACACACGTGTACAGTGTGTATACAGGAATATTCACATGCGTGTCCGGGCAAGAAATCCATATTGGGTTTCTTCCTCAATTGCTCTCCACCTTACTTTTTGAGGCAGTTTCTCACTGAACCTGGAGCTCACATGTTGCCTAGACTGGCTGATCAGGGAGCCCCAGGGATCCGTCTCTCTCTGTTCTCTTCCAGCTCCGGAGTACCCAACTTTTAAAGTGTGTGCATGCGTGTACATGTTTTTAACATGTGTGCACAGGTGTTTGTGCCTGCACATACACATGGAGACCAGACAAGGGTGTCAGGTGTCCTCCTTAGTCACACTCAGCCTATTCCTTTGAGGCAGGGTCAAGGTTTCTTGGCTATGCTGTAAGTCAGCGAGCTCCAGCACCCTGAAGTCTCTGCTCCACTAAGAGTGGGGTTTAACAAGTATATGAGATGTTGTTAGGCGGGCGCAGGCATCCAAACTCCAGTCCTCAAGGTGGGGCAGAAAGTACTCTCTACCTCTGAGCTATCTCTCCAGCCCTGCACCCAACTATTTCGTGTGTGTCTGGGGATCGAACTCAAGTCCTCAAGCTTGTACAGTAAACACTTTGCCAACTGAGCCACTCCCCACTCCCTCTTTTTGAGGACTATAGTTTGTCATGGCTTTCTCAACCAAGGCGGGTTTTTGTTGCAGCCTATGTTGGAAATTATTGAGTGCCACGACTATTATGATCACCTCCATGGTCTTGCAGGTGGGGATCACTGAGGAGGAAAAACAGTTTGAAACAAGCCCTGAGCATGAGGGTCTGTTGCCGCAAAGTTGGGCTTCAGCAGCTGGTGTTAAGAGACAGAATTGTTACTTACCAAACCCACCCTCTGATCTCATCAGGTCTGGAGCTGAGATTAAATAATTATGTGAGGGACCACTTCAAAATTAGCACCCCTGGAAGGACTTGGTGCGGACAGTTTTTCTCTGTGACCCAGAGGACATTTGTTCCTCATGTGACGTGCCGTGAGTCATATAACCCAACTCTATGGAGGGTGTGTATGTGCGCGCATGTGTGTGTGTGTGTGTGTGTGTGTGCATGTGTGTGTGTGTGTGCATGTGTGTGAGAAGACTTGAACCCTCTCTTCTCATTGCTGCTGCAGGGCAGTATCACATTTCTCCAAGCCCGGTTGAAGTGTTCCCTTCTTCCCTACTTCTGAAGCCCATAGTTTGTACTGGAGTTGAGCCCCTGCACGTTTCCTCTGCACCCTCTTGAAGCAGAGGAACGGTGAGAGCCCAGAGCCGGTTCTCGCTAGAAATGTATAACCACGGTAAAGAACATGGTTTGGGATCTCATGGCTGACACTCACATTTGTGAGTCTTTTCCAAGTCTCCTGAGCTCTCCTCCAAACCTTTAATTTCACATTCTTCAAAATGAGGGACTTGCTAATCCCTGGGCGGGCTTGTGAGTAGCCAATGAGCAGATCTGAAGCATCTGACAGGCAATCGGCAGATAGTAAGTGGTAGCCATAATCATCGCTGCATGTTCATGTGCCGGTGTGTGCCTGTCTTAGACTGGTTATGAACACATGAGACTTCAGAGTGGCTTTACTGGGTGGAATGGGTGTTGAGGTGAAAGAGAGGTCTGCATTTAGCCAGTGAGCAAATTACCTGATAGTGTGACGTGCCTAATGGACTGTCCCAGGGAGGCATTCCTAGGGAGGCTTGGCATGCCCTCTGCTGAGAGCATGCTCTCTCCAGGGCCTGCACCAAGGTTCTCGTTCCCACACAGTCACGGCAGCAGTTAAACTCCCACATCATCCAAGCTGCCATGAACAGAACAGTCCGCTTCCCTCTGACCTCTCCGGCACGCATCTGTTCACGAGCAGACGTACCAGAGTACTGTTTATGAGGCTGAATATCATCCATCATCGTGTTTCTAGATTGCATCTTCATACTTTCCCTGTTGTTGGGGTTTATGTTTATTTGTTTTATGTCCCTTCTGCCCTCAATTCCTGTTTATTTTGGTTGTTCAGACTTCTTTGCCTTCTTGAAAGCAGCCGCCTGGGCTGTGTAGATGCATCTGTAAATGCATGTTGCAGGTGGGAAATCTCTTTCTGTGCTAAGGGGTCAAATGATGTAACAAGAAAGCAAATGATTTTTGCAATTCCCCCTTTTAAGGCTGCTTATTCCGTGATTTCATTGACACGTCCTATCTTAACAAGAACCATTAACTTTCAAATAAAGATTTTAACATCAGAGAACCACACCATACTCAGGGATCGGTCTTTCGGGAAAGCCCTAGTTTCCTGACCCCGGATGGAGCAGATCAGATCTGGCTCTAGATGGCACCAATTAAGGAAGAGTGAAATGCATAGAACAGTTTTTGAAAAGGTCATCACACTTAGAAATCCACCATTTCTCCTGGGGGCGGGGGTGCTCAGAGACAGTCTAGAAAATCCATAATCAGTTTAAAAAGGTAAGTCCTCCCATCACTCTGAAAAATCGAGCTTGTGCCTCTCTTTCACCCGAGGCCTTGCTGAGCTACTGTTTGTTGCCAGGAAGATGAAGTTCTTCCCTCCTGGGAACTCCAGGCCAGCAAACTTTTGGAAGTATCTGTGGCAGCTTGAATGCTGCTATTTAAGACCTGATGAAGAGGCTTGGAGAAAAACCTCAAAAATAAATACTCTGATTCATCATTGTTGTTCAGGCTTTACAGCCATCAGAGCCAACCCAGGGCTCCGGAGACAAAGGGTAACATTCACCAGGAGCTGTTCAGCCTAGTCAGGAGCCTTGGCGGTGGTGAGGGGGTGGACAGGGAGGCAGCTTTCTGCAAAACCTGGTTCGGGTTGGGTGCTGGAAGGGCAGGACAAAACAGCCATGCTGCTAGGCTTTCTCTCGGGGGAGGAGGAATGAATCAGCCGAAGATGGAGGTCCTCCCAGAACACTGGACCATGTTATAATAACCCTGGGCAGTGGATTGGACAGCTGGCAGCAGCTGAGTGGGGTTTCTTCCAGTGGTAGCAGCTGATGCCAAGGTGCTCTGCTGTTCTCCAGCAGTCCAGTGCAAAGCTATTGGGGCTGGAAGGCAGATGTCTGCAGTTTGCAGACAGTTGACAAAATAAGATGAACTGGGGCTATGGAATCTTAGACCTTATGTACATGCCCCTACCTTCTCTCTCCATCCTTTGGGTCCTTTATCCCTCTGCATCTCTCTCTACTGGAGTGATCACAAGCCTCCCTTGGAGAGGATATTGACTCTGATCCACATGACAGGTGTGTGGTCAAAAGCCATTAACGCCCCTGGGGTTATACCTTACACTTTTGGTAGTACATCTCTCTGTTCTTCCTGGACCTCTTTTTCCTGGTTAAGAAAAGGCCTAGCCACCACTGTGTTGAGTAACCACATGGGCAAGGTGTGTGCAGGTGTCAGTGGGACCCCTACCAAGGTAAAAGCAGTCATTCTTATTTGTTTCCACTTGAGTCTGGTGGCCATTGCAAAGCTGGTTACAGGGATAGGCAGGAGTTCAGCCGAGACTCTGCAATGACTGTCATCTTTGTAGTGGCTCAAGTAAGGAAATTTGATGAAGAAAGATGCAGAGAGGAGCCTCTAAGGCTAGATTTTAATCTGCTGTGTGCTGTTTTCCCACCGTTGAGATAAGCAAAGTCGGTTGCAGACTACAGTCAGGGAGGTTTGCAGAGCACGCTCCTTCAGCTCCTTCCTGTAGGCCTATCCCTGGCCTTCTTAGACAGAATTTCTGCTGCACTAAGGGAATCCAATAGCTTCAGGGGTGTGGCCCCTCTGTTAATATTGTTTCCTCTGAGACTTATATTGATTTTTGAAACAAAGAGAAGTTGGCTGGGATCCAAAACCAGTTTTCCTTCTAGATCTGAAGGCAGAAGGAAAAGAAATAACTTCCCACCTTCCAAAACAAGGCAGACCCAGAGATGGCAGATGACAGCTACAGCTCGGAGATGGGATTGCCTAGGCAACACAGAACTGCATTCCCAAGCCACTTACTTCTCACCGCACTGGAGAAGTGCACCGAAACTGTGTGGCTGCCACTAGGAAAAGCCACCGAGGTTTGTCTAAGGTGACTAGGTAAAAACACTGCTTCTTGGTGTCACATATACAGAACCATGTCCCGGAGGCTGCAGAATTCCTGAGCCCTATAAAATGTACGGTGACATTGTTAAGAATGTGACAGTCTTCTAGAATTTTTCCATCAACCGCACGTCTCAATTATCACTTAAAAAACAGAGTCCTAATCTTAGATAAGCCCTTAAAACTCTCCTAGGCCCCAGAGTAGATTTTCACAGATAGTCTGACCACATTTGTTCTGTGTTCGACTGATAATAAGCCACTTGGTAGAATCCCACAGCAGGGGTTTGGTGTCAGGCATTCACAGAGGCACTGAGCTCATGTTGCAATTAGTACGGCTCTATATAGAGCCACAGGGGAAAAAGTCATTTCATGCTCTTAAAACCTACTCGCTAACATTTAAGGAGTTTGTACCAAGTAGGCTAAACCCAAACATTTCCCCCTAACCTTAAAATCATCACAAATAGCTGTAAAGAAGTAAGACAATGTTAAAGACAGGATGCTCCTTGCTTTTCTTTACGCCTAGGGTTTCCACAGTGTGGTTTGTAGTTAGTTTCTGCAGGTGAGATTTAATAGCGCCATCCTGCAGAAGCTTAGCATGGGGTATGCTGCTGTGGATATACAGTGGCAGAATGTGGCCTGGGGGGGGGGTGTCCCAGGCATGGATGGGAGATGAATGGTAGACAGAACACCATGGGCAGAATCTAGAGGTCTAATATGAGGGTGCCAAAAGCAGCCCCCCTTTGCATGCTGATACTTCAGTCAAAGACAATATATATACATATATATATACATATTTGCATATATATATACACATACATATATACATACACACACACACACATACACACGCACACACACACACACACACACTCTCCAGGGGATGGTAATGGGGCTGAAAATCTCACCTACTAAATTCAAAGCCGGAACACATCAATTGCAGGTTTGGGATGATGCTGTGTAAACAAATGCGTTTCACCAGCACGTATCTGAAATTGCATCTTGATGAACAGAGGTAGGACTGCCTTCTGTATTCACTATACTGCTGTTTTATAATGTGAGGCTGCCGTCTATACGTACACATTTGCAGAAGCCTCTTTGTGTGCGTAGGCACCTCATGTCTACGACATTCGATAGACACATTTGCTCCTGTTATAAACTCGGTCTTGTTTGGTTCATTCCGGACTAGGAACGCTAGGCTGCACCATACTGCCAAGGTGTGTAGTGGGCTGCACCGTGTAGGTTTATGTCAGTATGCTCTGAGCATTTGTGCATGGAGGAAGTCGTCCGAGATGCGTCTCTCAGAGTACACATGTTCCCATGGAGAGCAGGGAGGGATTACTTCTGCCCAAAAACATCCTGGGAAACGCTACAAGACACCTGGATCAAGAGATACTCATGGGCCAAGAGGGGCACACAGAGCACTTTGGGTAGAGGTGCCATGCTGGAGAGTGGGAGGAATCCAGAAATCAATAGTTGGGTAGCATTCCACTGAAGAGGCATGGTTGGAGTTGAAGTCTAGAAGGGTGAGTGGATTGCATGGATTTGATTCATATAGCATTAAGTGTGTTCGTTTCCCCTGAAAAACTATCATCATGCCATTAGGTAATTAGTGCATATATTTTGCTTTACTGGGTTGAACTTACCTTGAGTTTGTCAGATCATTTCTACTGTATATGTGTAGTCTTCTGTGGGTAGCATTTTTAAATGGCTTTTTAAAAAAATTGGTTCATTTCTTTAATCTGTGAGTGTTCTGTCTGTGTGAACACCTGCGTGCCAGAGGAGGGTATCGGGTCATGTTGTAGATGGTTGTGAGCCACCATGTGGTTGCTGGGAATTGAACTCAGGACCTCCTAAGGAGCAGCCGCTGATCCATCCCTCCAGCCCTTGTGGATAGCATTTTAAAGGTTGATTTAAGTTTTATTTTTGGTTTTGTTTGTTTGTTCTTTTGTTTGTTTTTGTTTTGAGATAGATCTCATATAGTGAGGCTGGCCTTGTGCTCCCTATGTTGCAGAGGGTGAACTTGAACTTCTCATTCTCCTGTATTACAGGTGTGCACCACCACAGCCAGTTTTTATGTGTGCTGGGGATCAAACCCAAAGCCTTGTGCACTCTAGATAAGTAAGCGCGCTCATCAACTAAGCTCCACCCCCTGTCTCTTCCGGGTAGAATTTGATAATCTACTAGGCATTGTCAGATATCTTACCGCATCAGTAAAATGTTGTACTCAAAAATATCCTGGAATTTCAACTAATGAACCGACGTTTATTTCATCTGTAAGCATCCATCTAATGTGGAATTTTGCTGCTATGCATACACGATTTCCAAAGCTATGAACTTCTGTAATTTCTATTCTAGTTTGTAGCCAGGGGAATGTTGAATCCAATGTGCCTACTTCACAGCCCCACACATTATAAATTTTGCCCAATACACGATCATCTGCTTGTTCCTTTCATACGATGACAGCTGTCTGCACAGCAAATGGAGCTTAACATATTTATATAAAATATAATTTGGGGAGAGTTTCCTTATAGCATAGTCGAGGATTACTAATTGAATCTTCAGTAGGATTGCCAGTATTTCCTGGCTTTCTGGCATGCTTCGAATGCCATGTGGCTCTCTTCTTCTCTGCCTTCCATTAAGACTCCACTCATTTTCTTATTTATATGATGGGAGACTGCAAGATACCAAAGCATACGTCACTGTGAGAGGAGGCTTCTCAGGGCATCCAGTCATTTCGTTAGTTAAACTAAGTAAAGGGATTCCTGTGAGTTTTGGCATAGCTTCTCCTTTTAACATGGGGCAACAAGGCAGTCACAGAGGAGAGATGCTGGACCCTGGGCAAGTGTTTGAGCTTTGCTGAATGAAGACCTTGTTACACTCCCCACCCCACCCCACCCCTGCTCACAGCAAACAAAGCCATTACCTGAAGCAGCCTGGTTTGTTACCTTAAAAGTCTATAGAAAATGGAAGAAAACTTCAGGAGGCTCAGTAATCATACAGAAAAAAGGTTGTTCAGGGCCACTTGATGTAGGAACAGGAGACGTCTACAATAGCTCACAAACCCATTACTATTGATAGAAATGGCGGAAGCGCTGAGTCAGGCCACTATTGTAACCATGGAGATGTGAACACGTAATGGTTTAGTCTGTTTATGAACACAAAGCACTGACAATACATTGTAAAAGTATTGGTGCACATGCTGGGTTTTTGAGGTTTTTTTTTTTTTTGAGAAACTAAAAATAAGCCTTAGTACATAAAAAAGAAATACCCAATTATTTAGAAAATGTCGCTGTTCCCTTACAGCACAGCTTACCCGAAGCCCTGCTGTAACACTTTCTGTCACCTTTATTCAAAGCAATAATTTCCAGTATATTTTTAAGTAAATTACCACAACTGCCCACGATGAGCTACTACTATTTTCTCTGGTTTTCAGGCAAGGAAATGGTAAATAACTACGCCAAGGTGACATAATTTCAGACCATCTGATACTCATAGACGGCCAGACGTTTTTCTCTAGTACTAATCCAATATTGGAAGACTTTTCTCTCTGAGTTTTTCAGAGAGAAAAATGCTATAACCAGAGCTAGAATGTAGGAAAAACTAATGAAGAAAAAAAGGCTTAGCCATCTAAGCCACAGTCTCTGCCAGCTTGCTTTCTGTTGCTGGCTGTATTTACTTTTTTTCTCCCCCCCCCCACCCAAGGGAGAATGTTGAGCAATTTCATACACAGGTTTGGATCTTTATGACAGGTCCAAAGAGAGGAGAACATTTTAAAACTCTTATCATTATAGAATCTGCCCACAGCAGTGTGTGTCCTGCAGAAAACAAATATTCCACAAATCCTGATAGAAGATATGAAGAAATTAATATCTATATGGTTGGAAAATTATTTCTATATACCTTTTTTACCTGGGGGAGAGTGGAGTCTGATTTCACAAATTAACTTAATTTGGTTCTGACTTACACCCAGGTAGCCATTTGGGTTCCCTTTTGTATCAGTGTCAACGTGGTATGTCATCGCTCATCCTTTTACATAGCACATCTGTGTGCTTAAATTTAAAATGGGCTTCACTGAGACAGCATGGAGTTTGAAATTTGAACCCTTCCTCCTATCTGCTGTGACATCGTTTTCCAATCTCATTGCTATCTTTTTGTTTGTTTGTTTTTTGTTTTTGTTTTTTCGAAACAGTGTTTCTCTGTTGTAACTCTGGCTGTCCTGGAACTCACTCTGTAGACCAGGCTGGCCTTGAACTCACAGAGATCTGCCTGCCTCTGCCTCCCAAGTGCTGGGATTAAAGGCGGCCGCTGCTGCCACCAACACCACCACCTGACACATTGGCGATCTATGCCGTTTATATGTAATGGGTTTGTTACTAAGTTACATGCGATTGGATTCAAAAATACATTCACACTGCTTCTTCTGTTCCTGCCTCCTTTGGGAATAATTAACTATCATTAATTACTCCATTTTATCTTCATGATTGGCTCAGTAGCTACATTGCTTTCAGAAGTTACCATAGCAAATTACCACAGTGTGTCTTAAAACAACAGATATTTACTTACATACAATTCTGTAGTCAAGAAGTCCAAAATAAAGGTCTTTTCATGTGTTTTCTTAGCTTCTGTTCATTACCAGTAATTCCTGGGGTCCCTTGGTTTGTAGCTACATCACCCCACTTTTTGGCTCTGTCCTAATGACCCTCTTCCCTGGATGTGGCTGTTGTGTGCAAACCCACCTGTCCTTATGAAGATAGCAGTCTCTGGATTGGGGGCCCACCAAACCCTGTGTAATATTATCTTAGTTAATCTGTAGAGACTCTATTTTCAAATAAGGTCTCATTTTTGTTAGGCCTGCAATGAGGACTTTAAGAAGCTTTTGGGAGAACACTCTTCAGCCATACACGTACAGATACACACACACACACACACACACACACACACACACACACACACACACACACACAAACGACCACTCTCAGGTTTATAATATGTACATCTAACCAATCCCTGTTTACTGTCAATAACAAGTACACATTTTTCTCTTCATATCTGGCCAAGCATCAAATACTGTATGTTAAGCTTCCATGGCATCTCCCACATCTGCCTCCTCTTCTGAATTCCTAATGACAGGAAGCTAAGTTTCTCTTGTTTCTTGCCTTCCGTTTCCAAGAGCCTAAGTTTGATCAGCATACTGAGCCATCACAGGCTACTGTTGCTTCTTCTAGGCTCTGCGTCATTTCTTTCTCACACTGAGCCCTGAATGGCTTTCCTGCCCACTTTATCATTAGCTCCTTCTGAAACCCAGCTGAATCCCACCTTCCCTCCCTCCTCTGGAAGCATATGCTATGGCCTCTGTTCCCCACTGTGAGTAAGCCAACGCCTGAACCCAGCCCCTGTTCCTTTCCTCGGGATAATCTGTGTGTCCTCTCCCTCCCCAGAGGACATAAGGGCCTTTGGAGAAGGTGATGGTGCGCCAGCACTTACTGTTCACCAAGAATCATGGCAGGTGGCTAAGTGCTCCCTCAGTCGGTGTCATAATCAAGTCCGTCCAGCCTAAGGAAGTTCTGTATCCTCTCAGTGTTAGCTTTTAAGGTACTTGAAATTTAAGAATAATTTTGATCGTTTCAAATAGTAAACAGATGGATGTCATTGCATTTTCCTAATCATCACGGTTTCCCCACGAATACTGGAAATAAGGAACCATCAACACCAGAAATTTGACTCAGATATTTACTTTGGACAAGAATTGTTTGTGACCAAAGAAATCTATTTCTAGTATTTCATCCTGCTACATTAAAGTGCTCCAAACGAGAAAAGTAGGAAGACGTTGCGCAGGTAATTTTAACCAGAAACACTAGAGTGTTAAAGACATTTTGTGGTTTGTTAGAACCTTGAAGACTCCTTGCTACACCTCTCTTTTCTTAGTGTTTCCCACAATTCCCAAGTCATTCTTTAAACATGTCTTAATTTTTTTTTTTTTTCCTGATTAGAGAAACCAAACCAAGTCCAGCTATCATAGTAGCTCTACAGAGCAGGAGGACATTTTGCTAATTCTTAAAACCCTGTAGTGAAAGAGTATTCTAAAGTAAAAACAGTAATTCCTTACATTTCTCATTAGCCATGAAAGGAAAATTGAAACAATGTGTTGAGATGGAGGAGGAGGCTGCGGGGGGCCTCCGCGGTCTGCGGTGCAGATGAAGATGCTCCTCCTTGGCATCTGCCTCCCTCCCTGGCAGCAATGCGTGATGCCTCGTTCTCCCCTCCTGGAAGCCCAGAGCAAAGACTGGGGGACCTACCACTAGCAAAGTGTGTAACAAAGGAGTTTTATCAAGTTCCACGCGCTCTCCACCAGGCTCAGGATAAGTGCGCCATGTAGGTATTTTCTAACTGCCTTCACAAGAGCCATCAAAGAAAGGTCCTGTCATCTGCCGCATAACAGCCCCCTCTGTAAACGTACCCAAGTCCTTATCCCTGGAAGCTGTAAACGGTTTTGTCTGGTTTGTAAAAAGGGTCTGTAGACATCGTCCCACTACCTATTTTGAGATAGGTAGATTAGCCTAGATCATCCGGGTGGGTCCTACCTTCACAATGCCTTGCTCTAAAAAGGGCTGGTACGGAAGAGCTGGAGGCCAGGACTGGAAGCCCAGCCACCAAGGGCTGGACAAGGCAAGGAACAGATTCTCCACAGGGCTTCTGGGGAGAGCACAGCCTACCACTGACACAAGCTTTTGGCACACTGGTGCTGATTTGAGCCCTCGGGCCTCCAGGTCATGAGAGAATAGATGTCTGTTGCTTTAAACCATCAAGTCTATGAATGTGGAGACACGGATATATTGCATTTACAGAAGTAGGAATTGAGTCTTGGAAACATGGCTCACCTGCTCACAGTCACCAAGTTTAGTGGAGCTGGCATTTTCGTTTAATCTTCTACCCAATCATCTTCTGCCTAGTAGAGAAACGCTAACTTGAGTCTGTGACTGGTGACAGCTGGGTGGGATCAAGCCAGAGTCTCAAGAAGTCTGTCGGCAGGTTGCTCCCATCTGCCTTGGGGTAATGAGAGTCATAGCAGGTCCAGGTTCCTCTCAGAAGACTGACATCTCAGACACAGGAGAGGGTGATGCTCCCCAGCCCACGGGGAGGGGTCAATGATGGGCGTGACTGTTCCCACTCACTTTTGATCTGCACCATCAAGAGAGTTGAAGCCACACCACCTACAAATGGATAGTCAGCATTTCCATGGGTTCCATTTGGACCTCTTCTGGTGGTGACTGTAACATAGCGTTTGTTGTATTTGACAAGAATGTAAGCCATTTCTCGGTGTGTGTGTGTGTGTGTGTGTGTGTGTGTGTGTGTGTGTGTGTGTGTGTGTGTGTGTTGTGTAGACAGGAATACACAATAAAGAAATGTTGATTTGTCTCCATGTTTACTGCTCGTGTTGACCTCTTCTCATTTGGGGTAGTTGGGTGGGGCACTCTCTTACTGGGTATAGTACAGATATGATTTCTTTTTGAGCCTAAACAAAAAAGTGGAGAGGATTATGAAATCCAGAAGGAACAATGTTCTGTGAAGCATAAGCCACTTCTACCTTCCTCCACATGGGAAGTCACTCTAAAACTCCCTGTATGGGTCTCTGACTTTTAAGACCTCCACGTCTCCTTCTAGGGACTAGAAAATAATCCTGAGCCCCTTCGTTCCACATATTTCTCAGTGTCTCGTGGTTAAGCAGACATGCCTTTCTGACAAGCCCTGAGTGTTGCTTGTTTTTTCTTTCTTAATAATCATAACCAGGATGGGAAAGGAGCTCCCAGGACCGAGACAACCAGTGGTATTAGGCTTCCAGCTGACTCGGATCCAACATTCCCCAACAGTGATTTTCTTTAACATGTCCCTGATTGTTGGTCCCTGGAGACATCTTCTGTACTAACCGTCCGGTCTCTGGATGCGTGGCCTTTCCATTGCAGTGAGGGGGAGGTCAGAGCAACAGAAACAAATGAAATCTCTTCAGTGTGAGCAGAAGAGCAGTGCCCCTTCATTAGGACACCTTGAGGTCCCCACCACAAGCACAAATGTGGGTACAGGGGTTATAACACGTCCACTCACCTGCAAGGACCTGCACTGTTCCCACCAGTAGATCCCTCATCAAGGACATGCTTTCCATCCTCCCCGATGCTGTTGAATGCTCATGGGTTGCATGCACATGCGTGCTCACACACACACACACACACACTCACTTGGGCCTCATTGAACATACAGGCAGGTCCTGCTCTCCTCACTGAAGCAGTGGGTTGCTTTTTCAGATGTCTTACTAAATGCCTCCCTTTGAAGAGGCACCTGATAAAAATCCTAGTTTCTAACTTCACCCAAGAAATTTCTCGGCAATGCGATGACTTATCTTTTAAGAACCACTTAAGGGGGCCTAAAGATGTGACTCAATCATTAAGAGCACTGACTGTTCTTTCAGAGGACCCTGGTTGAGTTTCTAACACCCACACGGTAACTCACAACTATCTATAACTCCAGTCCCAGGGAATCCGGTGCCTCTTTGGCCTCCATGGGTACCAGGTACACACATGGCACACAGACATACATAAAGACACACCCCAAAATACACACACACTTTAAAAACAAAAGAATGACTTACTTTACTGGAAAACTACTCCACCCAGGGATGAAAAGTCTTTTGAGTTTTAAAAAAATTCTTTCTGGCAAGTGTGCTGTGAGCCACCATGATTGACAAGCAGTTTCCATAGTGATTCTGACGGTCTGTAGATGAAGAGCTTCCCATCCAGATGCCATGTAATCAAAACAGGTGTAGAAGCCAAGAAGTCATGAGGACTTCCGTTTGTCACACCGTGGCAGTAACGCTACTAGTATTATTTTTATCCTTATTGCTAACTACAGTGTCTTCACATTTATCTGGACAAATGAACTTTCGCCGACCAGTGTTTCTTAAGAAAGACGTTTTCCTCCAGAGGCAGGAACCAGCCAGCTGGGCTATGGATGCTGAGGTATCCAGGGCGCCCCACCCCCCAACCCCATGCCCATGACTGCGGTTCTGCAGAGTCAACAGCTTGTGGGAGCTCCTGAGGTGTCCTGTTGCCCTTTACCACCTGGACGGTTTCCACTTGGGCACATTTCGGTGTTTCACTTTAAACATTCAAAGTTTTCCCATTATCACCAGAAAACATCTATTAAAATATGCCTTTGCACCCCGAGCTTTATGTAGATGAGCTAACCTACAGAGAATCAGAGAATGATCTCTTTTTCTTTTCTTTTTTTCTTTTCTGGTCAAGACAATAGTCTCCCTGGGCACTAGGTGGCAAAAATCTATCCAATTTCATTTTAGTTCATAAGGTATTTTAAAATATTATTAAAAGAATTGACTTCTGGAACAAAAGAAAAGGAAATACTTAACCCAAAAGGGGGGAACGTTTGAAAACCATGAGGCTGTGTTTAGACCTCTCGTGCTTCTGAAGGGAGATTCACATAGGACCAGGGGTAGGGAGAAAACCAGTATGGAGCCAGGCTTTGTGGCTTAGGCCTCTGTGATCCCAGCTCAGGGACGCAGGCAGGAGGATTATAAATCCAAGGCCTGCCTGGATTGCATATGGAGTTCAAGACTAGCCTAGACAATTAGTGAGATGCCATCTAAAACTAAAACTAATAATAATAATAATAATAATAATAATTAATAATTAATAATAAGCATCAGGGTTGTAGCTCAGTGGTCCAGCACTTCCCTGACATTTGAAAAGCACTAGGTTCGATTCCAGGTGTTAAAAAAAAACAAAAATGAAAAAACTTTAACTAAAATTTCGATAAATTAATTAAAAAAAAAAAAAGCTGGCAAGTTACTTTGGATCAGTAAATGTACCAGCACTGCAGAGAAACTGGCCTCTGAACTCGGGGATTTCACAAAGCTCTGATTCTCTAGGATGTAAAGACTTGAGACACTCAGTGGCCTCCTTCTGTCCTGTGACGGACGCCTCTTCGGAGGTGGGAGCTTGCAGCTCCATCTAACTTGATACCTTATGCGGTTATCTTTCACTTAAAGGATTGAAATTGTCTACAGCATCTGAATTTTTTTAAAAAAGGGATCTGGGGAAGGACATAATGAATTATTCAGACGCTTCAAGTTGCATAAAGACAGACAACTTGATACAAATTACGATTCTAAAATTGTTAGTAATATATTTTATTCATGTGCTCTGCTTACAATAGAAGGTTTCCTGCTGACATTTCTCAGACATATCACTCACGATCCCACAACCCACACTCACTCTTTGAATGGGTGCTAAATCCGGCGGAGGGGTTGGATGGCGTGACACCTAATGGATGATGTGAACCTTTTAATTTTTCTGGGAAAAGATTAGGATTTACAAATGAGGTCTCCAGCATCCCCATTGATGCAATCGCTTTCTCGTGTAATGGGTACCAAAACACGATTTGTGTTCTCTATGGGCGGAGCCCTTTCTGAGCAATTTTAGCATGAGTACTTCATTTGGGGTACTTCGTAGTTAAGCCTGCAGTCATTTTGTTCAGCAAATACAACGGCTTTTCTGCCCATCCTTTAAAAACATACGAATCTGTTTCTGGTTTTAATTTTATTTTCTTTTTTGACAAGTAGTGAGCTCCCCTTTGGCAGTTTTTCTGCAGGCCTGGAGGAAAGTGTCAGCCGGAGAGGGTGCTTGATGCTCAGGTGCAGTAGTGGTGCCACTGGGTGTGGTAGCAAGGTCAGCTACTGCTACTCAGCTCCAGATGCTGCTGACACCTGGCGGGACTCATGACAATGCTACCACCTCTAAATAAAGCCCGTATTTAGGAACATCAGAACCCTGGCCAATATGGCAACAGCTATACATTCAGGATAGCAGAGCCCCACACTGATTGATCCGAGAGCCAGGCTAATGGAGGGCTTCATTTAGGCACCAGGTATTTATTTAGAGGCAATTGAAGAGCACTGTGAAGGCACCAAAGCATAAGTGTTGTCTCCCCTTCTGGGAGATCCAGTGTAGTTGAGGAAACTGACATTGCACATATATCCAAAGATGACTTTTTTCAGACAGGGTCTCATGTATCCCAAGTTGGCTTCAAACTTAATGCGTAGCCAAGGATTGCCTTGAACTTCTGACTCTCCCGCTTCCACCTCTGCAGTGCCGGGATTACTCTGTTATCTCCAGTTTTCTGCAGTGCTGGGGATCAAACTCAGAACTTCATCTATGCTAGGTCAGCGTTAGTTGAGTTGAGTTACATCCCCAGCCCAACAAACATATTTCTCTGCTAAGTCATGGTTGCTGTATAGAAAAACAACAACAACAAAAAAAACAAATACCCAGGTATAGTGATAGGGGAGAGGAGAGATGCCTTCTTCTTTGAGATCTTGGGGGATAACTTTGCTAGGATGGAAACTTTACCCCAAAATTGCCTGTGGATGAGAGACTCTGAGAAGAGCCGTAAGCTGGGCACAGTCGCTTGAGTCGAGGATAACAGAGCCCACGCCTGGGGTGAAACACAATCATGGCAGGAAGCAAAGGTCTGAAGGAAGACACAGATTCAGGTCTCCTGTAGTCCTCTCAACTCCTGGGTAGCTCAGAAAAGCAACCCTTGGGATGAACCTGCTTTATGAGTAGCGTCTGAGGTTAATCTAGTGAAGGCCCGGCAGATAGATCAATGGAGGCACAGTGCAACCAAGATCATGAGATGAGGAGCGCCCCAAGAACTCTGTGCTGGAATCTCTCCCTTGATATCATACTACACTGGGCATTTGAACAGGTGCAGCGTCTGGCCCCTGGGCTTGGGTGCAGCATTCCAGGGCTCCACACGCCTGTGTCTGGTTCAGCTTCTGCCATGGAACGTGAAAGATTTGAGCAGAGGAATCCTTGTCTCAGAGATGGTCCAGGCAGGGTTGGGCCACAGAAGCCCTCTCTAGCATCTTAACTTGGAGCAGGGGAACTCACAAACTTGGAGAGCTGCAGACTGTTCATAACAAGACACACAGCACGTCTGAGCACCTAGGCCTCAGAGGACCAGCCACGGAGGTAAACCTTTACAGAGAGTTTTGATACTTTTATAGGTAAATCCTCCTAGGGTCCAATTTTTTAAAAATCCTTTCAGAATTAATTTATTTAAGGATTAAGCCCATCAAAACCCCAGGACTATTTCAAGTAAACAGCTTACAAGTGGAATCTTAATGTTACCCAGATAATTTCTCTTGTATGGGCACCACGGTAATTGGGCTCCTGTCTCCCATGTGAAAAGCCAGATGGTTTCAGATCTAACGAGTCCTGGCCGCTAGGGCAGATAGATTTTGGAATTCTCTATTTATAGTGTCTTCGAGTGTCACTTGCACCTTTTCTTTAATAAGCGCCGAGCTGTCGCGCAGCCCGCAGGAGCCTGCAGCGTACAGACGAGGGAGCTGGGGTCTTAGCCAACAATTTCTGGTGCGGGTTGGAGTTGAGGGTTTAGTGTGCGATGTCAGCTTCTCCCCAGAAATGAGGGTGCTTCCTCCAAAACCACAGTGGATCAATCTCTAGAAACTGGTGGGTGTACTTGGTGAGGTTGAGAGCTCTCCCTCTCCCCCTCCCTCCCTCTCTCCCCCCCTCTCTCATTCCCCCTCCTTCTCTCTCTTGACCTGCAGAAGTTTTGACATTGGTGCCAGGGAGAATTAAATGACCCAGACAGGGCTGTAAAAACACTGTCGGGAAGACTCAGCTGAGCTAGAGGAAATCAGGGAAATGAGTATGGAAGAGCACAATTTAAGATATGAAATAGGAAATGAAACAGAGGCCAATTCTGAAAGATCAGAAAGCAAGCGAGCACCTAGGAAATCAGGAGATTGCCTTTCAAGCCCATCCCCCAGCGCCTTTAGAAGGGGATTTCTGGTCACAGCCCAGCTTTTCTGAGTTGTGAGGCAGAATGGTGTGGAGCGAAAGGCCATGCACCAGGTCTGTGGCTGCAAGCCATCTGGTCCCCCAGAGCCTCAATTTCCCTACCTATTAACTGGGAATAAGAGTAATTTACCTTCTCACACTGAACCGATGAGGGGATCAAAGGAGACGGGCCGCGAGGAAGCGGTTTGTGAGCCAAACACACCACTCAGGGATGTATTTCTTCCCAGGTTTGAAGGCCACACTGTGCATTGAAACTTGGGAGCTTAAAGATGTTACCAGCCTCACCTATGGAGTAATTCTGAGTTTTCCAAAACACTTGCTGTCTTTTTGCTGGGCAAGCCTTACTGCAGTCTCATCTCACAAGCAGGTCGGCGCTCTATGGAGCCAGAGCGCCCGCCCCTACCTGGATCGTGACTTCAGGAAATCTCCCAGTGGACCGGGTCAGCTGCCTTGCCCAGGCCTCTGCGGCCTTCCTCTCTGCCTGCTTCTGTCTGCCTCGGGGTTTCCCCAGAGTCTTCCCTTTTAATGCAGACTCAGCTGCAGCCTGCTGGGGTTTGAGCATCAACAAATGCTTGTCTGAGAGTCAAAGGAACTATTGTTCCCAAACATCACTTTTAAAACGATTTTTAGGTCTGTTACGTCAAGCCGATGAGATTAATCTGGTGAAGTGGTCGTAGGGTAGGTGCTCAGAGGTGAGCATCTTCCTGTGTGTTTAATTCAATCAAGATTGGTGAGAGACCTGTGTTCAGCAACCGACCTGGAGTTGAAGCACAGGAGGCATCAAGCATACAGGGTGTTTTAATGCAGCATGCCAGTTCTGTGTCGGTGCGTGAAACTGACAGGGTTATCTTCGAGTTATCAAGATTTCAAGTGAACAGCGTGAGTCATGTTTTACCCTTGAAGCTGGGTTAGCCCACTTCTGGTGTATGTGTGGGGGCGGGGGGGCTTCACCTGGATTAAAATTTGTGATCCTCCTGTCTCAGCCTTCCAGTGCTGGCAATTCAGGGACATGCCTCCGTACGTGATTGGTCAAAAGTAGTTGCTAGGGCTCCCGGAGAAAGAAGGGTTGGTAAATAAGTTAGCGTTTCAATGGCGCAGCGTTTCGGTTTGAGAAAAGGAAAGGTTGCAGGGATAGACTGTGGCGATGTTCGTAGAACAGTGTGATGTGCCCGTGGCCCAGAACCGTGCACTTAAAAGCAATTAAAATACCAAATTTCCTGTTATATGTACTATACGACAATAAAACAAGTTCTAGGTAAAACAAGACACAGGTACCCATAGGTCTTCCTGCCCCACTTAAGAAGACTTCTGCCTATGGACACTGGCGAATTCTCTCTCTTAAGTGCTTTGGCCACCATGGCAGCCACGGGCTTGCTCAGAGGACATGGGAGAAGAGCAATTTCTGAGGTATATCATGGACAACCTGGAGAAGAAGACCTGGTATGGAGCCTCCGGTGTGATCAGGACAAATGGGTAGGACAGCAGCGTCCCGTTCCGCCCTTTCCAGTCAGTCATGGTGTTTCTAGGTTCCGTGTCTCCCGTGTGGACCGCCCTACCGGCTGGTATTCCCCGCTGCCAGTTGATACGAAGTAGATAATTATCCACCATGTCCTGTGAGAAATGCTTTGTAAAGTGCAACAGCATTTACGAATTCTTTGGTTCCTGCTGCAGAGAAAACCAAACTGAGGATGAAGAGGGCAGTTGTCCAAGGAACATGACTGGCTATCAGACAAGGACAGACCAGACAGGCTGCCTCCTACCTGGGAATCACAGTGATTGGCACATGGCCATCTTTAACATATCTTCTCCATGGGACACACCATGAGTGTCCAGGAATTAGATTGGCAATGATGGGAGGGGTGGTCAAGACAGGGTTTCTCTGTTGTAACTCTGGCTGTCCTGGAACTCACTGTGTAGACCAGACTGGCTTCGAACTCACAGAGATCCACCTGCCTCTGCCTCCCGAGTACTGGGTTTAAAGATGTGCACCACCACCACCCAGCTGAGATTGGCAAATTTTTAGAGCGAATAAGCTTACACTCTTTAAGATATATACATATATGTGTGTGTGTATATAATTTAATGTGTGTGTGTGCGTGTGTTTGTGTGTGTATATACATGCATGTGTTCAGGTGCTTGCAGATCCCAGAAGAGGGCATTGGATGCCCTGGAGCTGGAATTACAGGTCGTTTTGAGCCACCTGGTGTGGGTCCTGGGAACCAAACCCAGGTCCTCTGAAAGAACAGCAAACACTCTTAACCCGGGAGCCATCTCTTCAACCCCCACACTTGCGATTTAAAATCAGACAGCAGTAGTGGCCTTTCCCCATGATGGCTGTAAGCACCTGTGATTATAGCAGCTGCTACATCCCATACACATTCTTTAGACATGTATTCATTAGAGGTACTGATTTAAGGTCGCAGAAAAGTACACAGCGTCCCCGTGTAAGTGCCCCACCTCCCCAAATTTGTACCACCCATCCCATTAGGAACACCTTGCATTGGTTAGCGTGGTGCATTTGTTACAGCCAGGCGGTGGTCAGTGAATGACTATAGCTTAGCGTTCACACCCACTGTCATGCATCAGTGGGTTCTGAAGTGTGTGAAGACACGGAGCCACGTTACGTATCACCACGATCGTTTTGCCCTGCAAAATCCTGTTCACTCTTCATCACTCTCCCGTCCAAGCTGCAGCCCCTTCACTACCTGGATCGTTGTTGCCTTTTCCAGAGCGTCTTCTGGCGAAATGTCAGAACGTGTGCAGCCTTTTCAGACTGCTCTCTCTCACCGGGGAGTGTGCCTTTAGGGTTCTGCCATCCTCTTCTGCGGCTTGATAGCTCCCTTCTTCTTTGTCTCCTGAGTAATACTCTTCTCCCTCGCTGAAGGATACCTGGGTCACTTCCAAGTTCGGTTACCTTTGAGATTTCAGTTTTCAGGGCCGTTGGCGTGGCGGTTAATAGCGCACATTGCTCTTGCAGAAAATCTGCAAGAGTTTTCAGAGCGCTCAATTCTCAACACCCACACCAGGCAGATCACAACGCCCTGTAACCCCAGGTGCAGGGGAATCCCATACTCTTCTGGCCTCCTTGTGTCTACAAAGCCCCCTTCATACACAACACACACACACGCACACGCACACACGCTTGCATGCAGGGGAGAGTGGTGCTTAGCCAAAGGATGTTATATAATTTAGAAAGAAAAAAAGTGTACCACATAGATAATTGAAGGCTCAATGGGGATATTCGAAAACAAAGTTATCAGATGACGTTTAGACAGGTAAGTACCAAGGGCGAAGAAGGCCGTGTTTGTGCTGCGCAGGGCTCAGCACGGTCATCGATTTGGCTTAGTCTCCGGCTACTGGAATATCAAGTGACACAGTTCACTAAGTATGGAAATGCCGTGTTGAGCAGACAGGAACTGGATACCGAGGTGATGAAATAGGACAAGGTATGCAGGACCTTGTACAGTGTTAGCCAACAACTGTAGAACATTCTAGAACGGGACTGTGTAGAGAGCACCTCTCTGTTATTTTGGGATGACTGAGACTGACCCCTGCTGGTGGGTAGTGGCTAGACTGTGGATGTTAGTGACACTGGACTCCAAACCAGCCAGAGAGCTGGTCTGGTCATATGCAGGTCTGTCACTCCGCCTGTGCTTTGCGTAAACCCTGACATGTTGCCACAGCCCCCAGTGGGAAGGGAAATAGACCTGGCGTTTCTCAGTTCTTGGTCTCAACCTCCACCATCTCTGCCTTACTTCTCAGGACTGTTTCATCTCTTCTCCCTACTGTTTTCTTAAGGTTTTGTGGAAGTAAAAATGGCCTCTCCATACCATTATAGAGGTTGGGATTCCAGGTCTACCTCTGGTCAGTTAGACACTTGAGAAATTGGATGTCTAGATTATTTGTGTTTGGTGAAACATCGATGTGGTATTCATTTGGGAAGTATTTCAAAAATTGTATCTTCGGGATAAAAATCGGTTGGGAACTAGCCCAGAAGTCTGAATCCGCGCCTGCAAATTGATAAGATCACATTCCTGGGAGCCAATGGATAGGGAATGGAAGACACAACGTATGGCATTTGTATGCTTCCCGCGAGGGCGGAACAAAATCTTAAAACATAAACAGCATTAAGCATAGGGAAAAATCGTACACTGGGCTATGATGTATCGGCAGAGCCAGCATTTGTGTGAGAGGGTAGCCTTTTCCCTCCAGGCTCTTCAACAGCTTTACTGAGAGCTGAACAGGGTGCTAGAAGGAAGGAGCCATGGTGTGAGAGGATTCTAAGCCAGGGGACTCAACATTTCCTAAGAATAAGTTGCTGTCCATCAGACCCAAAGGTCCACCTTACATAATCTGATTACCTCTCACTCACTTAGCCAACCCATGTTGCCCCTGACAGCTCTTTGGAAGAGCTGGTGTGGAATTAATGAAGTTGGGATGTTTCTAAAATGAAATTTTAAAATTGAGCTCCGAGAAGTACATAAGCAGTGCCTGGTGCTGTAAAATGACATTATAATCATTTCATTTTGAGATGATTTGACAGTCATTTCCTCGGTCTGATGTCTATAACTTACCAGTCAGGGGAAGGACTCATTTTGTCTGTCTTGATGAAGTGATGGAATTGAGAACAAAGCCTTTTGTCTTTGGACTTAGGTTTCCATGTTCAGGATCAAGTTATATCAAGGTTTTAGGAGAATAGGAGGTTGGAAACCTGAGGTCTTCGGCTTTGTTTTTCTGGGCATATTTAAGACCCTCTATTTCATTTTAAAGCTGTGCCTCCAATTATAGAGCAGAGGTGAACAGGGATATAAATAAGAAAAAGTTAGCATGATCCCTCCATAAAAATTCTCAACCCCAATTAACACCATGTACAAAAATCGATTTCAGGTAGACACAACCATTTCAGGTAGACGTTTGACTGAATTGTGATCATAAAACAATGAATTGTCCAGGAAATGCCAGAGGGTCGGCATATTTATGAACTTGAAATAGAGCACAACGTAGGACTGATGATAAAGGAAAAGATTAATATTTTGGATGGCAATGCAGTTAAAAACATGTGTTAACTAAAACATTAAGAGAGTTACAGGTGGGCTGGGAATGGGGGAAGATGTTGACCACATCTGTAAGTGTAAAAAAGGTTATATCCAGAATGAAAGGCAGCACCTGCAGATCGTGGGCAGTCCAGTGGAAGAACGGCAGCAGGGGCTGGAGAGACGGCTCAGCAGTCAAGAGCACTTGCTGATATTGCAGAGGACCCGAGTGCACTTGCCCGCACCCCTGTCTAGCAGGTCACAGCTGCCTATAGCTCCAGTTCCAGGGGATCTGACACCTCTCTAGCCTCCTCAGACACCTGCATTTAAAACACACACACACACGTACACACACACAAACACACACACACACACAAAAGTAATTTTTAAAAATGTACATACAGCATATTTGCACTTAACACAGGAAGGTCTACATATAAGAAAGTGATAAACCTCAGTCACCAGAGAAATTTGAATAAAAATTGCGATGACATGTCACACTGCAGGTCATAAGAGAGAATAGCCATCACAGTACTGTAATCTAGGCAGAGCCCTGAGGGTGGCGTGCAAGTTGGTATAATCACAATAGAAAACTCTTCGTTCGAACTAAAGCTGAAAACGTACCTTAGGATACTCAAGCTTCTGCTTTCTGCCTGCCTCCAAGTGTGCATGTGTATGCCAAAGATCACCCACAAAATGTCCATAGAGGTACTTTTTCATAAGCGCCTTTACTTGGAAGCAACCCAAATATTTGCCACAGTCAGTATGGATTTCTTGACTAACAGTGTCGTGAAGTCTACTTAGCACTGGATGGAGAGTTTGTGACCTGCAGCAGGTCTTCGGGTGTGATACTGAAGCAAAGAGCCCAGGCTCAAAGCTGCACATTCTGTATCGTTCCATAAAGTGTACGAGGAAGTGAAGGCATCTTTACCGGGTGTGACAGCCATATCTTGTTTTCAAGGAGGTTCTACGGAAGAGGCAAAGTGGGGCTTCTGGGGTTCTGCTCCATTCTGACTACTGAGCGTGTTAGAGGACACAGTTGAGTTCATGCAGTGAGAATGTTTCGGTCTGTACTGTGATTCTGTGCACAGGAAGAAGAGAGACAATGTACCTAAGGATAACATTCCTTTTTAGAAGGTCTTCCAGCACCAGGCAACTGTGCAGTGTATGCAGGGTGCTTTGTAAGAAGGGGCAATGGGCCAGGGCATAGATGGTGGGGCCGTGAGACCGCTAACCACTTGCCTGTGGTATGAAACGCTGTTTAGTTCTGTTTGGGGGAGGAGGGACTCCCTTCCACTCCTTACCAGCTTTGGCAGTTTTCCTATTAAAATTATAAGTAACGCCTTGATGTTACTACTGTTGCTATTGCTATATTCATTTGGAGCTGCAGATTTAAATAGCTGTGTGTCCTCAATATCTCAACTGGAATTGTGGGAATTAAATTTCTATCATCTGGCCTGCAGCTCAATCCAATGAGGTGTGTGTGTTCTGAGCCGGAAGCCAAGAGCCCCAGGTTCCAGATTCGCCTCCAGGTCCTGACCCGAAGCAAGCTTTTTAGCCATACTGTGTAGTGCCTTCCTCACCCACAACATGATAGCAAAGCTTCTATGGAAACCATGCTTCCATCTTTAACCCAGTTATACAGATAAAACAAGATCATACCTGTGAGCACTGCGTATGGAGCCATAGATCTGTTATGCAAATCCCACCTTCCAGTGAGGACCAGTCACTGTACATGTGCTTCCTAAGGTTCTTCTTTGTTCCCTTCCCCCACTTTCCTCCTCCACCTCCTCCTCCTCCCCTCCTCCTCCTCCTCTTCCCCCTCCTCCTCGCCCTCCTCATCCTCCTCCTCATCCTCCTCCCCTTTTTCCTCTTCCCCTCCCCCACCTTCTGCTGGAGATATGCCCACAGTCTTACAGATGCTAGGCCCACATTCCGCCACTGATCCATAGACTCAGCTCCTTTCTTAAGTTTTCTCATCAATGTCTACAGACATGCAGCTGTGAAAGCAGAAGCATAGTAGCAAGAACGAGCACAGTGGAAGAGTTAGGGAACAACCCAGAGGAGCTGCGTCTTCTCGGTCCTGTCGCTGTCATTCCGGGAATGGCATGCACTTGTTTTTGCAGGTGAATTAGTAGTTGACCGTGTTGAACGCATAGAAGCTGGCTGGGAGACAAATGTAGTCGTTTATCCATACTTCAAAAGTAATTTTTGTCCGTATAGATAGATAGGTTTAGGTCTAATGATCCTCCTGTTCACACTTCATAACTTGCCAGTTTGGGAATAAGTTTGGTTAGTGCTAAATCACTTTAACACTTGCCATCACTAACAGAAGACTCTCTCTGATGAAAGAGAAGGCTCATGTGGAACCTTTTAGTCAAAATGATCGTTCAGGAGAGAGCTATCTAACAGAGGGAGGGGGGAAGTCCATGTTTTAATCAACTTCAATTCAACTGAACAATCTTCCTCCATGAATTCTTTAGAAATGTTTTTTTTCTCAGAAAATAGACTATCGATTCAGGGCAGAGGTTCCAGAACTTTCATTTAGCAGCGGACATATGTTTTTGCAAATGAACTTTTCCACTGAACATAAATATGTAGGGCAGTTGTGAGGAAAGCCGGCTGCTCTGTTGGAAGTGGGCGTGGGAGTTGGAAGTTAAGAGACAAGAGATTTTGTTGTCAAGTCCCTTATGACTGAGGTTGGAAGACTGTTAAACATAAACAGAAGTCACCATTAGCCCATGCTAGGGACATGCTGTGTGTGTGGCTGTGAGCTGACCCTATTCTGTTCTGACATGTCACCCGTATACCTAGCATGCTGCGGGTTCAGTGGCCTGAAGGGGGGTGGGGGTGGATGGTTCGGCTGCGGCTTCAGTATGCTCTGATCCCGGGTAAGTGAAGGCCCCAGTACCGTGAGATACTGAAACTGACATCCAGTTCACCCTAAGCTTTCCAGAGTGAATACTGTATTTTGAGAAACTGTGAAAAAAAAAATCAATAACTGAAAAAATACCCAAAGTAAACCAGCTTCCCCCAAATAGTTCTGTTATTGGATCCGGCCGACCTGCCTTTATACCCGTGGGAATCTTCCTGGAACTGTTTGTGACTCAAATATTCTAAAATGCTATGAAATTTTCTGTTGCTGTCTCCTCCTCCTCCTCCTCCTCCTCCTCCTCCTCTTCCTCCTTCTCCTCTCCTCCTCCTCCTCTTCCTCTTCCTCCTCCTCCTCTTCCTCCTCCTTCTCCTCTTCCTCCTCCTTCTCCTCTTCCTCCTCCTCTTCTCCTTCCTCCTCCTCCTTCTCCTCCTCCTCCTCCTCCTCCTCCTCCTCTTCGTCCTCCTCCTCCTCTTCCTCCTCCTCCTCCTCCTCCTCCTCCTCCTCTTCCTCCTCCTCCTCCTCCTCTTCCTCCTCCTCCTCCTCTTCCTCCTCTTCCTCCTCTTCTTCCTCCTCCTCCTCTTCCTCCTCCTTCTCCTCCTCCTCTTACTCTTTTCTTCTTCTTCTTCTTCTTCTCCTTCCCCCCTCCTTCTCCTCATTCTTCTTCACAAGTGAATAAGAGATTATTATTTCACCCTCTTTCAGTAAATTTCTGTGAAAAAATTAACTGAACTGCGCAGTAGGGGACTTGGGGGACCTTGCTCTCAAGCCTGAAGAAGAGCACCCTCCCTTTGCCTTTCTGAGAGCACTTCCTTAGCCACCGGCCCGGGAGCTGGTGACAGCACGCCCAGGCTTCCACAACTGACAGAGCTGCATGCTGTCTGCAGAGGAAGCCTTTCAGGATATCTTCTTAGGGCATCTTCTTGAGAAACTCTTTGTTCATGGGCTGAGCCAATGAGATAATTCTGTGAAAGAAGAAAATTGTAGCTAAATAAACAAAAGCAGACTGCTCCCTGCTCTCAAGGGACCTGGTTTGTCCATCATCAAGCTCCTCCTCTGGAAACATCTTTCTACCTTGAGAATAAGGAGAGGATGGTGAAGGGGGTTTCCCTGAAGGATTTGACCTCGTATGGTGTGCTTGTACCATAACCATCAGCGAGATACCAGGCAGCTTGGAAATCTGAGTCTGAAAGAAGCCCCACGAATCTTCGACAGGTTCCGACTCTGATAATGCCAAGCTCAAACTCATTAATTTCTCTTAGGATAAAAACAGAAAAGCAAGACTTACAGCCATCCCATCCCCAAACCCTGCCTGGGTTTGAAAAATGCCTATTTTTTTAAAATTATGAACATGCTGCATGCTAACCTTGGAACATTCTAGCAATCTCAGGAAAAATAAATAATAAATAAAAGATCACCCAAAGTTCAGGTGCTAGATTGCTAGATTATAGTTGGCAAGCATCTGTAACAAAACAAGATGCTATTCCTAGATTTGATATTTTTCTATTATTTTTAGCAAACTATCTCTCGTTACCCAAGTATTACTTTTGAAAGGCTGTATCCATTTGCCAGAATATACCCTACGCTCATTAAAAAAATAGTTCACCTTTTTCAAAAGGACGAAATACAACTTGTAAACAATCATCTAGAAAAATGGCCTCAGAGGTTATAAAGAAAACTGAACGGAACACGATTCCTACTTAGAGGAATTATAGCACCCAGGCCTGGTAAGGAAGCTAAACCTGTCAATCCTGTTCTCCATTTGTGCCGTACCTGTTGGCAAGGGAGTTTTGGAAACAAATTTGGTTACATGTATCAATCAGCATTACTGTTGTAGCGTTCACATAGTGACTTCACTTCAACATGTATCTGCCTAAAGGAATAGTCTGTACTGAAAAGCTGTTGGTTTTGAAATACTCATGTAAGGGGAACAGTGTGCTAGTCAGTTTCTCGTTGTTGTGACGAAATGCCAGAGGAAAGGACTTCAGTATGGAAGGTTTATGCTGGCTCACGGTTTTAGGGTGTCTGGCTCTATTGTGTCTGGCTATGGTGAGGTAAAAGCATATGGCCGAGGAGCTTGCTGGCCTCACAGTAGCCAAGAAGCCGAGAAGAGTGACAGGCAGAGCTGTAGCTGGAATGTACACTTCAAAATCACACTCCCAGTCACCCTCTTCCTACAACCCAGCCTTACCCTCCACAGGATCTACCTGATCTGAACAGTTTTCCAATTTTGAATCCATGGGTGGATGCACTTCGCACCAATGACGTCAGAGCCCTTGTGATCCACAGACACACCCAGACATGCGCCTTACTGGCGTCCTAGTGTCTCTTAGTTCATTCGGAGCAACAGTGAGTCTGAATGCCACAAGCAGTCATGAAGGCGGTGTGAGCTGAAGCTCACTCTAGAATCCCAATGTCCACCAATGGTGCCTAGAGCAAGCCACTCAAACCTTCAGTCTCTGTTTCCGTGTTTTTAAATGGGGATGACAATAGCCCCTGCTTTAAATGAAGTTCTGATACCCATTGTACTTAGCCCACTGGCTTATGGAAAATACTCTCTATATGTCTGTCGTTACCTCACGGGTTTCTGTGAGGAATGGCGGTGTCTGAATAGAGCAAGCAACAAGTAAGCCAGCAACCTGTGTTTGTGTTGTCGCTTGTGTCAATGTTAGCACATAGCATTCGGAACACTGACTAGCCAGTAATTGGAAGAAAGGCAAAATTCCCATGGTGGGTTTGAGGGGGGACCTTGAAGACTGTGTTAAAGCATGGACAAGCTGGTCACAAACGGTGTTAAATAGAAGCATGCCAAGTGCTAAGTGCACCTCATGCCTAGACAGAAGAGTAAATGATGTATATGTACATGTATATGTATATGTACATGTATATGTATATGATCCAGGGAGATGCTGTTGTCCCAGTTGTAGTGGCTTCTGTTGTGAGTAACAAGGGACAAACTTGGTTCTCATCTCATAAAATCAGTCTGAGGCAGGAGACACTTAGGCTTATACTGTAGCTACACCAAGATCAAGGAAGAGCTGCATGGTTCAGGACCCATCTGCAATTCCAAATAAGTGACTTTCGTAGCTCAGAGCCCAGGGTTTCTTTGGCATCAAATTTGTTTCATACTGGCTTTCTGCAAGGTGCCCAGGACTTTCCCGTGCTGAAACCTCATTTCTGCTGTTCCCAAACGAGAGAAATTTGACACCTTTGTACGGCTTCACCAGGCTTGAAATTGCATTTTATTTGATTGCTCAGCTGGTCAGCTAAATGATTGGATTCAGACCTTGGCAGGAAATACCCACAGGCCTGGCCACCCCCCTCTTTGTGTTTCCTGAGACAGAGGCCTGACACGACATTATCGTCCGTGAGAGGCTCGCAGAGACTGCCGCCCTCCCTTTCATTCTCAGTTTGCCAACACTGAAGCTGTCTTCTTCCTGGAAGAAGGCATGCCCCGTCTCGGTGCTCTTCAGTCCAGGGACTAACGGGTAGTCGAATAAGCAGGCTATTGGATTCGAAGCATTCTGTAGGGTGAGATCAGACTTCCCGCTAAGTTCTAGAAGACAGACTTATGACATGACTTGCTCACAGTTAACAAGTTGATTCTTCTGGATTCCTTTGGCCTAAGAGAAAAGTCAACCCTGCCCCTCCGGCCCCCCACACCTTCCCCCTTCTAGAACAGGATGGAAATAGATGAGAATTCAGAGGTCAAGAAACCTGGGCATGCACAGTGGGCAGGAAAGCAAGCCCTGCTTCGACCTCTTGAGATGGGCACATGTCTTCCTCGCCCATGTCTGTAATTGTTACAGTGCTATCCTAGCCAGCCACCTGTGTCAGAGCCCATCCCTACAACCCGTCCCTCTACACTCTGGATCATGTTCAGGTGCTGATACTTCTGTTTCAGACCTGTGGGTAGCCCCTGAGGTGACTGCCCTGTGAAGCGGCCCACAGGCATCTTCTGCAGCCCCACCCCTGGCTCCTGGTCTCTGTCAGCCTTACACCATGGGCTTTGGGAGACTCATTTTGCACAGGCTGCTACTTGCTGGCTGCAGTGGTTCAGTGCATAGTAAATGCTTGGGTCAGTCCTGCCGTGATGACTGGAGGCCACCTTCATACACAGGTGGCTTTGTCCTTTATGGCACGTGCAGACTGGTAGAGAAGACACATGACACATATAGTCACAAGCATAATCACATAAGTAAGCTTTGCGACAAGAGCTGAGTAGTCCTAGAGAGATACAGACCTGGGTAGGCGGGCCTTCCCTTCCGTACTGTGCATGATTGCATTTAAGCTGAAACTTAAGTAGGGAAATCCGAGAAAGAGCTGGAGGACAGACCTTTCCACGGCCAGGTAGCAAAACAGAAAAAGGTGGTGAGGGAGAAAACGGCGACAGTAGCAGGAACACAGGTGGCGGTCTGAGTCCGTATCCCTTGCAGGTTCTTTCCATCCTCACGAACCCATCAGTCCTTCTGAACCACGCAGGATAATTACTTCCCCATCCTCACGCTGGACACCTGCTGTTAGCAACACGAAGAGGTTAAACTGATGTGGCAAGATCAGGTGGCTGGCTGGGTGGTGGGATCTGAACCTAGGTCACATGGACCCCGAGACCACCTTATAATCACTACGTTTTATCATGCTTAACCCAGTAAAGAAAGGGCTTTGTGGCCAGAGCTGCGACCAATAAAGTGAGAGTAGAAGATAGA
The DNA here is from genome assembly GCA_026225945.1 of Cricetomys ansorgei. NCBI lineage: Eukaryota > Metazoa > Chordata > Mammalia > Rodentia > Nesomyidae > Cricetomys > Cricetomys ansorgei. The sequence goes on from JAMJFZ010001881.1 coordinate 6,565,356, forward strand.
AGCAAAGCCAGGGTGACCACCTAGGCAGGCCAAGGAATGCCATGATCTAATTTGCATTTCGAAAGGATCCATCTTCTTGCTGGGGAGGACAGTAAGTCCAAGGGGACAATTAAGGGAAGTGGGGAGGAAAGGAATTGCACACAGTAGGTAGAACATCAGCCGTTGGGTCCCCACCCACCCCTTCCTTTCCTGGCCCTCCCTGTGCACCTTTCACCTGGAACGCTGTCACCTTCTGCCTGTGGCTCTCTCCCGTTCTGTACTACACTTCTTCAGGACCCAGGGAGATCTCATCTGGACCAATCCAACATCTCTCAAGGGTTTTCTCCGCATAGTAGGTCCTCAATAAACAGACTAAAGGGATGGAAGAGGGCTCTTCACAAAGATAAGAAGTGAGATATTTTACTGCGTATGCTGACCCACTCACGTGACTGTCACGGAGCAAGCTGCCTGAGGCTGGCACTTCAAATGGAGTAATTACTTAGACAGTGCGGGTCTATTATTATATTTTCCATTTCCTCAGTAGCCTGAGCGACCAAGACTGTTCCCTAGCTCGACATTCTTAGTGAGTCAAGAGGTCACTAGTTGGTGTAACAGCATTCCCGCTCCATCTGCAAGACCCTGGGAGTCCGCAGCTGCTGGAAGACAGAGCCCTGACTGGGACAGAGGCTGGTTGCCTCTCGTGGCCCTGCTCATGGCCTATAGTCCCTTCATGGTCCAACATGAGAGCACAGAGCAGCATTTTGGCTCGGCCTCCAGAGTTCCAGGCATTCTTAGCATCCCAGCTATCTAAAAACAAGCATATTTGCTTCCACACTGCCAGGTCTCAGAGAGGGGCCTATTTCTCAGCACTCTTCATGGCTTTGAAACTTGCACACTTCATAAAATATGCAGTATCATTGGCCTGCCATGGGTCTCACCAAATGAATGGACAGATCGGTTCAAAACAGAACAGGGCTTGGGAGATAGATCGATGTGTGAAGTGTGTGCTATGCAAGTGTGAGGGTCTGAGTTTGAATCCCCGGAAGGCACATAAAGGTGAGCATGGTAGAGCACATCTATCAACCTACTGCTCCCAGGGAGAGATGGGAGGCAGAAGTCGGAGAGTCCCCAGAAGCTCGTGGGTCAGCTAGCCTGACACAGAGGCCTGATCTCAGACAAAATGGGAAGTGAAGACTGACACCTATGGTTCTCTTACCTCTACATGCATGTCATGGCTGTACACATAAGCATATGCACACCCATATCATGCCCACCCCCACCCAACACCTACAAAAACCAACACTCAGACACAACCTCCTGGTATCTCTCTGTGGTCTGTCCTGCCTCATGAAGGCAATTTATTACATCACAGTGCTAAGAATTGAACCCATGGCTTTGCACATACTAGACCCATGTTCTTGCACTGAGCTACACCTCCCAGTCCCACGGGGAGAGCATCTACCATCATTTTGGAGAGTCTGATTAGTGTTGCCTGCCTGGGGCTTCCTACCCATGAAGTCATCAATGTATAGAGATGATTTAGACTTAAGATGAGATTCATTTTTTCAGACTCCCCTCCCACCCCCACCCCCCCCACCCTGATCCTCAATTTATGACATGTTCCCAGACAGAGTAGAAATGGCATGAATGAAAAGACTGTCAGATGGCAGCCCATCAGAAACTGCACGTCACTCTGCTGTTGGGATACAAAGCCAATCCCAGACGGTATGTGTACTCGGGAGTGTGGCCTCACTCCAGAAACTTCGATTCACGGACCCTGAAACATGAAGTCCACAAAATTATCACTTGTCATAAAACACTGGGCTAACTGTTTTTTTAAAAGCATTTCCACCATATTTGAGAAGAACTCTTTCAAAAGTTTTGAGACACTTTACATTCTCAGAGAGATCTGGTAACATTTTCTTGGAAAAGGTGGGGATCATAGTCTCTCAAAACATTGAAGCTCACACCTGACCGCTTGCTGTGTGTGCTCAGGCAAGATGCCTCTTGTGTGGAGTGTTTCATCTTCTGCAGAGTGGGGAGAAGGACCTTCAGATGGTCTCCCCAGGACAGCTGCTCTATGACCCTCACAGAAAACTCTAGTCTGGCCTCTCATAGAGGATCACGAATGGTCAGTTCTCGGGCTATGTCACTTGTTAATGGTTTTGGAAATGACCCTTTATAGTAGTGTCCCCTCAACAGAGCTGTGTTCTGCCCCCAACACCTGCCAGCTGTTTTTCTTTCTCCTCTGCTCACAGAAATGGCTTGAGGTTTTCTGGACCAAGATGGGGACTCTGCTTCTACATTACACCCCCTCAGACCTCAAAGACTTTTATGTTTGTCTAAATTCAAATAGTTTTCCATTGCTTCTGAGGGCCCCCGGTTGGGAGCTGTAAGTTCACCTATCCTGCCTTAATATCAGCTCTGCCATCAACGTTCCAGAGCTACCATGACTTAGCTGATTGTCTGATTAAAATTACTTACAGAGGGATTTGGAGAGGTGGCTCAGTGGTTAGGAACCCCAGTTGGTTTTGAAGGGGACCTAGGTTTGATGACATAAGTTCTGAGGGATCTTATGGCCTCTTCCAACCTCTGCAGGTACCAGGCACACACGTGGTGTACAGACATCCACACAGGCAAATCACTCACACACACAAAATAGAAATAAAATTTTTAAAATTAAAAAAAAATAAACCCCACGTATAGGAGGAGCCTGCCCCAGCTCCTCAGCTGGACTCTTGTGAACGAGAGCTTTATGAAACGAAGATTGTCAAGATCACGGGGTGAAAAACTTCCCAAGCTGCTGAGAGTTTTAAGTAAACCAATACATTAGAACCTTGTACCTGATCCAAGCAGAGAGAGTTAGTGCCGTGTAATTTTCTGCTGCTGTTCTTTTTCTTTTTTGCTCAATAAGCATATTGCTGCCAGGGTCTGGTGCTTGGTAAAGATGCTGGAGGTAACCAGGAGCGTAGGGGTTTGTGTTATGCTGAGAAAATGCACAGAAAGATGCTGAGACTTTAGATGGGAAGATCTCAGGGCAAGACTGCATGAAGCGATGGTAGTATGTGCTTTCTTGCTGTTTTATTTTTAATAGCTCCAGACAGCTAATCCTCGACCGATCAGAGTGTGTACACTCACAAAGGTTCCACAATGCAGGGGTTAAGAATGGCTGATAGAATGCAAAGATCTGAAGTCACAATTAATGCTTAGTTTTCTTTAGGGAGGCATTGTTGAAGCAGTGTTTTCCTGACTTCACATGTCTGTGATGAAATTAAGCAACTCTTGGTTTAATGTTTAGCCAAGTGAACCGAAAGTTTTTCTAAAGTGTCACTTTTCTTGATTAGGAGCAGAGAAAATCATTTGATGAAATAGTGTTTGAAAATGATAATAATTCTGTTAGGGTGGTGGGATCATGGGCGATAAGACGGTTTTTAAAAAAGAAATAGATGATTTTGCCTTTTATGAACGGAAGAGGGAAAACCTGAAGCTATTACAATGTCTCACCAACATAAATTCTCTTCATCGTGAAGTGAATATGGCAGAAGCCTGTGTCATGAAATTCAGAGCCACAGCGCATTACTCCCCCCACCCCGAGGAATGCTGTGAGATGTAGCGACCACACTGGAAGCAGCCGACATTGGTGTTGTCTGTCTCTGTGGTTGGCTTGGATTTGAGTTCTAATCAGAAGTCTGTTGGACAGACAGCAGGGAATAGACACCACACTGCTCTCTCCTCCCTCTGCACCCCTCCTGCCCTTCCTGGCTTCGATCTCAGCAGCCATGTGAGTGGAAGCTGAGCCGTGGGGACTGCTCAGCTTTCTAGGGCTAGTAGAGCAAAGTACTACGATCTAGTAGTTGCAAGCAGCAGAAGTCTGTTTATTCTTACATGTCTATGTGTGCATGTGGTATTTGTATGTGTGGGGGCACACGTGTGTGGGTACACATGCTTGTGTGTATGTGTATGTATATGTGTATGTGGGGACGGGGGAAATGACATCAGATGTCATGCTCCACTGTGTTCATCGAGACAGTCTCTCCCCGAACCCAGAACCTACTGGTTCCAGCTAGTCTAGCTTTCCCTGGGGATCCCGTCTCCCCTCCCTGTGCCGGGACTGTAGGGTGCTGCTCTGCCTACAGGGCTTCTGTGAGGATTCTGGGTCCTTGTTCTTGAGTGGCAGGCCATCCCTGTAGCCTGCGATCTCTTGTCTCACTGATTTGAGCCCAGAGTCCAGAATCTACCTGCCAATGGGTGCCACCCCTTCTAACAGCTCTGGAGGAAGAGCTTTCCTGACTCTTCCAGCTTCTGGTGGCTCCATGGTTACCAGCATCATTCTGAAAGTCTGCCTCTCCCTGCGTCTCTTCTCTGCGTCTGTCTCTGAGGACCGCCGCTCTTCTCTGGGGGAACCAGGCATTGGACTGAGAATGGAAAGCCAGGAAGACTGCGTCTTGAGATCCCTGTTTAGTTACATCTACAAAGGCCTCGTCCAATTGAGGTCACATACCCAGGGGCCAGGGGCCAGGACTCAACCCTATATTTCAGAGATGACTTTTTTACCCACTATAGTTGGCTTCATTGGTGTTTTAGCTGACACAAGCAGAGCTATCCACTGGCAGACCCTCCCCAACCCCAGAGTCTAGGCAGAGAGGAGCTGCAGGGGGGAAGCTGGCTTCTCCAGCTTGCAGACAGTCCCCTGTTCAGATGCCTGTGGCACTGAGGGTTTGCAGTCTTAGCATTGTGGCTTCTCTTTAGAATATCTCTCCCTCTGGGTCAGGAACAGAATGTGGGAGAGTCTGAGAGCAGGATTCCCAGCTCACAGCAGGAGCTCATTGCAAGTAGCTGCATCTGAGCTCAGTCACTCCCAGCCCCAACATGAAACTTTTCTACCCAGAAGTTGATGGCATTTGACAACTTTGATCTGTTCGGTGACTCTTGACCAATGTGATTCGACCTTTCTGGACGATGCTTGCTGACTGAATGAATGTTATTTAATGTAAAGAGTTTGGCAGTGCCTGGTTCGGCAAAGGGACACTATGGTTACCACTGATCTAACCAGCAGAGGCCAGGCCTTGAGAAGATTCCCTAAACCTACCCTGGGGTCAGTTGTAACAATGGCTACCCTCTTTCTGTTCACATTGTATCACAGAGCCCAATTAAAAAAATTATTTGCTAAAAAATTATTTTAGATGTTCACGTTGAGCAGAATTAGCATGATTTACTGTCCCCCAAAACATTTGTGTGTATGTGTGCGTGTACACATGTGGATTGGGGTACAGATCCAACATGTGGGTATGGAGCCAGAGGTCAACCTCAAGTGTCATTACCCAATTGCTGTTGACTTATTTATGAGACAGGGTCTCTCACTGGCCCGGAACTCACCAAGAAGGCCAGGTTGGCCAGCCATCAAGCCCCAAGGATCTGTCTGTGCCCTCCTACCCGGCTCCCGGATCCCATGCATGTGCTGCCATGCCCAGCTTCTGTGAAGGTCTGGGGATTGGATTCACATTCTCATACATGCACAGCAAGCTCTCTGCCAACCAAGCTATCTCCCCAGCCACCCTAAAATATTTCCAACGGATATGAAGAGGGTAAAGTTTAACCAGCGACACTGCAGCAAACAGAGTACCCTGTGCAGAAGGGGATCCCAATCATCCTTGGGTCAGCTGTTGTTCCCTTTCATAGTTTAAAAGAAGCTGTCCTGGCCCTGGCCAGTCAGAGATTGGGCCCTTAGTGGGAGAGAAAGGCTATGATGATGCTGAATGACAGAATAGTCTCTTTGAGCCCATAGAGACCTTCAGCAGGGTCTTCAGCAGCTTGCTTGCCAGGGGATTCGTGTTTTGCTGTTGTTTGAAGCCAGGGCTTCCTCCCTGATAAAGCTCTGTGTATGCCCTGGTCACTGTGGTTGTCATCTGGTACACACTCGATATCAAACAGTAACCAAATATCCACAGCAGACCAGGCTCCACCAACACATGCATGGGAAACAGCGTCCCCACTGGGTGGGTGTGGGCCAGAAACTCACTAGAACCCGGGCCCACATGCAGATCCAGGTGAGGGATGGCCGCCATCTTGCTCTTGACGCCATTAGGAATGGCTGTTTTGATTCCGGTCAGCCGTGGGCATCCACTGAGACAGCTGCAGGTAGATAGGATAGAAAAGGAACAGATCTTGGGATGAAGTCATAGGACGTCCCAGCTCTATTTCCTGTCAGTGCTGAGTTTACTGTCTTTCCGCATTCCCACAATCCCGTGCAGATGTGTGTAGGTCACTTCCTTGCCCACCCTAGCCCCGTATCCTTCAGTTCCTGCTGGAGTAACCCCTGTCCTGAACTTGGCTGCCTCCTCAGATGCCTTCCCCACTGGTGTGGGATCCTCAGCCTTTCGTTCCCATCTTGTTGTGCTGATTTACGCTTTGTGTAACTTTGTGTCCCATTCTACAGTCTTATGTAGCTTTTTTCTCTCAACATTCTGGATATAAACTGTATCCACACCGACTCCAGCCCATCTATTTCATTCGCTTTCCTGGCTATATAGTGGCAATAATCTGTCCATTTCCCTATTGGTGGGCAGCTAGGTAGGGTCCACATTTCTGATTCTTAAAACAGGGCTGCAAAGGAAAGCTAATCTTTTAGGGTTTACAGAGGTCCAAAACAGACTTAGGAGAGGAGTTGCCAGTTATAATAAGATCTTTTCTTTCTATGATGGCTATTTTGGTTGTCGACTTAACTACATCGGGAATTAACTGAAATTCAAAAATAGAGAGCACACCAGCGAGGGATTTTTTTTGCTTAATTTAACTTGGGAAGATCTACTTCTAATCAGGATCTTGAGGTGGGAAGACAACTCACCTTTAATCCAGGTCTTGAGGCTGGAAGACACACCTTTAATCTGGGCCATACCTTCTGCTGGCAGCCAGTATAAAGACATGGCAGAAGGAAGTTTTTTTTCTCTTTGTCTGCTTACCCTAGCCTTGTTAGCAAGTCTGCTGTCCCTTCACTGGCTTAAGAGCCTACTTCTTCAGGATTCCAGAGTCTACTGAAGACCAGCTGAGACACCAGCCTCTTGAACTGAGCAATTTCTGAATTCTTGAACTTTCCATTCATAGCCAACTGTTGTTTTCTTACATAGTTGGATCATAGTCTATTTGTCATTCTAATGAATCCCAGTTATAGGTATAGGTATATAGATATAATCCTATATATTCCCGTGTGTGTGTGTGTGTGTGTGTGTGTGTGTGTGTGTGTGTATAAAAGAGAGAGAGAAAGAGAGATTCATTCTATGAGTCCTGCTACCATAGATAACCCTGACCTAATACAGCTACCACATGTGTCAATTTTCTTCCTCAGTGTGGTGGGGAATGGATTGCCTTCCACTGGCAGCATGGGAGGATCTGTTCGCTCAGGTCCCCAGCACTCAAAGCTTTGATCAGATTAACCAAATCAAAGGTTTCAACCTGACCTCTCCAAAATCCCAGGCATTTACCTCCCTGGATTGCCTGAAGGCAAAGCACCTTCTATGCCCATTGCTGCTATTTCTGGGGTTGTTTATGTCATTGGCATACCCACCTGGAACATGAGGGGAGAGGTGGCCTTTTTTTACTAACTGGTAGAAATCTGTTACCTTTTACTCTTGCTCCTCTTTGGCTGTCCTCCTTAAAGTGAGCTGTATGTTCCTCCGGGCTGTGACATTTCCTAGGTTTTATTTTTGAGTGTGTTTGTTTGTTTTGTTTTTAATGAAAGAAAAATGAGCTCTAGGAAAGAGCAATCAGAACAGACCTTTAAGGTCAACCTGCAAAGGTCCATTTTCTCTGCTTCTGGGACCAGTCTGTGGTGTGGGACGCTCCTGAGCCCCACCCTGGAGCATTCCCATACATCCAGTGGCCATCAAGATGGAAATAGAATTTTGTTTTGTTTCTCCTGCCTTAGCTTTTGTCTTGCTTTTCCTTTTTAACCATTGCTTGTCTGTGTTCTTGGCTCTCTGTGCTCACTGGCTCAATTTTGACTTTGGGTCATGAGTTGCTGAGTCCATTACTGAAGCCACAGGTGGACACAGCTTGCCACTTCTGGTTTGTTGTATCTTTGGTCTTATAGCCCATAAAGGATCTAAGTAATTTATCAACACATGTCAGCACGTTGATGGTTAATTCCTTCACCTCAAAGTTTAGACATGTTTTCATAGTACAGACACAAACTTTTCGTAATAAGCTTTACCAAAAAGTATAATTCTGCCTACTAAAGACAACTGCAGTTGTTATCTGAAACATATCCCACTGCAGTTTTTCTAATGCTTCTGTGACTATATTACAGCCATATAATCACAAAATAACAGTAAATATTTCAGGTTATGCATACTGTGTGTACTAAACAACTTAGAAAACTTTCTGGGGTAGTGAACATACTCCTAAAGTGTCCTTTTCAGCGGCTGTGTATTATCCCTTTGTATCAGGAAGATTTCCAAAGAGCCTTCATCATAGGATATGTTGGAACTCTCTAAGTTTCACTGTGTTGTAAGAGACAGCCTCGAAGAGAACATTCTTACACATGAGCGTTTGTGAACATCTTGAATTTCTCACGAAAAATCCAGGAACTGGAATTGCTGGACCAAAGCCAGGCTCGTACCTCAGGTCCATCCCTATTCTGGAAGGCAACCTAGAGCCACATGGGAAGAGGGACCCTTACTTGAAGAATTGCCTTGGTCAGATAACCTCGTGGCTATGAGACATTGTCTTAATTGATGATTAATATGGGAGGGCCCAGCCCACTGTGGGCAGCATTATCCCTAGGCTGGTGGGTCTGGGCTCTTTAAAAAAGCTAACTGAACATGAGCCAGAGACCCAGCCTGTAGGCAGTTCTTCATCATGGTCTCTGCCTTGAGTTCCTGCCCTGACTTCTCTCCACGACTGATTGTGACCTAGGAGTGTAAGCCAAATAAGCCCTTTCCTCCCCTTCTGTTCAGTTGTTGCTTTTGGTCAGGGTGTTCATCGCAGCAACAGAAAGCAAATAAGGGCAGTCCCCTGTAGATTTTCAGCATGGCCAGAGCAGGATGATTCTGTGATTCTCTCATCCAGGGGACATTTGCTAAGCATGTGTTATGTGCAGCCATTTTGTGACCTGTTGATATCAGAGATACTCTTGTGATCTTGTGGGGCTTATCATCTGATAGGTCGGAAGAAGCAACTGAACTAGGAAGGTAGCGTACTCTGCACGCTGTAAGGGGGCTGTCACTCAGAAAAAGGGTGGGTTCTCCAGGATGGAAAAGTGTATAGAAAGATCCAGAAACCAGCTTGCTGTGATTCCTGTGCATCTCCTCTCCCGACATGAGCTTTTGACAGCACTGACTCGCATTGACTAGATGTGCTGTGAGTCCCTCTACTGCCTGTGCACCAGTCCCCACTGTCAGGCAGGGATAATAATGGCTCTGGCCTTATCTGCCTGAAAGATGTGAGATTCAGTCTCCTAATAGAAGGAAAAGTGTCTTGGGGACCGTGGAGCTTTACATCACTGCGGCATACAGAGAATGGCTGATGTTGTTCCGGGGCACATCCAAGGGGTAACAGCTCTCCGAGGACATTAAAGAAGATGCTGGTCTCGAATTGAGACTTCCCCTGCCAAGCAGGAATGTGGGCAACCAAAGATCCCGCCCCCTGCCCCGGCATGTATATATATATACTCAGCGGGAGCCAGTGGTGGGAGAGAGTACACACTCAACTCTCACATGACCCAGGGTCAAATCCCCATAGGTGAGTGCTGATCTGTGGTGCAGTTTCTACAGCCATGCATCTCGGGATCATGGGATCCTTGGGAGAACTCAGAAGAATAAGGCCAATAAAATGCTCAGGCCAAAAATACTGAAGCTTGGTCTTATCAATGCAGAAGCCCTCACCACTGTTATCTGTATTGTTGTCGTCGTTGTAGTAAGTAAATTTGGAGAAAAACGTATTTCGTCAGCCATTTGGTTTAGTGTAAAACCACATTTTAGTTTTCTGATAGACTGGGTGTTTGTCCATCTTTTTGGTACTTCCTGAATAGCCCCTTCCTGGCTTAAAAAAAAAGAAATGTCCTGCCATGCACACTTGGTGGCAGATATGAGAGTTTGTCTTTTCTGAGCAAGGTTTGCAGGGCTCGCATTCTCGGCTGCAGAGAATGAACAGATGCCCTGCGGGTACCTGCAGCCTGAGATGCTGCCCTGAGAACTGGGCCCAGAGTTTACCTCCAGGTTGTCCTTTTCGCTTTCTGACAGTCTTGCCTGAGGATCATGTCCTTTTATGTGAACCTGAACTTTACCACAGTGACGAGAGATTGTCATTTCTGGCAGAGTTGCCCTCTCTCCATCTCTCTGTCTCTCTTTCTTTCCTTTTGTGTGTATGAGGAGTATCTGTATGTATGTGGCTGTGTGTACATATGTGTACGCGTGCGAGTGTGTGGGGGGGGGCACAGTGTCTCCCTGCATCACTCTGTACATTATGTGCTCGAGCAAGGACTCTGATCGAACCCACAGTTCACTGACTTGGCTGTTCTAGCTAGCCAGCTTGTTCCGTGACGTCCTGTTTCTGCTCTCTGTGCTCTAGGATCACAGGTGAGGTTCCTTGGCTGTGGGCCATTCACATGGGTGCTGGGGATCCAAACTCTGGTCCTCATACTTGCATGGCAGGTATTTTACTCTCTGACCCATGTCTCCGAGCCACTTTCTAGTGGACACCGACATGCCGCTTGTCTTCACCGAAGGATGCCCTTTGTGCTTCCTGCACTCACGGGTTACAGAGCATGAAAGCCCAAGGCCGTGGGCTCCTGGACCTGGGCATTGCATGGCATCCCAGGGCATTTTAATAATACAATGAGCATGAAGGTAGTTTAATATTTTTTTCAGTGCTAAGATTGACCCTGCGGTCTTGCCCGTGTTAAGCACATTCTGTACCACTGAGCTGAACTCCTAGTCCACAAAGTCGTTAGCTTTTGATTTTTATGACTAAGGAGAGTGGTATTAAAAGCCAGCTTCAGCTAACCCATCTTTTTATCAAAGAATGCCCACTCTGCTACTGCATCCATCAAAAGAAAAAAGGAAAGAATGACGTGGCTGGGGATATCCCGGGCGATAAAGTGTCCGCCGTGAGGGCCTTAGTCTGGACCTCGGAACTCATATTAAAAATAAAAAAATTTAAAAAAACTGGACATAGTGATATGTGCTTGTAATCCTGGCACTTCGGGTAGAGACAGCTCAGTGGCTGGCCAGCCTGGTCTACTCCTACATTGTTAGCCCCAGGTCAATGAGAGACCCTGTCCCCCAAAACCAAGGTAGACAACTCCTGAGTAATGATACCCAAGGTTGACCTCTGACCTCCAAACACACATGCATACATAGGAATATACGCACACACAAAGCTTGATGTGTCTCCAGCGATTGCGTCTCCCAGTGAATTTCATGGAAACATCTTTGCTGTCATTTTTTTCTCGTGTCCCTAAAGTTTTACAGTTCTCATCCGTGTGCTGGAAAGGACACGTGATGACATGCTCTGAGTCACACCGTGGGCCACACCGGGCAGGACTGGAGCTGGGTGGTTCTGGACACACAGGCTAGCCTGACGGGCCGGCAGTCCCGAGATGATACGTAGCAGGTCCGATCCCTGTGTGCTGTGGATACAGGCAGGCTTCTTTGTGGTTTCGCTGTGTGGTTTGTTTTCTAAACTATCCACCACGACAGGACACCAGTTCTGTTCATCAAATAAAGATGTACTTGTCTAGAGTTTTAGTGTCTGACCCCGAGGTTTCGTGAGGATACAGGCTTAGCTGCTGTACTAAAGGACTATCAGGTTGCAGTAGGAGGGAGGTTTGCCACCTCTGCCATAGCGGCCAAGTCACACACTTCATGCGTTCATTCAGTGACCTAAACTGTATCCCTCTCATACCCCATCACTTTCAAGGGTGCTCTCCCTGCTTGCATGGTTGAGGGGGGATTTCTAGAAGTGAGGAAGGATGATGCACCCCCAAATCTTTATGTTTAAAGTCAGAAGAGCAATGTCTATGCCTATCCACAGCCTACTTGCTCAAGCACAGCTATGTCCAACTGCAAGAGAGGCTGCAACACGTCCCTTGCCAGCTAGTAGACACTCAATAGAAACTTGGGACTGGGGTGAAGAGGGGTTGCTGCCACTTGCTGTAAGGAAAGAGGTCTCCTGGGAGACACCAAGGTCCTCATCAAAAGTGGAAGTTAGTTTTGTTTGTTTGTTTGGCTTTTTTTGAGGGTCTCACTCTTATAGCTCACACCAGCCTGGAACTCACTGTGTATCCCAGGCTAGCTTCAAACTCAATGCAATCTTCCTGCCTCAGCCTCTCAAGCACTGAGGTATTGCAGGTATGAGCCAGCATGTCAGGCTGAAGATGCTCTGTACTGTGTTCCCTCGCTATCAGATTGGGGAAGGTAAAGCCCTACTTCTTGAACTGTGCTGACCTTCAGCCCACCTGACCACATGCCCTCTGTACTTTGGAAGATACATTTCCAGGCAGACATAGCTGATGCAAAAGGCGTCCTGCCTCAGTCTGCAATTTCCAACGTTGGGTACAGCAGCAGATTGTAAGTCTCTTCCTCTATCCCAATGGGCATAGGCAAGGATATGGTTTGAAGATGAGCTGGAGTCACCACACCTGCTCACATCGCCCATGTCCTGGCACGTATTTGTTTGTTTTGATGGAGAGCTTTACTGACTGCAAGGGGATTTGAACTTGTGTTTTCCAGCTCAGGGTGGGCCCCCGTCGATGAGGCTCAGCCAAATGAATGAAGCCAAGGATTACTCTTCCAGACGACTTCCTTATTTTTAGTTTGGTGAAAGTTTTTCTAGGTTCTCTTTAGTCCTTCTCAGCAGTGGTCTGAGTGACTTCAGTCAGGAGTGACACCAAACCCTCTGGGAAAGATGTCCTGTTTAGCACAGGACACGTTATCACGGGTTGGCGTGCTCAGGGAAGTCAGAACAGTCCTGTGTCTTACGAGGGGATCCTGCACTTGCACAGCTGTGGACGCCAGGTCGAGTCAGGGACCACAGCGACTCACCCATCCACATTCCTCAACTAAGGTCCAAAATAGAAACCACGTAAATATTCTCACTGAAGAGATTAATGTCTTAGATTCCTGTGGCTGCCATAGCAGATTGCAATTTGGTGACTGAAAACAATTGCAATCGGTCTGGTGGCCAGAAGTTCAGTAGTTCTGTTGGCAGCGTGGGCCCTTCCATCCCTACTCTCTCTTAGCTTCTACAGCTGGCTTTCACATGCTTTGTTGTGTAGACTGTTATTCTGTCCAAGGCCACTTCTCTGCAGCCCCAATCCCTCTCCTCTTTCTGGAATAAGATCATCAGTCGTTGGATTTAAGACCCATCCTAAATTCTAAATGAGCTCATCCCAAGATCATCAACCTAATTACATCTCCAAAGACCCTACCTCCGAATCACGTCACCTTTGTAGATGACAGGGATTCACACTTGAGTATATAACCTTTGGGGAGAAATAATTCAACACGGTGATCTCATAGCAAACACATATTAAAAAGGAAGTTAAATCCATTGCCACCAAACCCCGCGTCATCGTGTTGACTGTAAAGACTTAGAGCACTGGAGATGCAGCACAGCTGGGGAGTCAAGAGTGCCAGAGAATAAGCTTTCCAGCCTGCCCAGGTGGTTCTCAGGCCTGGTACACAGCTTTAATCCCTGCACCCAGAACCCAGCCAGAGGCAGGTGGATCTCTGTGAGTTTGAGGCCAGCCTGATCTACCGAAGTTCCAGGTCAGCTGAGGAGTGAGGTCTTGAGAATGAGGGAGTGGGGGAGGGAGGAAAGAGAATGAGAGAGCGATTGTGGGTTGTAGCCAGGCCAGTGCTCGTGCACAACTCCACCCCACTTGCACAGTTGCGCACAAAGCCAAGGCTCGTACCGGTCAACCACACTTCCACGTATGCTCCTTCTTAGTCCGTGCAATTAGTTTGGCAGGTGCAGTGCCTAACATTCATCTTTCCAGGCCTGATGAGGCGATACCGTACTGCTCCCTGGATACCTTGCAGTGTAGTTTCTACCTTGTACCTTTGATCCGACGAGCTCAACAAAAAGCAAGATTTTAAGAAGCAAGTGAGAACAGGGCAGTTTGGAAAAGTCACAACTGCGGTTCCTCACGTGAGACCCACGGAAGCTCTCCTGCCTCCTCTGCTCCACCTCATGCCAAGTGACGTGAGGCCTGCCCCAACACATTTGTGTCCCTTCTAGAGTAAACTGGTGACTCTCTCTAGGTGCATGATGGTAAGGGATGACTTTTACTTCCTTTAGCTGCTCAAAATCTTCATAGGAATTCAAAGAAACTATAAACTCTTGCTTTCAGAAAATTTATTCGGGGAATGATGTAGTTGAGTTGGATGAGACAAAGCATGAGGTAGATTTGAACCCGCCACAGGGTGGGGTGGCCGGGATCCTGCCATCTGGAACTCTCCTGCTTCCTGCTCTGTCGTTTTCTTCCTTTGGGATTTTACCCAGGGAGTGTTTTCTCTGGAGGATTGCTCAGGGTTCTTCTCTACTGTCTTCCTTGGACCTCTGATCTTCAGCCCTTTCTTAAAGGCATCACAAGGAACAGGAAGAGAACACTACAGTCCCCGAGGCCCCCTGTAGTTTTGTAGTTAAGAAAGGACAAGAGCCTTGAAAATACCATCTATGTAAAAATACCATCCTCGGTGGTTGAGGAGAATTTGTGAAATGGCTCCTTTGTGTAGAAATATACCTGTTTGTTTAAAGCGAATGCTCTTGAGATCCTGAATAAACAGCAAGGTGAACAGGAAGAGAGAACTGGAGGTCTGTGCTGACTTTCTCTTTGTGTGTGTATGTATATGAGGGTGTATGAGTACATGTGTGTATATGCCTGTTTGAGGGGAGGGGTGTAAATGTGCAAACGTGTTTGTATGTGGAGCCAGAAGACAACTGTGAGTGTCATTCCTTGGGTAGTCCACATCTCTTTTCCTGGTCTGAGACAAGGTCTCTTGCTGGCTGGAGCTCAGCTGTTAGGCTTGGCTGGCTGACCATGAGCTCCAGGGGTCCCCCTGCCTCCACCTCCCAGCACATTCCACCCCACCCCACTTTTTTATATGGATTCTGGGGGAGGGCCCAAACCCAGGTCCTACCACTTACAAAACAGGCTCTTGAGGAGCAGAGGCATCTCCCCAGCCCCCTCCTCTTCCTTTTAACTTGTTAAGTTGTTTACTGTGGTAAAATGCACAAGACCACAATCATGACCACTCTGGCTGTTAAATACTAAGTTCTCTGGCATCGGCTGCATTCACGGTGTGGCACAGCACCCTTCCTTACCTGAAGTTCTCTACCCACTCAGCACCGAACACATTTCCTCACCCAGCCCTGGCAGCCTCCACTCTACTTGGTGTCTCCAAGTTTCCCTGCTCCAGCTACCTTCCATGAGCCGGATCATACAGCACTGTCCTTGTGTGGCGAGCTTTTCCGTTAGCATAGGTCCTTGAGGTTCACTCATATGTCAGCATGAGCTGCAATCTCCTGCCTGTCTTAGTCTCCCACTGTATGTACAAACTCCATTGTGTTTCTGCACACTGCCCTCCATGGACAACAGAGCCATTCCCATCTCCTCTGATGGAGGCTTCCTCCCTATCTGCTTCCAGCCCAGCCCTGGCTCCTAGTTCCACTAGAACAGATCTCAGCAGTTAGGAACGACTTCTCTAAGTGCTTGTCCACATTTGCTAACACAGGAGGCTAGACAGCATTCCAAATAAAAACCCAGGGCCTGGAGAGATGGCTCAGCAGTTAAAAGCATTTGCTGCTCTCACAAAGGACCCAGGTTCAATTCCCAGAACCCGCATGGTGGCTCACAACCATCTGACACCCTTGTCTGGCACACAGACATACTTGTAAGGAAACATTTACACATATAACACAGAAATAAATAAATCCTAAAACACCCACACTGCAGGTAAGTTTTGGTGACATCCACGAGTAACAGAAAGCGGTCCATCCCATCAACGTGGAGGTTTCCTGGAGTTTTATAAAGCATCCCTTAAACAGATCTCACAATACCAGTGATCCTGGGAGTTGGTTTCTAAAAGGAAGTTTGACTTTTTTTTAAAGCCTGTGTCCAGATGTCCGTGGGTGTGTTTGTGTGTTTTACCATGTGTTGCTTTGGTTTGAATGAGGGAAACGGTAGAGTGCATACAGGGCACCTCCAGCGGCTAGGGTTGTTTCCTGCACCCTTACAAGGTGGAGCCACGTGCTGGGAGAGACTCTGTCCGAAGCCTGCACCCAGGGCAGAGTACCAGTCTGCAGTTTCACTCCTTAGTTAGGTTTCCTTAGCGCCCGCTGAAGGCAATGCTGCAAAAGCCTAACCCTTGATTTCGATTTAGCCAAATGCGCAGTCCTCATTGTTAAAAAGTTTATTGCCTGTGATCTCTGAGGGAATGAATACTTGAGGCATAGAAGTTTCTAGAATCATATAAAGCTATCTGGGTTAATGTTTCACTTTTAGGAGTTAGTGAACCTCTCACCAACATATGATCGGCATTTTGTGGAAGCGGAAGCCACCTAATTCCCTGGTAGACACGTTCTCTGGGTACCCTTTCTTCCATGCCCCAAGGATTCCTTGTGAATACCTCATTAGAGCACTTGCAACATCTTGGAATTATTGACAAACACACAGGGTTGAAAACCAGACCTTGTATTGATTGAGGGTGCTAGTCCCCACGCAGGGCCGGCAGAGGACAGCGGAATGACAGCTGTTTGCTACCACGTCCCCGTATTCCAAGGTGAGGCTCTCGGCACTCGCCTCGGTGAGACGTTGATAGAGTCCACTTTCCCGCCGAGGAGCTGCTCAGCATTCCCTCTGGTCATCCGACTCACAGCTGGAGATGTGGGACCCATGGGATTCCAGCTGATGTCGTCCCTGTGGCTTCTTCATTGGTGGGAACACTCCATATGTCTCCATGGAAGAGATGATGATCGAAAGCACAAGGAAAGCCGCTTCACAGCCGCTGGAATGGCTCAGATCAAGAAGATAGATGGGGTGTTGGTGGGATGTGGGGAGACAAAAGCCCCAGATGGCTGCAGGTGACTATGGAAACGGGTGAAGCTGCTTTGACCATTGCTCCAAAAGTTAACTGTGGGGATTACCACGTGACTGACTACCCCTAGGTTTATTTTCTGAGCCTGGTACTTTTCTCTGTGACCAAATACCTAACAAGAAGCAACTTGAAGGAAGAAGAATTTATTTTGGCTCAAGGTTTAAGACAGTAGACAGGGAGGGACTAGGTCGATGGTTCAGCAGGTAAAGGTGATCGTCATGCAAGCCTGAAGACCTGAGTTCAAAACCCAGCATCCACATAAAGGTGGAAGGAGAGAATCAGTTCCACAAATTCATCCCCTGATCTCCATACATGCACAGTGGTGCTCCCTGCCCCAACGCACACCTATACGTGCACACATATACACATTAATAAGACATAGTTTTTTGTTAAAGAAAGAGTACAGCCCATCATAATTAGAGGAGACTCAGGAGACAGCTGGAAGCAGTCCTCAACTGTCAAACCTCAAGGCTCATCCTAAGTGACTCTCTTGGTCCAGCAAGGCTCTGCCTCCTAAATGCTCTACAGCCTTCAAAAACAGAGCTACCAGTGAGGAACGAGGTATCCCAACATAGGAGTCTAGGAGGGACACTCCGAATTCGAATCCCAACGATTCCCAAGAGCGTTGAAGACTCAGCCTCTGACAAAGGATAATGTAAGAGTGGTCACAACATTGTCATTCTCGAGAACATAATTGGAAAGAGCCCAAATGCCATCCGCTGCGAGTGGATGGGCACACGTGACGTGTTCATACCATGGCGTAGGATAAAAACGAAACGCCGCGCTGGACAAGAGATGAGGACCTTGAGGACAGCACACTGAGTGAAAGAAGTCAGACAAAAGGTCCTTTGTTACTCCGCACGCATGACATTCTCGAGATAGGCAATGTTTAAGGAAGTAAGTAGGGTTGATAGTCACTGTGGGCTCAAGGAGAAAGGGATGGTTGAAGGAGAAAGAGAAGTGACTGTTAATGGCTTTGAGATCTCTTTCTTATGTGAAGAAAATCAAACTGTGATCATGTCTCTGAAACTGTACCCCGCCATTGGCTTGGACACCTTAAACAGAAGAGTCATGTGATCTGAGAATGCTGTTTTCTTTTTGTCACTTGGCACATGGCTGGGCTAAAGACCGCTAACTTAGCCCTCGAGAAGGAAAGCCAGGGCGTGGGTCGATGCATCCTGGCAGGTCCCAGATCAGAGGACTAAGAGTGGACAAGAGTGAATCAGATTCTCGGGAAAGGCTCTCAAAGGAGCATCTCTCTCATTTATTAAAGCAAGGGTGCTTACATTTATAGGGTACAGGCAGGGGAGGGTCTTTGGTACCCAGGGTTGGGATCCATTGGTTACGACAAGGATACTGGAGTAGCCTCATTTGCATGCGGAGCTCAAGTCTAAGCAACAAGATCTTGCAAGGGCACCTTCTGCATGAAGTGTGGTCCCACAGGGAAAAAGAGGAAGGCACCTTATCAGTAAATGGACCCATCCCTAGGTTTCCAGATACAGCACAGATAAGCACCATCCAAGCTGCATTCCTTTGCTTCTGTGAAGCAGGCAATGTTTAATATTTAGCTGGGATCTGGTCAGGGCTAAGGTCAGGAGCAGCCGAACATCTTCGGTTTTCAAACCCTAGGGGTGATGCGGGATTCAAAAGCCAGCTTCGACACGTTCTTAGTCCTTAGACAGTCCCACGTGGGAATTGTATCTCAGTTGAGCTGTTGGAGTTATTGATGAACATGCTTGCTTTTGCAGTTGCCACTGACAGTATTGGGTTGGCATGCTAGCGATAAAGTCTATTCACCAGGTACTTCCAGAACTTTGCCTTGGTGTTCCCAAGGGGGCTGTTCAGTGGTGAGAAGGAAGTACCGCAGGAGCTATGCTAATTATCAAAGTCGCTTTGACCGTGGTCTTTTTCATTCATCTTCATGTTCTCAAAAGCTCTGCTGACTCTCAGATGCCTGCTATGTGGGTTGCTTACAGACACACATTTCTTGGAAGGTAGAAAGCTAATGCTTGAATATGTTCCCATCATTCCAAAGCTTTGGGAGTATGAGGGCTCCAGGCAATGAGTCACGCAGAGCACTTGGCTGCTACATCTGTTTGCACTCAGTCCTTGCAACAAGTCAGTTAGGATGAAGGTCTTGCTTCTAATCCATCCTCTTCCCCCACCACACAAGCCCTTAAGAAACAAATCCATGCCCATTGTCAGAATATTACTACGTCTCCAGCAGCTTCCGTGTCACCTTCCTGGCCCCTCAGCTCTTAAGCAAGCCCAAATGTGGTGTCAGTAGGTTTTCCAGCACTGAGAGAGTTGGTAGCCCAGCAACAAATCCCTAGTGGCTATTTGGGTAAATGTGAGTTTTCAGAGATGAAGTTGGTGGCAGCGTGCAATCGGCTTTAAGATGAGGAATTCATGGGGGTTGGGTGACAGCTCATCAGTAACTACTTGCAAAACACAGGGGTCAAGTTTCATCCTCAGGAACCCTTACCTCCCCCCCAAAAAAGGTATAGCATGCTTGTGATGCCAGTTCAAGGGAGCAGTAACAGGAAGATCCCTGAAGTTCACTGGCGAGCCAGCCGAGCTTCCTCAATGAGCTCCTAGCCAATGATTGACACTCTTTAACAGTGGGTGGCTCCAGTGGAAGGACACCAAGGTTGTCCTCTGATCTCCATGTGTGCCTGCACATGAGTACATGTACACATAAAGAGAAGAACACACAGAAGTTCAGTTTCTAGAAACTCTTGGCATCTTGCAGGGACTTCGTCCATTCATTTGAAGATGCCATCGGAGCTCCAGGCCCTGAGTTGCGTCTGGCATCATGGAGCCCGTGTGTAGTTGCACACAACCATCAGAGAACAAACAAGTTGCACCCAGTTGTGCAGTGGGGATACCCAAGGCAAAGACAGACTGAGGGAGGATCATTGCGGAGAACAGGTCAGCGGAAAGCATTCCCTACATGCCCTTGTCTGGTTCTGCTGCCCAGTTGCAGGGTTACTGCTTTTGGTCACTGGGAACCCTGGACCTTCCAGAATACATGTCACTATCTATTAAACTGTTGTCTCTAGGGCTACTGGGGGGTGGGATCACCATTAGGTGGGAAAGGGGCAATGACAATAAGGTTCTTGTTGGGCATTTGACATCCATGCTGTGTAACACCCGATAGAGAGCGACTCTCAGCAAACATCTGTTGAGTCCAGGAGTGTTAAAATGACAGACTCTGTCATAGGGAAAGGAGGAAACTGAAGCAAAGTGGGACCAACTGAGTATTTAAGCTGTTGAAACAAATGTCTAAGACAGATAGATGACACGTGTGGATCGACACAGTAGAGGTACCAAGCCAGGTGGCTGCCAGCTTCTACGGCTCAGCACCGTTGGGTTCTAATGCCATTGATCTGACTTAGACTACAGTCTGGTGCTTAGGTAGTCTAGGGTCTTATCTACCTCTTCCACACACTCAAAATGCTTCCTTCCATTTAATATTCATGCTAAACACACACACACACACACACACACGCGCACACACAGCCATCAGTGTATGAGATTAATTAACAGGGATGAGGTACAGATTTCTTCTTTTATCCGCCGCCTCAGTTTTTCTAAGCATATTGTCACCTTAGTTGAAGAAAGGAAAGTCCTTCTAAAATTAATGATTCTTCTTTAAATAGTACTTATCAGTGGGAAGTAAAGATAATTCAGTAATGACTGAGTGGTGGTGCTGCACGCCTTTCATCCCAGCACATGGGAGGCAGAGGCAGGAGGATCTCTGGGAGTTCGAGGCCAGCCTGGTCTACAGAGTGAGTTCCAGGATAGGCAGGGCTGCACAGAGAAGCCCTGTCTCAGAAAACAAAACGAAAAGATAATTCAATAAGTAATATTTGGAATAAACTTGTCCATAATTTAAGGCAATGGTGAATATTTTAGACACTCGTGTCTAAGATAAATTTCAGGAAGATGGAAAGGTTAAAATAAAATCAAGGGAAAAGCCAAGAAACTAATAAGAGTCGAAGTCTAAGAGGGGCTCGTAGAAATCTCTCAAGACTGCGGGAGACAGATTGACGAAAGAATCCAAAAGGAGAGTTCTCAATAGAAGTGCCATAACTGACAAGTGGTAAAATAGTCTGGTAATCTAGCAGAGGATAAAAACTAGGGGGGAAATGAACTACAACTTCTCCATTTCATTAATTTTATCTTAATGAATAACACAAATTGCTGGTAAGGATACGATATCAAAGAATTATTTTCCTTGGCTTCAGAATGTATTGTAAATTGGTGCCACCCTTGGAAATCGGTATGGCAACGTACAGCAAACACTCTAAAATGCTGGTGGCTATTCTATCTCTGGAAATCTCTCCTAAGAAAAGAACACAAAAATATTAAATTATATGTCTGCGTATGCCCTTTGTGACATTCACTCCCAACAGTGGCAGAATCATGATGTAAATCAACTGTTTTGTGCGTTCATTTTAAGAATCCTAAATTCATGGCAATGTAGCAAAATTCATTTAACATTAAATGAAATAACGCTAAGATCTTAAGTTTGTATTTACTCTATAACCATACAAAGGCAGGCGTGTTAAAGTTACCAAAAGAAAGTACACTGAGGAGGTGTGGTGACTGAGCTGGGATGAATTCTGGGGAATGTTTTATCCTTCATTTTCTTATTTAGTAACGCAGTCTCTTTTAAATTCTAAAACATCTTTATAGATTTTTCTTTCTATGAGTTATGTTCCCTAGAATATTTATTAATATGATGTAGATTACTTCAGTCAATAAGAACCAGAAAATGCAAGCTCTGTTAACTGGCTTTCAAATTAAAACATTAAAGAAGCATTTATTTTCTTTTGAATTTTTTATTTCTATGTTTATTTATTGTACATATATAACTGTTTTTGTTTTGCCTGCATGTATGTCTGTGTACCATGTATGTGCCCGGTACACAGGTCAGGTCCCCTGGAACTAGAGTTACAGATGTAGGTGCTGAGAATTGAACCCAGGTCCTCCGGAAGAGCAGATAGTACTCTTTCCACTGAGCCACCTCCTCAACCCAAGTACCTGTCATCTTAATGATGCTCAAGTCACCAAAGATCAGTTCTGCCTCTGCCAGCCCACTCGGGGTTTAACGGAGTCTCTTGCTTTTCTGATTTTCATATTTAAAACCAGACATTGAATCGGCTAAGCATAAACTTGCTTCAAGCAAGCTGTGAATTACCTTCTTAAAGTGTATCCTTTGGGGAAGAAGGAAGCAGAGACTCTCCCTGTCAACGCCTCTGTCAAAAACCATAAAAATCTGTTTCTTACATATCTAAACACACTTGATTTAACTTGTGCGTGTGTGTGTGTGCGCCCACACACACGTGTGCACGCACTTGCATGTGAGTGCTTGCGTGCGCATGGTGTTATGTGTGCAGGTGCACGGGCCTGTGGGTGGACTTGTGGAGGCCAAAGGTCAACTTCAGGCGTCTTCCTCTGTCACTCTCCATCACTCATTTACGTATTTTGACTCAGGGCCTTTCAGTGAACATGGAGTTCTCCGTTTCAGCTAGACTGGCTGGCCAGTGAGCCTGGGGACTGCCTGCCTCTACCTCCCCGTCTCTAGGGTTACAGGTGTGCACCGCCGTACCTAGCTTTGACAAGGGTTCTAAGGATCCACACTTGGGTCTTCATGTTTATGTGGCAGGCACTTTGCCCAGTGAGCAATCTCCTGAGAGCCTTAATTAAAAATTTTAAAGGAAACTTATCGTTGAGGTCCAGTTTAGAAAGCATATCACTTTCTCCTCCTGTATGCCTTTTTCTTGATCCCAAGGAAAATACATGAAGTTATAAGTTACTTTTTCTTGTAGCTACATCTGCTAATTTGCCAATTTGGACATTTAGGTGGATATGATCAGAGTTTTTTTAACCTGATTCTTGATCCTACTTTCTGTTAGCCAGTCACAGACAGCTAAGTTGTTCCTGGACATGTGAAAACTGATGGATACCTATTGGACTAACCAGACCTTACCTCTGGATTCATATTTGATCCAGTAGATAGGATATACTCCAGTTAAAAGTAGTTAAAAGCACTATTGTAAAATAAGAAGACTTTATCTCTTTGGGTAGCTAGATGGTCCCTGGCTTCCCTTCTGTAAAAGTTTTTTGTTGTTGTTTGTTTGTTTGTTTGTTTGTTTTGTTTTTTAATGTGTAAGGCTGTTTTCTGACGTTTGGGTCTGGGTTCTCAAGCCTTCTTTGTTTGGGAGCTAAAAAGGTAAAGAGTGTAACTGTTTTCTTAAAGGAGTTCTTAAGAAACTCTACCCTCTCCAGTTCCTCTTCTCCTGTTTGGCTGTAGGCTGTTACTGAGAAAGATTCTAACTCGTAACTTCTTTAAACCGCCACTAACTCCATCTTAGCTCTAAAAGTTGAGGAAGGAAAAGAAAGGGAGGAGAAACTTTACTGTCCCTTCTCGCTGTCTATCTGTCTAAGCCTGAGGAAATGGACTAACTTCTAACATGCTTTATCCCAATAACATTTTTTCCCAGGTATCTCAGTAACCTCCTGTGTCTGAGGCTTTCCATCAACTGTCTGCTTTCTTATTCTCTAGGTCTATCTGTACTTATCTGAGCCTTATTTCTATCTGCTTTCCCTATCATCAGCTTCTAGAGCTCATTTTCCCCCTGTCTCAACCCAACCTGGTGCTCACTCTTCCCCTAACACCACCCAGCTGTGATGCTCAATCTACACTCTGTCGCCACCCAACCGTCTTTTCCAACAGACACACTCTCTCTTAAACAGCCACGCCCCCGAGCTATTCCCAGAAGTTCAAGTGGCATGTAACCACAAGGAAGACTGCACAGTACAAAAAGCTTCTTAGCAAAGTGTTCCCATATACCTTCCATTTGAAATTCCAGGATCTCGGGGCAAGAACATACTATGTTACCTCTCTTGTTCAGCTCTCTGTGCTGTAGTCAGGAAGTGAAACCATTGGTTTCTTAATGCAATTGCCTGTAAGAATTGGATTTGGCTTCTGCTAGGACACTGTCAGATTGGATTATTTTGGTAGCTCAGGCAGGCACTGGGATGCATCTAAAGATAAGATTGTCAAAGACAAAAATGTTAACCAACTCAGAATGTTCTGAGATGGCATCACAGGTTAGGGTTGTGCTGGGCTGGTGTTCACATGAACACGTTGACGTTGGTTTCCATTGGCGTCAGAATCCTCTGAAGCACCAGGCTACTAGAATGTGACATTCGGGGGCTATGCAGAATTCCCCACACAACTAACCATCACTTTGTTGTGATGGTGATGGTGGTGATGTATCTCTGTATCTATGTGCCTATGACACTGCTTTAGGTTTTCCTTGTTCTGTTTGCTGTTTTGAGTATGTCTTACGTTTTCCATAATGAAAGGATTTTGCAAAGCCTCTTCCTGGGCAGGCCTGACTACCAGCCAGGTTGGAAAAGTACAGTCGGCTCCTCTTACCAACACGTGACAATATGGAGCTAAGGGAGCTGCCTGGCTCATTTTCAGAACCCAGAACACCCTCTCTTCCACCCCACAGACCTGTGCTCCTTACCCTGTATCTCTTCTTCAACTCATCGTCTTAAAAGAGCACCAAGAGGTCTGCTTTGTGTGATTCACCCGTCTTTTGGTAAACATGAGGATTCTGTGTGAGATGTGTCGCCTTGTACATTTCACTGTCCAGATACATGTGAAGTCACTCCATTGGGTTGCAGCTAGTCACCACCCTTTTACCCATAGATTTCACACAGAGCCTTTGCAAGTAGCTAGCATGTGAATCCAGTGATGGATGCATAGATGGATGGATAGATGATGGATGGATGGATGATGGATGGATAGATGATGGATAGATGGATGGATGGATGGATGGATGATGATGGATGGATGGATGGATGGATAGATGATAGATGGGTGGATGATGGATGGATGGATGATGATGGATAGATGGATGGATGAATGATGATGGATGGATGATGATGGATGGATGGATGGATGATGGATGGATAGATGATGGATGGATGATGGATGAATGGATGATGATGGATGATGATGGATAGATGGATGGATGGATGATGGATGGATGGATGATGATGGATGGATAGATGGATGGATGGATGGATGATGGATGGATGGATGATGATGGATGGATAGATGATGATGGGTGGATAGATGGATGGATGGATGAATGGATGATGGATGGATGGATGGGTGGATGGATGATGGATGGCTAGATGGATGGATGATGGATAGATGGATGGATATATGATGATGGATGGATGGATGATGATGGATGGATAGATGGATGGATGGATAGATGGATGGATGGGTAAAAGTGCTGAGCAGTTCAGGTTGATATTTCTGTTAAGCAGTGTCTCATGAATAGAACAGCTAAATCCAAAGAACAAAGGGATGAGACTAGTGCATCTCAGACAACTGAACAGGACCATGGCACTGCCTGTCTCCACTAGCTAGTCGAGCCTGTCAATCTGGCTCAAGTTCCTGAAGCTCTTTAACAAAATGTACATTTTAGCTACATGTCATGTAAATACATCTTATTGATTCAGGCAGGCAGCTGGCCAGTTCAGTTGAAGATGCATCAAGTTGTCTGAATGATTTGGTCAGAAGCCCCCAAAGAGTAAAGGGGGGGAGGGAGAAAAGGCAGGAATGAAGGAGAGCTTGGGAAAGCTATGGTTCTATTGGCTGTTTTAGCAAGATTTTCTTTTAATCTCAAAGAAAACAATAATTTATATATTAAGAAAGCCAAACTAGAAACCCTTTCTTCCCACTCTACTATCAACACAGAGTATTTCTTGCCACCAAAACATGGGGTGGGCAACTCTCCAGAAGATCCTGGCTGAGTGTCCTGTACTTCAGTTCCAGCACCGGCCACCTGGAGACTGATCAGATCTCCCAGGTTAGAGCTCAGCCCCACAGGCTGCCCCTGACTTCCGTTACAGGTCTGCTCTATCCTGGCCACCCTGGTGGGTGTGAAATGATATCTCATCACATTTTGATTCTCACTTTCCCGTTGGCTAATGCTGTTGATCATTTTTTCGTGCGTTTATTGATCATTGTTTATGCTCATGACCGTCATGTGATTCATATGATCGGCCTGTCTTGTGGTTGGGTGAGGTATCTTACTATTGGCTTACATGTGCTCTCTAAGCATTTATGACTAGGAAAACATCAAATATTTTTAACTGTCAAGAGATTTTAAGTTTGATTGACTCAAAACTCCATGTAACCTAATTTCAGGTGCCATCCTAATAGGGGGAGAACTCTGCCATTGATAACAGATAGGAACAGTGTGTCTACAGAATCCAGAATCAGTCTCTAGCCTGTTAGCATGGTGGTAGGCCTAGTGAGGGAATACTGAGTTATTAAAGATATCTGGTTTACATTAAGAATATTTTGAAATTTATCAGTCTCTCGTATTACATAAATTTATAATTCCCCTGCACATTGGAAGTATTTCACTAGTTACTAGAGTCTTTTTCTTTTTTATCTTTAGCTAAGTTGTGTGGAAATTCAAGAGATAAGTAGTAGCTC
This sequence comes from Cricetomys ansorgei, assembly GCA_026225945.1. NCBI lineage: Eukaryota > Metazoa > Chordata > Mammalia > Rodentia > Nesomyidae > Cricetomys > Cricetomys ansorgei. Next base: position 6,591,969 of record JAMJFZ010001881.1, read on the forward strand.
ATTTGTGGTATTGTGAATTTTTCCAAAGAAAAAGAAAACTCGTATTTTACCCCTTACAGACAGTTGAAGGAAATTATCTTCTCTGTTTTTAAATGATCATAATTGGCTCTCTCCGTCACAGACTTGTAAGACTGTGAAGTAAGTAAAGAGTTATGTTTTATTCATCAGATATCCTTAACATAAATATGCTAAACTTGATTATGCTAATCTCAGAAGAAAAGAACATTAAGCTCAGAATTAGGCAAATATACCCAAGTTACAATTGTGTACACGGATCGCTTCTCTCTCCGAAGGAACATTGGATCTTATCCCTAAATCTAATTAGCAGCTGCTCATTGGTGTGCATGCACAGTCCTTTTCTCACCTCTGTAACAAGAGCATCATTCAGGTGAAGTGGGGCATTGGCCATCAGAGTTCTCAGTTGGAATCCTCCAGCCCAATTTAGGCTCACGGTGGGCAACACAGCGCTATCAGAAACCAGAGGTCAAACGCTCAGTGTCGGAGTGGCTCGCACTGTCGTGAACACTTCAGTCAACCAGTGTTCTTTGCTGTTCTAAATCTGTTCCCAGACTCTCATCAGTTCCTTAGAGCTGCTGTAGAAAACTCTCCACAAGCCCGTATAGCTAGAGACAACAGAATTTTACTCTCCCACAGTTCTGAGGTTAGAAGTCCAAAATCAGTATGTCGGTCGGGCTGGGTTCCCGCTGCAGCTTAGCTTCTGGTGGCCCCCTGGCAGTTTCTTAACCCATGACCTACATCTTTGCCTCTGTTGTACATGCCTTCCCACCCTCTATCTCTGTCTGTCTGTGTCTCTCTCTGTCTCTGTGTCCATCTCTCTTTGTGTCTCTCTGTATCTGTTTCTCTTTGTGTCTCTGTATCCCTCCCTCCCTCCCTCCCTCCCTCTCTCTCACTCTCTCTCTCTCTCTCTCTCTCTGCCTATCCTTTCCTCTTTCCATGAGGACACCAAACTTAAATCTAGTCTAACCTCATCTTAATTAACTAATCATTCCTGTAAAGCTCCGAGTCCCCTGTTAGGACCACATTCTTAGATGCTAATGCATGTGAATTTGGTGGGTAGAGGTAGACATTCTCCAGCCTTGGATATAAGCTCCCTGCTCTTCGTTTTCAGGTATAGTTATTAAAATGATCGATTAAAGAATTCAGTGTGTGTGACTCCCAAATAAAACATTGAAATATAGCTCAAAAATGTGGAGGAGTGTGTTTGTACATTTCAAGGAGCATGTTTGTAAAACTCCAGATAGAAATCGGTGTCTCTGAAGTTCCCGTGTACACTGGGAACTTTGAGATATGTCCTTTTCATTCTGGTTCTTCCTGTAATTACAATCAATGAAATTCGTCAGTTAGCTTTCAAAATAGCTCCGTGTCCTTCCTGTTAGCGTGTCTGGGTCTTGTGAAAAGTCTGTACCTCCGCCTGGGCCGCAGGGTGGCTGATGTACACCACTCTCAGCTGCGTGAATTCCAGTTTCCTTGTCTGCCCAAGTAATTCACTTATCTTCTTGCAACACTGTGGAGGCTAACAAGTACGACGTCAAATGATGTCAGCTACTAACTCTTCAATAAACCAGTATCTATCGACCTACCTATCTATCTCCATCTCTCCCCTCTTTTTGGTTTGGGTTTGTTTGTTTCTTTTGTTTTGCTTGGTTTCATTTTGGGTTTGTTTCTCTGCTTTGCTTGCTTTGAGACAGTGTTTCTATCCAGCCCAGGCTGCCCTTGAATTTGAAATCTTTCTTCCTCACCCTGTTCTTTTTCTTTTCTCTCCTTCAGAGGTACTCCCATGTTACCTTGTCCTGGCTGTCAGGGAGAGTTTGGAGACAGATGTAGTGAGGATGCCCATTTTCCCAGAGAGACACTGGTTTCTATTAGCACGTCTGCTAAGAGTTGCCCTAAGCAAATACCATATAGAAATTCCCAATAGCAGCAGCCTGGATGGGAATGCCTGTGTGGGGTAAGCCGGGTGATGGAACAGCCTCGCAGTCATCAGGAACGGGTTTCCTGTCCCTTGCTCGTGCCACCTGAGCCTGTGGCTTCCACACACGGCACCTCAGCACAAAGTGGCTGCTGATGCATGTGCATTCTGTGTGCTACAGACATGTGTAGGGCAACAAGAGCACTCTTCTTGGCTGAGCGAGCCTCCTTGAAGCAGCTGTCCAGGACCCTTCTATATAATAGTTCCACTTACATTACCTTTTTTTAAAACCTCAAATTGGACACCCCTTCCCCCCACCTCTCTGAACTATAGAGACAATAACATGACTTAAGAGCTGACCCGGTGGCTAAGGCTTTTATTCTTGGCCAAGATTGGGAGAAATGGGAAAGAGACCTATACATAACTTTTCCACCTGCATGGGTCTGGAGGTTACAGACACAGAATAAAACCAGCGATAGGGAGGGTGGCTAATACAGGGGAGGGTATTCCTGTCTTCTCTGGGAATGGGTGGACTGTCTAAGAATTCAGGGGCCACTTTTTACCGTCTTTTCTGCTGTGGTCAAAGCTATTGTCAACTGTCATGGCGCTGGGGTCAGGGATGCATATGCAATTATACTACAATGAAGTCAGAGTACCTAGAGGTCACTCTGACAGTCAGATTAGATTCTGCTGGCTTGGGCTGGATCTGAAGAAGGAATCCTGATCTAAGATATCCTGTCTCAGCAAGATCGGGGAAAGCAGGCCAGAAAGCCAGCTAGGCAACCAGCTTAGGGAGGAGTTGGGCCCTCCCTAGCCTCCCCTGACCACACTTGGCTGAGATGTGTCTGTCCCCACCGCCCGCTTCAGTATTTATTGACATGGAACATGGTCTTCCTCTGCTGGAACAGGAATGTTGCTTCTAACAGTGTGGAGGTAGCACTTGGGGATTGAGGGTCTGGCCTGGGAGAGAGCCATAGGCCTAGCCCTGTTGCTTGGATGAAGACATTGTTCCATAGAACAACATCTTTGAAAATACATTTTTGAAACAACCTAGTCATTCGTAGAAAACAGTCTCTCCTCCAAGCCTGAGAGAGAATGAACGATTTACATCTCCGTTTGGATCACCTCCCACTGCAGCCCCTGGCCGTTCCAGGAGTTGCAAACAGACTGGGAGAGAGCCGTGAGGCTGAGCCAGAGCTGGGCCTCCGTGAACCGCTGAAATAGATCCCACAGCTTGTAGAAAGGGTGTCCCAAAGGAGTCATGACCGCATACATGCTCAGAATTTTGTATCATGCTGGCCTTCCCTCCTCAAACTTCACCAACCCACAACTCACATAATGAGAGACATGGGTAATGCTCCCGGACCTCGTGTGTGTGTGTGTGTTTGTGTGTTCCTGTGTCTATGGGTATGGAAGCCAGAGACTGACATAAGTGGCCTTCCTCTATTCTTTTCTACCTTGTATTTTGAGATGACGTCTCTCATTAAACCTGGGGCTCACCGACTCTACTAGACTGGCTGGCCAGTGAGCCCCAGGGATCTTCCTGTGCTAGATCTTAATATGGATGCTGGGGGATTGAACTTGGGTCCTCCTGCTTGAGCAGCAAGCTCTGTACCATCGGAGCCACCTCCCGAGCCTCTCCGGGGACCCCCTAAGCTACTTATAGTCCTACATTGTTCAGGGCTGTACCTATAAACACAGAACTATGGGAAACTGCTCAATGCCTGGCTCCGCCATTCCATCCTGTGGTTTTAGTCAGGCAGGAAATACTTAACCTTTTTATCATTTACAGCCCTCTCTCGGGGTCTAGTCAGGATTCGCTGCAGTAGGGAAGAATGACGTAAAATTACAAGCACAGACATGTACACATCACATGGAAGTAAACTAGCACATTCAAGTGACTCTGGGAGTCCCCCTCCTTCACTCCATGCCAGCAATATAAAAGAGGACATCACACACTCAGCCAAGACTTCTAGTCCTTTCCTGTCACCAAGCAGCCAATGTCTTACAGAACATCCTTCCTCCTTTGGAACAAGAGTGAGATGCAGTGACTGGTCCTCAGATGCACAGTTCCAAGGTCAGCTAGCCATTCAGTTCACATCACAGGTGTCTCTTGTGCACCTTCTTGAGCTCAGACACCCGACCAGGCATGTGGGGATGCTGCCTTCACCTCTGATGATCAACCAAAGCCAGACATAGAGCTGAATGAAGATACAGCACATCCCCAGATACCCAGGCTCTTCCCAAGATGTTGGAGATCACGTGGTGCAGTCTCTACTCTAATGAGACAGATTCACTCTGAGCATCTTCACACAGTCAATTAATTAGCTATTATCATGCTAAGTGCCATAAGCCTTTATTCCAGAGGGATCCAAATGGGGAAAGGGAAGAGCCCAGGGACTTCCAGGCTATGTGATAAGGAGGCTGAGGGGTGGGAGAAGGGCTGGGACTCATAAGGCACCCTCAAAAGCTATGGGGAACTTCCAGTGACTACCAGTGACATGAGGGTCATGGTCAGCCTCTTAGTGGGAACAAGAACTTAAGCTTTTATGTGCCTGGGTCACAGGTTGGAAAACCAGGGATGCAGGATACTGACTGGCTCCTGTGATGGCTGTTCTTGGTTGTCAACTTGACTGCATCTGGAACTAACAACCAAAAATGGAGGACACACCAGTGAGGGATTTTTTGCTTAATTTGAAGTAGGAAGATCCACTTCTAATCTGGATCTTTGAGTCACGAAGACACACATTTAATCCGTATGTTGAAGCAGGAAGACACACCTTTAACCTGGACCATACCTTCTGCTGGAAGCCTATACAGGGGCATGGGAGAAGGAAGCTTTCGCTCTTTGCCTGCTTGCCCTCGCCTTGCTAGCAAGTCCATTCCTTCACTGGCTTTAGAGCCTGCTTCTTCGGAACTCCAGCGTAGACTGAAAGCCAGCTGAGACACCAGCCTCGTGAACTGGATTCTTGGACTTTCCGTTCACAGCCAGCCCTTGTTGGATTAGCTGGACTGCAGTCTATAACTCATTCTAATAAATCCCCTTCCGATGTATCGAGAAAGATTCATTCTATGACTCCTGGTACTCTAGAGAACCCTGACTAATACAACTATCTTGTGAGATTAAAAACAAATAAATACGTGCCTTATTAATAACTCTGATTAGCCAGAACATTTATAAAGTACGGCCTGTGCGGAAGTGACATGAAGCGCACGGCAGCACGCCACTCTCAGTGTTTCGCTGATGAGAAATGCGAGGCTTTGAGATCAAAGGCAGCAGGCGTTCAGGCAGCCGTTTCATCTCAGGGTCTGTGGACGGCAGGATGATGGACTCTATCCTCAGAGTGGAATCTCGGGCCAGTTTCGTGTCTTTTGACCTATCTCCATACAGGCTACTTCCTTCTTCCTGTTTGTAATTTAGCACTGTGGTTTTTTTCCCACTCCTGGCTCATTGGCTGGGTCTGAAGCTTGAGTGTTCTTCAAAAGGGCCCTCACCTGTCCACCCCCACCCCCCGATGTCTCCTGTGTTATCCTGCTTACAGTAGCTCCGTGGATATCAAAGCAGACAGATTACAGGACCATTGAGATCAAACAGAGCAAATTTGATGGTGCACTGAGGAACAGCCAAGGTCTGTCCCTAATGGGCCTGTTCCATCCATTCTGGTGAATTATGCATGGACTGGCTCAGAGGGCCAGCACAGCTGATCTGCCTGCAGCCACGGAAGCTCAGACCCAAATAAGGAAGGAACCAAGGTGTCTTCCTGGCTGTGGACACAACAGGCTAGTTGGTTAACCTCAGTTTTGAGAAACCTCATTGAAGTTGGGCATTCTGTAAAGCTGTTTGCTGCCTGCCAGGTCTTCCTTCGCAAACCCCTCCTGGCAAACTCAGAACATTTGGGAATGAGGCATCCCGTGACTGTAGGAATGACTTACTTTACAATGTGGGATAAACCCTCATTGCTTTGAGCCAGTGATGAGATTTGTCAGGCCTTGGAGGGGCCATCAGAGTGTGTTCTCAAGAGACTTTCTAGGTCAAAACACAGTGTTTTATGATGTGGACCCCAAAGCATAATTCTCACTTCAAAGAGGTTAAAAGATAGTTTATCCTAGAACCAAGTAGGAGAGACCATGGCCTGGGAACAGAGATTTAGATTAGCCAAAATTCTATGTTCCAATGTGGAAGTGGTTTCATGATGTTAATGCAGTAACAGAACAAAGACATGAATCAAGACACTTAAAATACACTGATGGGAACATCAGGAAGGCAGGTAAAAGCAAAGGTGGGAGTCTCCGCTATAGGCCTCAGTTGCCATCTGAGGACATGCCCGGCCTTTTGGTTGGTGAGGGCTAGGTGTCTGTACATTCCGAAGGGTTTGCCTAATGGTCACAAAGATGTTGGCGCACACCCAGAGGAAGGCAATACACGGATACTAAGAGGGCTAAGATGGCCCAAGATAATTTGGCTCTGGACTTGTAACATTCCGAGCTCTCCATATGGGGTCACCGAAGTTCTAACCAGTCGGCCTTGCGGGAGGTTCATTGGAACTTCCATTCACAGTGGGCGTGAGCAGGATCAGAAGACAATGCAATGAATTTAAGTGGAGGGCGACTCCATTATTTGAGCACACTCTTGCGAGAGTCTCGTAATGACAATGCTGAGATCGCCTCTATTAATTAGTCCCTCGCTCATGTGCTCATTCATTCATACATTCATTCATTTCTCCGTGCATTTCGTTTCTATATACATTTTCATACATATGAATATATATATGTGTATATATATACACACATGAAGATTAATAGGAGCCTCTTATTATAGCTCTTTATTGTAATTTTAAGCTCATGATTTAAAAACTTTAATAACCAGCTGGGAGGTGATGGTGCACAGCTTTAATCCTAGCACTGGGGAGGCAGAGGCAGGCAAACATCAAATCACAAGGAAGTATAACGTTTGAAACCTTCCTCATAGATTTTAAAACACACTTGGTGACTGAAGTGATGTTGTATTCCAAGAAGCGTCTCCTTCCGTGTGCCATGCCTGCATTCTGCAGCTTATCCTGGGACACAGACTTTTGCTGCATATCTAAGACAAATACAAGTCAGGTGACTACCCACCTTCCTCAGATATAAACATTTCTGCCTCCTGTCCTTCCATCCTTCCTTCTACCATCCATCTATCCATCTAGCCACCTGTCCATCCACCCACCCGTCTAATCATCCACCCACCCATCCATCTTCATAGTTCTTGTTCATTCCTGAGACTTTAGATTTTCCCTAGAAAATAGGTAAAGGATGGAGTAAAATTTATCTCACTGAATTATTAACCCCAGATACCACCTGCCCTTCCCTCATGAATGAGGAAGGCTTTCAGATTAGGGAACAAATCCTGTAGTCCTTCAAGTTCCCTCTTGAAATCTCAGCTGTTGGAGGACCTCAGGTCGGGAACGTGGTGGGTAAAAAGGCAGAAGTCACGGCTTCTTCGGAGTCTCCTGAGCTGTGGTGTGATGGAGTCAGCCCAGCTTGCCAAAAGGAACACAGTGGCATCTCTTCTCACTCTCTTTCCCTTCATCTGGCCAAACTATTCCAAAATGGCCCATGATCCTGGCAGACATCATGAGTCCCAAGTGACTGTGGGACTGGGGAAGCCCCAAAGCCAAGCGTATGGACAGAAGCGTTAGGCGTTTTTAGCAGTGAGCGCAATCACTGGCTGTCTCTAAGTAGGGCTGCTGAATTTTTTTTTCCTTTTTAATCCCTGGTAAGAAGTGACAGTTGGATGCCTGGCACTTTCACATGGCCTATTTTCCCTGTGGGAAGTTGTAAAAAATACCCATTAAGGCCGGTTTGTATATGCAACAGAAGGGCATAATATGCCCCTCAAATGAATATCATTATCTTCATCCATGAAGGGAAAGCCCTGGAGGGATGGCAGTGCCCAGCACACTCCCCAGAGCCTCAGCTCTTGGCAAAGCTCAAATGTGTTGAAACCAATCCCTTCTCTCTCCCCCTCTTAAGAGTCTCAAGGCAAAACATCATTAGCAGATGTTAGAAGAGGTTTATTACTGTCTCTTCTAAACCTCCGAGAGGGTGAGAAGGACACTAGAAAAATGGGGGAGTAATCCTGCCTGGGCAACGTCTGCGAGATGGCTCTCCGCCATCAAGTAATGCAGGAGATTGAATATGATGCTAGCATTTGTGTCTTGGTGGTCGTAACGGAGTCAACGATATCACAGATCCTTAAGCGCTCGTTCTGGGGAGGACGGACCGTTTGGCTTTCAGCACACAGCCACTCCCAGTGTTCTGTGTCACCCTGCCACCCGAACAGCAGTAAGAGAAGCCATCCACTCTGCTTCATTCGAACAATTAAAGCCTAACAAGATGGATAAAATCGACACAGCTGTCCTGCCGCTCATTGGAGAGCTGGTGTCTGGTTTTTTGTTTTTTTGTTTTTTTTCTTTGAGATTATGAAAACTCCACTTCTCTCTTTCATTTGCCACAAAGTTCCATTTTAAAAAAGGAAGTGGGGTTGTCTTTTGTCAGAAAAATGGCTGCTTCAACTCCAGTTAGGCAGAGAAAGGAGGTGAGCAAGGAAGAGCCTGTAAATGGATAATATGTCTTTTCTTACAAGTGCCCAACAGCTTTGGGTTGGGATTTGGTTAGCCAAAGATATGTTCTGTGGCCAACTGAATCTGTAAGAGAATCTGGGAAGTATGTTTAGTCAGCTGGACCCGTTGTCGTTCCAACAAAAATCAGGATCTATTCATAACAGGGAGATCAAGAGCAATGTGTTTTGGTCAAAGCCCCAGCAGTATCTGCTATGGGAAGGTTAAAAACAATGGTGATGGGTGGTTCCTTCTCTTTTTAATCATGTGTATGTGCGTGTGCGTGAGTGTGCATGTGGTCTATCACCTGGAGGCCCATGGTCAAGGTTAAGTGTCTTCCTCTATGGCTCCCATCTCATTCCTTGAAGTCAACCCAGAGATCCTCCTGCCTCCGTTCCCCTACTACAGGAGGTTGCAGAAGCGTATGACCACAGCCACCTGTTACATGGGCCTGCGTGGCACTTCAGATCAGCCCTTAGGTTCCCATGCTTGCGTAGCAGGCACCTTCCCCGCTGAGCATCTCTCCAGCCCCAAATGGAGTGGTTCTAAGAAGTCAAACTAAGGACATGTTCGGTGGCCCTGCTGTTTCAGATGGCCTCATGAAACTTGTAACTGCTGTCCCTGGGGCCCTGCAATTTCGGCCTCATCCTTTCTGTAATTATTCGGTGCATGCTTTGAGAGAGAGAGAGAGAGAGAGAGAGAGAATAGATCTATCTCTCAGCTAACAAAATAGCCCTGAGGCTCGGAACACATTTTATCATGGAACATCTGAAAATAACTCAGCTCTGAAGTACCACGATGAAGTTGGCCTCTGGCAAGAGGGTAAAAATAAGGCTTTCTCCATCATCGGCATGAGTGTAGCCACTCTTTCAATGACTGAGAGCTAGCACTGTTGGCATCTGCTTCTACCAGCCTTAACCACCAAGAGCCTGTCTGCAGAGGAACTGACCATCCTGGAGGGAGACTTGCCCTGGTCTCCGTGTTCACGCAGGAAGAGAAGGGCTTCCAGTTGAGCTTGCCCAGATAAGTATATCTTGGAAGTTCAGGGACCCAACAGAATCAATCCAAGAGAATGGCTGGGTGTTTAGTTGTATTAAATGGCGTGTTCTTGAGAACACTGTAAGATCTGGAATTCTGGTGTGTCTTTGAGTATGTCCCTTAGAAACTAATCAACAACACACTTTTAACTATTGAAGCATTTTAAAGTGCAATTCTTTCTTCTCTAGGGACCTGCAAACCACACTTAATCTCTGTAATTAAATATATTCTTTGCTCCAAACTTACAATTGTAAAGCCTATTCCAGTCAATTAAACCCAACCACCTAGGTTACTTAAAATTCACCAGGAGGATTAGAAATCTACCTGAACATGGTGGTGTCAGCTTGTAATTGCAACATTCTAGGTGCTGAGGCAGGAGGATTGCTGTGAGATCGAAGCCAGCCTACATTACAGACATATGGAGCTCCAGGCCAGCATGAGCTGTAGTGTGAGACCCTGTCTGAAAGAAAGAAAGGAAGGGAGGGAGGGAGGAAGGGAGGAAGGACTTAAAAAAAAAAAAAGAAACTCTTTTCACATCTTCACTACAACTAGGTGTCCTTATAAGCATGTGTCTGTTGGAGTGGATGGAGCACAAACACTGTTTACGATACATGGTTCGTTGACTCAGTAGGATGCACTTTGCAGGCAGATAAACTATAGCCGGCCTGGTGTTTTCCATGAAAATGTCATAGACCCATCAGAGGATGACAAGGAAGGGCAAGAGCTTCTGCTGCCTCGAGGCACACACAGGTCCCAGATGTCGTCAGGACAGTCTCACTGGAAGCCATTCTGGGTGGGTGTGCCACCCACCTTAACCTGAGCTCCTCACATGTGTTTGCTGTCCTGAGCTCCAGCAGGGCTCTGCAGCCAACTTTAGAGAGTTGCTGTCGGGGGAAAGGTCTGGGGAAAAAAAAAGTAGAATAGGAGATGGGATGGCTCTGTTGATGTGGCTCCTGCTGGGCAAGCTGGAGGATCTGAGGTCTGGTCCCCTTAGCCATGTGAAAGCCCAGCGTGGCGATGGACGCCTACAATTCCAGCACTGAGGGCTGGAGCCAGGTGGATCTCCGCAGCCCACTAGTGGGCCAGCCAGTTTAGCCAACTGGTGAGATTCAGCATCAGTGAGGAGACACTGTTTAAAAAGTATGAGGCTGAGAGGGATTGAGGAAGATGCCCAGCGTTGACCTCTGACCTACACGCCTGCATGCGCGTGTGAGCACAGGCACGAGTGCGCATGCTCGAACGCACTTGGCACGCACAAGGAGCAGAATAAGAATCACAGCTTTCCAGCTGCAGCCTTTCTCCAGATCCTCATGAATTCAGGGTGGCTCCCAGTTAATTGTCCGCAGACAATGACCGTCTCCAGCTGTAATCTGAGAAATAAGATCAACAATGACAGAGGCAAGCTGGTTACAAATATGTTTACGACCAAAGTTTTAACGCAGCAGAACAGATGGAGGCCCCAGAAGATGGCTCACTCCATTTACTCGGTGCTCAAGAACATAATGACAGCGTTCCAAAAAACTTCCAAAGGAACTGTAATACAATCTGACATCTGACCTGTGATGTTTATCTTTCTTAGGATTTTGCTTGTTTTTTTTTGTTTTTTTTTTTTTTGTAATGTGGAAAATCAACATCCCCCAGAAACGAAAGATTCAGAATAATACTTGTCAGGTGCTGAGCTCAATAAACCTGAGACCCTGTCCTTCCCCAGGAAGCCCCTGACATGGAAGCCCCTGACATGGAAGCCCCTGACATGGAAGCCCCATGGCACCCTTACCCTTCTCTGCTTGTTTCCCAGAGAACTGTCATTAAGACCGTTTCTCTTCCCTGTGTTCCAGCACTGGGAGAACCCCCACCACACACCATTTCTTTGACAAGAAGATAATGAAGTGCTCTCTCTTTGCACCAGAAAATAGAGGCCGTCCCTTGTCAGATAAAAGGTCTAGACTTTTCCTAAATGGGTAACAATGTGATCACTTGATTACTTCATCCTTTAAAGGTTACCCAAATAAATGTTGTCAGATACGGCTGGACGAAGTGATCAGCGGGGTGTGGGGTGGAACAAGGGAGTGATATGTGCTGGTCAGGGCATAAGGAGTTGACAGGGATAGAGACTAGAGTTGACAGGTTACACTTCTAACCTGGGTGTGTTAGTCAAGGTTCTCTCTCTCTATATGTATGTATATATATATATACATACAAACAAATACACACACACACACACACACACACACACACACACACACACGTTATATTGGACTGATTTACAGGCTGCAGTCCATCGGCTGTGAACAGAAAATGTACTAATCCAACTTGTTGCTCAGCCCACAAGGCAGGATGTCTCGGCTAGTCTTCAGTATACGCTGGAGTCCTGAAGAAGTAGGCTCCAATGCCAGTGAAGGAATGTGTGTGCTAGCAAGGTGAGGGCAAGGGACCAAAGAGCAAAAGCTTCCCCCTACCTGTGTGTGTGTGTGTGTGTGTGTGTGTGTGTGTGTGTGTGTGTTCGAAACTAGAAGTGGATTCACTCACTTTAATCCAAACAAAAAACTGTCTCACAGGTGTGCCCTCTATTTCTGGATTGTAGTTCATTCCAGATATAGTCAAGTTGACAACCAAGAGTAGCCATCACACTGGGCTTAGACTGGGGTGGGGGTGGGAACTTAGCATGAAAGGCAGGTTCAGAAGGGAGTCCCAAACCATAGCCATCCAGTACAGGGGCCAAGGTCCATCTCTACCATCATGGTACCAGGGCAAAGGAGGGGAAGCGATCATCAGTTTGAACAAACAAGTTTCTCAGGGGAAGGGAGGTCTAAAATCGCATCTTCCGGTCCGGGAGCCAGCAGCCACCTATGTCTGTTTAAATTTGCATGAATTAAAAGTAAAGGGAAATTTAAAACTTCAGTTCACCAGTAGGAGCTACAACCACATTTCTTTTTGTATAATCATTTTATATTCTTTGAGGATTCGTACACGTATACATGAAAAATGATGGTGCCCGTTCCCCGTATCTTTTTAAATAGCCCACTAAGGCCAACTAGTGCTTCTCAGACATGCATGGGTGTGGGGCCACCCACCGGAGCATGGGCAGCCTTCCAGGGGCCACACTGCCAAAGAAAAATGGTTGTCCTCCCCTAGCAACCGTCTTCGGCCTGTAGCTCCTCGGTAGGTAGGTGGGACCTGGAGCGCGCTGCTCCCGTCTATTGCAGAATTTGGCTGGCTTGACTTTTCCAGGTCTTGAGCAGATAGCCACACTTGCTGAGAGCTCAATGGTGTCCTGCAGCGGCCATGGCAAATCCAGAAGACGGCGTCTCATAGCACCCCCCTCCCCATCTTTTCGCTTCAGCGTTCTTTCTGCCTCCTCTTTCGTGACGTTCCCTGAGCCTTGCTCGTGGAGGGCAGGGGTGAGAGTGATAGAGACATCGTCCCATTTAGGGGTGAGCACTAAGTCTCTTCTCAGTAATTTGACCAGTTCTGCAGCTCTACACTGAATGTTGCTTCCGACAGAAAGAAGCTTCTCTGACAGGGATTGGGAGCAGCCAATGTTCATAGATACAAACACAAATATTTAAAAGACAACTGGACAGCACGGCCATTTAGCAAAATGACAATAGTAGGTTTTTCCCTGTGATGATGTATAACCTCCCCAGCCATGGGCTTTTGGCCAGGATTACTGTACCAGCCATGAAATTCCTTCCTCAGGAGAAGACCTCAAATCAAATCACAAAATGCTTAGTTACCCCATAACAGTCCTGCGTATCCTATAACAGCGTTGCACCAGTGTACACGTTTTGCCTGGCGGGTTGGTATTGTAGCATGCAGGGTCCAGTGCTGGAGAATGTTGATCTTCACCCCTCCCCGGCAGCACACCACATAGCACTGTCCAGCCCCGTGAAAGCTGGCTAAGAGGGAGGAGTATCCCAGTAGGGTAGAGACCAGTTTCTCTGTGTCCTACAGCTGAAGTGTAGAAGTCAGCACTTTTCAAGGGCCCAGTGGCCCCATGTAGCTATTGGGGCAGTGTGGACAAAAACCACGTCCATTGTTGGAGAAGTTCTATTAGCCCTAAGCCAGTCAATTTCTCTCAGAAACAAACCCTTGATCTTCTATAGACCATGAGAAAATCTCCCTTGCTATCACAGACTACCTTCCTGCCTAATCTCTACATGTACAAACCACGCCTGCCCATATATACCAGGTGGATTCTCTGAGACGTTGCATTGGTTTAACTGACAGATGCTGTGGGCTTGACTGAGAGTAATAGGAAAATCCTTTTGCAGAAGGAGCAGACTGTTGGGATTTCATTTGTCTTGGAGGCTGGAGAGAATCTCAGCAGGACTTAACCTCCCTCTCACCCAGATCATCAGCAGAGAAGTGACATCAAGAGTCCCTCTCATGTGAGGGGTGACACACTTAGAAACGGTTTGGCTTACATCCCTTGATGTCGTTCTGTTCCCCTCTAGTGGAGTTAAAGGGTATCTGTCATTCCACTCCAACTTGGATGCAGATGTAAGAACAGGAGTGGGAATCCAAGGTCAGTTAATCATCGTTGTTCTTATTTCTGTGTCATGACTCTCTGCTTCATGGCGTTGGGGAATCTAGCCTTCTGCTGTGTCCATTTGAATTACACACGGAGAAAGCTAGGGTATCTGTCTATACTGTGTGTCTCTCTCCTGATGTCAGGATGAGTCTCACTACCTGACATGTTCTAAGTATCTATAGCTGGCTCAGTATCTGGCTCAGAGCTGGGCCCGTGAACTGACTCATAAGTTTCAGAGGATAAATAGACTTCAGATGCCCATTAGACGCAACTGTCTGCTACAGGTGGGACTAAGAGTATGTTCACAGTGCTGTTTTTCTAGGAGCTTGCTCTGCTTTTGAGAAAACAACCAACAGTAAAATGAATCCCAGTTCGCACAGACTTCTGCACCCCCTGGAAAGCTAAGCTTCACATTTGTATACTAGATGAACAAACAGTGCCACCGGGCTCAGATGTGCGATTGGGGTATTTCAATAAGGACTGCTATTTTTGTCACTGTTTTAGATTGAGTTCTGGAGGCATCTCTTAGGATGCATTTAAAGTCACAGTTGGAGGGAAGTGCATTAGCGTTATCTCCTATTGTCTAAGAAAAGGGAGGGGGAGGAGAACAGGCCAGCCTCACTCTAATACTGGTGCCTTCCTGTTGCTTGTACCCATCCACGGGACCCTTCAGGCGAAGGGGTAGAGTTGGCAAGGAGCCAAGACACACAGGCTCCAGGAGTCAGGTGAGTGGCAAAAGGCAGACTCAGTTTATTACAGGGGGAAAGCCTATTACACCCTCCACCCGGCCCCGCGTCCCATTGGCTGCCAGACTGCACCTGCTGCTCCCTGGGCGTGTCCGGGTAGTTCTGTCTCTGGGCACTCCCGGACAGGTCTGTCTCTGTGTATGTCCACATGGGTCTCAGGCCTTGTTCTGTCCAGTGGCAGGTCCAGTTTTCTCCTACACCTTCCCCTCAGCCACTGGCAGCCAGACTCACCAATGCTTCGATGCTTCGACAGAAATGAGGAAAAGGAAGTTTGAAGTTAGGTACCGAACAGACCAAGAATGAGGACCGTGCGTGAGGGTCAAGGTAGAAGGGCCTTCACCCATCGCATCTGTAAAAGCTGATCCGTGTGCTGCCAAGTACCCAAGGAACTTAGAGCAGGCTATAAATATGACTGTGTAGCCCAGCCTGACCTAGAACTTACTTTGTAGACCAGACTAGCCTGGAACTTACAGAGGTCCACCTGCCTCTGTCTCCGAAGTGCTGAGATTAAAGGCATGTGCCACCACGCCTGGTGAAGATGCATTTTCATGGCTTGGGACAACCATCCATAACTGGAAAATTCTTAAGGGTTTGCTATCAAAAAGACAAACAACAAGAAAAAAAGTAGAACCTTAGGCATTATCAGTGTTTGTCAATTCTACTTTTCAAAGGTTACTACTCAATCAAACGTATAATAAATTCTCCAGGGAGGTTGAGGCAGGTAAAACACAGGTTTAAGGCCTGCCTGTGCTACAGACTGAATTCTAGTCCATACAGACAACTTAGTGAGACCCTGTCTTAAAATACTAAAAATTAGGTCAAGCATGATATCGCATGCCTATATTCGCAGAGGCAAAAAGATTACTACATGTTCAAAGCCAGCTTGGTCTATGTAGGTTCTTGAGGGCTACATTCAAGACCTGCTTCAAAAATTAAATAAGAAGATAAAATGTCAGATGAAATTTAAAAAAAAAAAAATCTCCTCAGGAATTTGCCACAGATAGAAGGAAAGTCTGCTAAAGGTAGGAGGGGCCTCGGAGCACATTGGGAAACCTGTCTCTCAGATGCCCTACCTGACGAGAGTCCTGGAGACCTGGGAGCTGACATCAATGTTGAGCTCAGATAGCAGAGGGGTAACTTGCAAACCCACTCACAAGGCCTTAGCAGCCGGCCAGCTCAGACAAGGCAGCAGGTCACAACCAGGGCCTCTTGACTAACAGCAGGGAGCTCTGGGATATAATGGTTTACTCTCACCTGTTTGGCTTCTCTCTCAAGGAACAGATAGGGCTCTCAGTCCCGTGTCTGATTATAAATCCTTGTTTGTCTTGTTGCTTAAAACAGTGAAATTTTGGAAATAACCTAAATGTGTGGGAATTGGGGACTGTCTAAATCAGCCGTAGTACGTCTGTACACGTATGTCACACAGACGGGACACTGTTTTAAAGTGACACGGAAACAGCTTTATTTGAACTGTTAGGTTAAGAAAACCCCAGACCAGTACGACTCCTCATACTCTACCTCCTTGCTTCTGTCTCTCACGTCTTTATTAAATTAAATATACCAAAGTGTTAATTTAGTTAAGTTTCTTCCAATTCAGCTATGTCTTCGTCAAATTCAGCAAAATTATATCTAGTTTTTTGCAATACATATAATTCACTTATGTAAATGATCATATGAGTAAAGAATTGAGAACCAATAAAAAACTAGAATAATTAATATTTTCATCATTAACTGTACATTTTTTAAAAAGTAAGGTTAAAGCCCTTCTCTTATAGTTAGAAGGAATTTACTACTGGGGAACTATCTAGGGACTGATTAACAGTCTTCACGGGGAGTCAGGCATCTCTAAGATGGAACCTTGACCATTTGGACTTTGCAGTCCAAAAAGACAGGACCACACCTTTTGACCCCCAGATGTGTCAATCCCAGACGCCGGGGAACCTCGCAACACCTTCAGCAACTCGTGTTTACTTCACGGGTATGTTGAAATACAAGCATGAAATCTCAGGAGCATCGTCTTGCTAATACAAAATATTCGGCTTCAAAACTCGTCCCTGACCATCAACTGAGTTAGTGACGGGACTTCTCACACAACGACCAGATTCTGCCTTTTATACATTAGCCAAGATGATGGCATCTTAGAGACTCCCGAGCAAGTGTCTTTTCATTTATCTCTGGTTTAGTCTCACATAGCCTTGTAGATGGGCCATATAATGTTTCAAGACGCAAGTTTGTAGAGGGCTGGCAGGGGTCTATGTGATTAGGCTGCTTCCTGCATTTCTGTTTTATTTTTCTTTTCAAGCCATAACATTGGAGCCAAGCAAATCTGTAATTCTCATGGACATTATTTGGTGCTTTAAAAAATGCTATTAAATAATGAACAGATCAGTGGTTGCCATGGGATAGAGCAGGGGAACGCATAACCAGAAGAGGGAAGCCCGTGGGAACTGGTGATGGACAGCCCTGTATCGTAATGATGATGAAGCCTCATGGAACAATACACAGAATGAGTGGTACGTGGTCCTTGTACAGTCTGCCTTAGCATTACACCAGCGACCTCACACTGGAGAAAATCAGGTGAGGGGTTCTCTGTCATTCTCTACCTGGTTCTTGTAACTTTATGAATCTAAAGTTATTCCAAATAAATCAAATTTAATGACATTTTAAGACCACCCTTTCCTGATTAAAGAAAAATGACTATCTGTGGGGTTATTGTAAGTCTGGGTAAAGCAGTCAACATACTTAACTAAATGGGAAAAGAATTATGATATAAAAATGACATTTTTCCTCGGAGGACTCAATACGGACGGAAACACAGGGGAAAAGAAATAAATTTATTTTCTAAACAAAAATCTCCCATGACTATAAGGAAACGTAGTTGCGTGTGTGCAAGATTGCATTGTCCTCTGGCTTTGTTCCCTTGCTATAAGAGGCCCACGGGTCCTGAGTCCTGCTGTGTGACATTTCCCTCCTCCCAGGAAGCAGATCACCCCACCCCACTTTGCCTAAGGTAAAACGGCCACCTGCAAGGAGCAGACTGTATTATCCTCTTGCTGCCCAGAGCATGGTTCAGCCCACACAGCAGTTGTCCTTTATCCCTTGGTGTGTGCCCTCCCCAACCTTCTCCTGCCCCCCCTTCTCCCCTCCCTACTTGGAGCCTCTGGGAGATAAGTGAGAGGTGAATGAGGTAAGCCATTGAGATTTTGGATGTGGGGTTGTCACTGTCTGAACGGTGGACAGCTTTACTTGGCATCGCCGACTCAGGGCTGTTTTCAGTCGGGCTTCAGCCTCCGAGATGAGCATCAGAGCCCGTTCTGTTGCTCTTTGGCAACTAACAGAGGGCAGAAGCTGAGACAGAACCTGCTGAGGTTCTTTACAGGTAGTGATATTGCCCAAAATCTTTGTCGTCCATTCCTGGGGAAGAGAGTATGTATATTCCGCCATGCCGGCTTCCAGCTTCCGTGTGTTCTTATCTGGACCAATGAAATGTGAGAAGAAATGATGGCACCATTTTTAGGTGAGGGATGAAAGAGACTTCGAGTCATATTGCCCTTGCTTTTTATCTTCTGCCAGAAGATTTGGGTCTACCCCTTAGGGCCCGTTGTATCAGTAAGCTCACAAAGGGAAAAGAAATAAGTGTTGAATTTAGCTATTGAAGCTTAAGAGTGCTTTGTTTTATGGGATTTAATTTAACTTATCCTCATGGAGACAAGAATCCCACTGGAGTCCTTCCTACTCGGTACATGCCAGGGACATAGTAGGTACACAGCAAATACATTTAAAGTGAAATGAAACATAGCTAGAAAGTATGCTTATTTTCAAGTAAATAGTGCTTATATTTTATTGTATAAATTTTTTCATACTTAAAACCTATTTTAATATCAGAATTCCATAAGCTATCAATGACTCCTTGGTTATTTGAAGTTTATAATAGGACACCGACATATGTATATGAATGTCTAAAAATGGTGTGGGCATGCACCATACAAAATACGAAGATGTAGGCCATACTATACCGTTTTGTTTTTTTTTTAAGTTTTTTTTATGTGTCTGTAGGGTATGTGCACATGGATGTGGGTGTCTGCAGAGGCTAAAAAAGGGGTGTCATTTGCCCTGGAATTCGAGTTACAGGTCATTGCGAAATTCTCAACACAGGTACTGGGAACTGAACACAGATCCTCTAGAAGAGCAACAAGTGCCCTGAGCCATCTCTCCAACCTCAGAACATAACTTTAAAAGATAGATTGGGCTGCCAGATGCTCTCCTAATTACTTCACGTAGGTACCTTCTTGGTTGCTCAAGAAACTGCATCATTATCAGATATGATAACTGTGTGTCTTAGTTAGGGTTTCTGTTGCTGTGAAGAGACACCATGACCACAGGAACTCTTATAATGGCAAACATTTAATCGGGACCAGCTTACAGTTCAGAGGTTTAGTCCATTATTGTCCTGGTGGGAAGCATGGCAGAATGCAGGTAGGCATGGTGATGGAGAAGGAGCTGAGAGTTCTACATCTGGATCTGCAGGCAGCAGGAAGAGAGAATGACACAGGGCCTGGCTTGAGCTTCTGAAACCTCAAAGCCTAACCCCGCCCCCAAGTGACACACTTCCTCCAGCAAGGCCACACCTCCCAATAGTGCTGTTCCCTAAGAGCCTATGGGGACCATTTACATTCAAACCACCACACTGTGCCTCAGTTTCTCTAACATGCAAATAACATCTCATGAACCAGATGAAATGTAAGCAAATGTATTCAGCTGGATATCACCATCATTTGGGATGAAAGGAAAATGTACAAAATCAGTTTTTCCCCTACATCTTCTCAGATAATGTTCAAAGTGCCCGTTTGCTTTCATCTCTGAACCTGTCTGTCCCCACACTTCCTGGAGGCATTGCACTCACAAATCTATGTAGAGAAAAGCCATGCCATTGTTCTGCAGAGGAAGGGTCATGTTTATGTTTCTGGTTTTGACATAAATGTCATTCTAGCCTATGTTTGATTCTGTGACTTGCTCTTTTTGTCCTGGTGCTCAGTTCATGCCGTTGTAGAAAGAGCTAACTAAGTTGCTTTAACTGTTACACCGTATTCACTACTGAGACTATATTGTAATTTACTTAGTAGTTGACTTGCTACAGGGGAATTATATGGACTTTACAGACTTGGTGAATTCAAGTTGGATGACAGCATCTTGCCCAGCTGGGCAAAGAATCTTAAGAATCCTTCTACTAATGAAGCTTGGTTTGACAAGTTAGCCCAGCTTTAAAGATGACTGTTATTTGGAGCTGGAGAGACTCGGTGGTTAAGAGCACTTGCTGCTCTTGCAGAGGACCTGGTTCAGTTCCCGTCAGTTTCCAGCACCCACATAATGGCTCCCAACCATCAGAAATCCTAGTTCCAGAGACTCCGACGCCCTCCTCTGATATCCATGGGCAGCAGGCATGCATGTGGTGCACATATATACGTGCAGGCAAAATACTCATAAACGAAATAAATCTAAAAATATGTTTCTTATTTTTTTATTAAAAAAAAAAAAAGATGACTTCTTTGTCAGATAAAATGAGGTTACATCATAGAACCAAAATGAACTCCTGCTACCAGAAATGGGAGTTCTTTCATAAGCAGACAACATCTTCAGCAAGACTAGCCTGGCCAAAGACAAAGTTTTGTTTTTATTTGGTTTGAGTTTCTTGTTTTGTTTTATTTTATTTTGTTTTGTTTACAAAAGTCTCACGTATCCCAGACTGGTCTCAAATTTGCTATATGTAGCTGAGGTTGATCTTGAACTTCTGATCCTTCCAAAGTGCTGAGATTACATCCAGTTTTACCTGATGCTGGGCATGGAACCCAAGACTTTATGCATCCTAAAGAGCACTTTACCCCTGGGCTCCACCCTAGCCAGCGTGATACATCCTAAAGCTCCCACAGAGAGGAATCGGGACTGGTCCAGCTTCTGAGAAAGGCTATGGAGCAATGATTACAGCAATGACCATGTTACATAAAATCACCATGGCTTTGGTACCTGCAGTTTTCGTTAACAAAACAAAAATTTTAACTTCCTTTTCTTTTTTCTTCCTTTCTTTTTCTTTTGGTCTTATGGAGTTAAAAAAGTAAGAAACCCTGCTTCCTAAAAAATTTCAGATCTCGGTAATGATGCTAACTTTACCCTTGAGCAGTGTATTGTGTTGCTTATGTAGCCAGCATGTGGGTGACATTTAGACCCAAGCCTGGCTTCCAAGCATGATTCATGAGAATGTGTCAGATGATGAGAGCAGGGAATTTTCCTTGGTATTTAGAGGAAGCAGCTCTTGGGGGAGCTGCACAAGGAAGCCATGCCTCAGAACTCCAATGGATTAAAAACAGCCTTGCCCACGAACTCAGAGAGCCTGACCCTGAGACCTTCAAGTATAGGCATTTGGATCCCCTGAGAAACCTCCAGGGCATGTGGGAAGAATTCAGATACAGATAGAAAATGCAAGGCAGAGGCTCACACACACATACCCCAGCCAAAAGCTTGCCTTCCTTTCTCATCAGATAAAAAAGGGCTTGTGAAGTGTCTGTTCACATAGAACCATTCTCATCTCCATCCTAAACAGCTGCCTGCCTCCTGCAGCTCAGGGAGCATCAGTTCCTCCAGAGGCTTCACTCTGCCTGTGGCTGGACCACTCTCTGTCCTTGAAAACAGAGATTGTCCTTGAAAACAGAGATTGCAAACTCACCTAGAACATGCTGCCTTCAGTACAGGCATAGAGTCCAGCAAGGAAGGACCTAGCTCCATCAGCATCAAAATCTGTGCTGAGTAGATCCCATTGGCTTGTTTTTAACCAGTTTCAGGAGATGATGGTGATGATGATGGTGATGATGATGGTGATGGTGGTGGTGGTGATAGTGGTAGTGATGATGATGGTGTAGGTGATGTTATGGTGATGATGGTGATGATGGTGATGATGGTGGTGATGATGATGGTAATGGTGATGATGATGGTGATGATGGTGGTGATGGTGATGATGATGATGATGGTGATGATGGTGGTGATGATGATGGTAATGGTGATGATGATGGTGATGGTGGTGATGGTGGTGATGGTGATGATGATGGTGGTGGTGATGATGATGGTGATGGTGATGATGGTGGTGATGATGATGATGGTGATGATGATGGTGGTGATGATGGTGATGATGGTGGTGATGATGATGGTGATGGTGATGATGGTGATAATGGTGGTGATGATGATGGTGTTGATGATGGTGATGATGATGATGATGATGGTGATGATAGAGAAGGAAAAGGAGGAAGTTTGGAAACATCTTGATAGAAATGTTGAGAAGGCCTTCCAGGGAAAGTTGATTGAGTTACTATATTTTTGAGCTAAGAAATAAGATACAGGTTGGCAGTTGCTTTCAATAGAACTTGTTTTTTTGTTGTTTTGTTTTTTTTAATTGGTTGGTTTTTTGAAAAGAAATCCAGATTTAGGTTTGTGAGTGAGATTTCATTTGTGCCCATGAGAAGCAGCGTACACAATGCCTCCATCTTCACCACAGCCTCACATACAGCAGAGGCTTCCGAGACACGTATTTGCCTCCTCTGTTATAACGCAATATCAGGCCTGTGATACAGGACAGCAGGGTGTATAGTCCTCTCAAGCAGAAGCTGCCTCAAGAAGTAAAAAAGAAAATTATGTATGTTTCATTAGAGGGAAAAGACTGGTAACCTGGTCGTAGGGGAGTTTGAGCTGTAACAGACCCTTCTTTGTGCTCTGTGGCCAAGCTCACCACACCTTACCTGTGGGATAGGTTTCTCTAGAACCTTCCATCAGCACGTGATGAAGTGTGTTTCTGTTAAGATGCAGTTGCTTTGCTATGTTTTTGGTGAAGCTAAGAGACAGAATTATGCTAGAGGCAAGTTGGGCAGATTTTGGACTCAGTTTTGCGATCCCAGAGAAACCTCTGACTCTTTTACCTTCTCACCTTACTTCCCAGGGAGCCCAGAGACAAAGTTCAAACTTAAAACTCTGTCTTGGTTCTATCAGGGTTGCCAATTTAGCAGTATCAGTTCGGAGCTCTCTCTCCTTTGTTTGAGACTGTTCTGTTGGGTGTGTGTGTGTGTGTGTGTGTGTTATGTGGTATGTATGTGTGTGTGTGTGGTGTGTTGTGTGTGTGTGTTGTATGTGTGTGTGTGTTGTGTGTATGTGTGTGTGTGTTGTGTGTATGTGATGTGTGTTGTATGTGCGTGATGTGTGTGTTCTGTGTGTGTGTGTTGTGTGTATGTGTTGTGTGTCTGTGCGTGGTGTGTGTGTTGTGTGTATGTATGTGTGTGATGTGTGTGTTCTGTGTGTGTGTGTTGTGTGTATGCGTGTGTATGTGTGGTGTATGTGTTGTGTGTGTGTGTGTGTGTGTGGTGTATGTCTGTGTTGTGTGTGTGGTGTATTGTGTATGTGTGTGTTGTGGTGTGGTGTGTGTGCTCGTGCGTGTGTGTGTGTCCATCCTCTGAAAGAAAACAGTGGTCTTTCTTACTACACTTGTGTCAGCTGCAAATGGTAAAATCCTGGTGGCTAATCCTGGAAGCCATTACAGGCAAAGACATAGGTGAGATCCATTGGGCGCTGCCACTAGATGAAAGTGTCGGAGCTTGTGGATGTGACAGAGTCCCAAGGCTGCTCAGGACCCAAGGGCCTGCAACACTTGGCACAAGCATACGCAGGCTTCAGCTGCCTCTGTGGCTGGTGCCTCTCCACCTGGAAGCTCAGTGCCTTACAATCTCCCCGTGACCCACGCTGGCTGCACACTTGGCTGAGCCCTCAGTCAGCCAGAGATTCAAAATGACTTTGTTCCAAAGAACTGGTCACAGAGGTTGAGACACGGGGTTGTGTTTCCTTTACTTAGAGAGGAACTTTCCACTCCTACTTTTGGATAGATCTTTGGAGTCACCCTCCAAAGTCCAAAATCAGCCCTTTCACGAGAGATCCAGTGTTAGGGATCTCATGGACAAGGGGCAGATGTTCCCCTGTGGCTGTTCTACTCGGGTTCCTGCTGTTTGCTCTGCAAACAGGACTGTATTCCCTGCCCAGTACATGGTATATTTAATTCATATGTTGTACAATGAAAGTCGTCTTGTTATAACTACGCACAGAAAATCTAGAGACCCTAGAGGCGCCTGCATCGGCTGCTGGCAGGGCGGCGGTGGTGTCCCCACTCCGCTAACGTGCTTCGGTTATATAAGATGTTCTCGCCGGGGAGAGATGGGGAGAGATCATACAGGAACAGGCTGTACTAGTTTTGCAAATTCTTGTGAGTCTTAAATAATTTCAAAATAAAAAGGGTTTGGTGGTGTTTTTTTTGTTTTTTGTTTTTTTTTTTAATTCTAAGTACCAAGACAGAATTGAAGCGACCACCTAGTACAGTTGTTTCCAGTTTTAATTTTAGCAGCAGCCTTGCCTCCCTCCTTTGCTCTCTTCCTTCTCCACCCTCAGCTGCACTGGGCACCTCCTGACAAGCTCAGGGTTCCGCCAAATCCCATCTTAAAATGCTATTCCCACCCCCACGATTCCAGTATCCAGATGAGCTGGGAGATTGGGGGGGGGCACAGAGAAGGCAAGCACATTGCTCGCCAGTGGCTGTGCAGAAATACAGACAGCCCGGGAGCCTTTCTGCCCCGGTGAGTCCCATTCAGGTAACAAGGTAGTTTCTCCTGTCAGACCTGGGGAGATTCATTACACTGGGTGAATTTCCATGCGCCTGCCTCCCACTTCTTCTGGGCAGGCAATAGCGTCATCTTGACCTTTAAGCTGGGACCGTGCACTGGTAATCTGGGTCACCAAGAAGTTTCAAATTCACCACATGGAGGGATGGACCAAGGAACTTCCTGGGAGGGCTAACACAGAGCGTAGGAAGCAGGGCTGAAGAAACATCGCCTGCTCGGCGTCCATTCTGAGCACCAGTGATGGCTGGAGTCACCCAGCCACCAAAGTATTTTAGGGAAACCTTGGTGTTCACGAAATTCATTTTTACGGCTAATACAATGTCAGCCTCTTCTTGTAAAAGAAGACCAGTTCTGGTCAAACCCGCTGTACATGCTGCTGCGGTTCACACGAGCACATATGGCCGTCATAATTCATAAGCAGGGTCCAGGGTCACACACAAGCTTTGGGTCACGAAGGACTCTGGGACTTGGTGGTTCTCCAGACGCAGACCCAGGAAGTGGAAGCAATGGCTTCCTCTCTTTCCACATCCTCCCAGCAGTTAGAGCCCGGAGATGCCATATGGGAGTCGGATGAGTAAGAGGTTTTTTTCCCTGAGAGTGAGGCCAACTGTCCATGTGCCACGTCAACACAGATCTGTGTGACAGTCAGCTGGCAGGACAGCCACCCCCGGGGACTGGATGCCCTGTGCAGCCTCCAGAGGGCTTGGAATGAGCTGCCACTCTCGATCGACTGTCAGCTGTTGATGCCGTATTTCTGCAGGAACTGGCTGCTTTCTTCCCCACAGGATCTTCTTTGCCCGCCACGGAGTGGAACACAACCTTCCCTGTCAACATGGGTCCAGCTAACTGACGCTGATGCTAGCCCAGTCCTTCCGCTTTCTGCCCCATGTCTCAGATATCGGAGAAACTGATCAGCTGCCCTAGTGTTGGCGGCCGCACTTCACTCCATCTTCACAGCCACTGCTAGCTAGGAGAATACTCCCACAAGGACATGGTGCACTTTATAACCTGAGAGGGGCCTTCAGAGGGCCAGATACTGGATTGCTTCAAGAGTGTTGCTCACCATGAGTCAGTGAGGAGGCTTGGTGGGTAAGGCGCTTGCTTCTACACCTGATGACCGGAGTTTGATCCCTGGAAATCACATGGCGAAAGGAGAGAACCAACTCCCGGAAGTCATTCTGTGACCTCCACACGTGCAGGGTGGCACACGCAGGCACACACTTAATAAATAAATTTTAAAATAAAATGATATTGCTCATCATCAACACATGTATTCAGCCACTACCGCCCGGGGCCTTACTGTCTGTGAAATGGCCTTCTAAAGTGGGAATTCCCAGTTTCAAACCTTGGGACAGTCCTTCAGGGCCTGTTAAAGTACAAACTGAAACACAGCAGGCTGGCATATACCTGCGACCTACTACGCAGCAAGCTAACAAAATGGCCTGTGTTTGAGGTCAGCCTGGGCTACATAGAGAAATTTTATATCCAAAAAGAATGGGGTGAGGGGAAGAGGAAGGGGCAAGGGGAGGAGAAAGGGGGGAGCACAACAGAAGGCCCCTTTCTGAGTGTGGGAGCAGCTAGGTATTACATTTAGCTAGGCCATTAAAACGTAATCATAAGCCAGGCAGTGGTGACGCACACCTTTAATCCCAGCACTCAGGAGGCAGGAGCAGGCAGATCTCTGAGTTTGAAGCCAGCATGGTCTACAGAGTGAGTTCCAGGACAGCCAGAGTTACAACAGAGGAACCCTGTCTCGGGGGGGGGGGGGGGCGGCGAAGAAGGAAGGGGGGGAGGAAGGAAGGGAGGAAGGAAGGAAGAAAGGAAGGAAAGTAATCATAATCATTTGGGGGTATATTTAGCATGGGTTCTTGGTTTCAAAGTCAACCAAAGAGTGAGTCTTTTAAAGGCAAACTTTGGATTCCTGTTAGACCTCTGGCACCCAGGTGCCTTGGAAACCCAAAAGCGTGTCTAGCGTGTCTTTCTTTATGTCTCTGTGCACTTGCCTCCGGGAGAGCCCAGCTCAGTGTGTCGCCGTGGAACTTCAGTCTCCTTTCCTCCCACGCTTTGCCCCTCTGCTCTTACAGTTACTCAGGCCACACCTCCAGAAGAAATGTTTCACGGGGATGGGACCTGTTATGTGCATATTGAGTGTGACATTAGATTGCAGTTCAACTGCACACAAACGTCTCTTTGCTCAGCCCTCCCCTTGAAGGAGCTGGGGGCAGGGTGTGGTGGCATGTGTCTTTAATCCCAACACCGCAGAGTTGAGAAGTACTGAGACAGGAGGATTGAACGGTCAAGACCAGCCTGGGCTACATTGGGGGGGGGATGAGAAGAGGAGGAGGAAGAGGAAGAGGAAAGGAGGAGGAAGATATCAAGAAGTTCTGTCAATCTCAGGTGTATCTGATTCCACAGCCTGTCAGGATTCTGGGAAGACGAGAGATTTCCCAAAGGATCCAAATCCCAGGCCCCTCCGATCAGCTTCACTTAGATACCAGAATCTACATCTCTCCTGTGTCACAGCCTTGCTAAGTGTTGGAGGGATAGGGACAGGAATGGTTTGAAA
Organism: Cricetomys ansorgei; assembly: GCA_026225945.1. Classification (NCBI taxonomy): domain Eukaryota; kingdom Metazoa; phylum Chordata; class Mammalia; order Rodentia; family Nesomyidae; genus Cricetomys; species Cricetomys ansorgei. The sequence continues at coordinate 6,619,080 of JAMJFZ010001881.1, forward strand.
CACTGGACATGCCCTGTTCCCAGACTTTGATAGTGGTAGGCTTCAAGTGACAGCTTTCATGGAAACCTTATCATTGGGTTTGTACAAATTATATACTTTAAAGTGGGGAACATGAATATTCGCTATATTAAAATGTAATATAGTCAAAACACACACAAACACACACACACACTGTGTGTACTCCTCTGACTTTAGGGAGTAGTTCTAGTACTAGCCAAACTGTACAATGAAGAGAGGGTGTGAGCTTGGCTTAACCAAAAGTATGGCCCTTTCATGCCTGAAATAAATGCTGTTCTTTTCTCTCCAGGACCCCAGGAGCAAGCACAAGTTCAAAATCCACACTTACGGAAGCCCTACCTTTTGCGATCATTGTGGGTCCCTGCTCTACGGACTTATCCACCAAGGGATGAAATGTGACAGTAAGTAAGTTTTCTTTTCCAGCAGATGGCCAGGCTCTGCAGCTCATGTTTGGCTCTGCTCAGTGCCAAGGTTTCAGAAAGTTCTCAACAGCAACTCACCATCGGAGAGAACTGGTTCAGATAAAGACCAGGCTCAAAAAAAATGATGAACTGAGATCTTCTCCAGGTTCTGGTTTATTATAACTACTATCTTGTCTAGGTATGACCCCTCCCCCCCAAAAAAGTTTTTTGGTTTATAAATGAAGTTAGCAGATACTGTCTCTTTTTTAATGGTATGAATGTCTGTCTGTCTATCTCTCTCTCTCTCTCTCTCTCTCTCTCTCTCGCTCTGAAATCTTCAATCCCCTATAAAATGCAGGCTAGTCAAACCCCACAGAAGATTCCCCACCTCCAGATTCTACATTTGGTTGGCTTCAAAATAAGCTAAGCAACCATAGTCATTATCTTCCTGTGCCTCTAATTAGTGGGTGGACTGTGGAAAAATCCAGCAGCTTCTCCTTAAAACTGAAGCTAAAGTGAGCATGAAAACCAGGGTAGCATCTTGAGCTCCCACCCCGCCCATTGATGAATGGATGGAACCCACAAAACGGTTCTAGCTACTCGTAATATCACAGAAGTCCTCTGACATGGAGCCAGGGGCCACTTCTACCCCCCTCCTCGGTCCTGTGTGCATCCTCATCCAGTATCAAGAGGAAAGAGAAGAATAGCCTCGGAAACTTTCAGTGCTGATAGTTTTCCAGTGACGAATTTTCCTGTGCTAGTTGCTTAAATAAAAATGTATATTTTGAGAGCGTGAAAAGACAGCTGCTAAGCCCGTGTTTCCAATAAGTGTTAGGAAAATACCAGCGTGTTCTCATTTATTCCTAAGGACTAGGTTGACCACCGAGCTTTGTATCCTGCGTGGGGTAAATGCAATGTTGTGCATACATTAAGATATATGGGCATTAGGCCCACGGAGAGTCCTCAGAGCATAGGGTCTGTTGAGCTTACCCAGCTGTGCAGGTTAATGGCCTTGTCATCCAGGCCAGTGGCTTCTGTGCTTCAAGGAATCCTCGGATTCTAAACATCCTTTCATCGTCTTCAGTGTTGCTAAAAATGCTAATCCTGAGTACATCTGCAAAGGTACTTTCAGCTATTTTAAAACTTGGAACAGAGCTGGAGAGATGGTCCAGTAGGTGAAGATGCTTGCCATCAAGCCTGACGACCCGGTGTCAGTCTCTGGAATCCAAATGATGGAAGGAAAGCACAGACTCATACAGGTTGTCTTCTGACCTCCACGTGTGTGCTGTGGCCAGCATGGGCGCATGCGCACACACAATAACACGATAAATAAATGATGTTAAAATCGTTTCTAAGCAACACTCACTGACATGTTACACACGCGTCAACCTTGACCGAGTTAGCAAAGACACTGAGAAGTTTATATTGAAGGCCCCCCACTCAAGAGGTAGAACATGCCACCAAGTCGTCCTCCCCCACCCCGCCCCCCGCCCCGTCATTTACACCCCACTGGAAGTGTACCGGGAGGGGAGGTGTGCTCTTCCATACGGTTCCCACTTGCATATCCTCTTCTTGTAGGTGCTGTGTAACGTTAATACAATGCAGAAGGAGATGAACTGCCTGGGATGCTTTCTGGTCCATTTTCTGCTATTGCAAAAATCTGAAACGGAGTACTTTATGAAGATAGAGGTTTATTTCATCCCAGAGTTCTAGAGGCTGAGAGGTCTTAGGACAAAGCACCAGCATGCAGTGCAGGCCTTGTTGCTACATCAGAACACAGTAGAGGGCCTCCCTCGCATGGGAGGGCGGACTGCGATGCTAGCTGAGGTCTCTCTTCTGTCATAATGCCGTCATGGAACCCCTCAAAATCATTCTCACGATCTCATACACTGCTACTTACCTCCCAGAGATTCCCACCTACAATTGCCATTATTATGAGTATTGGGGAGTGGGGTGGTAAAATTTCCAGCACACAAACTTTAGGGGAGACATTTCCACATGGCAGATATTAATTAGCCTCCCCAAACACCTGCTTTAGGGCTTTGTCTCCTGGTTACCTTTGAATGCCTTTGTAACAAATAAGCTGTATAAATCTGAATTTATTAACTAAATTTTTGACAATAGCATCCGTCTGGTTTTACATATTAGGATTCTGTTTTAGATTTAATTTGGGTTTTTTGGGGTTTTTTTTTGTTTTTTTAAAAAAAAGGACTCCATTGCTAAATTATTTTGAAAGTCACTGACCCAAGCCATTGCCTTTGTTGTTTGTTAAACTTTTTCCTTGGACTTGGGGACATCTGGGGCTCCTTTCTAGAAAGAGGAGAATGAGCGGATGGCATCCGGGTCCCAATCTTACCTCAGCAGAGACGCAGCCATCCCTACACACCCTCCTCTGGCTGGCTGTAGTCCGTGCACAGTGTCTGTAGGTGGGGAAAAGCTAGCCACTACTTAATGTCAGCCAACTCTTCAGTCTGTAGGGTAAGAAATGGAGCCAGAGGGTGCAAGGGAGCTTCCTGGGGTACAAGAGCCAGTTCCCACCCTCCTTGTCCTTGTTACCCATATTCCTTCCAAGGCCCCCGCCATTACCGCCCATTACCATCCTTACACGTCATCCTGTGCCCAGGTCCCTGAAGACAGACAGGGCTTGGTTAACCCACATGAACAGCACAACTTCTCAAGAGTCTTCCCGGCTAAGCCTCCGCCAGTACGGCATCCTGAACAGGGGGAGCTTTGCGGACAGAAGCCTTGGGCACTCCGCATCTGTGAAGGGGCCGATTGTTTTCTCGCTGCGTCATTAGCCAGTTTTCAGCATTTAATTGCAGCAAATAGGTCTTACTTATGACTTCTTCATAAAAAGATACGTTGCCATGTTCGGATTAAACAGTGAGAATGAAAGGGACACTCGGGCTCTGCCTAGAACGCGGCAGATTCATCTTGTTAACCTCCCAGGGAGAGTGGGCGGATTCCCGGAAGCCCGAGGTACCGGGAGGGCGGAGCCAGCACACCTACACAGCCTTGTGTTTATAGTCAGCCCCGGGGATTCTTCTCAGGGTTTCTTGGGTTCATAGAAATAAGACTGATCTTTTTGAATCCTCCCCGTGTCTCGCCTACAGAATGCCAGCCTAAGGAATGGCTTATGCCAGGAGTGTATTTGTTTTACTTGGATTAATATTTAAATATTTGAAGACAGGTTTAAAATATCAAACACAAGTTCTTTTTTTCTTTCTTTCTTTTTTTTTTTAAGGCAACATACTTACACCTTCTTAAAAATACCAAGTCACTTGAGGGAAAGAAATTGTTATGATTTTCCTATACTCAGCCCACGCTTTCTTGGTGGCCAGCTCAGAAAGGCAGAAGGAATTCTCTGACCAAAAAAAAAAAAAAAAAAAAAAGTATCCACTATTTAAAATTTGCACGTTGCATGACTGTGTATACAGAAACTATTAGTCTAAGCTCTGCACACAAACTTACCTGGGTAGATTTTGTTAAATATTTGAAACGAGTCACAGAAAAACAACCTGGGTTGTTTCGCTATGGTAAAGACTGAACAAACATGAGATGGGTATTTTAAGTATTGTCACTCACAGGAGGAAGCCTGCGCGGGAAAGGACATCTGCTAACACTTTATGTCGCAGGAAACATGATAGCGAAGTATCACATTAGGGTAGAATCATTCCCACTGCTGCTCAGACACCAAAACACGGAGGCAGCGACGCGAGCTTCCCATATGGCCAAGCTCACCCTGTGCGTTTTCGATCCACAGCCTGCGACATGAATGTTCACAAGCAGTGCGTGATCAACGTCCCCAGCCTCTGCGGGATGGACCACACAGAGAAGAGGGGCAGGATTTATCTGAAAGCCGAGGTCACCGACGAAAAGCTCCATGTCACGGGTAAGCCATGGTCCGAGAGAATCGTTGTGGAGCAAAGGTCAAGGTGATGGCAAGGCGCGGTGAACCTGGGCTGGTTGACTGGGTGACTCTCGAGCCGATCACCACTTGTTAATCCCTCCTGTGAGAGCTCTCCGTGCACAAGGATTTCCAAGTACTCAAATATCGTGCAAAGTCTACACCGCCATTCAGACCTGAGTGTTCTGACAGTGTGGTCACCATTTTCTCCCCACCAGGCCTGCATTGAACAGGACAGCCAACCGGTCAAAGATAACACCAAAACTAGTCCAAGAAGACAGATGGATGGAGGATCTAGATCAGTGGTTCTCAACCTGTGGGTGGTGACCCCTTTGGGGGTCCAAAGGCCTTTTAAAAGGCGTCACCTAAGACCATCTGCACATCAGATATTTACGTTATGATTCATAACAGTAGCAAACTTGCAGTTATGAAGTTGCAATGAAAATAATTTTATGGTTAGGGGGTCACCACAGCATGAGGAACTGTATTAAAGGGTTGCAGCATTAGGAAGGTTGAGAACCACTGATATCTAGAATAACACCCCAGAATTCTTTGGCTTCCTTACATTCTGACCCGAGATGATCATGATCAGTGGAGAGTATTTCTGAGACTGTAGCTCTCACCTACACTGTTCTTCTATGGGGCCAATTCTGTCACCAAAGTTACCACTCTGCCTAGGGAAGGAATGGGGCCAAGAACTGTGAGTTTTTGTGTTAACTGCCATGTATTGCAAGAAGAATCTTCTCTGGTTAGGGTTGACCAATGCACAGTTCTATAGGTACTGCAATAGTAGTAAGTTTTCCCCTACATAGCCTCAGATCTATATGGCCTCAGATTCTTAGTCTCATTGACAGTGTCAGGTATGCATTCCATCTCACAGAGTGGGACTTAAATCCATTTTTTTAAAAAAGTAATTGATTACTCCCGTAACGTTTGTGACACTATTGCACTGGTGGGCATATCTTCTCATCAGACGGGCTATTGTAGCTTGCAGTGTTCACAACTGGGTGAGACCTTTCTCCTCCAGTCAAGTGCATAGCACCTTCCAGCAGTATGCACACTGGCCAGTGGAGGGTCAAGCTTCCAGTTGAGTACTAGCTAGATTTCTCCATGTTCTATGACTCAGGTGTGTGCTGTCTTCAGCAATAGAGTCTTACTACCAAGCTCTGGAGGGCCAAGAACATTGAAATAACCTGTAGTGTTTGGGCAGGGTTATGGGACGAACAACTCAAAAAAAAGTCCTGCAAGTTTTATATGGTTTGTAGTTGGAGTTTTATGCCCCCACCATAGGGAAATGCCATTAAAAGTCTTTTTATATATGTTTGCATTTTAGGAAGTTTCTACAGTAGTAGGTTTGCAGGCAACTTTTTCAAAAGGCCAAAAAAGCCCCTTTCTGTGTCTAACTTAAACCTGTGAGGAAGTTTACTTTGTGATCCTTGCTTTATAGATGAAGAAATTGAGGCACAAGAAAATGAAGTAGCTTGCTCCTGCAAATGGAAGTTTGCCTGTAAATGCTTTAATAATACCTATAAGAACGGGAATCTATTTCTAAGGTAGTTACTGCATGAAGCTCAGTGGTAGATTCCCTTGCTGAAAATTTCATAAGGCTCCACAAAACCAAAACAAAGTAAAATAAGATGCAGTTATTTATGTAAAGGAAATCCAACCCTAAATTCAAAACATAAAACTCAAGGAAATGAGATATCATTTGTAATGGTATCTTGCAAGTGTGTCTTGTTAGTTTGGCAGTATTGGGGAGCATACCTAGGACCTTGCGCATGCTAGGCAAGCACACTACCATAAAGCTGTGTTATGCCCACATTGTGAGGTCCCAAAAAACACCAGGAGTCAGAAATCATATGCAAAAAGCAAGGGGACTTTTATTCTATAGAGCAAACCAGCATGCTGGGGACTGGCACCATGCACCCAGAAAGCTGATCAAGCATTTTTAAAGGAAGCAGGGGGGGGAGGGTCTCTCTAATTGGTCAGAACCGAAGCACTGGATTGGCTTGTTAAATGTCTCAAGGAAACAAGGATTTCTGGGAAAGCAAGTACTTGACATTAAACAGAGGCAAGGTCAGGCAAGGTCACTGCTGCCCACTAGGGGGCACTGGTCCTCTCAGCTGCATCCTGCCACCTTGTTTTTTTGAGACAAGATCTCACTATGTAGCCCAGGCTGGCCTCCAACTTACTATCTTTCTGCCTCTGCCTCCTAAATGCTGGTGTGCAGGTGCTGCCTCCACACCCAGCTAGGAGTTATTGGGTCAACTCAAAGAGAAGACATCCGACTCACGTTTGGCATTCCAAAGTATCATGAGGAATACCAAGCAAAACAGTCCTTCCAGGGACAGATGCTCTGCCCTGCTATTAACCTGTGGGTACCTCCCCCAGGCTGGGTGGTTCCCACTTCTTTAGTGCCCAGGGTGTCCCTAGCCTTTGCACCGTGCACATTATGTTCGTTGCCTTACTTCTAACACTCATGTTCAAGGTGAGCCGGGGTGTGGAGAGGAGAGAAGGGAATTGCCCTAAGCCACAGAGTAGAAGGTAATGGAGTTGGCCAGACTCCAGTTCTGCCTTTCAACACCTAGCCTCTGAGCCTCCCCAAGTTTCTCTCATTGAATATAGCCTCCCTTGGAACCAACAATAGACCCACAAATATTGTCCAAACTTGTATTCGGCACTCCAGGACACTCTTGGAAATCCAAATGTGGGACTTAAAACCAGGGGAGGGAAGGGTACCCCGCGGAGGGATTAAAGAACGAGCCACATCCAAGCGTCATTAACTGCCAAATTATGTGGTCCCAAAATAGCACACTGCAGGAAAGTGCTCAGGATGGGGGGGGGGGCTGAGAAAGAAAATACCCCACAAAGGAGACTGCTGTGAGTGTTTGAAAGGTAGAGGGAAGAGCACCCGCAGGGAGGGGTCAGATAGGATGCAGGAATTAGCGGGGCTCTAATGGGCAAATATGAGCAATAAACCGCACGCAAGCGATTTCTTAGAAAATGCATTCAAACCGACACCCCCCCCCCCCCGCAGCTGTGTTAATTGCTAGATTAGCTCAGTCCCCATTTCACCTATGTGGAATTGCTCAGGTTGAAAATAATTTCCAAAGTAACTTAGGAACCTTCCCCAGTGGGAGCTCCGCTTTAGGGCGGAAATCACCCTTTCAAAATCAGAGGTGAGTTCCCTTCCTAGATTGTGGGAAAGGCCTGCTCTCCTTCGGTATATTTTTATATTTTTGCCTTTGGGCAATGGTGCTGGATGGTATCAGAACAGCACACACACACACACACACACACACACACACATACACACACACACCAAGGAGATTTTTGAAAGGTTTCCTACGTTCTGTCTCTTTGGAGGGGCGGGGTATAGAATGATAAAAGAAGTTCCTCCTGAGAAGCAATTTTCAGTTTAATGTTGTAAGTAAACGGGGGAGGGGGGAGATACCACCTGCTTCTGGCTGTTTCAGGAGCACGCCTCTCCCACAGACACATTATTCTGAAGAGGAGTGTAATTTTCTCACATACTTTAGTTTGTTAATGTAACGTGGAGATTGAAGTTCTACCCCGAGTTCCCCTGGGGCGGGCGACAGGGGGTACCTTCCTCCTGGTCTGTGACTCCTTAGGAACTCCCTCTTGGGCTTTAAGAGGCTCAGTGCTCACTGTCAGGACCTCTGCTTCCTGCATACTGAGACTAGCCACCATGCTGTATGATTAAAACAGCAATCCTTCCTTCACCTCCTCATAGTGCGTTTGACGCAGGATCAGAGCTATGAGCCTCAGCTTCCTGTAATACTCCAGCTCTCTTAGCCTTTAGTGTGTGACTTTTTCCAGAGAGTTATAGATGATGTCTGTCTACCCCGCCTCCTCCCTCTGAGATAGCGCACCAATGAGAAACCAAAAGAACCAGTCTAACCAAGTCCAGCTTGGCGGACGGATGAGTTTATTGGCGTATTTAGAGGAGTGTGGTGACCGCAAACAGCTGCATCACAGAGATGACCCACCCCACCCCCGTGTAACTGAAAGTCTTCTGAAAGCTTAGTTTAAAGCAAAGTTTAAACTCCGTGCTTCAGTTAGCTTTCCCCCAACAGCACCTCCAGAAACCAGGTGCTAGATTCATGCTCATAGCTCAATTAGACACTGAGAGATATGCGTAAAGCAGTTTATTTTTCTGCGGGTTACATACTGACGTCGGGGCTGCCCAATTAAAAAAAACATGGCGGCAGCCCCAAGAACTGGCCACATGCTGCCTTAGACATCAAGTAGGCGGTGCTTAGAGGATCCTTCGTATTCAGAATCTGAATACTGGATTGGCTGTCACATCTCAAGAGGAAGCGAGTGGCTTTTGGGAAAATGAGTTCTTGACAGTAGAGATGCAAGGTCAATGTTGCTGCCACTAGGGGGCGCTGGTCCTCTCACAGGCACATTTGGCCATTGCAATTTTTTGAAGTCCCAGGTAAGGTAACATAGTCAGTTTGCAGAGGGGAGTAGGAGAATAGAGAGTTCAGAGAGGGGGCTACAATCCCAGATGCGGGCCCTGAGACCCCACCCCTTCCATTTCTTTAAGGGAATGTTAACAGGTCTGCTCTCATGAGGGTCTCTTGCAGAGAATCACAACTGCTCTGATACAAGATGGTAACGTCCATGTCATGCCTAGAGAACAGCCTTCCACAGGAGCATCTCAACAGGAGCACTACGATGATTAAGCTAGGGAGCACATCATAGAGTATGTGGTGTTTGTGGGGGAGTTCAACATACAAAGGAATGGCAGGGTACACTGGGTCTCTTGAGGTGCAGTGGGAGCTTGGAGGAAGCTGCCTTGACTTCTCAAGAAAGCTGCAGGTGTGTTATTCCTGGGGAGATGTGAGCAAATACTTATTCACCCCGCAGAGGGAACCAGCAATCAACCAAAATATAGGTACCACTGAATCCAACTTGATGAAACAATGAGTTTTGTTGAGGTTACTTATAGGAATGAGTGAGGGGCTGGCTACTTATGGGAGCAGAAATGACTCAAAGACAGCTACATCATCAAAGCCTCCTGCATAAGCGACAACTCATCAAAGCTGTAAGCCTGGAGCTCTCTCTATAATATAGCCTGCAGTTAGAGACCACGGTTAGGGTTGGGATTAACTCCACAAATTGGAGAATGCCTTTTTCCAAGTAGCTTTGTTGATCTGAGTCTCTTCCAGGCAGTTTGGCTAGTCTGAGAGTGGTCCTTACTGCTTATATATGTTTGGGGAGGGACAGGCCTAGTGATTCTGGTCAGTTTCAGGGACTTCCTGAAGCCTTTGAGTTGTGTGCTTTCAGAGCTTAAGGAGCTATCCTGCAGGATGAAGTGTCTCACCTCTCCTTTGAACATCCTGTATCCTAGTAACTTTTCCTCCAAGATGAAGGATTTTTATCCTCAAGGAAATTGAAACACAACAAGACAGCAGCTTCATATAGGAAGTGACAGAAGAGCTTGAGGACAGGGAGGATGGCTCTCTAGGCAGAGATGCAGAACATATCCAAGAAGCACAGTATCAAAAAGGATTCCAAGAAAGAAGCAGAGAGAGCGAGAAGGAGAACTTGTTTCTCTCCATTTTCAAAGGATCAGGGCTATGACTATCACAGACCTTAGCAGCCATGTCGTGAAGGTTCTGGGTTCAATTCTTCTTTACACAGGGAGCCTTTTATCGCAGGCAATTACATTTTGAACACACAATGCGCCTGTCTTATCACCCAGGGTTCACAGACACCGTGGCACTCCTCGCTGTCTGTGCTGTTGACGGAGCACAGGAATAGCCTGTAGTTTACTGGGACACTGAGCGCAGGTTCCTTTGCCGAGAGCAGGCAGCTGTAGAATAACCAGTGCGATGCCAGCAGGGAAAGCTGAACGAAGCTGCTTTGCTTAAGGGCTAAGCTGTTGGCTGTGGGTCATTTCTGTTGAACAGAGTCTTGCCTGTGGGGTTTGGAGCCAGATTGGGAACCCAGAAGGTGGCAGCTGAGGCATCTGGTCCTTTAGGTTGGCATAGAGTGGGGTTGCCAGCCAGGAGCCACTTATCCTCAGATGCAACCTGAGTATCCACTCCATTGCCAGTGATGCTACACTTTGATCACCTGGTTACGCTGTTACCAGCAGAGCCCTCCCCTCCAATGGCATCTTTCCTGTTTGTAACTCAGTACTGAACATTTAAATACTCAGCTCAACAGTCTTCCACCACACAGAGCTGGTATCAAGCAAAGAGCCTTAACCCACAGTTGCACTAGTGGCTGGAAAATGGTCATGTCCTAATTCTGCAGTTCCTGATATCCATCACTTGCTAATCTTCCGAGCGAACAGCTTCCAATTCTCCTTACATGGTGCTGGGATGTTGGCTTGGGCTCACAAGCCGTTTTTCACGGTCTTAATTTCCTTATGCTCAAACCATCCCAAGTTTCTACGGCGGGAGCCTCTCCCAATTGGCTCCAGCGTCTTTTTGATGTAATCCACCCTACATGCCTTTGTTTCTCTTGAACACTTTCTTTCTTTTTGGAACACAAAAGCTCACCTGGTACCTCAGCCATTTCTTCAAGGGAGTTTGTTTTGTGGTTGCCGCTGCTCCTTTTATAATGTGTTTTCTTGTTTTAAAGTAAGGCCTAGTACTTAAAATCCACGATTGGGTGCTGGGATGTTCAGTGCTCCTGGGGCGTACTCCTTTCAGTATGAAGGCAAAGGCTGTCTTAACGGCTCCACCCTCCTGCTCCCGACCCCTGAGCCTGCTACTGCCTTCCCAGTTGTATCTGTACTCCCTGTGCCCTGGGGAGGCCTTAGCTCCCGAAGCATCAGTGTGCTTTGTGCTGTTTCCCTGCCCTCCAAATGTACGGCAAAACCCCAGAGCTGTTATGGCAAAGCCTCTACGAAGAGCGAACCTCCTGAATGAAGGTCAAGATTTGACTGCGGTGTTTTTGAGGTCCCGGCGCAGGACACACAGTCCGCGTACTGCCGTCTGATGAAATGGTCTGCTGCGGATCTGTCAGTAGCAATTAGATACGTGCTGCCCCAGCCAAGTGAGTAAATTCAAGGTCTCGGTGGGGGCTGCCATCACAGAATGCTGTCAACTGGATGCCTGTACAGCAGACATCTGTTTCTTGTAGTTTTGAAACAAGTCCAAGATGAATGCACTGGAGTCTGGTGTCCGGTCAGGTCGCGCATCCTAGTTTATAAATGGAGGTCTTCTTGTATCTCCAGGACAAAGAGCAAGCATGCTTTCTCCACTCTTTTCATAAGAGCACTAATCCCACCTGGAGCACCCTACCCTCATCTCCTCATTACCTTCCAAAGCCCCCCCACCCCACTCTCAAATGCCATCAAATGGGGATCGGGGTTTCAATATATGAACTCAAGGGACGGGGGAGCCAAACACTGAGCTCACAGCTCTCAGCCTCCCCGCAAACGGCACAAACTGGAAAGGTGTTCTTCCTGGTAGTACATCCTAGAAAATGCAGAGCTGTCACCCATCAAGGTTCTGACCAGGACCTTATCATTCCGTTCAGAGGACATGGGAATGAATGGATTCAGATGCTGAGACATCCTGTGTGATAACCGACCTGGGCTTTTCAAAGAATGCCAAGTTCCTGAAAAACCAAAGACAGTCGAGGGGACTGCTCTTGATTAAGAGAGGCTAATGGGACATTGCTGTCAAATGCAATCTGCAATGCTTGATTGGATCCTGGATCCAAAGCAAAATTCCAAAGAGCTATAAAGGGCACTGGAGGACCAGAGGGGAAACTGAGATAATGTTTTTGTATCAGTGTGAAGTTCCTGAGTGGCAGTGGTGATGTGTAGTTATGAAGCTGTGAAATAGCTTAGGGATTATTTTTCTGACATCTGTAGTATCCAAATGTTTCAAGGAAAACAACACACGCACACACCACACACGCACACACCACACACACACACACACACGCACACGCACACGCACACACACATGCACACACACGTGTGTGCGTGCACACACAGAGGCTAAGGAGACGGCTCAGTTGGTAAAGTAATTGCTATGCAAGCATGAGGGCCTGAGTTTGATTCCCCAGTACCTCGCAGAGTGGCCCACACTTGTAGCCCAAGTGAGGCACAGACAGGAGGATCCCTAGGGTTCTGCTGGTCTGCTAGTCTGACCTAACTAGTGAGTTACTGACCAATGAGTCTCCCTGTCATCTCGACATTCTGGAGGATGACACCCAAGGTTGTCCTGGCTTCTGGCTTACAACACATGCACGCACACGCACGTGTGCCCACTGCATTTAGAAATAAGTAGGAGAGAGAGCCGCGGGTAGAGGAAGGCACCTGGAGGAGAATGGCACTAGTGACAGTTGGTGAATCCAAGCGAAGAGCATGTATGTGTTCACTGTACCGTTCTTGTGACTTCGCTGCTAGAAACTGGTTCAACTTATTCAAACCAGGCACAAATTTCCAAAAGGCCAGGTTGCATGATGTATGTCTGGAGCCCTGTTCTAGCCAACCAGGTATTAAGTATCCTCTGTAGGGAGCGGTGTCAGCTGGCAGGAAGCCCTGGGGTTCAGCAGCATCTGATCGCCCAGGCGGTGCAGCTTCCCCGGTCTGGGTTCTCGTGCACCACTGAGCCTCATGCCACTGCCCGGTGGCGCAGTGCCCTTCCCTTCGGCGTAAAGCAAGCAAAGGAAGCATGGTCAGAGGCCTCGAAGCCCTGTTTGTAAGCAGCTCTGAGGTGACCCTTCGCCTCAGTTAATGTCCTGAGTCACTGAGCATTTCTCAGAGCCACCTGGGGCTGGCTGCATGGGACTCGTCATCCTGTACCCTGCCAGGCGACAGCATCCTGCCTCCATCCCTGGACAGAGACGGAACCAGGGTCTGGAAGCCACCTGTGGCCTGTGCCCCTGGGACTGTGTGCATTGTGCCTGCTTTCCAAATAGCCTGAGCAGCAAAGGGGAAAAAGGCAAGCTTGGCCAAACAGCTAGAGGAGTCCTACTGGGGTATGTGTATGGTGTGTAATCACTAGAGGGGGCTCAGCGTTGACAGAGCTACATCTAGATGTCTCCCTCGATAAACGTCCAGGACTTGGAGGGTGGCTGAGTGGGGTGGTTACATTCTAACCTCTCCTTGGGTTTCAGTCTCTCCCCCCTGGGGAGGCCTCTGACCCTATCAAGGACACCAGATCAGCGCCAACCAGGGTAATATTTTGTTTCTCTTGAAAAATGATACTGGCAAGCTTTATGACCCCTGCCTATATGAGGATTTGACTTTAGCTTAGGCTTAAAAGTTGCTGGAGGAGAGTCTTTATTGAAACAGGTGAACAGCTATTCTTGACCAGATGTCCTCTCTCTAGTACATGTTTTGTAGAGGTTTTTCCAGCCCGTTAACACCCACCGCTCCTGTGTGTAGTGGTAGCTTACATTACTTTTCCATGGGACGTTACACAGTAGCACGAGTCTATCGTTTATAGATCGGGAAGTAAGATGAGCAGAAGTCCACTGTCTAGCCCAGGTCCATGGAGGGGAGGAGGATACTACTGTCAGTCTCGGAGAGAAATGGGACAGATCAAGGGTGCCCCATTGTCCAGTGGTGTCTCTGTGGGTGGGCTCTTAGAAGTGAGGATGCCAATGGGTAGCCAGCCGATTAAGATACAAGTAGCAGGTGCAGAGAAAGGGGGTGTTGCGGACCAACTAAAGGCACTGTTAGTGTGGCATGTCCAGATAGAGTGAGAAGATAAACCAGTACTGACTAAGCAAGCACCTGCCATACGTCAGGCTCTAGTTTGATTTTTTTTAAAACAATGATGTCATCATCATCACCATCTTGTAACTAAGGAAACTGAAACGTGAGAGCTCCAGGCCCTGCCCAGGTCACGCTACTGCTGCATGGAGGACAGTCCACCCCAGGTGTCCCGGAAAGGTCCCTCCCCTTACACGGATGACCCAGGAAAGATCATGTGCTCATTCACAAATACTTCTTCAGTTTAGACTAGGCATGCTGTTGCTAAAGTGTTTGCAGTTTCACACTTCCCTCTGGAATTAATAACTAATGTTACCCTGCGGTGGCTCTGAGGCTCCCATAATTACAGCTGTGTTCTTAGCACCATCGTGGGTGTGGGGTCTGTCAGCATTTCCCCCACAGCCTGCATCTACCAGAGCTTAGGTAGTGGCTTGGAATAAAAACCGGCAGTGGGGAATCTGACCGAAGCCTTCCCCAAATAACGGTGAAGAGTTAAAATGGACAGGGAAATGTGGAGACAAACTCACGTTCGGGGCATGCTGACGGAGCGGGAGCTGGCCACACGTACCCGTCCTCGCTAGGCTGGCTCCCTACGTCCTACAGCCCTGGCTTTTTTCCCTGATCTCACCTTCTTAGTCTTTGAGGGAATCACCTCTAACAGTCAACTCCCTCAAGCTCACTGTGCCTACCAAGCCGGGTCATTCGTATACAAAAGCAAACAGGAGCCAGCCTCTAAGCTAAAATACAGGAAGCAGCATGCAAGAACTGAAAATACTCTTGCATGCTGTCCAGTCAAAGGCGTGAGCTTCCAGGTCACAACTGGCATGATTTCAGTGAGTCTCCATCCCCTGTCTCCCTTGGCCGGGTACCCTAGGTATCAGTGTTCTATCAGGGTACCTCGAGCAGCCGGTACCTTGCCTGCCTTCCCGGTTTCATCTGTTTTTGCTACCATTGGCCACCTCCCATGGTGTCTCCTCCTTGCCTTGGCTTGTCGAAAGTAGGCCACTCTCTGTATGTGCTCTTCCTGCTATTTGCAATGAAATACATGTCAGTTTCCCTCTACCAGATCATAATAAGCCCTTTGAAATTAGAGAGAATGTCTCATCTCCCGTTACCAGCTCCATCCAAAAGTTGGTACTTAATGTATGCTTACTGAGATGATGATGATGATAACGGTGATGATGATGATGATGATGATGATGATACAAAAGGCACAGCATAAAAAAAAAATCTATCCAGGCTTAAACCGTGTTCCTAATATCCTGAGTCCAAGAGATTCTTCCCATTTTAGCCCTTCATCTGGATCAAGTTAGAGGACCCCGTTTTAGCCTAACTCATAAAGCCACGTGACTTTTGGAGTCCTTGAGAGACATGTTCATCAGCTCTCAAAAGAGTCGCATCCTTCAGAAGAGACTTGTCATTATTTGCATCCCGACTCGGGTGCCTCGCCCTATCGGTGGCACAGCTAAATGTCAACTGTGTACTAACTAGTGGTGTGCCCTCCTACGGATTGCTATTCATTCTGGTTCTCTTTGCTGTGATTTGAACATAGCTCTCCATGCTGGGTGCTTAGTCACTGGGTGCCCGTGGGAGGCAGCAAGATTCCGGTGAGGGGCAAAGGGCTGCCACTGTCACTTCCTTAATGCAGCCCTTGTCTCTGTCTTAAAGTCCCCTGGTCCTGTGAACAAGTGACACACGGCTTCTTTCTTCCCGTCTCAAATGATCTCCGGCCCCCAGATTATTTATAGGAGGCTCAGTCATCATCTCCTCTGACTTCAGTGACCTCTTGCCACTCAGAAGTAGACTTTTGAGTGCATCCCTGGGAGGTGAGATGCAAATTATATCTGGGGCCTTTCTCAAGATTACCCCGTTAGCACACAGAGGCACTGACATTGACGGAGCAGGCCATCCTTGTGCGGGATTTTAATTGCTTCTAATTATAGGATTATCATTTAGGCACAAGATTAATTACCATGAAATTATTGCAGGGAACTTGATCTTCTAGAAAGTCAACACACTGGCCAAGCAAGGCCTCTCTTGGAAGCTTGCAAACACCGTCTTTCAAATCACTTCCACTGAAACTCCCTTTAACCCTTTGATGGCGGAGTGGTGGTAGGGGACGAAGATAAGGAAGAAATAAAATAAAAAATTAAAAACAGATGAATAGCCCAAAGAAAATTTGAACAGTATTAAGAAACCATTGGATTCGACAATGGAATGTCCCAGGATAAATGCAGAGATTGCCACTGCTCTGTCGATCTGTATATCATCTTCGAGGGTGGCCCAACTGAAAGCTCCACAGGCAGACCCTATCTTACCACTCTAACCGCTCTGCCCCATTAAAACCGTCCTTTCCTGTGCCTTACAAAGGCTCCTCCAATTAAAGTGTGTGTTCACGCTCTGCTTGTTGGCATCAGATGGCAAGGAAACGTCAGGCTGTGCTCAACTATCTCAGCTTCTAGGCATTTACACTTGGAAAGATACAGATTTCCAGAAAGGAAAAACAAAAAACAAGATAAGTTCTTCAGCTCCTGGGGTGGTTCTAAAATATCCTGGTTTACACCGAGTGGGCTGTAGCCAGCTGCAGGAAGCCCTTAAGCACAGCATCCCCCATGGGGGCCTTTCTACCTCCCATTTTCCTTTGTAATCAATGCAAGGTTTGTGGTTAATTAAAGACAGTCAGGGTCCCCTTTCAAACAAAGGCAGACATCTTTTTCCCCTTGAATAATGAAGAAAGAACAAAAGAAGGCAAAGTTCCTGTAAAAGTTTTCAAAGTGAGGGTGCTGGGCCTGGAGGTTACCTGAGGGAAGTGTGGTTTCCGCAGCTCAGAGCCACTGGAGGCAGGGGCTGTATCAGGCATGCCTGTTCCACTGCACAGCCAGCAGGGGTATAGCAGCAGGAAAGCCCCGCTTGTAAGAATCTGCACTGGCAGTATAAGATCATGGAAGGGCAGGGTGCAGGGTACGCAGGGAAGTATTTCCCTCTCGTCTGTTGCTGTCATTCTGCAGATCATCTGGGGATTGCTGGAGGAAGAACTGGTGTGGGCAACCAGCTGCCCAAAGAGCAGAAGGGACAGTGCACACGTAGCAGGTGTAGAAAATAGCTCTATTTGGACTCTTGCTTCCTAATACCCAACTACTTGGAATAATCCTAAAACCTATCTCAATCCCCTCTAGCACCAAATCACAGAGACATTAAACCCCAGGGTTCCTGGCTTCTGAAGGATGCCGGTATACATAAAACCAACAAACACTTCCAATGCTCTAAGAGACAAGTACACCGGGGGCTATGCCTGAGTTATGATGGTAATGACCTGCGTTAGATAGTATTGATAGTATTTGGGGTCAGATAAATTGGATATGACTCCCAAAATACCACTAAGAGCTGTTACTCTGTTTATTTTTGTATACGTATGTGAGTGACTGTGCACATGTGTGTGGTTGCCCATATGTGGTCAGGTATGTGTGCAAAGATAAGAAGTGTCAGCTGTCACTCCTCGAGTGGGGTCTACCTTCCTTTTTAGTTCTTTCACTGGCCTGAGGCTTGCCATGTAAGCTAAGCTGGCCGGCCAGCAGGCCTCGGGGTCCTCCACCCTCAGCCTCCCCACGCTTGGATGACAAGCAAGACACGTGTGATCCCCATAACACTTGGCTTTTTCACGTGGGATCTGGGACTGGAACTTAGGCTCCCCACGCTTGCACAGTGAACATCGTACAAACTGAGCCGTCTCCTCCTCCCCTGACTCCTATTGGTAGAGTTTCACTTGGTCGTGTCAAACCCTGGAGCCAGACAGATTGATGTGTGTACCACTTCGCGGACACTTTAACCCTTTGGATCCCGACTCATTCATCGTATAACTATAACTATAGCGGGACTCGGCCACGACAGGGAAAATCTTGACCTGGATTTCATTTGCTTTCCCATTGCCCACAGGCGAGTTGTAGGAACACAGTGGCAGATCACTTTCAAAACCTGGAAGCATCCTACAGGAGAGAGCAGTTACAGAATAAGCTAAGAGTGTCACCCTCAAAGATTTTGCCTGGCCATGAGCCTTGGTCCCATCGCTTACCCTCCCTGCTTCCCATTCTCATCCGCAGAGTTGTAGCAAGACACCAGAGCTATATGAATTCTGAGCTTCCCGTTAGCACTAGCATGTGGTTGCTATGAGAGTTATTTTGGAAGGAAAGAGATTACTATCAGTGCCAGTCAGTGTGCCCTCTTAAGGAGATGGCAAGAGAGTTGGAGACGCCATGAGCTCTGCAGCCAGGAGGCAGACAAGGCTTGTGGTCCAGTGATTCTCAGATGAGTCTGAACAGCAAGTGCCTTGTGTGGGGATGCTGAGGGGCCAGGAGGTATCTAGAGCCGGGAAGTGGGGGGTGGGTGTTGGGTGGGGGGAGCTGGCTTCCTCTATCATTCTCTCTTGGTTAGTTACTTTTCTCGGTACAGTTCAGAAGAACCCTGGTCCATTTTGGTGCCCTGAAGGGGAGAATTGGGAATGCTGGCGCTCAGTTGGCTCTCTGTTTCCCCGTGGGTCTTCCCTGGAAATACTCAGGCCCACCCGGAGGTGGGCTTCGTTAATGTACTCGGTGTCTCTTCGTTCAAGAAGTTGATAATTGCTATCTGAAAGCTTCTGTCTAGCAGAGGAAGGGGAAGGCTGGCAGAGAGAAGACAGAAGACAGAAACGGAGGAAATCTCCTCTCATTGTAATCTGACAAAAGATTAATATCTAGAAAAATACAAAGAATCAAAAGAACCAAACAATGCGAAATCAAACGACTCAATAAGCAGGCTAATGAGACAAACAGACAGTTCTCTAAACAAAAGTGGAAAAGCAAATGGCCAATAAGTAGGAAACAAACATATTCAATTTCCCTAGCTTCCAGAGAAATGAAAATGAAAACTGCGTCTGAGAGTTCATCTTATCCCAGTCAGACTAACAGTCTCAGGAAAATAAATCGCAGGTGCTGCTGAGGGTGGGGTCAACAGGAAACCCTGTAGGGGGGGCTGGGGATGTAGCCTAGAGCAGCCACTGTGGAAGTCAGAATGGAGGCGCCCGGACAAAACCAAAAGCAGGTAATCCACGTGACCCGTTGATATCACCGCTGGGTATTTCCCCAAAGGGCTCCAAGTCAGCACGCCACAGGACTGCGTGCGTGTCAGTGTGTGTTCCACTGTTCTCAGCAGCTGAGTTACGAGACCAGCCTCTGCGTTCCCACAGCAGAGAAACTGACAAAGTGCAGTGCACATACACACTAGAATTTTTTTTTTCAGCCTTAAAGAATGACGTCATATCGTTTGTAGGAAAATGGGTGCAACTGGAGGCGGTTATATAGTAAGGAAAGAAGTGTATCTATCCTATGTTGTCTCTCATTTACGGTTCCTAGATTTTATATAGATAGATGAAATATATATATATATTTGACATGAAAACAGAAGTAACACTTCCTAAGGAGACTAACAAGAGGACGGAGGAGGGAGAAAAGATGGAGAGAGTAGGTACAGCCTAGACACTTGGACGAAGACTTAAAAACAAATTTAGAAAAAGAAAAATGAAAGAGGCCATCACACACTCCTTTCTCCCTTTTTTGCTATCTGTCCATACCAACGCGCATGCGCACGCGCACGGCAAGTCAGGCTTCTTCAGTTACAGAAATCATGGCCCGGGCAGTTGTGCGTTTTCGGCTCCACCTCTGGTACTACATCCGGGCACAGGTCTGAGGGCTCTGGGGAATCAGTTCATTGACTCTTTCTGGTCTCCTGACATCTCTGTACACATTGACTAGGACCGCAGGAGAAAGGAGAGACTAGACATGGGAGGAGATTCTCCTGAACGGGAAAGGGAGAATTGAGAAACAGACAAACCTATATGTGCAAAGCAGGACTCCTGGAAGACACACTTGGGCTGTACAGGAAGTTGATTTGGGAGCCGGCTTCCTGCCATCTATGTGGGTCCCGTTTCCTTCATCCATGTTACAGACCTTTGACTCGACAGTGCCTGACCCTGTGCACAAAGTTTGACATGACCCCTGTGTTCCTACTGAACAAGCAGACCTGCTCCTGGCCTGGCTCATTTCCAGAAACAGCCAAGGAGAAAGCAAATTTTGATTCGGCAACATTTGTCCAGCTCAGCTGCCTACTTGCTAATTACCCCTCTTCTGTAGAATCTGT
This sequence comes from Cricetomys ansorgei, assembly GCA_026225945.1. NCBI lineage: Eukaryota > Metazoa > Chordata > Mammalia > Rodentia > Nesomyidae > Cricetomys > Cricetomys ansorgei. Next base: position 6,639,292 of record JAMJFZ010001881.1, read on the forward strand.
AAAGCAGCACTCCCAGAAGAGGTTGGGTGATGGTTTACCTGCAGGAAGCAAAGGCTTTTGAATGGAGTCCCAGTCAGAATGTGGAATGTGGCTGATTAGAGCCAGGCACTGGACAAAGCTCTCCACACAGCATTTTGAGCTGTTGGCCTTCAACATCTCTCCCCAATAGCAGCTTTGTCTGCAGGCCATGCGGCTTGCTTGGCAGCCCAGTGCCTCTCACCCCCAGAACTTTGCTTTCACAGGGAATTCCAGCTGTGAGAATAACTAGCTGGTGACCTGCTAACAATGCTTCCGAGTTCTTAACCTCTGTCCTGAAGAAGTGGGTCTACACCTGTGGCTTCTATTCAGCAAAGGAAAGAGAAGCAAGGTACATTTTATCCTTGAATCACTGCCACAAGGCCCTCCCATGGTTAGGAAAATGAAAGCTGCAGGCATAATGGTCAGAGGGTCAGGCCTCTCTCTGGCCTCTTGACTCTGGAAGGCAGAGATTGCAGGTGTCCACTTTAAATACATGGGAGTCTGTGTTCTATACATGGCCCCTCATTTGTGGGTACCAGAACACTGACTGTTTTCTTGTTTGAGTCCTGTCCCCCCACCCCCCTCATTTGGCAGTTCACCACTGCAGTGATTACTTTAGCACATGGTAGATCATGAGCAGCCTTGGCCTTTTCTGTAGACTAAAAGCTTTGCTCCCAAGGACTGAGAGGATAGCTCAGCCGGTAAAGTTCCTGCTGTGCAAGACTGAGGACCTGAGTTCAGAGCTCTTCCCTCACCCCCATAAAAAACCAGGGATGGTGTCACACACCTGTAATTCCAGCGAGGGGACCAGGGAGACAAGAGGATCTCTAAGGCTTACTGGCCGGCCAATGTAGCAAATTGGTAAACTCTGGGTTCAGTGAGAGACTCCGTCTCAAAAAGTAAGATAGAAAGAGATAGAAGAAGATACCTGATGTTGACCTCTGGGCCCTACATAGGCACCCAGGCGCGCGCGCGCGCGTGCACACACACACACACACACACACACAAACACGCTCACACACTTTTACCTCCAAACATCTCAACCCCTAAGCATTTGCCTTCATTTTCAGCATTATCTTTCAATAGGCTGCCTTGCAGTGGTCTAAGGGATTAGCAGATAAGCCCTGTGAGGGAGAGAGATCACAAAGGTAAGAACAATGTCCAGGCTTTTCCCCCCATCTGTGACTGAGGCAATAGAGGCTTTGCCGGTGAAAACCTCTTAACCCTTAGCATCATCTGTTTAGCTAACATTTATGTTCAGCTTTGTAGTCCCAGATTAACGATGGCCACAGAGAACAGGTACAAAGACTTATTCTGCCTCTTTCCCCAAAGATCGTGGTGTTCCGGAGAGGAACACTACCCACGAATTCCCCGTAACTCCTCTTGAGTGTATTCCTCAGATCGCCAGCTGCAAGCAGCTTGGCACAGGAAGTTACTGGTACTCTAGCTGATGAGAACAGCCATTGGGGTGGGCCGTTGGTTATTTCTGCACACCAGTGTACCTACAAGGTCCTTTCTAGGGGATTGTTCCAGGAATAGCACCCGAGGCTCGGGCAGAGCGTTTCTAGTAAGGATGCCCAGCAAAGCCCATCAGAAGTGGAATTCCTTGCACAAGCCAGCAAGAAGAGACCCCCCCCCTGCTTATCACAGTCTGAAAGATACCCCTTTCCCTCTTCACTGAGGTAATGCAGGAAACATTGCCCTTAGGAGTCTTTCCCCTTAAACAGCCAGCGTCTTCAGGTTGGGGAGGGGCAGAACCAATAAGCATTTTGTCTTTGTCTGCCACGCTGCATCGAATGCTTATGATTTTATTAGCAGCTGCCTGGGAGCCAGTGCTGATTTAATTTAATTTAATCTCCTAGGTTATTTCAGTTTGGTGTAGTCTATTTTAAGCACAGATGAAGGGGAAGTAATCAGACCAGGGGGTGGATGTGGATGTGGGAGGGAGGGAGGGGTTTCTGCTCCCTGGATGGTTACTCCAGCTCAGTTCATCTTGATAGAGGAGAGGACTCCATGGAGATAGACAGGTCAGCCAACCAAGTTCTTCATCTCACTGTGTCTCAGCGTGGTCACCCTCATCCTCGGAGAAAAGAACCACTCTATCAGCTTTGGGGAGATGGTAGGAATGCTAATCATGGAGCTGAGAACATAAGCCTTTTGCTCTGGAGTCTGAGAACCTAATAAATCCACCCACCCTTTAGCATTGACCATCATGGTAGTATTTAGCATTCTGCAGTGTTTTACTGGTCTGGGATTTGAAGCATAGGAGGTAGGACCTTCCCCAGCTTTTGGTAGGTGTTGCCTAAGTGACCATATTCAAAGTCTCCTGTAGTGAGACAGAGCCCCGAAGTCACCAGGCTTGAGGCCTGGAGATGTCATCCAGCCTCAGCCCAAGAGCAGAATCCCAAAGCCCTGCCATCACTGCCCGTCCCCAGGAGGGGTCAAAATCCTGTACATCTAACTTAGTGCTAGTAATGATCAAGAATGAGGGAGATCCGAGGATCGGTTGGAGGCAGATCCCAAAGGTAACGGGATGCCGGGCTGCGGCAGAGGTAGGCATGAGGCTGTGCAATTTGTAAGTACTGACATCATTGGAGTCAGCGTCACTGAGGTCCAGAGTGTCGTCCAGCTCTACACACCGGCTCCCAAGGAGGAGAGTTGCATTCCCCTTGGAGCATTGGCACCATGCACCCAAAGCCTCACTGACTGTGGAATCCCTAAGCTTATAATAGTGTCTGGCACTTGGTAAGTGTGCAAAGTGTGTCCACATGATACTGGGAGTTTCCTTGGATGATGATGATAATATTAATAACAAAGGTAATAGCCATTACATATTTATATTGTGGCAGGAAGTATGATGAGTTTTCTTTGTTTGGTTTTTGGCTTTTGCATAATTTGACTTCATATTTATGATGTCCTGTTGGGTGAGACCCTTATTCTCTTTATGTTACACATGAGGAAATGGAGGTTTAGAGGATTTGAGGAAGTTCCTGAGGTACAGACACGGAGTCAGAATTTGATTTCAAGCAGGACATTTCTAGTCTGTGAGCTGGGGCTTTCCATGAGAACAGAGCTGAAGGTTTTTGGTTACGTGCCAGAGTGAAAGAGCGAGCAGAAACACCGTGAGAAGGAGCATGGTGTGGATTGTGTGTGTTGAGCGTAGAGATGGCCAGTGGCGGGGGCGGTGGGGGGGCTCCGAAGATCCCAACAGCCTTTGCAGTTCACCAGAGTCAGTCGGTCCTTTGGACCCACTGGGTGCTCCCTCCCCTAGGCTGGGTTTCTCAGCACATCGGCTATTACACGGTCCAATGAGAATGTGCATGCCTGCAGTCATATGGCAGGCACTTTGAGTCACATTCTCTAAGACCAAAAGGAAGCCTACAAATACGTGCAGTGACTGAGTCCTCTCGTCATGACTCTGGGATTGGGTGATATCACAGAGCTGCAGTACTGGTCACTACCTGTTCCAGTCTTGCCATCGATTAGATTAAAAAATAATAATGCGATGTGCTTTCCATGTTTAGGATGACATCAAGGAAGTTAGTAGAGCCAGGGCTCTCTCTACCACTCAACGGGTCTTCTAGGCCATGCTGTGTCCACCTGTGCCTTCTTCTCTCCCCATGACAGACCCCAGGGAACTCAGAACACTGTCTGGTGAAGACGGGACTGTAACAGGGTTAGATAAATGTTCAACGGCATCGCATTAGGCTAGAATTGTAGGCTTGTCTCAAGATAGAGACCACTATGTTCCTGGTTGAAAACATTCAGTTAAATGTCTGAGCGCTTCCCTGTGGGCCAGACTCACAGGCACCGAGGGTGCTTGCCTTAGAGCTCTTGTTTGAATATTTTTATCTGAGGCACAGGCTGGTCTTGAAAGCTTTAGAGCCCCTGGGACCTCCAATCTCCTTCCAGGAACTTGGAGAAGCTGTGTTCAGATCCAGCGTTGAGGGATCCAGAAGTCTGCTAATTCTCTAAGAATAACCTTTCTTTCTCCCCTTCCTAATGCCCAAGGACTGCAGTTAGAATGTGCCCCTCGGAACTTACCTGTTGGGAATGCAGTCCCTAATCATGCATTAACAGTATGTGAAAGATGGGACTTTGCAAAGGTCTTTGGGCCAGAGGGGCTCTGCCTGGAAGGCATTCCTTTACTTCAGAGGTTTCAAAATCTTCACTTTCTTACATAGTCTACAAGTAGATTCTGAAAAAAAAACAAAAAACAAAAAAAAACAAAAAGAACTGATCTTAGCAGATTACATCTGTAGGTCATGAACCCCAGTAGTGAGGGACATTGCACCCCAGGAGTGAAGGACACAGAATGTAGGTGACAGTCTCTGTCACAGTGTGGCCCTCCTAACTCAGGATGTGCAATCGCCAAACCTTAGGAACAAAACGTGATCTCATCTGCTATGGACAAACAGACCAACCATCAATCTCCACGCCGTGGGAATCGATGTGCGTATATTAGTTGCCAGAGAAGCAAGTTAACTGGTATTCAATCGGACTGGACAGTCAATAGAAAGTCAAAACACAGCATCTTCCGGTAGATACCAAGTCCGATATGTCTTTTCTCATTTGAGGATGGAGCAAAGAAAGCAAAGATACACATGATAGATGACCCATTTTTAAATATATTGAATGATAAGGCTGAAGAGATGCCTTGGTGGTTACGAGTGTTAACTGCTCTTCCAGAGGTCCTGAGTTGTGTTCCCAGCACCCACATGGGGCAGCACACAGCTCCAGGGAATCCAACGCCCTCTCCTGCCCCCTGTGGGCACCTGCATCCGTGTGACATATATTCACACAAAAATAAATAAAAATAAAATATCTTCTTACATAAAATAATAATAACTCTATAATATATATAGAGAGAGATGGGGGATGGTAAAGAGAAGAGGCTATCACCAGGAGAACACACGTGGCAGCGAATCACTGAAGGAATAGTGCTCATCAAAAACTATTTAGCCTTCTTGCTCAGCGCTACCTGCAAGATGGCTGCCATCTCTTTTGCAGCATCATGGCTGCCCTCCAGCCTCCGATAAAGCCTAAGATCATCAGGAAAGGGACCAAGAAGTTCATCAGGCACTAGTCAGACTGATACATCAAAACTAAGCAAAACTGGCAGATCCTGATGGCAAACACTGGTTACGGGAGCAACAAGAAAGCCAAGCACTTGCTGCCTAGTGGCTTCCGGAAGTTTCCGGTCCACCATGTCAGGGAGCTGACGGGCTGCTGATGTGCAGCAAATCTTCCTGTGCTGGGACGGCTCAGAACGTTTCCTCCGAGAACAGCAATCCATCATAGAAAGAGCAGAGCAGCACAGCTGGCCATCAGAGTCACCAATCCCAACGCCAGGCAGACCAGACAAAGGGAGGCAGGTAAATACAGACGTCGGCCAAGAAACGTAGACTTCAACACTTGCAGCAAAAATCCAAAGAGCCCATTGGAGATGCCAGAGAAACTGCAGGATGCAGGCAACCCGAGGAATGGTGGTGGAAGGGAGCTCAATAAAAATGGAAGGCTGAGAACAGGATATCACTCCAGACTCCAGAATCGTCACTCCGTCCCTAGAGTAAAAGAAGAAAATTGGACAGACAGCAGCAAGGCTACATAATAGGTACACGTGTACAGAGCAGTCAAACTAAAAGGAAGGAATGCACAACTGGGGACACGATAGAAAATTGTAGTTATAAAGCAGGGAGACAAACGCCTTTCCTTTGGAATTATAGGGACTACAAGAGGAGAAAATCTAGGCTGGCTGAAAGAAAATCGTATAAAATTATAACATGATTAGAGATCCCAGCTCCAGGTAATCTCACAGGCACAGGACCAGTGTTTGGTGTGCAAGCATAAGGACCTGAGTTCTGGGCCCCAGCGCCCACATAAAGAGCCAGGCACAGTGACTCACACTGTCATCCCAGCCCTGGGGAAGCAGAGGCGGGCGGATCCCTGGAGCTCCGAAGCCAATCGGCGTGAGCCCAGGTTGAGTGAGAGACCTGTCTCAAAATCTAAAGTGAAACACAATAGAGAAAGGGAGCTGAGCACCAGCATTCACGTCTCTCTGCTTCTGGGCTGCGGGCGTCACACGATCACCTGACCGCGGATGCCACGTGACCGTGTCTCGGGCTCCTGCCTCCATGACTTCCGCACGTGATGGACTGTACCCTAAAACAGTGGACCAAAATAAACCCTCCTTCGTTAAGCTGCTTCTGTCAGGTAAACTCTGTCACATCATTGAGAGAAGCAATTAGTATGGGTCCGTAAACTTAAGGGTTAAAGAAACACAGAGACAGATTGTTCAGACAGAGGACGGAGAGTTTCTCTGAGATGCGAAATTCCAAGCACGTGGATGGATTTTTAAATATGTTGGAAATTCAAACAATTTAAAGTGTGTAGGTCTGTTGCAGAAGCATTGAGTATGAGAAAGTAGATACCCCGAAGACAGAGCCTGCTTATAAACAGAGGCTTCCAGAGCCAGCAGGAAAGGTGCGGTTCATTCCACAGATGTTGTTGGGGGAAAATTGTCTGAACGCTTGGAAGAAAAAATAATAATGATGAATGAGATCTCGCCTCATGCTTTACACCAAAATAAATTTCAAGTGGATCTGGGAGTTAAATATTTTTTTTAAAAAAAAAAAATTAATGAAAGAAAACATAGGTGAGTACCTACGTACTCTCGGAAAGGGCAAGGATTTCCTAAGCCCAAAAGAAATGGAAGAAATGAAAAAAAACATGTTGGTAGCTTTGACTGTGTGAAAAGTTAAGCTCCTGTGTGTTTCTGGATGCACGCAGAATTAAATCCAAACACAGAGTGTGACACGCACGGAGGGAGGCCACTGTCACACCCACTGTCACACACAGCCAAACACTTCTGACCAGTAAGAAGCCTGGTTACTACCCTGTAGGAAGCTTGAGTAAGTAAATAAGCCAGAGAAGAGGAAATTAAAATGGTTGAATAACTATGTAGGGAAAGGCTGTTCAGCCTAAAAAAACTCAAGAGAGTAAAAAATTACAATGTTATTCTTTATTCCTCTCACTTTATCCTTAATGTGAATTTTGGTGCAACTTTCAGGGGAGCAGTTTGCCAACAGATCAAGTCTTGAGTGGTTTTTATATGTTTTGGTCTGCTTCTAAGAATGCAACCTAAGAAGCAAAACAGAAATTAAGATGAATATTTATGCATGAAGATGAGGAGTTGCTATCTATACACAAAGGTGGGGAGTTTTAAACCGCGTAAATGGTCCAAACCGAGCATAGATTTTAAAGTCATTGCTACAGAATAGAATGTTAGGCATCAAAAAAAAAATACTTCGTTAAGTTTTATTAAGTTGGGATTTTAAACTGTCATGAGATGATATTAATTCTATAAAAAAAAAAGTATTGCAAGCTAAAGAGATGGCTCAGTGATGAAGTGTTTTACCCAGCATGCACAAGGCCCTGGGCTTCATCCCAGCACTACAGCCAATATTATACTACAGATGGCTTTACAGGAAAGCAACTGCCAGTCAACATCACGATAGATCAACATCAGTCCTCTCTCTGGCAGAAGTACAGTTGCCTTTAATATTCTTCTTTCTACTTTACGCATTCAAGTTGTTTCATGATGACTCTCCATTACTCCTGAAGCAAGAAATAAGTATTTCTTGAAATTAATACTTTCTTCCTGTGTCTGTGTGCAGGTCTTATCAGTCTACCACAACTAGTAAGTATTTCCCACAGTCATCTCCTTTGTAATTACAGAACGTTAGCAGAAAGCCTTCCCTGATATGGAGGCACGTATCTATTATCCCAGCACCTAGGAGGCTGCAGGAGGAAGCTATGTTCAAGGGAAAATATATATATATATATATTCAGTCTCAAAATTTTTAAAAATGAGATAAAGTAGGAAAAAAGGAGAAGAGAGAGAGAGAGGAAAAGGGGAGGGGGAGAAGAAGAGAGAAGATATGGAGGGGAGAGAGAGAGAGAGAGAAGAGGAATATGAACTGAGTGTTGAACACCATGATCACTAAGTTTTTTGTTTAGCTGATTTATTGAGTAGTTGTTGGCTCACAGTTTGGAGACACTGGATTTGCCGGAGCAGAAATGCACCCTATGACAAAAGTTCCATCCACTCCAGAACATCCCACGGATATGTTTTTTAAACAGGGGACTGCTTAAGTCTTTGCAATCAGATCTGTGGCCATACCTGGTGGGTAGGGCACGACTGAGCAGGTGTAATTGTCCTTGTCGCTCACTCTTCTTGCCCTTGACTCTGGCAATAAAGAAACAGAAATCACAGAATTTGTGAGTCACTGTTTATTAACACGAAAGAGGTCAAATCAGAAACTGTGCTCCCGACCACAGACAGCATCAGCAGGCCTGATGCACTGTGATTAGAACAACTGCAACAAGCCGGGCAGCACTGAGACCTGCCAAGTGACCCGAGTCTCGTCTATTGATGCCTGGTCTTCCCCGATGATGCCTTTGTATTTTATTTCTTTAAACACAGGCAAGTTCTACACGTGGTGATTTCCCTGGAAACCCAGAGCAAATGGCCCCACGTGGCACGTTTTTCCTGAAAACTAACAATGCATCACACGTCCCTTAGTCTTTGTGCACTCCGAGACTCTTCAAATCGTTCCACGTCTTCTGGGAAAGCACTTGACTCTTTTTGGCCTGGATTTAATCTTCCTGGAAAAGGAGACTGGGTTTTCCCTTGTGCTGGAGTCCCTCCAGATGGACATTCTGTGTACTGCAGCTCCAAGCATAAGGCTTTGAAGCCTATCTACTCCAGCTTCTCTGCCCACGAATCCCCGAGACACACAGAGCTTTTGCCTCGCCCTGTGTGGACTCTAGGGAGATGCCCCGGGAGGAAGTGGTTGGTCCCTGTCCCTGTGTTTCTGTAGGTCTGCAGAGATCTGACAGGCAGGGTGGGCAGGAGGCTAGAAAACCAGAGAACAGCGTTGTTATTCTACAGTAGGGGCAAGTAGAAATAAGGTGAATCAAGGAGGGTATTCCAGTAGGGTATGCCCAGAGGTGAGATGAACCCAGAGCCACAGGACAAGGGGGAAATAGAGGCTTGCGTGTGTGTAGCAGATGACTAACCACACGCAGGGCAAGGTGCTGTACTTAAGGAGACCAGCTCATGAGTCTTTGGGGATGATGAAGTCCTGCATACAATAGGTTGGCTGGAATTAAACATTTAACCTCCTCAACCAATCAGTTGAAGCCAGTGTCAGCTCCAAAGTTTTACCGCTGTGTGCTGTAGTACAGGTAAAATCTGAGGGTAAAGCATGCTGAAGATTTAAGTAAAAATGCTGAGCAGCATGGCATGTTCATACCTGCCTGTAAGCCCAGCACCAGAGAAACGACAGCACAGGAGGATGGCAGGTTCAAAGCCAGCCTCAGCTAGCAAGATTATGTCTCAGAAAACAAAACAAATAAAAAAAAAAAAAAAAGACAAACAGGAAGTTTTTGAAAGTAAATGGTGGGAGACTCTGGTTATTAACCTATTTTTTAGTTTCAAGATCAGAACCGTAAAAAAAAAAAAAAAAAAAAATACTGTAACAAGTGCCACCGGAGTGCTGGTGGGAAATCTCTCAGGGGTACTTTGTTCCTGGGAGGAGCTAGCTATTCCTTGTCGCCTCTGGCCTCACGGTCTTGTCGTGTATTCCTCTGGCAATCTGCAGAGTGTCAGCTCTTCCTTGTCACTTGCTTGGAGAATCAGTTGTCTCTTCATGCTGAACAGAGCTGACTGGTCCTGGGTGCTCATGTATGGAGGACCCATGTTCATGCTAATGGAGAACATGCCAGAACCGCCCTGGACAGTGTCCTCATGTGCAGTTCCTGCCCAGGAGCAAGCCCCAGCAGGCTCTCGTTCTGCCTTGTCTGGACCCCTCCCAACTCCCAGGTGGCTTTGGTTCCATTCAAGCCTCTGTAACAAGACACCATAACTTACACACCACAGAAATTTATTTGTGACTCAGGCTAGGAAGACCAAGATCAGTGCACAAGGCAGCTGCTGTATCTGCCCCAAACCCATTTCCTGATTCTGAAATAATGCCTTCTCAATGGACATTGAGGAATGCCCTCCTATGGAGGAAGGTGCTAGCAAACTCCCTGAAACCTATTTTACAAGGGCACAAATCCCATTCATGAGGAGTCCATCCTCCTGACCGAATCACCTCTGTAAGCTCCACCTCTTAGTACCACTACCTGGGGTGGCGGGACTAGAATTACAACGTATTAATTGGGTGAGGAGTCACAAGCATTCAGACCAGAGTGTGAACCTCTTCCCATCCCCGGGCAGAGGAGACCAATCTGGGAAGATAATGTTCCCTCCAGAACACAAGCTCTGCAAGATCCAAAGAGAGAAGTCAGCTACCATGGTCCCCAGAGAGCTGTCTCTTCCTGCGCACAGTCTACAGATATCCTCCACCTGGGGCCCAAGAGCGTCTGCAAACGTCGTAGAAAGTGTCACTTTGTGTTGAGACACTCGGGACTTAAGGAGACACAAAATGAGCGGAGATGATAGCACAGTTGATAAAGTGCCAACCCTGCAAGTGTGAGGGCCCGAGTTCGATCCCCCAGACCCTACAGGAGAAAGAAGGCCAAGGGTGGCAGCGTGTACTTATAATCCCGGTGCTAGGGAGGTGGGCACAGGTGCATCACTGGGATACACTGGCCGGCCGGCTTAGCTTACTGTGTCAGCACCACACCAGTGAGAAGCCCTCTCTCGCAGTAGCAAGGTTGGTGGCATTCGAGGAACAACAGTTCCTACATGTGTGTGTATGCATGTGCACGTACAGAGCGAGAGGGATGGAGAGTGTCTCAGGGAGATTTTTAAGGGTGCCCTAACCTAAAGTTAAAGACGGCAGACCTCAGGAACACAGCCTTGGAACTCCACTTCCCTGTGCCCTCTCCTATGAGTACCAACTGGAACCTGCTGGACCCTTTCCTCCGCTGGAGCGCCCTGTGCATGCCTGATAGCCTGTAGCTTTGTGGTCGGTTCTGCCACAGGGTCCCATGCAGGTGTGCTCTCCATCACCTGTGACACGCCCCACTTGTGTCAAGGCTCAGCCTCTCCATTCCGTTCAAGAGGCTGAGTCAGAATCCCTAAACCAGGAACCTTGCCTTATTGCCAGACAGCTGGACCACCCCCAAAGCATCACATGGGAAGGGCGTTCAGCAAACCCTGTTCCGGAAGCAATCTGTCACTCCACTGGTTTCCCCCGTCAGCATTTGTGGGGAGTTTTGTCTCCTGGCAGAGATCTGGCTCACAGCTCCATGCTGGAACTGGCAGCCTCTTAGAGACAGTTTCTCCTTCTCAACATCATCAGCTGAAGCCTAAAGTAGAGGCAAAAACAAGCCTCAAGAACAGCATGTTCTTCTCAGTAACACACCGGGAAAGCTGGGCTTGGAGAAAGCTGAGCACTCTGTGGTGTCCCGGAGCCACGGCGTGTGCCAAGATGGCTGTCCTGCCTTTTCCCTCTTGATCCCATCCATTGGCCAGTTGGGGTGCTTTTAAACTTCACACCCAGTTCTGTAAACTCACATATTTACCTGGGAGCAGAAGTCAGGTCAGCTTTTGCCTCCCAGTGCTCCTGGGCACATGCTCCTTAAAAATTCCTGCTTCTCGGGTGGTGTGCGAGCCATATAAAGGATGGCCCCACCGGTGCCTAATCCTGTTCACTCGCTTGCTTGTGGCTCCTTGGTGCAGCTGAAGGGTGGAAGGAAGTAGTGCCTGCACAGGGTGAGATTTGCCCTGTGGAAACAGGCAATGGCCAGACCAGGTGTTCTGAGGAGGAGGCTGAGCACCAGGCTTGTCCTGGAATGCAGATGCACAGGAGATGAGGGTGTGTGTGTATTCACACATGTGTACCTGTCTCCATCTCATTTTTGAGACAGGGTCTCTCGCTGTCCTGTAGCTTGGCTACAGGAAAATTGTCTGGACTGGCTGGCCAGCAAGCCCCGGGGATCCTCCTGTCTCCACCTCCCCTCTGCATTTGTGTTCCAAGCTCATGCTGGCTGGCTCTCCAATACCTTCTGCGCCTATGTCTTCCAGGCAGTTTGTCTCTGCCTGAGTGTCTACAGGAGCCTCGTGGAGCCAATTCTGTTCAAGAGCTGCTAGGGCTTCCCCTGCGGCCTCTCTGGTATCAACGCTCCTGGATGCTCTTGATCTCTGTGTCTTGGAGACACCAGGAGGGTCTTTCTTGATTCAGTCCCCGGGATATTGGTTCTGAGGCAGACCCTACAGAGACCACTTGTAACCGGAATGCCCTGTTGGTTTGGCAGTTGAACCCCAGAAGCCACGAGGGTCCCACCTTAAGACCCAGGTCTCCCAAGGTCAAGGCACCAAGCAGACGTGTGGTTCTCTAACCGTTTTCTCATCCATCCAGGTACAGCCCTGGATTGACCCCGAATCTGTTGTATGTGTTCACATGGCCCTCTGTGCTCAGGCCCCTGACACCCACCCCTCAAAGAAAGGGTATTTGGTCTCATCTCTTACCCTCATTCCCTCCTGGCTGAGATCAATGCCACCACCTCTTCTCTGGGACTCTCTATATTCTGAGACAAGTGATGTCTACGTTCTATAAAATTAAAGGCTTATTCTGGCTCGGCCACTCATTAGCTTCATGTAGCAAGTGTATCATTCAGCCTCTTGTCTGCCCTTGGATCCCACCAGCACAGTGCCTTGTTACTGTAAAGAACTCAAAGCAGTGGCTACCACTTAGTTAGTAATCCCTCCCAAGATGCTGCTACCGTTACCACCATGATGTTCATTATCCTCTTGGGCACCAGAGGACCAAGGACCTGCATTTACCCTCAATCTCAGTACCTCATGGCCCCATCAGTCAGGTTCAGTGGAGAAGTAAAATTCATGCTCCCTCTCCCTCTCCCTCTCCCTCCCCTCCACTTTTCTCTCTTCCCTCTCTCCTTTTCTCCCCCCTTCCCCTTCTCTCTCTCTCTCACGTCTCTGCCTTAGCTCTGAAATCCCATCAAGTCTCTCTAGCATTAAATTTATATTCAAATGTGATCGTATTTTCATAAGAAATCAATTTGTGGGTCCATGGCTTTTGAAAGGACAGTCTATGCATCTGATCATCATTCAAATAACTAATTTCCTGGGTCGAAAGTGATCTTGTTACAAGATGCAGGCATGGATTTGGGCAGTTAACACCCTCTTCTCTCCCAGTGTCACATGACTCCAGGCTTTGGGCCTTGGACAGTAACCCTCACCTGTTTCTACTTTCATCTGCCCACCCCCAGCCCTCTGAGAGTCTTACATTCACATATCTTTTGCTCTTGGTGACCTCAAGCAAAGAAAACTTGCTGTTGTGTGCTGCTGTGTCAGAGAACATGATTTTTGCTTACACACGGTGATGAGTGGGATTATAGAATTTGCTCTTGTTTTCAACTGTTGGGCAGGGGCGGAGGTAGGAGACCTTCACTGGGTCAGCTGGCAGAAAACAATCCTGACTTTTTACAGTAAGTCCCTGCTCTGAGCCTTTGTCCTTTCTGTTGGCTTGTAAACAGAAGCCACAAACAAGGGTGCTCTCAGAAGGGGAAAAAGCAGCTAAAATAGAGAATTATTTTCCAAAGCAAAACAGATCATTTAAAGAGCTGACTTGTCATTGAACTCGGAGGCAGTTGAGTTTTGTGCCTAGCCAAACAATGTCCCTCTGTAGCTATGAAGCCTAAACGGGCAGGGTTACTGCCGGTCAGTGCTGACACATCCGGGCTGCAGGCGAGAGGATGCAGCTGTGTGCTCCACAAAGCCTCTAATTTATGTATGTGGATGGATCCACTGGAGCCTCTGTGTGCTCCTACTCTGACCCGTTCCCGGCCACAGTGCCCCGTGACAACCCCAGAGTATGTTTAAAATCCACAAGGGACACCAAGAGGTCTAACAGGAGAGCACGCTGGCTACATTCTGTGGTGTTGGCCTGCATCTGCCCCCTATACGAGCTGGTACATTCATGGGTGTTGTTTCATCATTTGTTTTCATAATTCACGTTACACAGAATCTCTGAACTGGGAAGCCATCTGGAACATTCTCTGATGGATTAAGATTACCTTGTTTTGTTTTGTTTTTTAAATTCCACACTATTCTGGAACACTGGGGAGCTGACGATTCCAACCTTGCTCTGTGTTCTAGAAATTTCAGGATTGTACGTCTGTCTCTTTACTATACTTAGGTGTATGTCTGGGTGGGGTGTATGCCTATGCATATGTGTACATGAATGTGTAGAGGCCAGGAGTCAACTTTGGGTATCAGTCCAGAGGCTCCATCTACCTTCCTCTTGGAGGCAAGGCTTCTCATTGGCCTGAAACTCACTAGGTAGCTAGGTTGGCTGGCCAGCAAGACCCAGGGGCCCTCTTGTCTCCAGCTCCACAGCACTGGGGTTACAAGCATGCCTCACCACCCCTGGGGTTTTGCTTTTTCTCACACCAGCTCTGGAGGAACCAATCTCAGGTTCCCACACCAGCATCTTGTGGACTGAGCTCTCTCCCCAGCTCCGTTTTGCTTAGTTTCTTCACCCTAGGCAACAGCCTGGCCTCCTGGGCCAAACAAGAAGACAGAGTGAGGATGGCAGCAGCAATGACAGTGGTGGCAATGGTGCAGATAGCAAATACTGACTCAGTATGGACGCTCCTGTTAGTATTGTAGCAGGGTCGCACTGTGTAACGCTCCCTTCGGTCCAGGTACTCTTTGAAATGGTTTTACGCGTACTACTGCATTTAATTTCACTGGCACCATGTGTGATGGGCAACGTGATTGTTCCTACTTTATAGGTAAACTGGCTGAGAGGCGGGAAAACTTGTCCGAAACCCAAAAGCTAATGGTGACAGGCAAATATTTGACGCCAGCATGGGGTCTTGTCACCCTGTCCATTGGAAGTTAGACACACCTGCAGCACCCATTCGTGCAGGCTGTGTCCGATTGCTCCCTAAACATTCTGGGATGCTCATTAAACCCTCATCCGACTCAGATCTCTGTGGGAGCAGCGTGCCTGGTGATGTCACCCCTACCTGCCTGCCTGCCTGAGTCCTCTAAAGCCATCCCCGTCCATCAGGACCTGGGCAAAATCACTGGCATTGTGGCTAAAGCTGTTGCTCCATTCATTCTTCTTGGGCACTGCCTTACTTTCTTTTCCTGTTACTGGGATAAGATATCCTGACAAAAGCCACTTAAGGAAAGAAAGGGTTTATTTTAGCTCACAGTTAAGGGATAATCCATCATGGTAGGAGGTCAAAGCAGTGAGAGCTTGAACCAGGTGCCCAATTCCCTTTCTTCATTCACACAGTTGAGGATCCCAGTCAGGGGATGGCTACACCCACTGTAGGCAAGTCTTCCTATCTCAATTAACATAAGATGCTAGCACAGGCATGCCCATAAGCCCATCTCTCAGATGTCTCTAAATTCTGTCAACTGAAAGATTAACATTGACCGTCACAGACACCCAGGGCTCTGGTTCCCATCTGACATGGCTGCCCAGTCCTCCAACCTGATAAGACTGCCCATCTGCCTAGATCTCTCCTCACGCCTAAACATGTATGTAAAACACACATGTCCTGGGCTCGCTTAGTCATCTGGAACAAGGAGTCCGCATAGGTGCTTCACAGTCTTCATAAACTTATTTGGATGTGCCTTATCTGGAAATTATATCTCACATTACCCAGAAATGATATAACTTCTAATCCATGCTGGGTTTTCTCCGTGTTGGGCTTGTCAGCCTATAATTTCAGAAGAGCCACCTCAAGGCAAAAGTATGAGTATAATTAGTATTTTACATCTCTACTAAAGTCCCGGAATGACAGAAAAGACCTTCCATTCTGAAATGGCCAATACCACAGAGCAGATATGTTTCTTCACCAAGTGTCTCCTTTCCCTTAACAGCTGTAAAACTGTTAATGAGCTTCGAGGAGACAGGGTTTTTTTTTTTATAGAGTTCCTCAGCAGGGTTTGGGTCCATTTGTGTAGACCCCAAAGAGAGGAATCTGTGGGTTACGTACAGGAGAGAGCCGTGTCTGTTCTGTAAGTATGGGGATTGTCTTTGGGAACTGAATTAGCATAGCAGGCCTTGGGTGGAGGGTTTTGTGTGTACCTGGAGGTCAGAGGTCACACTGACTGTCTTCCTCCATCACTCCCCACCTTATTTTTAAATTAGTTAATTTTTTTAAGTTAAGTGGATGTGTCTCTGTATGGTATATGCATGTGAATGCAGGTCCCATAGAGGTCAGTGGTGTCAGGTCTCCCTGGAGCTGGAATTGCTGATGGCTGTGAGCCTCCTGCTGCTCGTTCTGGCAACTGCCGTGACCAGCTTTTCCATGAGCACTGGGGATTGAACTCGGGTCTTTGCGCTTGTGAAGCGCTTGTAAAGCACTTTACTGACTGAGCCATCTCTGCAACTCCTATGACAGACTCTTAAATCGAGCCAGGTGGTGGTGCACACCCTTAATCCTAGCACTCAGGAGGCAACGACGGGCACATCTCTAACCGTATCTCTAAAACAAGCTTACAACAGCATAAAGGAAAAACAAGAAATTCCATTCTCTGTGGTTGGTTTATCAAAGTAACATGATGTCCTTTTCTGTTTTAATTCTGTGGATCAAAACAATCTGGTTCTTGTAGAGAGTAAAGGCAAGAAAGGAGCCGTGGGATCTTTGCTGAGACCGTCCTTCAACCCGTCACTCCTAGGCTGTGGAATATTCCACATCCCTAACAACTGCAGAGTGTCACCCTTCACACCTTCTACTTGAGATGGCTTCTGAAGGTTCTGAACTGATATTAAAAGTATTAAATTACAGCTGGGCGGTGGTGGGCACTCCTTTAATCCCACCACTGGGGAGGCAGAGGCAGGCCATCTCTGTGAGTTCAAGGGCCAGCCTGGTCTACAGAGTGAGTTCCAGGACAGCCAGAGCTACAACAGAGAAACCCTGTCTTGAAAAAAACAAAAAACAAAAAAGGTGTCAAGTTACATTTCCGCCTCCATTTCCTTTCATGCTCCGCTGTAACGCAGGGGGAGACTAGACTATCCTTAGCGTGCAAAACTTCCTGTCTTCTTTGTAGCCAGGAGAAAGCAGGCCTCCGCCACTGTGTCCAGCCAGAAAACCCAACACAGATTTTCATTGTACTCAGTTTCGTGGGAACTAACTATTTAAAGCCAATAGCCTTGGTTTTTCAACTCCTATTCCTTGAGCAAACGTAAAGAAAAACGTGGCCAATGGACAGAGTGTACATGTGATGTCAGAAGTGCTCGTGGGGCCTTTGCTTTGAGGACACCTGCCAGTGGGCATCAAACCTTCTGACTGTGGCTTCAAAAAAACTTACCTGGGGTGTAGGGGGTGGGGGGCTGGAAGAGCCTAATGGTTTGGTCTCAACCCACCAAATGAGTTTAAATATGTTACCCATTACCACAAATGGGCAGAACCAGAATGCATACATGGGCATCCTGTATTCTGAGCAGATGGACCCACCCCCACCCCCAAATTGGTCCCAATTCACACGTCCTGCCTGAGATGAATAACAGGACACTGTTTCCCACTGCAATAAGAAATTGAAATTTGAACTCACTGTCTGCTTCAGTGACATTTGGAATTGATAACTCTTTTTATTTTCAGCTTAGGTGATAGTATCTCAGCAGGAAGCCAGAGGCTTAACTCCCATCAAGATCCTAGCTCATCACCATTCAGAAAAGATGGGCCTTAAGTGAGTCCATTCTCTGCCTTTCTGGGCTGTGGATGGGAAGAATAAAAGCAAGTGCCATGGTCACCCTGCAAGTGGCCCGAGGCAACCCTGGGACTTCCGGTGACCTTGATAGGGTTCTTCATCCACTTCCGAGATGCGACTTTCTGCAGCCTCCAGTGCCAGACACTCTAAAGCATTTTCAGACTCTCCCTCTAGGGTTCCGTGAGAGCCTGTGGCCCCATTGCATTGCTGGTGGAAGAGTGCCAAGGTCACGTCCCACCTTTTATCTCTTGAGATTCTGGAGATCGGGCCTCCAGGACTGCATTAACTAAACCTTGGATTCTCACATGGATTCTCAAGTGGCTGAGTTCTGGAAGAACTCCAACTCCCTTGAGAGTTTTAAAGTGGGTTGTTGAGAAAAGTCTGAGTTACTGAGCCTGGCTCAGGAAACATTGAGGAGGAGGGACCGAAAGATAACAGAGTACCAGGATGGCTGCCATGAGACAGTGTCTTTTGTAGAGGAGAGGGGGATACGCCCGTGAAGCAACAGTATTGTTGCCTAAACAAGACCGCATAATAACACCAGTTGGTATTCCAGTGTGGGTGGGGAAAATCTCACAAGGCCCTCCACCCCAGGTGAAGAGCTATAGGCAATCAGTGGCTTCTGAGAGAAGGATCATTCTTCTCTAGTGAAGAGACCCAGGTGGTCAGCCCTAAACACATACACCTACTTGGAGCATTACATGGACTCAGCAGGTAACATTTATCTAGACATGCGTGCATGCATGAGTGTGTATACATGTATGTGTGACAACAATTAAAGAAGAGGTCATGAGTTTGGGGGGAACACAGGAGGCGTTGCAGTGGGGAAAGGAAAGGTAGAAACGATGCAAATACTGTATTCGTGTATGAAATTCTCAAAGAAATTAAAAATAGGTGATATATGCCTGGGATATAGTGAGCATTCACACAGTGCAGTCTTTTCCCCCTCTTTACAAGGTCCCCAGCTATATAAGGTACTTTATATACATTATTTCATCTCCTCTTCCTCATTAGTTTCTATCACCAGAATTATGGGACTATTCATTTTTTCTACTTAAAGAAATGGGCTCAGGGACTTCAGCCCTAAGGCCGGGGGTTACACAGTGAAGGATAGATTTAATGGTAGACCTACTGAGCTGCAGAGCCTATGCCGTGTCTGCCCTGTAGCAGCTGGGAGGGGTTAGATGGTATCTTATACCTTATGGAAGATATGTTTCGAAAGGCCCAGGTGCACTATGGGGAAGACAGCCTCTGCTCCTCTGTGGCTTGCAGAACTCACCTGGCCCACTCTCTCTTCAGACGATTTGAATATGGTGCCCACTGTCGCCTTCCTATGTAAAGCTGCTGGACGGGAAAGACATAAGGCTGTCAGCCGGCAGGAATGGGCACCCTGTGGGATTACAAATGAGTATGGAGAATACTTGACTTTGATGTCTGCTTTTAGTGACGCACTGCCACGTGTGACCGAAGCCCCGCCATCTTTAGTATATCTCCAACCCTCCTGGGTCCTGCCCACTGCCAGCTCTGGAAACTTTCTTCTAAATTTCCTCTGTAGTTCTTCATAATCAATCTACACTGATGATCTGTGCGAGGCGGCCATGATTCTGGTGGTGGGAATTGGTTTTCTAACATTGACATTCCATGAAACCACCCGGAGGCTTGATAAACAGATCTCTGAACCCTTCCCTGGAATTCTTATTCAGCGAGTGATGTTAACACTGCTGGTCCAGGGGCTGTACCATGAGAACCTCTGGGTTAGAGAGCCTCCTCACAGCTAGCAATAGTATGTGACCAGTTAAGGGTTCTGTTGATAGGACATTTACCTCGTCAGGAAGATGCCCCTCGGAAGACAGTGAGGGAGACACACTGTAGACAGGCTCACGCACAGGACCTTTATCATCTTCGTAGATAATAACGTTTTGCATGAATATGTGATAGCGTTAGACAACCAGCTGTATCTGAGCATGCTCCTCGGTGAGAAGGAAGTGGCTTTCTTTGTAATTGTTGATCCTCAGGTTATTGCACTAGAGTCACCTATGGGTCTTGTTAAAGTGAGGCTCCAAAGTTTGTAATTTTGAGGTAGGGGTGAGCTCATGGGTGATGTTTGTTTGTTCGTTTGGTTTGATTTTTCGAGACAGGGTTCCTCTGTTGTCACTCTGCCTGTCCTGGAACTCACTCTGTAGACCAAGCTGGCCTTGAGTTCACAGAGAACTGCCTGCCTCTGCCTCCCGAGTGCTGAGTGCCACCATTGCCTGGCAAGTGACGTTTGTTTGCACGTTGGATAGCAATCCCGAATCCCTACCTTAGATATCAGTGGTTCCATCCTACCACAAAATAAGAATATCTAGGGATCTTTAAAAAAAAAACAAAACAGTTCTTAAGTCACCTGCCTTGATCATTCTAACTTAATTCTGAGCATTGGAACTTTAGTTCCTTTCTCAAGAGATTCCAAAGTACAACCAGGATTGGGATCTGGTAGATATTAAATCGCATGTGTAGCAGCCAGTTGCCCAAATGGGGACAAATATCCCCTTTCCCTCTGGAAAACTAGAAGGTCACCCAGCAACCTTGTTTAAATGCAGATTCTGCTTCTGTGAGTCTGAGTGGAACCCAGGTTTGGGCATTTATATTAGCATCTGGAGTGTGGTCAGTGCTGTTAGCCGAGGCCGGTGCTGAGCCCTGAGGCTGGACTTTGATGGCCCCCATGGCACCCACTGACTGTCAGTGAAGGTAGTGGAAAACCTCATATTGAGTGACAGAGGCTTCTAATTAATCTCTTCTCCTCTCAGACAGCATCTTCTTTGCAGGAGAAGGGTTGAGACAAGGTGTCATGTAGCCAAGGCTGGTCTCAGACTTACTATGTAGCCAAGGGTGATCTCGTACCCCCACCTTCCACGTGCTGGGATTGCAGGTGTGTGCCGCTCCATCTGGCTACAAACACCTTCTGGATGTCTCTCATTCAGCACGGCGTCGACACCAATGCTGCTCCATGAAAGTCAGTCAACATTTTTATAATTATTTTTCTCTCTCTCTTCACAGTACGAGATGCAAAAAATCTAATCCCTATGGATCCGAATGGGCTTTCAGATCCTTATGTGAAGCTGAAACTTATTCCCGACCCCAAGAATGAGAGCAAACAGAAAACCAAAACCATCCGCTCTACACTGAACCCTCAGTGGAATGAGTCCTTCACATTGTAAGTGCTTCTTCGTGTCCTACAATGAACTCTGCCCCCACACACCACATCCTCCCCACCCCATTATTAAAGACAATTGGGGGGGTGGCAAATATCTCTAAATATGTCCTCCTTCCTAGGACCATCACAGGCTGCTGTTAGGTATAGCTTCAATTGCAATTGCCTCTGTCTGATAGGTAGTGACTTGGTTTACCCAGATTTCTGTAATACAAGCCCCAAATTATTATCATTACCTGCTATGTAACGAAGGGGGAAAAACTCGAGATGTTACAGATCATAAAAAACAGATAAGATGTGTTCCAAGATAAGAGAGGGCATAAAGCAGGAATTTAATAATTCTGGCAGCATAAATAACAAAAGCAGGGTGTAGAAAGTTCTGCTGCTACTGAGCTAAGAAGGACAGACTCGCCTCTAAGCAGGAAAAAGTTCCCGAAGGAGGTGATACTTGAGCTTGGTCTTGGAGGATTGACGGAAATCCCAAAACAGAGGTAAAGAAAGGAGAGTGATGGCCAGAGAGAGTAAAGAAGTCAGCTGTGAGGGAGCGCTCACAGCGGGGAACCCAAGAGGTTCCCCCCACCACTCCACCCCCGCCCTGGGGAAAATGCTTCCTCTGTGAAAAACCAGAAGGAAAGATGTCTGTCTGTAGGATAGAAGCCACTGAGCTCTGTTCTATAAAGAGCAGGGAAGTCTGTATTTTAGACACTGTGGGTCATACAGGCTCTGTTGCCAAAGCAGACACAGATGATGTAGAAGCAAATAGCCAAGGCTGTGTTCTAATAAAACTTTATTTGTACAAAGGGACAATGTAATAAGCAAATGGCTAAAACTGTATTCCAATAAAGCCTTATTTGTACATTCTTTATGTAAATAAATGGTATAGCTGAAATTTTATATACATAAATAGGTAGTGAATCCACGGGGATCAATATTCATTGATTCTTGGTCTAGACGGAGCTTTTGAAGCTAGCTAGTATGAATGGTTGATATCCTGTTGGCACAGAAAAGAAACCGAAGATACTGTTTATTTCAGGTTCAGACTGTGGGCACGCTAGTGTCGCCCAGTACGCTGTGATTGAGATGGCCTAATGTAGTGCATATGCATTTGTCTCTGTAGCAAATTAAAACCTTCGGACAAAGACCGACGACTGTCTGTAGAAATCTGGGACTGGGATCGGACGACACGGAACGACTTCATGGGCTCCCTCTCCTTTGGCGTGTCAGAGCTGATGAAGATGCCAGCCAGCGGGTGGTAAGGACGCTCCTGAGACCTAGCATGTCTTCAAACCCCAAGTGGCCGTGGCCGGGAGAAGCCAGGGACAGGCTGGCTATAGCTGGTGGGCTCTGGCCGCAGTCTCTGAAGAGGCTCTCTCTAATGGCCTGAGGGAGAAGAGTCACTAAACTGCCCCTCACCCTCCCTTCTCCCCCTGTGTTTGAAGGTACAAGTTGCTCAACCAAGAAGAGGGAGAATACTACAACGTGCCCATCCCAGAAGGAGACGAGGAAGGCAATGTGGAACTCAGGCAGAAGTTTGAGGTGAGGCAGAAGCCACGGGTAGGACCCCATCTCTCCTCCATGGCATAAAGCAAATCTTCAGGGAGGGCCCAGTTCCTGTCATACCGTTGGGAAGCCCAAAGTCATGTTCATGAAAATACTTGTTTACTTCATTTAAGAACACGAGTGTAGCTTGTAATCGCTTCCATTTGCAAACTGTTGGCTTTCTGTGTCTCTTATCCTTTGGAGGCTGAAGATTGGAAATAGCGCAGAGGTCCGTGGCTGATTTCCACACAAGAACTCGGTCTGTACAGCACTGGGGAGACAGCGAGGTTATGGCTGCACTCTCTGCTCACAGAGAAGAGCTGTGTGCCTCCAAGAGGGACTTCTTGGGAACGATTTGCCTATAATTAGCTACCATTCCAGTATCTGAAAACAATTTTTTTTTTCAGCAAAATTGTCTTGATTTTATTCTGCGGGATGAGCTCCGGAAGACACTCCTGTTCAGAATTATTTTTTCCTCCAGACTTGGTTTAGCCGCAGCAGCCCCCTGCTCTCGTTCTGAGTGGGCTTGTGTGTTTGCCATCCTTCCTGGTTGCATCTGCCCTCTTCCTCCTTCCTTTCTCTGCTTCCCCTCTCCTTGTTTTCTGTCGCTTTCCATCCACCTCAGCTCATGACGAGCATTCTCCTCTCTAGACCCTGGCCCTAGGTGGCCCTAGGTCCCCAGCCACCGTCTCTGATGTTTTTCTCTCCCTCTAATTGCTTTGCATTTGACCTTTTGGTCAGCTTTTTAAGTAGCCTCCGAGGTCTGTACATCCGGGAATCTTTCTCTACAGACTACACAGTATTCCGTGAAATTTCCTAACCCACAGCAGGAGAGAGAGAGAGAGAGAGAGAGAGAGAGAGAGAGAGAGAGAGAGAGAGAGAGATGGATGCAAGTGTATAGACAGTGAGGTTTTACTAAACATTGAAATCAGTAGGTGCTGATGGTGTTCTTAGCTTTATTATGCTGTTGCCAAAGGGAGGTAGAGGTCAGATGGGCTGAACGCCAAAGGATGTAAAGCAGGAACCTGTTCAAAGTATTTCATCATCAAGCTGATGGTGTTTGGTGAAATTAGATGTCAGTGGTAATACTACAGGTCAGGCTTCCAGGTCACATGGCTTCTGGGAGCATAAATGGTTGAAATAAGCCATGAGTACTGTAAACAAATGACACTTAACATCAGGCACCCGAGTTGGCGACATAGTCGGGAGCAGGGAGGATGGGGGACCCAGGGAGTTTGAACCCATCTAAAGGTGGCGACCAGGCTGGGGGCGTAGCTTAGGAGAGCAGCACTTGCCTCTCATTCTACAAGCTTTGAGTTCTATTCTCAGCACCACGAAAATTTAATAGTCCAATCCCTGTTTTCCAGGGCCACAAGGTGTTGGTCAGCATACATGGAAGCCCATGCAGCCGTGTCTCTGGTTCCTCAAGAGGAGCCGAAAGTCCCGTGGTTTTATATGACATCCTCTGGTTTCTTTTAGGGTTGGCAGCCAGTTAAAGCTTACAGTTCTGTGTAGGCCATCTATTGCTTCCAACTCAGGTTAGAGCTATTTGGTGAGAACCAGCCTACAGTTTCAGCTGTCAAAGACCACGGGAGAAGGGGCTGTCGCGGTGGTTCAGCAGTTAAGAGAACTGGCTGTTCTTCCAGAGGACTTCCAGTTCAGTTCCCAGAACCCACATGAAGCAGCTCACAACCACCTATAACTCCAGATCCAGGTGACATGGTAACATGCGCACAAATAGACACACATGTATGATTTAAATAACTGTACAGTTATTTAAATTATAATTGTACAATTATTTAAATAATTGTACACACATGTACAATTTAAATAAACAATTTAAATAATTTAAATGTAAATCTTTTAAAACTACAGGAGAGAAAATAAGTAACAGGAATGTATGTTTTAAGCTGTAAGAATGAGGTTCTTTTTTGTTTGTTTATTTGTTTCTCGAGACAAGGTTTCTCTGTTGTAACTCAGGCTGTCCTGGAACTCACTCTGCAGACCAGGCTGGCCTCGAACTCACAGAGATCCGCCTGCCTCTGCCTCCTGAGTGCTGGGATTAAAAGCATGAGCCATCACCACCCAGCTAAGAATGAGGTTCTTAGGATCTTTCAGGAAGTCAAATGCAAACTTAAAAGTCAAAGTTTGCTGGCATGGCCCTCCCTGCCTTCACCCCACCTACTTCATCATCTGCCTCCCCAGCTAGGATGCAGCTCTAGACTACCTCCCAGAAAGATCTAGATACCCTTTCCAATGTCACCCACCCCTGTGTTGGATGGATCCTTCCAGAAGGAATTTTGGGTCACTGAAACTGCCTCTCTCAGGCAGGGCGGAAACCTGCTGTGCTTTGCTGACTTTCACACCCCAAGTTTGTTGCTCATAGTCACTGTTCAGATCCGTGAGCATAGGACACACTTGAGAGGACATTGTTGGGGCTTCACAGGTGTGTCACTGGAAGTAATTCTAATCTGAAGCCACCTTATTGATAGAGAAATATTAACCAGCTCTGGTGCTTTGTTTCCATGGCTTCCTGGTGAGTTAACTTCCTGTTTCAATGAGCAATGGGTCTACCTCGTTATAAACATCAACAGTTCCAAGTTAAATATCTAAGCAAACACCATAGGCCGGAGGGCTTGATGCTGACACCGAAGCATTTTTCATCGAGGACAGAGACAGTATGCTGTCTGTCACTGTCTCCTTGCTGGGAGAACTGGACTTGATAGTAGAGCTAACTAGTCCAGGCCCATACAGCTTCAGAGGGGAGAGGAGAGGTCCTCATAGTGGTCGAAGGCAGAGGGTACTGACCCTCTGAGCCCCATGCTTAGTCGGAACGTCTTCGTGAACTGTGTTTCAGTATTTCCTTTGCACATCTTTTGGCTTTATTTCGTAGATTTTCCTCAGACAGTGTCTGCTCATTTGCTGAGCATTTTGCCAAGGTGGCAGCAAGCGACTAGGGAGAAGCCAGTAGCTGAGGGAGTCAGAAAGATGCTGGGCTTTCACGGCAGCTCCCCGTGCTGTGTTTATATGGAATCTTCTGGTCGACCTTTGGCAGGCGCACAGTCCTGGGGTGGTTCAGGTGAGAGTCGCAATCCTTCCCTCAGTGCCCAGCGTTGGCAAGGCATGCACTGGGACCGAAAGAGCAGGGTCCACATTGAGCAGATCTGTAGGGTGGCCAGCAAGTGAGTTAGCGTCAGGATATACCTCGGGAGCCACACTTTTTCCTTCTCCATTCCTAGACCCATTGCTGACAGCCCCCCACCCCTGAAACCCCTCAGCTCACGTGAGCCGACAGCAATCTGTCCCTCTCCCATGCATTCTCCTCGCTCTGCACCCCTGGGCTCCATTCAGGTTCAATGCTGAGTTGTCATCGGCTGAGGCCTGACACGATTGTTAGTTCTGTCTGAGCCTGCGTATCTCAGGGGCCTCTCACTGTACCTCGTGCCATGGGCACCCAACCTTTTGACAGGACATTGAGTCTACAATATCCTGGGCCTCATTCACAGCTATCCTGGGATACAGTGTGGCCTGCAGGCCAAAGCTTGGACATATTTGTCTGTTAGTTATTCTGTCCATGTCTGATTCTGTTTTGCTGGTGGCTCTGTTTGGCCTTTTGAGGTAGGGGAGGGAGTCTTTTTATATTGCTCAGACTGCTCTTAAACTCAAGCTATGCCCTCCTGCCTCTACCTCCCTGGTGCTGGTATTACAGCTGCATCCCATTACAACCCAGGCAACTCTGAGTTCTAGAAGGAATTAACAACCTGTGGTTTCACAGCCTTCCCTAAGACATCAAAAGTCACTCCGTCTAATAAAAAATATTGAAACAAATGAGCACTGACAGCCCCACACACCGTGTTACTAGTCATCAGATAATTAGATGGATTTTTTTTTCATATTTAAATTGTTGATTCTAGAATCTTGGCAAACAGAATCATCTGCAAAGGGAAGCTGTTAAAAACCCAAGGAAAATCCCGGGATGGCTGGAAAAGCCCGTGCTCACTCCCACAGGTTCTATCAGAGCAGTTCCTCTGCCCAAAAAGACAACACAAACCAGGACCTTGACCACAGTATCCACAGAGAACGTCTCTGTGGCCCTTTAATCTGATCCGGTTTATCTTCAGATAAAGCACATGCAGTCCCTGCATCACAGACTAAATTATGCATCTTTTCATTTGTTCAGTAAGTGAGGCTCCATCAGCAGCCAGAACAAATAGCCCTACTTCCTTGTGGAGCTTGTGTTCTGTACCTGTGGCCCCAGAGAAGAAGCAGGGAGATGACTGAGAGGTGAACACAATGTAGCACCTTGTATCGCTTTGCACTTTCCTAAAACCTCCTATAGAGGCTGAGCATAGCCAGGATTCCTGACTTCCTTCCCAAGCCTCTGCTCCTGCTCTTGGCTCTTGGACAGTGTTGAGAAGGGGAGGAGATCCCAAGGACAGGTTACCTCTGGCTCAGCAAGTCTTCCCTGTAAAGGATCAAATAATATCTGCAAGCCACAAAGTGTCCATTGTAATGTTTATTGCCACGCTGAGGCTTGGAAGCGCCTGCTGACAGTGTGTAATAAATGAGACTGTGTTTCAGTAAAACTGTATTTATAAAAACAAATAACAGATCAGATTCACCCATAAGCCATGGCTGAATGACCTCTGGTTCAGCCTGAGGACTCTAGAATCAAATCCTGGTCTTGCCAGTTCTTAGCAGTGTGTGTTCTTAACTCTATGGGGATAATATCAGCACTTGGCTGATTATTTTAAAGACTGAACTAGTTGAGAAGTTCTGAAAGCACACTTACCATACAAATGTTAGTTTTTATGAGATCACCACCACTGTCAATACAGTTCAGTGCAGAAAGTGGTTAATGTGTAGACACCTTTATTTGTTTTTTTTTTTCTTTTTAAGTTTTGTTAAAATGAATGCATTTTTGTGTTGAAATTCTGTTCCACATAATGGGTAGATTCTCTGCCATGTCGCCTGACTCTCTTATGAAGCAGAAGTAGGTGGTGAGACTCTTGTCACTATTTGTCATATCTTTATGGGAAAACACCCTTGTATGGATGCAGGGGGATGTCTAGCTACAGTGAGTCTGGAAAGTGAATTTTTGAAACACGAAAATGTATCAGATGACCCCGGATTGAAAGGGACTCTCCATGGCTGCTAGGAAAGGAGATGGCCCTACACCTCACAGACACGGCTTAACCCAGTGATCTGGTTTAGGGTCTTGAGTAACACTCAAAAGTGAACTTATCTGACCGGTGGTTGGTAGGAACCACCCCAAGCGGGAACAAGAGCAGAAAGTGGAGCCAGCCACTAGCAAGGCATTAGAGGAATGACTGGGTCAGCCGAGCACATCCTGTTGATTTACCACTGATTCCGCTCCTGTAAAAGCCTGGTGCTCTGGGTGAAATGATCGTTTTGATCTTTTTACAAAAGTCAGGCATAAAAATTGTTCACAGGTTGAGCTGTGCCTGCAAGCTGCATTCAGCTTTCCGTTTGAGAAGGAAACAGATATCTTCAGGCCACATTTTTTGTTTGTTTGATTGATTGATTAGTTTCCCCATGCACGGTCTCTTATAGCCTGATTGGCCTCAAACTCCTATGTAGCTGAGGGTGACCTTGAGCCCAGTTCTCCTTCCTCTGCCCTCAAGTGCCGGTGTATGACCTAGACCACTGTTTTGGCTAGGCCAGCTAGCCAGGGAGCCCCCCGGGTCCACATGTCTCTGCTTCTCTCCCAGTCCTGGGCTCACAGTGAGCTTTCCACAGCTGGCCTACTGGCCTCACCTGAAGTGCTGAGGATCCAAACTCAGGTCCTCATGCCTGCGCATAGTCAGCCCTTTACCCAATGAACTATTTCCCCAGCCACACTCTTGGATATGTTCCTTAAACTCTGACCTC
Source organism: Cricetomys ansorgei (assembly GCA_026225945.1). Lineage (NCBI taxonomy): Eukaryota > Metazoa > Chordata > Mammalia > Rodentia > Nesomyidae > Cricetomys > Cricetomys ansorgei. The sequence goes on from JAMJFZ010001881.1 coordinate 6,667,644, forward strand.
TCGTTTTCTTGTTCGTGGATGAGGAGAATGGCAATACCTACTGCACAGGAGTGCATGAGGATTAATTCATCTTGCTGCGTAAGGTTAGACAAATACCTGGGACATAGTGGGGGCTCTACCCGTGTTAGCCGGGCCCCTGTTACTTTACCTTTATGGAAGGTGACTGTGTGAAGTAGATGTTGCTTACTCTACTTAGGAAATGGCAAATGCTGACGCTGCATTTTTTTCATGTGGACCGAGGTACAGCGAGAAGACAAGAGCATTCTTAGAATGCTGTTTAGAGCCTCAGAAATGTCTGTCAGGGTATCATTCTTGAAAACAGACCAGTGGGTTGGTATCCCAACCTTCCCAGCTTCTTGGAGCCTGAAGTCAAACTCCATTGATCCCGTCTTGGTCATGTTTGTAGCAAATATGTTGTAAAGGCTACTGGATTCCCATGGTTCTGCAGGCTGTTCCTTCCGCCTCCTTTCTCATTGACCCTGGTACTCAAGAGGCTGCTGAAGGGCACTGGAGTATGGGTGCTTACCTGATTAGTGTCCCTTCTGAGGTGGCCTGACTCCAGACCATAAGCATCTGGGCTCCGCCACACAACATCAAACCAACCCCCTCGTGGTAAATCTGATTTCCCCAGCCTGAGACCACATTCAACCTTTGTGACTGACTTCACATCCAACCTCTCCTCTCAGAGTCAAAGAAGGCCAGAAGTTCTTCTATCCATTGAGTGCGTCAGCCACAGCAGCCACATGGTACTGGCCAAATGATCACATGATCATATGTTCCAGAAAACAAATCCCTATACTTTCCGTTGCTTGAAAATCCTCTAGGGGTATGTTGTAAAATTTGACAACAGATCTGGTCATGTGAGTCCTTGGGAGTATTTAAAATACATACAGTCTTAGACCAAGCATGCTGGCACATGCCTATTATCTCAGCACGTGGGAGACAGAAGATGAGAATCAGTTCAGGACCACCCTTTGCCACATAGTGAGTTCAAAGCCAGCCTGGACTACATGAGACCATCTCAAAACCAAACCAAACTGTGTGTAGTCTGATCTGAAATAAGCAGTTAATGTAAAATACACAAACTTTCCAAGACATAGTAATATGAAAAGCACATCAAATATTTCAATATTCAGTTCATAGTGAAATAATATCCTGGATATATTGGCTAAATACATTACATGGCCAAAGGCTTTATCATAGATATTTTATGTTATACCCACGTATGAATATTAAACATAATTTTGAAATTAATTTCAACTATTTCTTATATTGCTAATGAATCTTCTAGAAAATGTAAAAGAGCATGTGTACATATGTGTATGTATTTCTATTGTACATGGCAGATCTAGACTATTCCTCTCAGCGAGTAAAAATAGTATGTCGTGGGCCAGCAAAGCGGCTCAGCAGGTAAAGACACTGTCCACCAAGTCTGATAACCTAAATTCAATCTCTGAGACCCACATGTTGGAAGCAGAGAACTGACTCCCACAAGTTGTTTTCTGACAGGCCATGGGGCACCCACACCGTAGCCCAGGCGTGGAGGTCACAGGGCAGCCTTCAGGCGTGTCCTCGCCTTTCTCCCTAAATGAAGCAGGCTCTCTTGGCTGCTGCACAGGCCTGGCTGGCTGGGAGCTTCTGGAGGTTTCCGTCTCCCCTACCGTCTCCCCGTAGCTGTTCACTGGCTGACACTGCTACTGCCTCCTGTTTGTACGTGTGTTCGCTCAGCAAGTGCTTTACTTCACTGGTGTCACCCCCTCTCCCAAGGCAGCGCAGGATAGACCCTAGGGAGGCCCCACTAGGAAAACAGTGTAGCGACTGTGCACCCATCTCCCCCAGCCTCTTTGGCTGCTGCTCGGAAGGGTTATTTCTTCCTCACCCCTCCCAGACCACTGAGATCAGCTGGCAAAGGGTGGGGGCAGGGAACCGAAGCCTGGGACTAAGCTTACCGTCTTGTGGACTGCATGCTGTTGCCGACCCACCAGCCCCCCGACTGGTTCACAGGTACCCCAGACACATGCAGAGAAAGATGCTGTGTGTTTCTGGGGCTTCTCTGTGTGGCTCAGAACCACACAGGGACCTAAACCAAAAGAAGTCAGGATGCATTTGGAGGTTGTGAGGGTCTCGTCTATGGGAGGAATGTGAAGGACTGGGGCTTGGCAGGCAGAGTCAGAAGCTACTGAGACGCCACCAGTTGTCTGTTTTCCTTTGTCCTGGGAAACAACTTAAGATTCTCTCTTACTAATGAGCAAATGGATAGGATCCGATCACTACCATAGTCAAAGTCCTTCAATCAACAAAGATGAGAGTCCGTGGATGGGTTGGACGTGGAAAGACAAAGCAGATGTTTGTCTCTTTTATTTACTATTGTCAAAATTGGATTTTCTGAAAGCCTCTGCGTTGTCTTCTAAGACTTTATATAATTTGCAATGTCCTTTTCCAGATGGGGGGCAAAAAACAACCCATTGGAAACCCTCAGATAAATCATAGCTATTTGCTGATTTGATCAGCCCTGCTGCGGTTGCTATAGAAACCGGAGTTCTTTCAGATGCCCTTTAGCCACAAAACAGAAATTTGATGTGCCCCAATATGGATTCTACTTTTTTTTTTTTTTTGGTCCCTAAATAGCTACTTAATTACTTCCTGAACTGGATGATGTTAAGGGGGTAAAAAAAAAAAAATCTATTAAGTGGGCATTGGTTAAGATATATTTTAATGTCTGTACATCAGCTTTGTTTTAGAAGCAAAATCTTAAGCCGAAATAGGAAAATGGGGTGGAAATAGTTTTCACACATTCATTATATCATTTGTCAATAGCCCTCGCACTGGGAGAAGCTGATGATCACAGCCCGACTTGCTGACCAGTGTGTAAGCAAAGACAAAGGCCGCATTGGTGTCCCCGAATTGGCCATGTGTTCTCAGTTTAATTTAGTTTGGAGACATAATACATAATTTTGTTGGGAAACAAAAAAGAAAGAAAGAAGTAAAAGGTTGTCCTGTCTAGCTTTTCGTACCATCCTAATGAACTCCAGAAACAGCACGAAAAGCCCTGTGTTACAGACGACATGACTTCGTGGGTGGATGTTACCAGGTGAAGAAGCCAGCAAGCGTAAGCTGGAAGCAGCTCTCCCTGTGCCCAGGAGCTGGTTGGTCAGGTGCTTTCCAACATGAGGACCTGAGTTCAGATCCCCAGCACCCGAGAGAAAAACCTGGCATGGGCCAGAGTATGAGTGGGAGGGCAGGCAATTCCCTGGGGCTTGCTGGCCAGTCAGGCTAGCCCAGCAGTTCTCAACCCGTGGGTCATGACCCCTTTGGGTGATCAAACAACCCTTTCACAGGGGTCACCTGAGACCATCTGCGTATCAGATGTTTACATTATGGTTCATAACAGTAGCAGAATTACAGCTATGGAATAGCAACAAAGTTAATTTTATGGTTGGGGGGGTGGGTCATCTCAACATGAAGAACTGGATTAAAGGGTCGCAGCATTTGGAAGATTGAGAACCACTGGTCTAGCCAAATCAGTGAGCTCCAGGTTCACTGAGAGACCCTGTCCCAAAAAGTAAGGTAGAGAGCAACTGGGGTGTACCCCTGATGTCAGCTATGGCCTCTACACGTACACACATGCATCCGCACACATGCACACATGAACACAAACACACACATACACCACGCACAAATGCACAGTCCCAGCCAGACAATAGTATTATTGTATTATAATAATAATAATATAATAATAGTATTATTATCACCAGAAGTGTGAGCTCCTGTGAGGATGGGGTGAGGAATTCAAGGCGAACCTGTTTGACGTGGTGGGGTGGGGGTGGGGGACAATTTACTGGATCAATCTGCATTTTAATAAGATTCCCAGGTACTCATTACTTCTTGAGAAGTGCTGATTGAGAATGCACAACTCACTGACTAATGAGTGAGCAGATTCATCATCTACAGCCGCAGCGAAAGGTGGGGGAATTAATAACCAGATAGGGACCCCTATCCAACCTCCTGCCTCTGTGTGATCCGCACATTAAGAATAATTATGTTTTGAAATGTCTCTCCCCACCCCCCAAATCAAAGAAGCATAATGTTGCGAGACGTGAAAATGAGGTGAAAATTAAATTTCCGTGTCCCTAGATAGAGTTTTCTTAACGCGGCCACATTCATTCTTGCCTGAGGCTGCTGTGTGCTTCAAGGCAAGGTGGAGTCACTCTCGGGAGGAGAGGATGGCCGAGCCTGGGATCTGTGCCCTCCGATCCTCTCCAGAAGCTCCAGGATTCCAGAAGCTAGCAGGATTGAGGGTTAGATCTGGGGAGGGAGTTTAAAAGCATCTTTGTTGATGGGAAAGGAAAAGCCCAGCAGGGGGCGCATTTGCGAAGTCAGTGATATCCGGACCTCTGTCTCCTGTCTGAATGGGCTTCCTCTGCACCTCCCTGCAGAACCTGTTTTTCTGAGTATGTGAATGAGTACACACACACACACACACACACGGTGTCCATTCATGCATCTTGGTACTGGCTTATTTTCCCTTCTTTTCCCTTCCCGAGCACATTACATCTATGTAGACCTTGACATAGTTCTCAAGCTTCTTAAAATCGATTCCACGGTACAAAATAAAGATGGCATCTTTGCTAGACACACCTGTTCTGAGGGTGGTTAGAGCTGATGGTTAGAGACCACCAATTCTGGGGTCAGAAATCATCCTACCCCTTATGCATGTCCAGAGCCCCGTGGCTTGGGGTCAACTCACGTGGGTCAAGAATCTGCCAGAGACAGACCAACTTCTTGTGGTTCCCGCACTTTTTGTGATTCCAGAATCAGCGACTCTGGCCATTTCTAGCTGTTTGCATGCATCTGCTCTGTTATGTCAGGCACCACCCCTGGAGCTAGCCTGTAGAGCACTGGAAGATGGGAGACCTTCGCCACCTTCTGTTCGCTTTCTAAACAAGACCCCTAGAGTCTCAGATGGTACAGAACGTTCTCCTCCCATGTCCCCCTGGGTGATCAGGGGTCTGATTCAGGCTAAAAGACCTCTTTGTCCAGTTGCCAGTGACTCCAGCTCCTGACACTGATCAAGCTTCACAGCTGAAAATGTTGCCACCTGGTGATGTGGAATGGCCTCAGCAAGGGCTTGGGACCGGAGGGGTCTCGAGAATAAGAATGGTTCTCGAGGAGGTGCTGCTTAAGAGCCTCTGAGATTCCTCCAGAGAGCCTGAACTCAGTTCCCAGTACCCATGCCGACTGATTCACAACTGCCTTTGACTCCAGCTCTGGGGTGTACACCACCTCCTGACTCATGCCTGGCCACACACAGCCGAGAATAATAAAAGTAGATCTTTCAGCCAAGCCTGGTGGTATCCACCTTTAATCCCAGCACTCAGGAGGAAGAAGCAGGCAGCTCTCTATGAGTTCAAGGCCAGCCTGTTCTACCTCGTGAGTCACGGGCTGGCCAGGGGAACATAGTAAGACTTCATCTCAAAAAAACATTTTTTTTTTTTTAAGAATTCAAAATGGCAGTTTCCAAAATGAGGTTTGGAACCTGTGCCTGGGGTGCTCATAGGTATCTGGGGGCTGAGGCTTCTTTTCATGGGTAGAGTCTTCTTATCCTTTGAGACCATCGCTGTGACATGTAAGTGATGGAGATAATCCCAGATGACACAGGTCAAGAATGTCAGGGCTCGGGAACCGGGTGCAGTCAATGGCTGCATGCCTGTTGCCCTTAACGCAGAGAGAGAGCAGTGCAGCTTTCCGGCATTCATCATCTTGGCTCCTGCCTGGATGTCCAGGTACACCATCCACCAGTCCGGAATGTGCTCCCCAAAACTCGTGGAGGTGCAGAAGGGAGGAGCGCTAGGGAGTCTAGCCTGAGTCGCTTTCAGGCACTTTTCCTTTGATCTTTTTCAGGAGGCGATGCTGGGTTAGTTTAACATGTCCAAACATTAGCCAGCCTTGGGCCTAGTTGTAGACCCCAAGGGAAACTTTCCCAGTGGCTTCTGGAAGACTCTGGGGTTGTACAGCACTGGTATTGAGCTGTCTTCCCTGGAGGTCTTCCTCAGGTGACCTATTGTAGGTTGGAGGTAGGAATTCCCTAAAGCTTTTCCGCGTGCTTCCGGGGCCTCTGGGCTCATCCCTGGAGGTCGGCTCCCTTTCATCGTGTTGTCGATTGAGATCTCTAGCCAGAAAACAAAGCTTTGGGTGGTTAGAATAAGATACCCTGTTTTGAGAGCAATCGTAGATTTGTGAGTACTGACCTGGAGACTGACTCATAATTACGAGAGGTAAGAGAAGAAAATGTGTTTATGCTTGAAGTATTTTAGTAGACGTACCCTTGTGTACGTCTACTACAAACATATTAATGATAGTAATAATAGACAGTACCACTCTAATGTCTCGTTCATTTGCCCCTCGCTGCCCATGCTCAGGCTCAGGGATGCTGTGGCCCGTTCAGGCTGTGGGATTTGGGTTGTGGCATCGTCTCTCTGAAGCTACCTCACCCGATAGACCTCATTCCTCGTATGGAGTTCTCTGTTAAGAGGGCATTGGTTCGTCTTCCCTAACGTTAGTACTTGGGACAGTGAAGTACTTTCTAGTCACGATGGGTTTTCTAGGCAGCGGTGGAGAGTTGGGGGTAAAGGGGACATCCTAGTGACCTGGCCTTCAGTTAACAGGGACAGGTCAGCACATGTCTCCCGGCTTGTTTTACTGGTAAAATCTCAGGCACCTCAAGTTACCGAAGAGCCTCGGCATCCTCAAGAAAACAGATTTTATTAGGAGCGTGTGAGTTTTCTGTTGCTGTCGCTCGGTTGGTAGAGTGCTTGCCTGGCCTGCGTGAGGCACCCGGGTTTGATCCAAGGCACCAATTTACATAAACTAGGCATGGAGGTACATGCCTGCAATCCTAGCACTCCGGAGGTAGAGGCACAAATGTCAGAAGTTCAAGGTCACCACAGGCTACATAGAAAGTTCAAGGCCAGGCTGAGCTACTTGATCCTTTTTGGAGTAGGGAGTCACAGGAGTGTGGGTCTAACTTGAACTGGGAAAAGAGAAAAGACCAATGTGGGTTGGCCTTATTCTAACTCTTGAATAGTAAAATGTGTGTAAACTTTAGGAGCCTAGCTGTGTGCTCTCGGACATATGTACTAACAAGAATGCTTTTTTACTCCATCACGTGGCCTAATGCCTAGCAAGAGACATCCATGGGTGCAGTGGAACTGTTTGGCATAAGACTGTATTAACCTACAGAGATGCCCCAGGAGGGAGAGAGAACAGTCCCGGTCACATGTGGCTTGGTCCAGGCTTTACACTGTTCCGACAAGAACGAGGCAGTTCTGTACCCCTCCAGTATTTACTACTACTGGGGTGACCCCAAGCAGGTCTGCCTTCCTGCCTGTCCCCACCCCCCAATCCTGTGTGGCCAGGTGGCTGCTGCCTCCTCTGCTTCCTGTATTCTAAAAGAGACGGAAGTCAGGCGTTTGGCGCTTGGTGCTGTGTCCACAGAGTTAGTGTGATGACCATTCTGAGAACCACATTCAAGAGCCCTGTTTCCTCTGCCCTCCACTGTCTGACTTTTAAAAGCCCGTGTGTCATGATGCTGGGTTTCTTTGGAGAAACAGCTTGGCAAGTTGACCCTACTGAGCTACCAGGCCAGTCCTCCCTTGGAGTGACCCCTTCTGCTTCCCCCAGAGCAGATAGTTGCCTCTGGCCGCTCCAGGATGTGAAGACGGTTCCTGTTGACAAACTCTTCCAGGTGGATGAAATAAGCTGATCCTTGGATCCTGGAGCCCTAAGTGATGCTACACGCCTAAGAGATGTGTCTTTGTCCTCGCTACTGTGTTGGAAACTGTCCTTCTAGAGAAAAGTAGTGTGCAGATTCCAAAGGCTGTATTTCCCAACATGTTGGAAAGCCAGGCGCTGGCATAGAACACAGAAATGGCTGAAAAGGGAAATAAAGGCAGGATCGGAGCTGGAGAGAGAGCTCAGCAGTTACTATCGTGTACAGCTCTTGCAGAAGACTCGGGTTCAGTTCCCAGCTCTCACATCAAGCAGCTTACTAACCAACCACCTGTAACTCCAGCTCCAGGGCATCCAGCGCCCTCTTTTGGCCTCCTGCATGCACACTGTGCACATAAATACATTCAGGCACACACATAAACACACACACACACACAGGTTTTTAAAAATGGGAAAAGGGGAGGGGGTTAGAGCAAAGCCATCACCTCCCAGCAGGTAAACTGAGGCTCTTCCCAGCTCTGGTGGGCAACTGCCCCCTCTCTCTTAAAACACCATTCCTCTCTACTGGCTGGCCACTCTCACCCACCTTGGTATTCTGGGGGGCAGCATGGCATGGTGGCAGGAAGCCGCACATTCCTGAGCTGAAAGCTCAGCTTTGCCACTACCTGGCTGTGTGGCCTTGGCTTGCTGCCGCTTGGCGGGCCTGTCTCACCTCAGTCTCTCCGAGTCCAATATGGAAGAGATAAAAGCCTAGAGCTGGCAAGGCTGCTTGGAGGGCCAAACAAGTAAACATAAAAGAGCTTAGAACCAGACCTTGCTATGTTATTCCCGGGGTTCTCCCTGCACCCCACCCCAAGAGGGAGGAACAGAGTCTGCCTGTGATGCCCTTTGCCTCGGTAGCCACCTCCAATAGAACTCAAAACTTCTGTCTTTCCCACTCAGGTCTGAAGCCCCGTTTGTACATTGGATACAACATTGACGCTTTTTCTTATTGCTATGACTGAACGCCTGAAAGAGGCAAGTTGAGGAAAGAAAGGTTTATTGAGGGAACAGAGTCCATCGTGGTGCCGTAGGCGTGGCGGTGAGAGGGTGGGGCAACCGGTCATGTCTCCTCTGCATGCAGGAAACAGGCTGTGCCTGCTAAATGCTCCAAAACATTCCCAGACAGCGCCACCAGGGGGCACCAAGTGTTCAAACACATGAGCCTGCGGGGACACTTCACATCCAAACCACAGCAAATACAAGCAGCAGGTGGAACTTGGTTTGCTCCACTTTTCCCACCTCCACACCTCCTCCCCCACCCCTCCCCCCGGCAGAAGTCAGGTGGCTACGTTCATTTTATATCACCCCTAAGAGCCTCCTCCGAGCGTGCTCTGTGTTTGCACCCCTTACATCTGGTTCCTGCGCCCTTTCACTATGGGCCCTGGGAGGAGAACCCAGCTTGCTCCACCTGAGATGGAAGATGTCCCCAGTGCGGGGGGGGGGGGGGGGGGAGGATGCACCCCCACCCCGCAGCAAAACCGAAGTACAGTCGCTCCTTCACACCTCAGAGTGCCTTTGCCTTTCACTTGGCCACAAACTAGTCTTTAACTTGTGGGCTTTCCTGAAAATAGATTTGTCAGCAACCAGCCTACTGTGGTTGGGCACCCCTGTCCAGAGACTGTGCGTGTCTCTCAGCTGACAGGCTACACAAAAACAAGCAGGATCTCTACTCTCAACGAGGGCCATGGATGAGTGGCCACATTGGCACAGAGCCGATGGCTTAGGGGAAGGAGGGTGTGGGGGAGTGCGGGGGACGGAAGATGTCACCATGGTCTCGTTTTTTTATCGGGGGTAATCTTTCTATACCCCACACTGCTCCAGCCCCAGCAGCCTGTGCGTACCCACGTAGCTCAACGGTGGCGCTGATGAGATTCTATGAGCCCTCTCCTGGCCTACTACCGCAAAGCCCTCAAACACTTTCGAGGCCTATGGGTCCCACCCAGAGGATCCCAGGACATCTAGTGTGTGCCCGAGGCTCCCTGGCTCACACCTTCCCTCTCCCGTTTGAGGCCGTCCATCCTCGAGGCCGCTTGCACCTCAGCTTCCTCCTCTCCGCTGCGCCCTGCAGAGTCTGCACCTCAGCTTTCCATAACCTCCCAGGACCCCAGACCCGGAGCCCCACGTAGACAAGTAACCTCTCAAGCAGTCTCTTTTACACCGGGCCTGTGCACCCAGCACCCCCCCCAAAAAAAAAAAGATGTGTATTTGTGCCTCTGTCTTGCACTGAAGCTTGTCCTCCATTTCTCTGAAGACCATCTCTGGGATGAGAACTCTGGGAACCTGAGTTGAGGCTTGGTCTTCTCTCTGCTGACCCTGAATCTCTTCCTGCCTGCTGCCCGGCTCGGCTGTGGCTGTGCCACTGAGGAAGCTTCCACTGCTGAACTGGAAATGGAAGGTCCCGTTCATCTAGGACGAGGTGGCATTTCAGTCCATTTTACAGAAAACAAAACTGAAGTCCCAGAGACATTAAGGATACCCTAAGTGTCGTTCCAGTCTGTGGCTGGTAAAGTTTGGCTCCCGTGCCCAGCACCGTCTCTGAGCATTTCTCCCCTCCCTGGGAGCTGGTTGGTGGTGGCCGTGGAGCCAGGAGAAGAGCATGGAGCAGTCCTGGAAGCAGATGCTCCATGGAGCTATAATTAGACACCTGGGCTCTAAAACCCAGAATGGTTTAAAAATGTTCCACTGGCACGGGCTAAAAACTGAACATTATGGAAATTCGATGCTAAATTTAATGGCAATTTGGCTCTGCTTTCAAAATGCTTGTTCCTGTCAATTAGAGACAGTTGAGAGGCATTTGAGTAGTGGAGCAAGTGAATCCAGCATTTCAGAGGCAGGCTCATAAAAAAACAGAAACAAAGACTCTTGTGTAAAGGCGCAAGTCTGAGTTGCTTTTGGTAGGGAGTATGGTTCAGCGCTTCTGTTCATCTTCCCCACAGCTGTAAAACTATGAAGGAAAGCAAGCTAGTAAGGCCAGTCCTGGCTTGGGCAGCTTCCGTAATTACTTGATTTCTTAAGCTCATTCAGATTCTAGCCAAACATCCCCGGTAGTGACCTTGTACTTTGAGCCCTGCCCTCATGTGACAAAAGCCATTATTTCACATCGTCGTCCAGACTGTTGGTTGTCTGCTTCTCTCTCTAAAGTAGATGCTGTGGCTCTCAGCCCGCTCCGGGGGTGGGGGGTGGGGGGTGGTCCCCGGCAACTCCCACGGCCTTCCTGTCTTTTCTAATCCACTCTTGGTCCTGTGGCTTGCAGAGTCTGAGCACAGCAGAAGGTTTTAGAACATTCAGAAGAAACAAAACAATCTATGATTGTTTGGGGTTTGTAGTTTTCTATAAGTCACGCTCCCGGTGATTGGAAAACTCCCTTCTGCCATCTTGCCATCACCGAAGCAAAGGCCTGGTTCTTCCTTATCGCAGTGCTCCTGGCCATTTCTGTAACTGTCCCTCTGGGAAGATGGACCAGGTGCTTCTTCCCTACCGCTTTGCAGTAGTTACTGGGACTCCTCTGCCACAGGCTTGCCCCACAAACCTTGGGTGAATTTCTTCCAAAAGATGCAGTCGCTCCAGAGGCTAAATACCACAAGAGGGCAGTAAAGACTCATAAAAGAAAGACTCCAGTTCGTAAGGAACACTGGCCACCGCAGAAGCTGAACCTTGCCCTAGGCTCTGTTCACAAGGAGGAATGGCAATGAAAGGGTCACTTCAAAGTCCCAATTGCTCCCGATTTTAGGGCACAATCATGGCGCTAAAAGAGAAAAAGTCAAGGGCTGTGTAGGCCCTGCTGGCTCCTTCCATCCATTCTTGCTTGTCCTGGGGGACTCTATTTTCTTAGTAACAGAGAATTCCTTGCTTTTAAGAAGCTTTGCCAACAGTCTGGAAAACCGTTTTACTTTGATAGCATGTGCAAATCCACGAGACTCCTGACCCTGCAAAGCCTTTGTGGCGTTGATCCCAAAGGGAGCCATTCCTGTCAGGAAAAGAAACGGGTTAGTGTGAAAAGTGTCTGAAACCATGTAGTCACACCCGTTCTGCTCACACTAGACTTCCCTAAGGTGGGCATAGGGTAGATTGCTTTGTCAGCCCCAGGCGGGGAAGACTTCATTTTCATGGGTGGAAACTCCCAGAAAAGGTAAAATTGGGAGGATCTTCAAAACAGGATCCTTTTGAGGGATCCCAGGATCCTCCCATAGCAACTGGGGAGAACTTAGTTGTTAGAACAAGGACCACTTACCGGGTGAAGCAAGTTGAGAAGCTTCTAGATTAAGCCAGCGTACCCTGAGGACTGAGAAACAGTTAACAGTTGCTGTAGGGGGAGGGGTGCATCCTGAAGAGCTATAGGCAGTTAATGATAACTGGTGGGTGGGGGGTGGGGGCATTTACTCTTAAGGTACCCATGATCCTGTAAACTCAGTTGGGTCATGGAAGGAAGGAAGAGAGGAAGGATATGAGGGAGGGAGGGAAACAGTCTTGAAAGTGGAAGGAAAGCTAGACAGGGAGAAGAGAGAATCAATGGGAATGGGAGGGACACAGGAGCTGGAACGGGGGTATGACAAAAAATACTCTGTATACATGCGTGAAGAAGACATCACCCAGCTTAACAGGCGTGCCAGCAATCACTGGACGGATCAAAGGACATGAAGGAAAAACAGATACCCGTAAAGAAAATAACGTAACAGCTACTAGAAACGCAGCATGATGCTTGGTAGAAAAATAACCAAACACTGCTTTCCACAACAGGATGTCACAGGAAGTCAAGCAAGCTTTGAGGTCCTGGCAAATTGAGTCTAATGGATCCTGGGTCTCACCCCAACCCCCTCCCCACCAGTGTGACTCAATTGCCACGACCTCAGAGATTGCTTGGCTTCCTGTGAACATCCTGACTTCGCTTTAACAGTGGCAGCCCCCTGAGCGGAGGTGTCCATAAAAATAGTTCTCATTGAGGAAGCGGCCTATTGCGCGTCTCCTGCCCTTGTGCTTTGCCGAGGAAGTACCGTCTAATCTGGCAACACGCAGCCTTGTCCTCCTGCTCTGCTCTGAGCAGCAGACATCACAGAGGAGACTGGGTGGTCATTTAACTCAGGTCCACCGGGAACAGGCTTCCCTGTTGCCTCCCTGGTGAGTTAGCAAGGAGACGCAGGCACCTGAAGTACAACTGCATAGCTCTTGTCAGTAGAGTGCTTGCCTTGGATGCCTGGGGTCCTGGGTTCGATCCCCAGCCCTGCAGAAATCAAACTTATGAAAAGGTGAAAGGTCAGCTGCAGGTGAAGATGAATGATCTGAGAATCTACAGGATGTGGGGAGGGAGTAAACTCTGCACCCCGGAAGCCCATTCCAGCCACCGCCCGCTGTTCTGGGTCCTACTGACTCGCAGCCCTCAGCTGTTCATCCGCATCGGGTGCCAAAGCAGCTGAGGCGGGTAGCAAGTGGTGGCAGATGTAAAGGAATTTGGCCTCCACAGCTGGAATTATTAACTGACCTTTGATACAGAGGGCAGAATGCTAATTCAAAGACTGGAGTTTGGGCTTCAGAACTGAAGCCCAAGGAAATGGATCTAGACGTGTCGCTCAGACTCCCCATCTGTAACCTAAGCAGCCTGTGTCACTTGTCTCCAAATTCTCTTAGAGGTTGAACTGCTCTGTCATCCTGTGGTTGATGACACCCGTCCTGGGGCCGCTTGGAGTACAGTGGGGTCAGCCTCTGCAGACAGTGGAACCCGAGTCCTGTGTCGGGGTCTACGTGGAGGAAAGGAGCGTCTTCCTCTCTTCCATGGCACTACCACAGCCCCGTGAGGGGCCAGACGTAGTGAGGCTGGCCCTGGGGACCGTTCACGCACCCTCATAAGCACGCAGGCCTCTTCATCACAGGCGGGTTAGCCCACCCCAGGGGCCCTCTTAGGGCATACAGGCCGTCCGCAGTCCTGAGGGTAATCAATAGTGCACACCTGTGATTGGCTTGCTGCTTGTCTGTGATTCTCCGAGAAAAGTCCAGCCAGCAGGAAAGCCATCCAGTCTCCTGAGTCCGAGTGAGTGGCTGCAGCGCGGGTAAACAAACCAAAACTGTTCAGTCCGAAGGAAACGGGGTGGTGTGGGAGATGGCCTGCCCTCGGGACAGCTGTCTGCTTTCTGTTCGGGTGAACTTTCTTTCCGTTGTCTGGCTGCCTTAAGCAAACCACACAGGCCACTAGCTTTACAAACAGGGTGCGTGGCTTACAGTCCTCAAAGCCGGGAGGTTCAAGGTCAAGGCACGGACAGGTTTGGTATCTGGTTCACAGGCGGCCCCTCGTTCCCGTGTCCTCCAGCTGAAGAGCGTGAGGCTCTTTGGCAGGGGCACTCACGAGTCATGTTATGATTGTGGAGCCCGGGCCTTAACTCCCCTCCCCCCCATCGCTTCCTCACACAGTCATGTCAGGATTTCCACAGGCGAACTTGGGGCAGACGTATTCAGGCCACGCCACCTTCCGGAACTCTTCCTTCCGGCGAGTCGAACACGGAAAGCTCGCATACTTCTCAAGGAAGCATGAGGCTGAGGACAGCTGTGAATGAGACCTTACACAAAAACCATCGCCTTTCTTAAAACATTAAGAGGTTTGTGTGTGTGTGTGTGTGTGTGTGTGCATGCGCCTGTGTGTGCGAGAACGTGCACAGGCAGGTGCGTGTAAGTGGTTTTATGAAGTAAGTGGAGCATGAACTCTGAGATGATGACATCATTTCCCAGTATGACACCCATCCACAGAGGATGGACGCACCTGAGTGAAGGTGTCTCAAAGCCAGATCTGAAAGAATACTGCTAGAAGTCCCAATCACATACACATGCTAAGAGAAGCTAGCACCTGTCTTTTGGAATTAGGGTGTCCTGACTCCGGATTTCCCACCTCTCCTCCCCGATCTTCCTCTGCCTGTTCTCGTACCTACCGTTGACAGTGGGCGTCACCAGCCTCGCCCCATCCAAACCTCTAGACTTGATGACTCTGTATCTACCAGGGAAACGGAAGACTGGGGAGAGATTCAGATTGAAAACGGTGCATCCGCCTGCTATAGAAAACCGTGACAACAAACAACCCAGGTGTCCAACCGCGGGAGAGTGAGACGTTCCCAACACGTGACAAGAACACATGGGTTTTAAAGTGTTATTCTGTACATGTTAAATAAGATGTGAGAGTTACGGGACATCTGTAGAATGTTAATAATCGTTGTCTCTTGGTGGTGAAATCACACGTACTTAATTTTTTCTTTAAAAAACAAAATATATGCATCTTGGCTGGGCATTGATGGCACATGCCTTTAATCCCAGCACTCAGGAGGTAGAGGTTGGTGGATCTCTGTGAGTTCAAGGCCAGCCTGGTCTACAGAGTGAGTTCCAGGACAGCCAGAGTTACAACAGAGAAACCCAGTCTCGAAAAACCAAAAACAGAAAAAGAAAAAGAAAAAAAAGAGAAAGAAAAGAAAAATGTACGCACCTTAAAATTCTCTAAACTGAACATATATCATTTTATTTCAAGGAGAAACTCTGCCTGTTAGAAAATATTTTGTGTAAAGGCCTTCCTTCCTTCATTCCTTCCTTCCCTCCTTCCTTCCTCCATTCATTCAAACAGAGCACTTGAGGTGTGCCATGCCCCGGATGTGCCTGAAGCTCTGGAGATAGACCAGGGAGAACTCAGCAGAGAGTTTCAAGCTTTTTCCAGTGCAGAGAGCCAGATGGCCAGTGCTCAGAGCATAGAGAGACCAGGCATCAGGAAGAGCCAGGGCGGGGGGCACAAACCACAGGAAGTGAGGCACAGGGACAGTTGATGGGGGTGAGTGGGGGGCCCTGGGGGCCTTAGGCATCATTTGCTCAGACTGGAAGGAAGGTAGATGTGTCTGTGTGGGTCACAGGAGGCAGAAGGCATAAAGGCCCTCGGGGCAGCAAGCTTGGCCCTTTCCAGCAGATGACAAATGAGTTAGCCAGAGAAGAGTAGACTTCTCATGTACTCCACTCTGCTGCCCTCGACCCTGTAATGCCCACTAAGTAGCATCCTTTTAACCTGTTGCCTAGCAACTGAGTAGCAGAACTAAATGTCAGGGCTCATGGTTGGAAACACAGACACTAACCTAACTGGCAGGTCCCTCTAGCCAGCCCTCCTCGGGTCCCCGTGGCTTGCTCCCGAAGCACTCAGCTGCTCCAAGCCGATATTGCAGTGTGCAGGGGTGAGTGCTTTACCCTCAGAGGCGAGATGCTGTGCCGCCGCCTTGGTTCTGTATAACACAACTGCTCCCGCTGGCCGCTGACCCTCTCTCCTGCTTGCGGAGCGGTACGGAAGTGCCTCGCCAGAGCATTTACATAATGAGAGCAGAGCATTTTCATCATGAGAAAGAGGAAAGAAAAAAACATATGTAAGTGAAATCCACAGCAGTTCATGTGCTTCCCCGGTTGCATCCTCGGCCCGTCTCCCCCTGGAATGTCAGAAGTGGAAAGAGCTGTCTACGGCTGTAAGGTTCATTTGGGAGCCGCTGCGAGACACTGCAAATAGCTTTGATAAATATATTCATCAAAGCCATCCTCGCCCTGACGTGAGGACGCATTGTTCTTGAAGGCACACAAAACGGGTGAAAATCAACATCTAAAATGGGGCAGGATGGAGTTAGACACCGACCCGCACTTCGGAGTTCACCCAACGGGCCGCCGGGAGAGTTAACACTCATACTGCAATGTGGGTCACAGGGCTAGGAAACCAAAATCTCTTTCCAGGCAGAGGCATGGTGCGAGAGCCAAGATGCGATGTCAGCACACCCTCCGCAACCCCTGGGACTGTTGGGTCTGTTGTTCCTGTAGCAAAGCTAACATATACTCGGTACCCACAATTCAAGCAAGGCAGGGTGTCCGTGGTATTAACTTTGTTAGAACTTGGCCATCGCTGCCACCAAAGATCAAACTGCCCCGGCTCTGCTGCTGCAGTAGTTTAACGTGAAAATGGTTGTCTCCCATCACCTTGTCCTTTGTAACTTCTCAGTGCTATTATTATTTCATGGATATTTTTAAAGTCAGAGTCTCAGGTAACCCAGGCTACCCTTGGCCTTGAACTCCTGGCCTGGCTGCCTCTGCCTCCTATGTGCTGGAAATAGCTCCAGGGTCACACCACCATGCCCCACAGTACAAGTCATTTGGTGTTGTGGAACTCATCCTGGTTTTAATTCGAAAACCCCGCAATTCTGAGCTGAGTGTGGACAGACAAAGTCCTTGGAGTCAGGACTTACATATACCTGTGCCTCACTTCCAGCAGACTCGCAGGGATCTGGGTTTGCAATCCGGCTTGTTCAGACCCACATTGTATGGTTCCACCCACCCCATAGCCCTTTAGTGGCCAGAAGATGCCGCTGTAGTTCAGAATGAGATGCATTACTAGTCAAGTATTAGCTCATTTGCTCGTGAGGAGTGGACACTGGCTGGTCTCAGAGCCTGGCAATCCAGGAGGCATCATGAAGCCAGACTTGAGAAAGGCTCAGGTACCGTCTTTTGAAGGACCCAAATTCTTCAGGTGCAAGTATTTTAGTCAAAGCCAAATAAAATATGCTTTCATCTAAGGGTGAAAGAAGAGAGCACGGGAAATTTCTATTTTACATTACACATCAAGGTTTTCATTTTTCCCTTTTTTTGAATAATTTCTATGCTGTTTGGTTTTAAGATAGATTCTCACTGTGTAGCCCAGGCTGTCCTGGAACTCGCTCTGTAGACTACGCTGGCCTCAAACTCAGAGATCCTCCTGCCTCTGCCTCCTGAGTGCTGGGATTAAAGACGAGCGCCACCATGTCCAACTATGTGCTTTTCTACAAGGCCTTTTCCTTAAAGGGCCTTAGCTCAGTCTTTCAGGGGTCTCAAAAATTAGACACTGTAAAATTCCCTATCTCCTATGATCCTCTCCCCTGAGAGGCTGTGAGGCACAAGCATATGCAAGGACCACAGGGAGTCACAGTCCATTTTCTGTTGCTGCAACAAAACACCCAAAGCTAGCCAACCTATAAATTAAAGAGGGTTTTCTAGCATATGGTCCTGAAGGTCCAGAAGCACAAGCCAGTATCTACCTGACCTATGGTGAGGACTGACACCATTTCAACTCAGGCAGGAAATGGAAGGAATCTTTGGAGCACCCATCCTCCAGTCCCTGTCTGCTGTCAGCCTCCGCCATCTGGCAACCTGTTTGCTCTGCTCCAGCAGGGCACCAGCCCACGTTGGCCCCTGTTTACACTGCTATAGTAAAGGATGTCAGCAGGCTGCCTCGAGTTTCTGAAATCTCTGCAGTTAGGCCTTCAGCTCCAGCTTCGTCCCACACACACACATGTATTGATTTGATTTGCACTCTTGGTGAAGTCTGTGCTATACTTACACCAGTCAGAGTAATGTCAACACTAGTCAGGAAGGGCAGGTCTCTGGGTCCTGCTGTGCAGCCAATTGCCAAGCAGCCCATTCAAAACTGAGAGGAAGAAATGGTGGGCTCAGAAGCAGAACTAGTTATGGGATGGCTGTGCCTTCCTGAATGTGACCCAGGGAAGAAGAGAAAGGCAGTTGTTCACAGGATCTGGTTCCTGGCCCAGGACCCTTCTAGAAGGCCTCTAGGGCTATCCCCACCCCATTCCCAACATGCACGCGCGTGCGCGCGCGCACGCACACACAGCTGCTAAGTATCCCTGGCTATCTTCTTAGAGCATGTTAAACCTCTCCTGGGAGTGGGACTTGCCCAAAGCAAGCCCAGCCTAGCAAAGTTGAAATACTTAAGGGTTTTCCTGTTGCTTTAGAAAACTTAGTGTGTGAAGTGACCTGGCATCCTTCTGTGGCAAGATCTGCAGATGACGGCATAAAAATGGATGCAGAATGTTCTGTAGGAAAGCCGAGGTAATGAGCAGGTCACTCCGGATGGCAACACTTGCATGAAGATACCTGGGCCATTTGTATCCCAGGCCTGGCTTGGCAGGGGTGAAATCTAACTCCACCCCAAGATCTGGGACCCTGAGCAGCCAGCTGTCCATCTTGAGAGCAGTTAGTGATGCCATCTTGTCTTGATCTGGACCCCATGTGCTGGCCTCCCTCTGAGAGCGTAGCATCCTCTTCCAGAATTACAGAGTGAGCCATCTCAGATGGAGGAGCACTTTGGGGGAGACTTCTCCTTAGCGGTATGAGCCTTCACCAGTCACGCCCTCATTCACACCCTAACACAGTGACTGCCTATGTTGGTTTGGCCTGTGGTCATGTTTGTGAGCGGCTGTCTTCATTGATGTGGGAAGCCTTTGCTAATAAAGAAACCAACCTACAAATACATATTTTCCCCTAGAGCTAGGACCCAGTCTTGCCAAGACATCTGTCCAGACTGAGGACCTTGGATGCCTCCCTGTCTCCTCTGCCACCTACCCATTGACCTGCTGTTTGAATAAGAATGGCCCTCATAGGCTCATATGTTTGAATGCTTAGTCACAAGGGAATGGCACTATTTGAAAAGGATTAGGAGGTGTGGCCTCATTGGAGTAGGTGTGGCCTTATTGGAGGAAGAGTGTCACTGGGAGTAGGCTTTGAGGTTGCAAAAGCCCATGCCAAACCCAGTCTCCCTCTTTCTCCCCCCAACCCCGTGTGTGTGTGTGTGTGTGTGTGTGTGTGTGTGTGTGTGTGTTTGGGGATCAGGATGCAGTTCTGAACTACTGCTCCACCATGTGTGTGTCACCATGCTCCCATCAGGCCCCCACCATGATGATAATGGACTAACCCTCTGAAACTGTAAGCCAGCCCACAATTCAATGCTTTCTTTTATAAAAGTTGGCTCAGTCATGGCGTCTCTTCACAGCAACAGCACAGAGACACCTATCGGTGGAGGTGTTGACCTGAGAGCCTAGCATCTGCTCCTGAGCTTTAATCCACACTTAGGTCTGCTGTTCGGGGAGGAAGAAGAGGAAGAGGAGAGGAAGAAGAGGAGGGGGGAGGAGGAGGAGGAGGAAGGAGGAAGAGGAGAGAAGAAGAAGGGGAAAAGGAGGATGAAGAGAAGGAGGAGGAGGAAACAGGGCTGAGGCTGTGGAAGATCCTTGCTGACCACTGAGGCATCAGTTCCCGTGGGATCTCATTCGCCTTCTCTGCTGAGCCCTCTTACTTTTCCTTCTTGGCAACGAAAGCAGGACTCTCCGTGAGAATTCAACACCAGTGTTTGTCACGTGATGCCATTCCAGCGAGCAAACCTCCTTTTGGAACCAGAGCATCATTTACCAGGTTCTCTCCAGGGTGGTGTGAAACCAGATGCTGGGCACATCACTATTTTTTTTTTTTTTGTCATCAATTCAACTCTTGACTTAACTAAACAAACCCCCGTTCTTACTGCTCTCTTGAAAGTGGCAATAAATTATCCTCAAAGCTCAGCAATGAGGCAGCTCCTCCCTGGAGAACATCCTGCTGTCGGTTTTTTTTTCTTTTGCCTGAGTACAGATTTCCTTCATGCATTAATTTTAAGTTGAAAATCTACAATTAAGAAGAACATCCACGCACAGTTTCATTTCCTTGATTATGTTAGCAATCTCAAGACACTATTTACTCTCAGGAAGTTAACTTTCCAATCCCAGAATTAGAATTCGCCTGCCATCGGCAGATTGCTTTGAACGGACTCTTGGGTAGCTGTATGGAGTTTTTAAGGAGGTAAGGGTGGAAGAGTGCCTTTGCCTGGAAGATCTTGCCCTTGGGGTGGGTAGAGCCGCTGGTCAGCACCGCTCCTAACCCTCTGATTGATTCCTTTTCTCGGCCCACCCCACCCCCCTCTCCTTGCAGCTGGCGTCCGGCCTATTAACAGCCTGCTGGTTTCTGTCACTCTTTCCTTTGGGGGTAAAATAACCAATGGCTTTTCTCGTCTGTGCTTCTTTCAGAAAGCCAAGCTCGGCCCCGCTGGTAACAAAGTCATCAGCCCTTCGGAAGACAGGAAGCAGCCGTCCAACAACCTGGACCGGGTGAAACTCACCGATTTCAACTTCCTCATGGTCCTGGGGAAGGGGAGTTTTGGGAAGGTAAGAAGGAGGGGTTTTGCATCTGGATCAGTGTTGGAGCAAGGCTTCCCGGTAGTTATCCAGGCACATTCTTCTGATAGTTCGGACTCCATGAAAACAGCTATGGTGTTGAGAGATGACCCAGCAGTTTTCAGAGCACTTGCTTTCCTTCCAGAGGACTTGAGTTCCGTTCCCAGCACCCTTCCAGCAACTCACAGCAGCCACCTGTAATTCTATCTCCGGGAGATCCAATGCCCCTGACTTCCGTGGGTCCCCGCAACTCACTTGAACATACCTCACCACACGCATGCACACGTATATGCATAGCTAGAAATAAAATTAATCTTTAAAAATAAAAATAAAAGTAAAACTGTGCTGAGACTGGGAAGATAGCTCCGTCAATAAAGTACTCGCAGGTAGATCTGAGCCCACGTGAGGTGTGGTGGCATGCACTCAATCCCAGCACCGGAGACCAGTGGATCCTGAGGCTCGCTGGCCGGCCAACGCAGCCCACTTGACCAGCTCGGGTACAGTGAGAGACACTACCTAAGAAGTAAAAATAAATAAGTAAAAAGGTGGGTGGGGTCTGAGGAATGACATCTGAGGTTGTCCTCTGGCCTCTAAACCAGAACAAACATGCACATGCAGTGTGTGCATCACACACACACACACACACACACACACACACACACGGAGAGAGACAGACAGAGACAGAGAGAAAAAGAGATTAATCAAAATGCTACAGAGATATAGTGTGTGGTGTCCCCATTTCTAGTGTGCAGACTAGAGAACATGCTCCAAAATGCTAGTCAAATTAATTTTCACAACTAAGAATCAAACGTGAGCTCGCCCTGAGCCTAGATGACCGTGATGAGACCCTTCAACGTGGCCACGTGGACTTAGGTCTGGTTGTCACCGTTTTACCTCTGTTGCCCCAATCCTTGTGACGGATCCATGAGCTGATGTTGAACCTGCCCTTTTCTTTGTTTGATCTTGGCCTTCAAGGTTGCAAAGGTCACTCACATTTCACTCTCAGAATGCTTCCAGAAAACATGGCTATGGGTAATTCCAGACTAATCCCATTAGAGAATATTGACTATTCCCATTGCCAGACAGAACAGCAACTTCGTATACCCAGCACTGTCTACAGGAGTATGAATGATGAAGGGATTAACTTGTGGTAGCTTACGCTACTGAAAATCCATACATAAAGTTTGTGTCAGCCAGCTTGCCATCACTATAATGAGTTACCTGAGGCGATTTTATTTATAAAGAGAAAAGGTTTGTTTGGCTCATGGTCTTAGAGATTTAAGTTCTTGATTGAGTGGCCCCATTACTTCCAGCCTCTGACATCATGACAGGAATGTGTGCTGGAACAAACTCCATCATCATTTCATCAGCCAAAGAGCAAAACGAGAAAAGAATATGACTCTGGTCCACAATGCCCTTCAAAGGCATTGCACACCCCCGATAACCTAAGACCTGTGGTCGTTTATCTTTAACTGTCAATTTAGCACAACCTAGAATCTCTTGGAAATGGAGTCACATGAGAGATCGTCTACATTGGCTTGGATTGTGAGCATGTGTATAGGGATTGTCTTAATTAAATTAATTGATACGGAGAGACCCAGCCCACTGTAAGAGGCACCATTCCCTAGGCAAGGCATCCTGAACCACTCAAGAGTAGGCTGAGCACAAGCATCCAAGCAATGAGTGTGTATGTACTCGTGTCTCTCTGCTCTCGACTGTGATGTGACGTGACTAGCTGTTTGACGTCCCTGCCTTGACTTCTCCACAAATGACAGACAATAATTCGGAACTGTAAGCTGAAATAAACCCTTTCTCCCTTAAGTTACTTTTTATCGACATACTTGATCACAGCAACAGAAATGAAGCTAGAACAGACCTCAGCTCCTACGGGGTCTCCTGCCTCCCACCATTGCCACACTGGGGACCAAGACTTCCACACGTGGACTCTGAGTGATGCTACCCATAATGAAACCAGACCAAAACGTATTAGTATCTTTTTCATCACATGCTCACAGAGTTGTGTCAACCGCTGCTGAACCGCTGTGCCTCCCGACCTCCACTCCTACTCCCAGGACCGGAATCTGCCCGCCATGGTTGAGCCTTCTCTCCTCTGTCCCCAGGTGATGCTGGCTGACAGGAAAGGAACAGAAGAACTGTATGCCATCAAAATCCTGAAGAAGGACGTGGTGATCCAGGATGACGACGTGGAGTGCACCATGGTGGAGAAGCGTGTCCTGGCCCTGCTCGACAAGCCCCCGTTCCTGACGCAGCTGCACTCCTGCTTCCAGACAGTGGTAAGGACTCTGGCTTCAGTCTGATATGCTCCCTGGAGCCTGGACGGTGGTCTCAAGACCCGATCATCTAGTTCAGTTTCCCTTGGGGACAGACTGCCGCTGCTCAGCCTTCCTTTCAGTAGCGTTTACGTTATGTTAGATAGAAGGGATCTAGAGGTGATTTCACGTCCGTGGGCACGCGTGCACGGATTACATACAAATGCTATACCATTTCCAATAAGGGGCTTGCGTGTGGGAGGATTTAGGTGTCTGTTAGGGTCCTAGAAGTGGCTGTATGTAAGAGGTCTTCTTCATGCAGGTTCTATGCTAAGACTTAACACAAAACAGTCATAGATTCACAGCCTTGTTTTTAAGACAGAGTCTTTCTATGTAGTAAACCAAGCTGGCCTTGAACTCATGGATCCACCTATCTCTGCCTCCCAAGTGCTGTGTGTGATTAAAGGTGTGCACCACCATACCTGGCCAGCCCCGCCTTTTAAAGCCCACTGATCCAGCCACCAAGCATGGCATCGGAATGCCAGGATACCCCGTTCCCTAAGGCGCATGTCCCTGTATGATGACACAGCAGGACCAGCAAGCTGGGACCTGTCCTGCAGGCCATGATCTGTGAGAAAGATTACAGGAAATCAATTCAAATCATATTTCCTGGCATGTAAAATTCTGATTTTAGCGCCCGTAAGTCATTTTCTAAGAACAAAGCCACGTTCATCCACTTCCCTGTCACCTGCAGCTGCTTTCCCACTGCAGGGGCCAAGGTGAGGAGTCCTGAGAGACATGTCAAACCTGCGTTTACTATCCAACCCTCTGTAGGAGAGAAGCTCGCTGACCTCTGTCACTGAGTAAAATTCTTAAAAAAATGTTCAAATTACCAAGGCACCAGCTGTGGGATTTTCTGGTCTCCACAGAAACACACCCATTAAGACAGAGAGGCAAGGCCAGACAAGTATGCTCCACCTCCAATCCCCTTCTAAACGTGGTGCGGTTGTCGAGCCTCACTCCTCCGACAGCTCCTGTATCTGTCACCGTCTCACGTATAACGGCCCCATGGTCAGAAACTGAGATTCGGTAATGTCTCTTCTTTTCAAATCCTGGGGAACACCCTCAATGCCTTAGGGTGGCCAGAGTCTCAAAATGGGGCATCCCCTCGGGCGTGGCGTGTGCTGAGGCTGCAGAGCCGGCTCTGGCCACTGCGTGTCAGCCTTGCGCTGGTCACTTGGTCAGCTCCAGCCTGCTGTCCGCCCCAGCCCCTCCTGGAGTGCCAGAGAGAGCTAGTGGCAAGGCTGGAGGGAGAACTGAACCCCAACCCTGTTCCGTGACCCTACGGACAGCGGTGCAGCTCTGGAAAGTTGCAAAGCAAAGACACGAGGACGGAATTAATGCCGGAGAGTGGAGCTCCGGAAGCCACTTCCCTACTGTTAGCACGGGCTCCATCCATCTCTCCCAAGCTGCAGGTTAATGTTTAATAACCTCTGAGAAAGGAGGAGGGCTGTTTCCTGGAATCGAGCAGAGGCCGATTTTACCATGCTCTGCCTTGCTGTTGGTTATTTCCCCAGTAAATTCCCTGGCCTCTCCCATCTGTCCCAGAATAATGTCCTCATAAATATGCAGACCGACTTGGCTCAGTGATGTACGGCCCTCCGTGGGACCAGCACTTAGCATACCAGCGACGGAGAAAATTTTTATGAAACAAGCAATATTTTGGGCACGATACGGAGGCAAAAGAACATTGATTAAAATTTCCTTTTACGGTGGTCCCCCCTCTCCCCCGCCCACTACATATCATTAAGTCTGTGTAATTCACAAGTCCAACCCAACCCAAGAAATGTATTTTCAGAAGCATCCATTTAAGCACGTTACAACAGCAGCACGGCGTGCCTCCTGGACATCGCAAGCCAGCTTACACACGTGCACCCTCGATAACACAGGTTAAGACGACGTTGATGGGCCCGTGTGGAGTCTCCACACCACAGCTAGCTTAGAAATATGTTATCTGTACGGGAGAAGGGAGCTAACGCTTGAGGCCCTTACTGGAAAAAGGCGCATATGTAACCAGGAGGCAGGCATGTTATCATAGAGCCGTGAAAGGATGTTATCCTTCCCAAGGCCCCCATGCCATGGGGTGAGGTGTGTGTGTGTGTATATATGTATATATATGTGTGTATATGTATATATACATATATGCACACACACACCTATATATGTATGTGTATACACACACACACACACCTACACCCCAGGATAAAGATTGTGGAAAACGCCCCAAAGAGCAGATCTGCCAGTGCCACCCCGTATTTGCTAATGAGAAAGCAGAACAAATCAGCTCTGCCCGGGAGGACCCTGCTCACCTGTGACCCTTGGCCCGCAGGACCGGCTCTACTTTGTCATGGAGTACGTCAATGGCGGGGACCTCATGTACCACATTCAGCAAGTAGGAAAATTTAAGGAGCCACAAGCAGTGTGAGTATTTTTTTTTTAATCTGTATTATATAGTTTTGTTTCTGTTTTGTGTTTGTTTTGTTTTAGTCCTGTTATTCAGGCAGACTAATACTCCAAACTGAGAACTCCTTCCGGATAAAATGTCCAAGGAAGATTCTACTCACTTGGATATGAGACTGAAACTTCCCAGGGTAGCAGATGTACAGACAGGACCGGGGTAGAATAGATATTTCTAAGGACCAGTGGATTCTATTCTCAGCAAATTGGACGTGCTAGGGTCCCCCATCGCCTACCATCACCCCTACGGAGGGAACCCTTCACCATTCATTGAGTGGATGATAGTTCACACTCAGTGTTCATCAGGCAGGAGTGTGAGGGAAATGTGGGGCCCAGTCCTTGGGGCGCCCACGCTCTCACGTGGCATTTGGAAAAGCCACCCAACAATTATAACACATTGCTGAAACTGTACAGGTATACACAGGGCACCACTAATACCCCAGAATTGGAGAGCGGGGCAGCACATAATTCGGCAATGCCAAACCCCGAAGCGAGGGGTGTCTTCCAAAGAGAGGATGTGAAGAGTTGGGGAGCCGAGTCCTTGGGAGGGGGGAGCTCCTGCAGCTCAGGTGATGTGAGGTGGGGAGGGGCTGGGCAAGTGGATGCAAAGCCTGCTGGGAGGGCAGCCAAGGAAGATGGCCCGAGAGAAGGACTTGGTTCCATGGAAGTTCTCAGAGCCCATCGGTTGAGGGAAGCAGGAAAGATGGATGGGGCTGGTGCTGGGGGACCAGTGGACACCACTGCAGGGAAGATGAAATGGAGCTGGAATTAGGCCTTTATCTTTAATTCTGGAAGAGGAAAAGCAAAAGTTGGTGACTGGAGCAAGAGAAGGAAACCACTTTAAGTGATGTCCTCAGACCGGGGTGAGGGCAGCCTGCAAGAAGGAAGGATTCATCCTCCTAGGGGCTGAATCAGAAGCAATGAGGAACACAGGGGCAGAGAAACGGGTTCCAGGAGGACATGGAGGAACCATCCTCGGGGTGGGGGAGGGGACATGGATACCTGTGCTGTTGCCAGTCTCTCGGGATCCAGGAAGTCTGCAGCTCCGGCAGAAGCAAACCGAGCACAGAGCTGTCGAGAGGCACAGTGGGCCAGCACCCATCAGTCAAGTCAGCAAATGGGAATGTGAGACCCGGTGTGGGATAATCTGCACTGGAAAGATTAACTGGGTGCAGATGGGGAGCTCTTTATTTGCAAGCTTTTAAAAAATATATAAAGGGGGATTTTCTGCTTTTATTTCTACTAAGAAGCAAATGTATTTTTTAGAAACGCCTGCCCTTATCCCCTCTCCTCGTCCGCCACAGAGCACTAAGATGCTTGGATTGTAAAATAAAGCTTGACAGCCCAGAGCCAAAGCAAAGATAGCAGAATGGCCGTCTGTGTCACAAAGCGGCTGAACGGCGCCTCGTCCGATACCCTTGCTTTCTGTGTGTGCTGCAGAAAAGTTTAAAATATAGGAAACACGTAAAATAACGTAAAAACTGTCTGTGATCCTTTCTCTCCTTCCTCTCCTGCCGGACCCAGCGGCGGCCCCACTAAGAACTCAGTCTTCAGCTTTTCTCCCCTCCACAGCCACTGTGTTTATTTGAAGTCCCCCGGGTGCATTTACCCAGGCCCAGGCTTGTGACTCCTTGGACTTCAAAGACTCCCCGGTGCTATGCAAATCTTAAAACATCGTTCTGCTTTTAATCCGAGTTCCAGATATTAACCTATTAATGATTCTGAAGTGATGGTAATGACTGTTTTTATTATGAATTATTTAAAAGGGCACTCTCAGGCATGAATCACGGTGCGTGTCCCATTTATTCTGTCCGGCACCTCAGCAAATGAATAAAGCAGCCAGGGCGTTCAGCTCGCACTGGGCTTTGTCTTCTGGCAGTGGTTGCGTTCCCAAACAGCGAAATCCACTTGTCCACATCCATGTGTCAGAGAGTGGACACCTTCCCCCACTCAGCCACACTCTCCGCACAAAAGGGTCTCACAAGTCTCCATTCCTTAAACTCTTATACTAGAAATTCTTTTATAAGCCGAGTAGTGGTGGCCCACACCTTTAATCCCAGCACTCGGGAGGCAGAGGCAGGTGGATCTCTGTGAGTTCAAGGCCAGCCTGGTCTACAGAGTGAGTTCCAGCACAGCCAGAGTTACAACAGAGAAACCTGTCTCAGAAAGAGAGGGGCGGGGAGCAAGGAAGGAAGGAAGGAAGGAAGGAAGGAAGGAAGGAAGGAAGGAAGGAAGGAAGGAAGGAAAAGGAGTATCCAGAGAGTCCCCCCAAAACCAGCTGTCTGAAGCACACTTTCTTTTGCAGATTCTACGCAGCAGAGATCTCCATCGGACTGTTCTTCCTTCATAAAAGGGGCATCATTTACAGGTGCGTCTCGAAGCTCTTCCCACAGCAGACCGGTGGAGAGGTTTGAGGGCCCTCTGTGGGTGGGGACTGGTCCTGTGATGGGGACTTCCCATGTGGAGTTGACAGCCCCATGGGCATGCAGACCTACCTCTGCAGCCATTAGAAACACTTTTGGTTTCTAGACCCCAGAGATGTCACCTATCCCCTTTCTGCTTTCCACATTTTCCACTCCACTGACAGCGCCTATTATTTGAACAGAGGTCTAAGAGTGGCAGAAACCAGACCGCCATTCTAGGTAGTCAGCAGGAAAAGGACCTGGGAGCTGGGAGAGGGGGAAGCAGGGACTGGTTTAAGTGCATTGAGTTTGCGATGAAAGTTGGCTACCAGAACAGAAAAATATCTTGAATAATTAAGAAGACATTGTCTCGGGCAGGAGAGAGGGACATGGGAGAGTGGCTCTAACCCTGACATTTGGGACACCTAGCTGTGTGTTTGTGTCCCCACTTCTGTGTAGGATATTAAATAAATCATTTGGGGATCCTCCCCACAATGATATTTTGGAACCCCGGGATTTGTAGCTACAGATTGGGCATCAGTAACTCAACCATTTATCATTCATTTAGTATTTAGATACCTCCTATATCCCAGCTTCTACATCGGGCTCCGGAGAAAGACACGGTAATTCCCTGGCCCCTGATCTCCAGGGACTCACTATGTGAGCATCTCTTGAGACGGCAGCTAGACAGACATTCTTCTAATCCCACCAGCTCTAAGCAAATCGAGTCATGTCACGGGAAGGCCCCTGACACTCGCCTGCTTCCTTGCAGGGATCTGAAGCTGGACAACGTCATGCTGGATTCAGAAGGACACATCAAAATCGCTGACTTCGGGATGTGCAAGGAGCACATGATGGATGGAGTCACCACCAGAACCTTCTGTGGGACCCCCGACTATATCGCCCCAGAGGTAAGGGTCCACGGCTGTTGTCTTCAGTCTACAAACACACACCCTACATTGGTTTGTGACCACCAAGCAGGCTAAAGTAGACAAAAGAGACTCGGGTAAGGGGGAAGGAGCAGGCACGCTCCTCTTACACAGTGAGAGTATAGTCCTATCTCACGGAACTTCTGCTCTTGTGCCTATGAGACAGTTGCATGGTCAGCTGTCCCTCTTACATGCCTGCGGTCGTAATAATTCCAGCGATGTTGGAGTTCAGGGGCCATTTGCTTGCATACACAATCTGTCTGTAAATGTTGGGTGAGAAGGCGGTCACCATCATGGCTTCTCAGCATCCTCAGAGTGACGAGGACTGATGGTGTTATGATTCTAACCTAGGAAGATGCAGCCGATGGCGGTAAAAACGTGGTCGGCTCCACGGTTTGTACGGTAGGGGCTGTGGTGCTCTCTTCACTATCCTGCGTACTGAAGAGATCTCTTCCCTATTTCGTGAAACTTCCCACATGCTAATGAGAGAGTTGGTTACAGCGCTGGGCCATCCTGTAGCCACGTTCTGTCCACACACAGCCCCGTGGGTGCTGAAGTCTCTGTTGCTCCAGTGTGGCGGGAATTTGGGCTCACAGTGGGCCAACCTCGGCTCTCTCCCCGGAGCCACCGTTGGCATATCCCGCACCTGTTCAACCTACTGGCCGCAGGTTTACCTCAGATACAAGGATGGTAAGAACAATAAGCTCAGAAGTCAGGACTGTGTAAGCTTTAAGCATGCTGATTATCTACAGGCTGCAGGGACTGGGGTCAGTTTCCTATTCTCTGTGCCCCACCCCCCCTTCAAGTAAGTTAGTGATAGAAGTGTCCTGAGAGTACACCCAGCAAACCCCCGTCACTGCCTCTCGCTGTGCCCTCGTGGGAGTCTTTCCTCTCAGGGGAGCTGAGCTTTTGTTTGTGGTGTTCCTTCATACCCTGCAAATAGACTCTAGTTATAAATTCAATTTTTAAGTGATATGCGCGTGCGCGCGCCCATGCGGTGCACATACGTTATGGCACCCATATAGATGTCAGAGAGGAAGGAGCCAGGAGTCTCCTTCCACCGCGTGGGTCCCCGGCATAGAATTCTGGTCCTCAGTCTTGGCAGCAAGAACCCCACCCACTGAGCCATCTAGCCGGCTGCAGAAATTCAGACTTTGAACGGCATGGCCAAGGGGGGTGTTATCTTACTGTCTCCAGCCATAGTGTGAACTTATATCATCGTGTTGGTTTTTTTTAAATGTGAAGAATAAAGAGACGGTGTAGTAAAAATGACAGCGTTTGCCTGCACTGTGCTTTTTGAAGCCTCCTGCTGGCTGATGGGTATGGAGACAGCCCTGAGTAAGAGCCCACCAGACACCAGGGCGCCTGATGACAAAGAGCGGCAGCAGCACATCTAGGGATGAATGTGGCTTTGAACTTCCTCTCTGTTAAAACCAGGCCTCTGCTCATCCAACCCGCGGCCTCTCGTGCCTGCAACACCTCAGCCATCTGCTCTCACCAGAGATGACATTGTCCCACAGAGATGAAATTCTCTGTATAATTAAGCTCTGTCCATTTGAGTGAGTGACATTTTTTTTTTGTAGTCGTTCGCTATAGAAATGTCCTGTTGCCGCTCTAACCAACCACCATACACTTCGTAGTCTGAATGTTAATTTAGGGGCTTGGGTACAAGTCAGTGTTAGCACGTCTGCCCAGCATGCACAAGCCCTGGGCTCAGCCTAGCACCACATGCACATACATGTAAATTTTTTTAATGCGAAGCTCCAATAGCCAGAAGTTCAGCATCAATCTTCCTGGAGTTGGAGGGATTTTCTTGTATATATGGTCTGCCTGTAGATGTTGATTGAGAAGGCAGTCACCATCATGACTTCTTAGCATCCTCAGAGTGATGAGGAGTCTGACTACGTGGTCCTAATCTAGGAAGACGCAGTTGATGGGGTTAATAAAGCATGGTTGGTTCCATGGTTTGTACGCGTAGTAGGGGCCATATTAGGGCAGACCATTTCTTCAGCTTTTCCTGCTTCTACAAGCCTCGCACCTTGGCTCATAGCATTCCCTTCCACCTTCCATACATCAACAGCGTCTGCTGACCACTGTGACCTTCCAACTCCAACCCGCCTCTCCCCACGACAGCACCCCCCCCCCCCCCCCCCGCCGCCGCCCCGTGATCATCCTGCCCTTTCCCGAATAGTCTACGGTTATCTCCACATCTCTAGACCTCAGGTACATCTGAAGAGTCCTTTCTATTCAAGATCATATTCACAGGTTCTGAGGATTAGAACCTGGACATCCTTGTGGGAGGAAGACATTCAGTTGGGCATATTCATTTCGATGGCACTTTCCACTACTAAATGCACTTGAGCACGTTCTAGGCGTACTTTGGGACTTCGGGGCCTCTTCGTGCACAGAGAATAGTGTGTGTGCCCTGTGCCTCGAGTACCCTGGTTTCTGAAGCCTCCATCCTTCGGGGCTCTGATAAGCAGCAATAAAGGTAGTGACCAGTGCGAGTTGCCTACTGTGCACTAAGCACCTCAGACACAGACACAGGCACACAGACACAGGCACACACACACACACACACACACACACACACACACACACACCGTCCTCTAGCAAATCCCTTGAGAAAGGTTAGCATCTGGTGCTCCTTCAGATGAAGTGACCAAGGCCTTAGAAATATGTCGAAAGCCAAACTGCTGAAAGATGCTAGAACTAGGTGTCAAGCCTGCGTTCAGACCCTCTCCAGATCCCCACGCCACTCAAGTTAAACTGCTCGAGCCCTGAGCAGTTCCCGTGCACATACTGTTCCCTTTGGGACCATGGTCTTGACGCACAGCCCTGTGTGGAGCTTAGTTTTAATCGTCAACTTGACACAATCTAGAACTGGCCTCGGAAGAGATTCGAGGTGAAGGATTGTGTAGACCAGGTTGTGCCGGTGTGTCCATAGAGGACTAAGTTTATCATTGATGTGGGAAGATCCAGTCCATCGTGGGTGGCACTATTCCCTAGGCTTGGGTCCTGGGCTTTATGAGAGTGGAGAAAACAAGCCACACACACCTCACCCATGCTGTGACTACAGGCAGGGACCACCATGCCCAGCACTGGCTGCCGTTCTAGAAACTGATTGTGCCATCCCTGATATCTCCAGGGCTCCCAGCCCTTGAATGCTGACAGCTCAGGAGAGGAGACATTTCTGGAGCCGAAAGCTGTGTCCAGATTTCCCTCACTATCCCTCACTAGGCTTCCACTGAGAACACAGGCAATGCCGCCTGGGAAAATCAGTCAATACCACTATTAGGCTGTCACCCCATTTCTCCGAGCATCCACACATCTGACATGCATGTCCCCAAGAATATTTACAGTTTAGGGAAAAAAACCAAATAGGTTCAAGGTTTCGGAATTTGCTCAGAGGTTAAACTAACTCTGTCACCTGTGTAAATCTTCCTGTCAGGCAGAAGCAAAATAATTATCTTAGATGCCATTTCCCCTAATAGGCGAAGCAAAGACTGAAATATTTATGGCTGTTTGTTCAAAAACCTTGAAATCGATTCACACTGTAGTGTCTCCCTAATGGGCGAAGGTGGGTCAGGGCAAAAACTGTCACTCACAGGTGTGACTCGAGAGTAAAGATAAGAAGCCACAGAAGGGGCACTAATCAGAAAGTAATTCTAGAAGCTGAGAGGACTAGCCACAAGTCACGCACTCCTCCACAGACTCAAGTACCAGCGTGAGAGGCTGGATCAGAGTCTGGGGCACACCCACTGAGATGTCCAGGATCGTGCGTCATGGGACGAAGAATTAGACTGGGGGCATATGGGTATCAGCAGACTCTTACTGAGAAAGAGAGACACTCTTGAGAAGGAAGTAATTGAGAAAGCTGGGAAAAGTCCACAGCTCAGGGCCACCAAAGACAGCAAGAGCCTCGACTTTCGTTAAGACTTCTACATAGAACCCGCCCTCCTTGGTGTCTGCCGATCCTGGACCCCTTTCCCTCACAGATACTGTTCCACTATTTGGAGCCCACACCGGGAGGGCTTTCCCATCTTCCTCTGCCATTGGTTTTTTTCCTGTCAGTCTCGATGACTTCTTTGCCTGCCTCACCAGTGTTGTCTTCTTCTCTGCTTCCATGAAGGCAGCGGCTGGCCGGAGCCCTTCTGTGTATTCTTGCTGCAGCGGGAGGGGAAATTTGTTCACGGTGTGTCACACACATCCTCAAAGCCTTGCCAACACAGGGAATTACTAAGCGGGCAGAGTTACCTCTCCCATGATGTGTTGACTGTGCTCTATCCCAAGCTCCTGAGCACGTCTTTCTTTATCAGAGTATTGAGGTTCTATGACTTGCCCAGGATCACACACCTGGTTAGAGGCCAAGTTAGATTTGGATTTGGACCCTTGACCTCCTGATGCCAGAGATCATACTCCCCCCCACACCCCGCACATGAATTATATTGTCTCTAGAGTCATGGGAGAAAAATCAATTAAAACTGAGCATTCAAGGAGCTGGGAGATAACTGAGCGGGTAAAGCGCTTGCTGCTCAAGCATGCGCACAGACCTGAGTTCAGATCCCCAGCACCTATGTAAAAAGCCAGGCACAGCAGCACACCTCTGTAGCTCGAGGGATGAAGGAACAGACCCAGGGGCTTTCTGGCCAGCTAGTCTAGCTATAGGGCTAGGTATAGTGAGAGAGACTGTCTCAATAAGATTGAAAGAGATTGATGAAGATACCCAGTGTTGACCTCTGACCTCCCCAGGCACATGCATACAACAGGCTGGTGAGCATTTGTGTGCGTGCACGCCCACACGCACGTGCACGCGCATGCGCACACTCACATAGTGGGAGCAGGATGAATAATAGGTACATTTTTTTTTAACATGAGCATTCAATTCCAGTCCATTTTTTTTTTCCTTTGGCATCCCTTAGAAACTGGACCTCATCTGACCTGAAATCAGACACTGAGTCCCGGTCAGAGACAGCATCTAGGACTGTTCCAGGAATCTACTGGTGTTAAACTAATCCCTAGAATCCACCAGCAGTCTAGCAACATGTAATCCAACACCCAGCACTCAGCACCGCTTAGTCAAAATATTCATCAGGGACCTCTGTCCTAGTCTGAGGATGCCCTTCCAGACCAGGAGACCGAAAAAGGGATGACAACAGCCCCAGGAGAGACAAGGATTTCAAAATGGCAGATCACTGTTGTTGGCAGTGACAGTACCTCCAACATGGCTAAAGTCACCAGTGAGAAACTTCTAGGTGTGGTTGCCCTGCAAACTGCTACCTAGCAGGGGAGGAGCAAAGTCTGATCAAGGTTGGGATTAGAGGAGTCCCCGGAGCAGAAGACTTTTTCCCAGGGTGTGGCTTCTACATCCTGGACCTGTGGCAGGACAACCCAGCGATTCCTGCCGCAATAGCCAGACAGACGTACTCTTATGCAAAGCTTGCCTAATTATTCTGAGTGGTCCTAAGATATTATAAAGGACATCTTCCTTGTGAGATTCAGACAGCGAGTTGGGAGCTGAGACCTCTCTTCTGGAATGATCAGGGTTGCCTTTACGTGGCCATGTGTTCGGGAAGGGATGGGAAAGCCAAGGCTGTGCACGGAGGCAGAGCAGAGAGCTGTAGCTTGGAGGATGAGGAAGGCAGACATTCATGAAGTCAGAAGTGGCTGGGACCCCAGAGAACAAGGCTGGGGGGACAGGGACCCCTGAGAGAGCAGTTGACAATAATGGAGTCAGATGTCAACTGGGAACCTCCTTGGGGGAGTCTATGGGGAACAGAGAGGAGACTGAAGGGGATGTTATCTCAACTACAGGCCTGAGCATGCTTCCAAGCCATAGGGAAACGCAAAGAGGCAGCATCGGGGTCAGGGAGACTGGGAACAAGCAAAAGCCACACTTCATGAAGGAACAGAAATGGGGGACATGAGGAAAGACCCCTTCCCCCCTCAAGAACAAGAAGAAGGTGCTGAGCAGGCAAGGCCTCAGGGAGGTGGGGAAGCTAGGATCTGGCTAGTCAAAGAGGCCATACCTTAGCATGGCCCCAAGACCTTCGTCTGCCGCGTGCTGTACGCATAGCGTGCCCCTCAAGGGATCGCGTACTAGTCCTCTGTGTGACGGCATTGGGAAGTGGGGTCCTTTAAGAGGTGAAGATGGATGCATTATAAACAGGCCATTGAGGGTGCTGCCCTTGAAGGGAGCTTAAAGTAGTAGTTCCTGAGGGAGTTTAGTTGGTTCCCAAGTGGTGAGACCTTCTCTCAAAAAGCAAGGTGGGTGGCTCCTAACGAAAGGCACCCAAAGTGTCCTCTGAGCTCCACACTCATGCTCACATGCAGACACCAAGAGAGGATGGCTTGCTAAAGACACGGACACACACACATACATACACACCACAGACACACACACATACACACACACACACACACACACACACATACACACACACATACATACACACCACAGACACACACACATACACACACACACACCACACACACATACACACACACACCACACACACATACACACACACATACATACATACATACATACATACACACCACAGACACACACACTTACATACATACATACACACCACAGACACACACACACACATACAGACACACACACATACATACATACACACCACAGACACACACACATACACACATACACACACACACATACACACATACACAACACACAACACACACATACACACACATACATACACACCACAGACACACACACACACATACATACATACACACCACAGACACACACACACACACGCACACATACACACACACACAACACACACCACAAACACAGACACACACACACATACACACACACACATACACACACCACACACATACACACACGCACACACACCAGCTTCCTGTCTTGCTGTGATGGATGCCCCCTTCATATACATGCAACAGGCCCATGATCTTATCTACCACGTGACATAGCCGAGGAAGCCCTCACCAGAACTGATGTTGATGCCATGTCACTGAACCTTACAAGCTGGGCTCTGAATACCCCTTCTCATTATGTTCTTCGGCCTCGAGTATTTTATTCCCAGTCCCAGGAAACAGAAGAAATCATTCCACCATTCCCTTCCTGGCCCCTCCTCCCTTGTGCCCTGAGCTGGACACCAGCTCTAACAACCTTCGCCCCACGCCTCCTGTCGCTCCATCCTCCTCGCAGCTCTCCTCCCACCCCAGGCTTCAGTGTGGCTCTCTGTACCTCCTCCAAGACTTTGCTTCCTATAGTGGGGAAGTTCTTTCCCGTGACCCTGTGTAAACCTTCGCAGTTCTGCCCACTCCCCAGCCCCCTTCTCCTCTGAGGGGCTTGGATGCCCTGTGCCACAGAGGTGGCATTGCCTCTGGTCCACGTCTCCCCTCTGCCCATTGTCCAGAGGATGCCAGGCCTGGACCTGTGACTTGGGTTGAACGCACTTACATGCCACCCTCCTGGGCGTGGCCAGTGGCAGTCAGACAGGCGTAGGCGCTGGGACTGATAAAATCAATAAATGTGGGGTCAGGTCACTGGCAGGGTTGTCACGATACGGAACTGTAGGTACAGAGTAGGCCAAACACCTGTAACCTACCGCTAAAGAAGCTAGTGAGCTGGGAGTGTGGAGGAGGATGACGGGAACCAGCTGTTTCTCCTCTCCATTGGCATCCCACAGACTTCAAAGCCAGGGCTGGGGGAAGGGCTGTGAGGCGGTACAGACAATTTAAAAAAGAAGAAGAATTAACAATCTCTATGAGAAAATAGCTCCTGCGGTCTGCATAGCCAAGCAGTCAGGCAGTAAATTGGCGCTTGGCTAGCCGAGAGAGGGGAAACGAGGGGAACGCTGAACTGCGGCCCTGGCGAGGCCCCTCCAGCCGCCGTGGGCCGTGGACCCCACGCCTGGCCTTAAGAAAAAAAAAAAGCGCTTGATTAAAGAAAGAAAACGATAAGCCCAGCGAGGCTCTCTTTCTATCAGAGGCCGATTTCCCTCTCTGCAGGGCCACGGTCCAGAGACTCCGGCGCCGAAGAGAAACACTTAAAGGAGCCCAAACTAGGCTCTCCTCTGGCGTCTTCCTTAAACTGTGTGATTTTCCCTCAGAAACTCTCTGTGGATTGTGTAGGGTACGCTGTCCCGTGTAGTTAATTGCCTGCCTGCAGCTCCTTAACCATCTCTTAATTCCCCGACCTCAGAGCCTCATTCTCTAAAACCTCTGGTACCTTCCATCCTATCACGGCCTAGAAGACAGCATGTCCCTCCCTCCCCATCTTTCCCTTCCAGAGGCCTTCAGAAAGACCCAGGTCCCAGTAGATTTGCTGGCCCTTGGCAAAGGTCTACTGCATCCTAGACGGGGCCAAGCACACTACCTGCTGTTTCGCATATAAGGAAATGGTACAGAGATTTGGTTCATTTTTCCCTAGGCCCCAAGAAGGTAGGCCTGGGCTTTGAACCAGGGCTGGGCAGCTTTCCCCTGTAGTTCCTGTTGCCCTGAGGAGAAGAAAATTTCAGCTCCGACCTCAGATGGCACCCTGCCCACCCATCACACCCCCACATAAGCCGGTGGGCTGCTCTCACAGGCACAACTCATTCTCGGTGCCCAGAGGGTGTTCTGCCATTTCTGCCCGGTACTCGGGAGCCTAACCTACATTAATTGACTCTTCATTTAGAGATTTTATTTAAATCCTGTGAAAATGGGCCAGAGATTTCTGAGCTGCATTTCACCTCTTCCTCTGTGAAATTGCCCCAGCAATGGTGGGGAGGAAGTAGGCATCTCAAGAGACATAACCAACATCTATTCATTTCCTAGCGTGGCTCTCCCACTCACATCTCGTGTCTCCTCTAATGCCAACACCCACTCACCCACTAGTCCTCGGAGGCTGGTTGTATTTTCCCTGGTTCCCATAGGAAAAGAGACTTAAAGAGGGTATGGCCTGCCCAAGGTTCACAGACAGCAAGAGGGGTCAGGGCAGTCAGCAGCCCCTTCTCAAGGCACTCTCCCCGTGCTCTTTTCTGACACATCTCCAGAGAACCACTAGAGGTGAGACCGACCAGCTCTGTAATCTTTTGTTCCAGCTAAAAAGCTCTTACATACACAAAATGGATCCCAACTCTCTTTCTGTCCTCTTACTGTATGAATAGTCTGTTCTGAAGCACAATTAACATTTTGAATGGCTCCCTGGGCTTAGCAGGGGAGTCCTTGTGCTGCCCTGCAGGTGGACACTGGGCTATGAATCCCAAACAGCAGGCACTGTCCAGGTCCGTGGAGGAGCCCATTGGAGAGAGGCCAAAGGTCATAGCAATGAGATTCCAGACTCTGGGATTTCTGCCCCAGCCCTATGTAACCTTAATACCCACCATTGAAGACAGACTCTGGTCAACTTCAGGGTTTTTAATCCTTCTTGTTTGCTAAGTTTTGGCTATAGATCTGCTCTTTTAAACACTGGGAGTGGCATCTGTAAAGAAAAGGCTCATCATAATTTCTTCCTCAAAGTACAACTTGCAGCACCCAGTTTGACTTGAATGGTCTTGTCCTGCCTCAGAAGGAGCAACCCCTAAACTCACATCTGTCACTTGTCAGTTGCTTCTGTTCAATGCTGTATAACCAACCCAATGTGTAATGGTGGCGGGCCCACCTGCGAGCATGCTCACGGAGGCCAGAGGAGGACATCTGGTGTCCTGCTTTTTCACACCTGGATTTATGCCGTTGGCAGGGTCCCTCACTGAACCCGGAGACAGGCTGGTGACCAGCAGTCCCCAACAATCCTCCTGCCTCTGTCCCCCACAGCCCTGGGGTTATGGGCACATCCGAGACCATAAAACTCAGGTCCTCATGCTTTCCTAGCAAGTGTCCTTCCCACACAGACAGACACGGACACTTGTTCTCTCCAGTCACCGACAGAGGCAGCATTTTTGTCTCAATAGAAAATACGTGATTTTGTCAGGCAGTGGTGGCGCACGCCTTTAATCCCGGCACTCTGGAGGCAGAGGCAGAGGATCTCTGTGAGTTCGAGGCCAGCCTGGTCTACAGAGAAACCCTGTCTCAAAAAGAAATTTAAAAAAAAGAAGAAGAAGAAGAAAATACGTTATTTTGACTCTGTACTTCTAGGTTTCTCAACTCTGTCTCTCTCTCTATATATATATATGAATTTCTTATATAATGAATTTCTTCTGGAGAGTACAGATATTATAGATATTTCTCACGTGATGTTCTATGTCTGTGAGCATAGTTATTACATTTCCAATTATTCATTTCACATCTGTCTCCCCAGTTAGAGCCATTATCCCTGGGTAGGAGGGTATTGTAACAGGAACTCATGTGTGTATGTATACATAGACATACATATATACATGTGTATGTGTATGTATGTATATATATATGTATATACACACATGTGTATATGTATACGTATCTTTTGTAGTTACTTCTGTGTTCCGTGCTCCAAGTGGTGTCTAACACATAGTTAGCTAGCATTTGTTAAGGGACTGACTTGAAAGGATTAATATTAACTTGAACATTCGGTGGCAACAGTCATCTCAGAGCGTTCAGCGTGTGTTCTGAGGACTGTCTCTCATGCCGGAGTGTCTCCTCTCTCCACCCTGAGCAGGGTTATTCCTCTAACCCTTTCTCCCACAAGCCCTGCCTGGGGGCCAGTTCTTACCTCTGATGTCAGGCACTCCGCTGACGTGTATTGCACATATGCACGTTTCGGTATGCGCGATGCCAGCTCATCCCCCACCCATACCACTTGCCAGGCAGAGGCTGGGGCATGCCAGAAATTATAAACAACTTGCCCAAGGACACAAGCCCCTGAGTGGCAGAGCTTGTCCCAGCAGCTGGGCTCAGAGCTCTCTCACCCAAGTATGTTTCCCATTGAGCTCAGATAGGTCACCGAGTGGAGTTTCACTGGGAAGCCCCACCGTCCCCTGCTTCAGAGTCTCCAGTCTCGGGCCTGGTGCCACAGAAGGGGACAGTCGGGAGTCCTGAGGACATCCCCTGACCTTGTAGGTTGATGAGCTCAGAAACCTCAAGCAAACTCTTCACCAATCCTAGGAGTAGGTTCATTTCAGAACCCCGAGGACACTTTTCCAAGTCATCTCTCACCCCCTTCCGGTCTGAGTCCTGCTGTGGAGAGGCCCTTCTAATTTGCACATCAAAGTCAGGTGGTCCCATGAAGTGGATTGGCTCTGATCTACTCAATTCTCCAACAAAGCCAAGTGTGTTTGCCGAGGGCCGGGTGAGGTCCTGATGCTGGGCGCAGAGGTAGGTCCTCTGTGGTGAGGAGGAATCCAGGCTTGCGTGAGGCTGAAAAACTGCCTCAGTGTAACACGGTTCCTGCAGCCGCCTGGCCCTAACGAACAAGCCCCAGAGGGATGAGTAGAGAGAAGTAACTGAACCCACGGTCCAAACAGAGCATGCAGAAAGCTCTCCTGTCTACTCCCTTCCCTCATGGCGATGCTCAGACAGGTCAGCCAGCGTTTCTGCTGTTCTGCACAGAGCTCCCCTCAGAGGTCCTGTGTTCTCACCTTTAGAATTTATGATGTTTTTCAAAACAACCGTAAACTCGTCCCTCGAAATATTTTACTCTTGGAAAAAAAAGAGAGAACCATCTTTTGTTTCCTTGAGAATAAAGGGATGTGAACACATTTTATACATCTGGGCCGTTATTTTCCAGTGGCAGCTTGAAGAGCCATTTTGTGATGGTGGTGGTGGTAGTGGTGGTGGTGGTGGTGGTCAGACCTTTTATTTATTTAAGAATGTACCCTAAGGCGTTGGTGGGCATTATATGAACATATGAGTGGGGTCCAGTTCAAGGGTACGAACCAACAGAACGACGTCTTCGTGTTCCGTGGTATCACAGAGTCTATAGGCGGGATGCTGGAAGCACACTGGGCAGCGTGGCTTCCCGGCTGTTTGGTTCCTCTTGAGTCTTTGACCCATCTTCAGCATGGACCACCTCTACCAAGCCGGCTTCCTCCAGAGCTGTCTAGGAAGCCACCCTTGGCCAAGATTATAGTGTTTAAAACGACCGAAAGTGAAGCCGTTGAAGCCATCTCGGTTACTGGGCATCAGGCC
Organism: Cricetomys ansorgei; assembly: GCA_026225945.1. Lineage (NCBI taxonomy): Eukaryota > Metazoa > Chordata > Mammalia > Rodentia > Nesomyidae > Cricetomys > Cricetomys ansorgei. Next base: position 6,708,632 of record JAMJFZ010001881.1, read on the forward strand.
CAGCTTTGCCACTTACTAGCTGTATAAGCACGAACCACACAACCTCTCTCTGCCTCAGTTCCCCTTCTTTGAAACAGACCTTAGGAGATCTAGATGAATTAACAGGTAAAGGCCCCGGCACGGGTGAATGCCTGCGGTTGTTGGTCACATCCCAAGGCGTCCCCGCGCTCCCATCTCTGAGCTGCTAGAAGTCAGTCATCCTCTAAAGTGTCAGCCACTCCGGGATGCCTTTAAGCCAATAGTCTTGGCAGAGGGGAGAAGGCTGGGTGGCCTTCAACAGATGGTCTTCCGGTAGCCCTCCCTGGGCCGTTGGCCTAATGGGAAATGAGAAGCCGCCCCCTGGTCCCTTTGTGCCTTGGTCTCGTGCCCGGTCTGGAAGAAAGCTTATTCATACCTCACTTTTACAAGACAGGCAGCCATTTGTAACATCCTGACAGTCCCCCGAGCAATTGGCTCATATACGGATAATCACAGTGATCATAGTGACAAATGAGCTGTGAAGGGAGAGACAGTGCCCCGGTCGGGGTCTGTCTTCAAAGCCAGCGTTCAGCCTCCCATGTGCTGCAGGGAAACCCGCCAACTCCAGACCTTCTGGCCGAGCCAGCCTGCTTTTGTGAGCTGCCCCATTACAGGAAGCCAAATTGCCATGGCAGCCCCTGGCCCCGGGCCTCAGCATATCAGGCACCCCAGGCCTGCCTGGAAGCCTCCCTCGACCCACAAGTGCCAGAGGCACCTGGATCTGTCCCCACTGGGGATGGAACCAAGAGACTCTCGTTTCTTTTCTGTGCTCTCTGAACCCGGTCTTCGTGTCAAAGCTGGAACCCTAAGGCCAACACCAGCCACAGAATCTAGGTGAGTTATGGAGACTGGCTCCGAGGGCCCAGGCCATCACTGCCCAGTGATAACGAAAGCCAAACCACAGCTGCATCTAGCAGGCATGTTTTTAATAGTCACAAAAGAAACAGATGAAATCCATTTCTCAATCTATTCAACCCAGAATGCCCAAAGTAAAACATAGCATATGAGCTATTTTTTTATGAAATTATCAAAGTCTTATAACTACTTTACACCTAGAGACATTTCAGCTTAGACTAGCCACACCTCATATGCTTAGTAAACACTTGACGAACGGCCACTGGACAGCACGGCTCTAGGCAGATCCAGGCGACAGCGTCCCAGGTCTGTGGATCTGTCTTCAAGAAGGGCTCCCCGGCAACTGTCTCCCTTTCGCCCTGGGGTTTTGGCTCCTTAGAGATATTTATTCATAGCAGCAGATCCCTGAAGGGAAAGTGTGCTTTACTGTGGAAAGGAATTTCTGGTGGTGAGGTTGCACGCCGCACCCTGGAACTGTGATCATCCGGTATGCAAGCCGAGGGTTGGCACCGATGAACTTGTCCGGGAATGAGTGCCTGGGCTGCCTTCCGAATGCCACCCTCTCCTTTCACAGTTGGCAGCATCGCTGTGCCCAGAGCGACTTTGTCATCTCGGACTAGGGGCTGACCGGGCAGCTCGGCGGGGCCAATGGGGCAGTGGAGGAAGGGAAGCCGTTCGCACTTGGTGTTCTGCTTTTGGACACCTTGGAGACGGGAGAGGGCGTGACCTCAGCAGGGGTCACGGGAGTTCAGTGCTGCAGACCTAGAAAAGGAAGATTGAGCTGGGGCTGAGTGGTGAGAGAAGGAAGAGACCTCTGTAAGTGTCTGTGGCCTTTTGGAGTTGCAGCTCGGTCTGAACAGAACTGGACTCCAGCCCCTGACGGACTTCTAGAATCAAACACGACCTGGCACCATGTGAACATGGGAGTCCGGCTGGTGGGACTGCTCCGATATTTGTGGCATATAGAGTATGAAATAAGCGGTCGCTGTGTGGAGTGACTCATGCTAACATCCCAGCGCTCAGGAGACTGTGAACTGGAGGCCAGTCTGGGCTGCAATGTAGCAATACCCTGAAATGAAAGTCTAAATTCCTCATTTATTTAGCTACCTTCTGGGTTCAGTGTCAGCTCCCTGGGACAGCGAGCAGCACAGATTATCAGAACTAGCTTTGTATGCCGAGGAGGGCAGTTTATGCAACTGCTTTCAAAACATCGTTAAACCACCATACTTCAACACCACTTGAAAAATGGACTGATCTTCAATGCCCTTTGATAATATTGTATCAGGTCCGGCATAGATATACTAGAAAGCCACAAAATTCTCTTAAGAAACAAATGATCCAGCCAGCATTCAGAAACCACCTAGTCACGGAGCGAATTTGGACAAGTCTGTTAACTTTCCAAGTCTCGGTTTTCTCCTCTATAAAATGGGAATGGTCGAGTCTGTCCATCAGTGGTCTGAGAAGATGCACATAGAGTGGACTTACATGCGGTAGTTTAGCAAGTGGACTCTCACTCTCTGAAGAGGGTTTCTATTGCTCTCTATTTGGTCCAGACAGGTTTTGAAGAAAAGACAAGGTGTCACAGTTTGTAATTAGGAGGGTAACGAACCCTAGCCACTAACTTCTCGGTCGCTTGCAACTCGCAAGCAGAGGCCAGGCAACCCTCTTCCATCTCTCATCTAAGCCATGAGTATCCAGAGTCCCAGTGGCAGTAGACAAATGACCCTTTAACTGTCTCAACCAGGAGGTAAAATATCACTTCCTCTCTCCATGCATAACCCAGAAGTTCCTCTATTTAAAGGTTTAAATCTTTAACTATCAAAGGGTGTACTAAACAAATCATAAAGAGTTGACGAGTTGTGAAGAGCATTTACAAAAATTAAAGCAGAGGACTTATATCCTTAAGATATAAAGAATCCTCATTAATCAATTTAAAAAAAAAATGTTCCTATAGTCTGTGTGAGGGTCTTGTCCTTTCTTCAGTGTATCCCTAACACTTCCCATAGCGTCCAAAAGAATGAATGAATGGGCCTGTCAATCAGGAGAGCCAGGCAGTTTACCAAAGAGAGAAACACATGCCATTCCCATGTCTAATTCCCATGTCATCAAACTGGGCCTTTCGGAAACAACGGCCATCAGTGCTGTTGGTGAGAACTCAAGGGCACAGGCTAAACTTTTTGGGGCTGATGGGGAGGTACTGCGCTGCCCGCAAGCACTCTGACACCGTGTCCAGAGCTTCGTTTCTGAGGCAAAAGGAAGGACTTTGACCCAACAATTCTACCTGTAGGAATTTGTCCTGCAGAAATAGCCAAAGGCTTTTGCAGAGATGTTCATGGCTTACCTTTTTTTTTTTTAATGTTATAAGTATGAATGTTTTGCCTACACATGTATCTGTGTACCCTCACATGCCTGGTACCCATGGAGAACAGAGAAGGAGGTTGGAGACCCTGGAACTGGAGTTACAGACACCCGTGAGGCACTGGGTGGGTGCTGGGACTCTCGAGCCTGGGTCCTCCACAAGAGCAACGAGTGCTCCCATCCACCAAGCCATCTCTCCGGGCCCCCGCGGTCTATGGTTTAATGAAGTAACTAACTGTAGGCTAGCCGGCTGGCATAATCCCATTTGTATATTTTTCTTATTAGTTAATTCTTACTGAGAATAACAACCATCAGGGATAAATTAGTAGAAGTTAACTTACTGACCATCCATGTCCTGTCACTGAACTAAGCATTGTAGCCATTAAAGAGTGTATGATCTCTCTTGGTGTTTTTTTTTTTTTTTAAGATTTATATATTCATTTATTTATTTATTTATCTATTTATTTATTTATTTATTTATTTATTTAATGTGTACGTGCGCCTGGGTGTATGTATGTGCACCATGTACATGCAGGTGCCTGCAGAGGCCAGTAGAGGGCATCAGATCCCTGAACTGGAGTTTCAGGCAATTCTGATTGCCTGAAAACCCACCTGATATGGGTTCCGGGGAACCAAACCAGGGTGCTCTGCAAAAAGAGCAAGCACTCATAATTGCTGAGCCATCTCTCCAGCCCCATCTTGTGTTTTTCAAGCATTAACTCCAACTCACTGACTAAATATCTTTCACCAACGAGGATAAGCAGATCTATCTTCAAATAGTCAGCGACCTCTCCAGATGAATCCATACAAGGAATCCCAGAACAAGATTTGGGTGATGTATCCTGGCATGGCAGTTCTCAGCGTGCTCCCTTTGGAGAGTCCATTTCCTCGCTCCTCTGTGTAGAAACAGAGGCAGAATCTGCCACCATCTCATTTGCAAGAGGCGTGTTTGCACGCTCGACTGCTTGACTCAACCTCTCCTGACAGGAGCCGTCTGAGTGACTGCTACACATAATTGATGTGTTTGTTTTCACACAGATAATCGCTTACCAGCCGTATGGAAAATCTGTGGACTGGTGGGCGTACGGCGTGCTGCTGTACGAGATGCTGGCTGGGCAGGTAACGTCTCACTACACGTCCGTGTTTGTTGCTGTTGCATGTGGTGTGACTTCCGCTCGACAGGGCCAGGGGTGGCAGGCGGACAGTGCGATGTGGCAAATGCAGGGGAGAGAGGGAGGAAAGCTCCGGAGAGCAGACGATCATCTCCTGATCATAAAAACTCCAAATGCAAAGCAGCAGTCTGGACTTGTGGACACAGTAGCCACCATGTTGCACCCCCTGCAAATCGATGACAGCGGGGGGCTGCCGTGGGTTTTCTGGGATCTCAGAACTGGGATTGGGGGTGTAGTTCCCTACACGTTGGTCAACAAAGACCACCCTAGCCATTGTTTCTGACTTATTATTAAAGGAAGAAGCCCCTTTGCATCCCCTCCCGTCTCACCATTGGCAATACAGTATCGTTTTTTCCAAGGTCCAGCAGAGTCTGGACTTCCTGTTATGGAAGGGCCAGTTAGGCTTCACTTGTGACTTTTATCAGAGAGCCAAGCGCACTGCCCACCATGTCACTTCCCCATGCTATGGCGTCAACATCCAAGCCACTGCAATACATCCTGGCCACTTTAATCAACAATCTCCCAGGCTCAGCGGCTGCCTCGTGCTCCGCATATGGTCCTCTGCAGCCGGCAGAAGTGATGGATGGGGAGGAGACTCCCATCCACAGTCGTTCACGGATCTGAGGACTGCCGTCTCCTGTCCTTTCTCTCTGCTGTGGTTGAGGGCCCCAGAGTCCTCCACTGACACGCCTCATTTCAGCCGGTGATGAAGAGAGAGTGAGAGGACAAGAGCCAGGCCTGAGCGGTGTCCCTCCTGCCTGCGTGGCACAGGGCCACTTGACTCCCCATGACTGCAGACAGGGCTGGGACGCAGAGCTGATGGCTTTGCCGGAAGCAGTGGGTTTGGTGAGGCTTTGGGGATCTTTGACTCCATTCCCGTCTTAGTCACTCTTCTGTTGCTGTGCTAAGACAAAGACGCCATGAACAGGCAACTTAGGAAAGAAAGAGTTTAATTTGGGGCTCAGTTCCAGAGGGTTAGAGTCCATGACCATTATGATTGGGAACATGGCAGCGGGCAGACAGGCATGGCACTGGAGCAGTAGCTGAGAGCTTACATCGTTAGCTACAAGCAAGAGGCAGAGAGAGATACCTGGGGATGGAGTGAGCTTTTGAAACCTCAGAACCCACCCCCAGTGTCACACACTGCTCCAACAAAGCCACAGCTCCCAATCCTTTTCCACCATCTGGGGACCAAGTATTCAAACATATGAGCCTGTGCAGGGCGGTGGGGGAGGGGTAGTGAAAAGCTTTGCCCAGGAGGCTTTGAGCTATAAAGCCTTCCTTATGGTTACATGCCACTTGGACTTCCGGGAACAGTTTGGAGGGAGGTATATAAGAGAGAAAGTATGTGTCCATTGTAAATGACAGTTGGGCTAGAGACAGGGGAAGAGTGAGCACCAGAGTTGGTTAGGTGGTAACAGGAAAAAGAGAGCTCCAAAAGCTGATGATAGGGAAAGTGGGCAGAAACAAGGCTCAGATAAAGACAGATAGTTCTAGAGAATAAGAAAGAAGGCAGACAGTTGCTGGGAAGCCTCAGACACAGAGAAAGACAGACAGAGGAACTGTAAAGGCTTTCCTTTCCTTTCCTCTCCTTTCCTTTCCCTCTTAACTCTTTGAGCTGTGTTTTAAAATGGGTTACAAGTCAGGATCTTTTTCAGTAATTGCCAAGAGATGCTGAACCTGAGGAGGTGGGGTTCCATTAGGAGTCCAGTTATGAGTGAAAAAATAACAGTTTCTTCAAATCTTAGATACGGTGTTTAGGAAAGGCTACAGCCTTTAAGAGCACAGACCCAAGTGGCAGAAAAAAGCCATACACACCCTTTTTAAAAGAAAAACCCTTCACAGGGGGCATTCTCATTCAGATCACAATACCTAGCAACAATTCTGTTGTGGGCTTTTTTTAAATTCCTAGGACTCTGAGCTAGTGCTGGGGACCTTGACCTTAGAGCCAAGAACCTTGATAAACAAGAATGGACAGAAGGGCCCATGCTGAGTAGCAGAGACATATGTTTCTGGGGAGAAAATGTTCACTATTCTGAGATGGGACACTCATTGGCCATAACTTATTTGCACACTGAATGCTTGCTATATACAGAAACCCATGTCTTCGCAAAGCTCACAGCTTAGAGAAGGAGAGACAGTAGGCTAATTAAATAAGGAAAAATATATGTTAATGATAAACTAAGAGGAAAAGCATGTAGCCTTATATAAGAAAAAGGTGGTGGCCCATGCCTTTAATCCCAGCACTCAGGAGGCAGAGGCAAGCGGATCTCTGTGAGTTCGAGGCCAGCCTGGTCTAAGAATAAGTTCCAGGACAGCCAGAGTTACAACAGAGAAACCCTGCCTGGAAAAAACAAAAGGAATGAAGGAAGGAAAGATGGGAGGGAGGGAAAGAGTGAGAGAGAGAAAGGGGGGGGAGAGAGAAGGGAAGCCACCAGTGCAGCTGGAGCTAAATAGAGGGAGCAGGAGGACTGGGATCAGAGAGGAAGAGACCTTCTGACCATGTGAACATAGTTGTCATAACAAGACTTTTACTGTAGGATAGGAATTCTGCCCTTTATGTCTCTGTCATTATGGAATATCTAGTAGATGTTATATTTTCGGGTTTTTGGTTTTGTTTTGTTTTTTAGCTATGGAAAAATGCAATACCCTTGCCTGCATTCATTCAGTGTTCCTTAATGCTGTTAAGATTTGAGTGACAGAGAAAGAATGGTTTGTTTGTTATTTCTTCAGATCTAAGAGGAATGCTCAGATTGAGGAGGGAAAATCTAAGGCACACAGACAGGGAAACATGGGTTGCCTATGCTCAAAGTCAATTTCCCCTCTTGAGAATTTTGACAACAATATTTGACTGTGAATTACCAGCCACCTGGGAGCCCTGCTGATCCTGTAGGCAATAGGGAAGAAGTCTAGTCCCCTCCGCGGTCCTGAGTGTTAGGGTCTCAGTCCCAGAAAACAAGCCCTGCCCTCATTGAGAGGCACATTTGCATATGCCAACCAGTAAAATCAGCAGGGCAGAGACACAGACTGGGTTTCTAAGGGCACTCCATTTCCCCAGAGCACCCATGCCTCGACTGCTTATTGGCTGGCAGAAGACTAGAGTTTCAGAACAGCCTGCAAGGAAGCCCTCTCCTCCTGCTCTCCTTCCTTCCCCCCTCCCTCTGCCTTTATCCTCCCCAGGACTTGTTGGCTGCATTCCTAGGGAGGAGCCCAGGAAGTAAGTCTCTCCCTTGGGCCTTATGACAAAACATGTGACCAAAGCCGCATGTTCGTCTTGTCTCACAGTTCGAGGGACCAGTCACAGCGGCAGATGCTCGAGGCATCGAAGTCCCGTGGCATCCCTTCTTCGCTCTGTTCAGACCCGGCCCTCAGCTCGTGGAATGTTGACACCCACATTTAGGGCGGGTCTTCCCACATCGATTAAACAAGTCTCCATAGTGATTATGGATCTCATCAAATTGACAGGATGAGCTATCACAGGCCTTGTGTGCAGACCCTGAGACAGTAGCCAGGCCTTCCAGGAAGGTCTCTCTCTCTCTCTCTCTCTCACTCCTGTTCCCACACTTGGGACTTCCATACATCTTCTGGCCTACTTCCCATGGTGCTCTTCAGTGCCGCTTAGGCTGCCTTGTGCATCCCTCAAAGTCTCTGCTTTGTATGGAGGCGAGCAATGGCCCTCAGAAATGACACCTGCAAGGTTTCCAACGTGCTGGTGCCAGGCCAGGAACAGGCCACAACCTTTGTTTCATACGTCTTCACCTGGCCGCCTACAGACAGCAAACACAGTTCCAATCAGAGCCTTGCAAAGTAAAATGGATTCCCGGTATGTCCGTGACTCGGCCGCAGGCGTCACTCAAATACCCATAGCCCCTCACAGCCAGAGGCCTGAGCGACAAGAGTAGATAGATACAGGCACTGAGAAGGAAGATTGATTATGAGCTCGTCTGAGGGGTAGGGCAGTAAGTTTGTTCTCCTTAACTATAGGAGGCTGAAGATGAGCAGGAAAAGGTGGCCGGTTGCAACTGTATGTGCTTTGGGCTTATCGGTTGTCAGCAGCCAAGTGGGGCCATTAAGTCTGAATAGCCTGAATCTATATCCAGTTCCTGAATGGCTTGACGAATATAATTGCTGGGGGGGGGGCACTAATGGTACTCACGAGGCCCTCTGATGAGCTCCTCGTGGCTCCAAGTGTTCGCAATAGTTGTCATAAGGGGACTGGCCTCTCATCTCTGTGTTCTTTTCTTCCCAGAGCCTTTTATCAGTACTGGGTGCTTTGTCTCGGTAATTGGAGCTACAGCCCAAATGGTCTATGTGCGCCCCTTCCCCCTCCTCCTAGGTCCTCAGCAATCTGCAAATCAACATGGCAGGGCCCTTACCCCTGCCCGTTAGGAAGTGATTCAGGAATCATTCTGTACTGTGGGAACCATCACCTCATTTGTCTGATTAAAGCTCAGAGCTCTCGAGTGGGAGGCGGGGTACAACACGTTCGGTAATTTTTTCTTTACACAAACCCGAGACTTGTTAATGGGGAACTGAGCTTGGAACACAGCGTCCGGATTTGTAGACATTTAAAAATAGCCGTAGGAGTGGGGCAGTAGGGGAGAGAAGCAATCTGAAGTGGTCATGTACTAAGTACCCAGGCAGCAGATCCCCCCCTCCCCCCCCCCCCCGCATCATAGTAGCTGCCATTACTAGAAAGGAAGATGGATGTTAATTATAACCTGTCAGCACTGGCCTGCCTTCAGCAGCAAGGCCTGAGAGTAGGCAATTATCTGTAAAGAGGCCTCCAGGGTGAGCCAAAGAGTCCTAGCAAGAACATAAACACGCTCACATCCTTAGGTGTGTAATCTCACACCTGGGACGCTGTTCCTCAGAAGTAATTTGGAGGAGAAAAGAGCTGGCATGCACAGAGATGTTCCTACAACTGTTCGTTTGGAACTTGCTGCTGGAAGCAGCCGTGAATGCAACCAAGGACCCGTGAATCCACCTGAAGGGTCTTGGTGGCTCTCGGGCTCTGAATGGGAATACCGCCGGCTACCAAGAAAAGTGTGTTTGCAACAGTCAGAAAAACGAAGAATTCGGATTATGTGTCATATTTGAAAACAAAATAAGGAAACCTGAGAATCCATGAAAAAAAAAAGAGAGAGAGATGATATTTGTGTGTAGATAAGACAGTGAAACTATACCCATAAAGAGCTATAGTTTGGATCCCTTTAGAATGGAAGGGTGAAAACGTCAGTTGCGGTGCCATTGTGCGCGGGGATGAAATGCCTTCCCTAGATGAAGAACTACAGGTGATTAAGAGCTGCGGAGAGAGGGAGACCTAGAGATGGGCACCCTGAATGGTTATCTAATCTTGAGTCATCAGCCCTAAAAAATACCCACATAAGCAACAATAAATGGACTCAGCAGCTTGAATTTATATATTTATCCATGGGGGTGGTTTTCCTGAATTATCTTGAAATCTGTAAATAGTGGTGCGCACACATGCATGTGCCTGTATGCATGTGTATGTGAAGGTTGCATATGCATGTGTGTATGTGTATGTGTGGAGTCCAGAGGTTACCACAGGTGTCTTTCTCAGTTGCTTTCCACCTAATGTTTTGAGACCAGGTCTCCCATAGAGCCTGGAGCTCACTGATTAGGCTCGAAAGCTCCAGAGATTCTCCTGTCTCTACCTCCCAGTGCAGAAAGTATGGGCATGCACCACCATGCTCTGCTTTCTAAGAAATACCTGTTCTGAAGTTCAGACTTGAGTCTTCATGCTTGTACGACATGTACTTTATCAACTGAGCCATCTCCCCCAGCCCCATACTAGTTTGGAATAAGAAGTAAAGACCTACAAAGAGTGTAGCCTATCTTGACTCAAAACCCCAGCATGCTATGCTGGGAGCTGATGAACACAGAGCCTATGCCCCGCCCACCTCCAAGACACCATTGATCCTGCAGAGGACACGCCCACCTCCGTTCAGGCCTCACAGTGCCCCTGGCAGGGTGCAGCTCACAACATCACATCAGAACAGAATGTTTGTCTTAGAGCCGAAAGCCTTCCTGGCCAAAGATCCGCCACAATCCTGCAACTTATGTCAGGGAAGATGAGGTGTTATGTGGGTGTCAGATAGGAGGTATTAAGAGGATGTCTGTTATTGGACCAAGAAGATGGTGTCATGGACAGCAGGCCGGGCAGCACTGTAGCTCAGCACAGCCCCAGCACAGGCCATCTGCAGCTGCACTCCCCCACAGACCTGCCGTCGGGTCCCTCCGATGCCGTGTTCCATTTACACACGGTGGTAGGCTCTGCCCGTCCTGCCCTGACTAATTCACAGCCAGGCTCAGTTTAGTTCTCCGCATTCACCTGCACACTGCCACCAAATTACACGTGCTTTACAAAGCCAGACATGTACAACCGGAAAAGAGGCTGCTTATTTATATTCAAAGAATAAGAGAGAAAACAAATGAAGTGGCACCCGTCACCCAGATCTCCATTCCCCACGCCTGGCCGCAAGGGCGGGCTCTTTATAGACTTGGCATCTTACCTTCAGAGCATGTGGCTCTCCTGCCCTGGCCCCATGCCCAGTTCCCCTTCAAAGCTCTCCACCTAGGATGCCCCTGCTGTCTTTATGTTAAGCTCAAGGTTATTTATACCAAAGGGGAAGTTCAGGAATCCCCCGTACATCCAACCGTCCTGGGTACCTTTTCTTAGAGCGAGGATGACAAGCCAGTCCCCCAGGAGTAAAGATGTAACAGGGGAAATGGGTGAAGTGTGTCTTGGGCTCACACAAGTTTGTGGGATCTCCTTACAACTCCTCCCCAGAGGTTCCTCTGCCTCAATAACAGCTGTAAGTGCCCTTCCTGGAGCCTTTTCTGGGTGCCACCCACTGGGCTCCAGACTAGCCAAAAACCCCAGAAACTGGTGTGTCTAACAGGTAAGCCATTGGAGTGTGGGCACCCAGCCGGGAAGTGAGCTAGAATTCTGGCCCAGAGTCATGTGATTTCAAAGCTGTGATGCTCCAAGGCACCACTAGCCCTCCATGTCTCAGCATGGTGACTTCAAGCCCACTGGAATGGACAAAAAATCCAGAAGCTGAGTGAGCCCCTGTCCCTGGCACCAAGCAGGCTACCTGCTTGTCAGACCAGAAGGGCCCTGTTCTGAAGTTCCCATTCACCCCCAAGTAAAGGCAGAAAGCATCCTCTGCACCCCCACAAGCTTTACCCTCTAAACACAAAACCATCTGTAACCTGACTTGTCCATAATTAGATTTTTACCACATAATTACAAGATTAATGGATTAATTACAATTTATGTGCAAATCACTAAACCTCATTACTCCAAAACATTTTCCCTAAAGATTATTTTTGGATTGCTCGGGGCAAGATAATGAAAGGGACAGTTACAAAATGGGAAACACGCAACCAGCGGCCTAATTAGAGATAATCAAATCAGCCTCCGGTGCTCACCGAGTGAACCTTGCCTCCCGCAGCGTGCGGAAGAGGTGGGGGACGGGACGTGGTCCACTCAAGCACTGTGGTAATGCATTATTCCTTCCACTTTCCCATCTTTATCTGGAACAGCCTCCATTTGATGGCGAAGACGAGGACGAACTGTTTCAGTCTATAATGGAACACAACGTGTCCTACCCCAAATCCTTGTCCAAGGAGGCTGTCTCCATCTGCAAAGGAGTGAGTACATGCAGGATTCTCCCCGCCATTCCGCCAGGAGGGCCGGCGGGGGCGGGGGTAGGGGTGGGTAATACCCCTTCCACACCCGATGTTGTTTCTGAGACAGGGCCTTGCTATTGAGCTCAGCCAGCCCTGAACTCCCAGGCTGGCCTTGTACTCAAAACCCTCTTGCCTAAACCTCCCAAGTGCTGAGATCGCAGGCGCACCGGGCCATGCCTAGCCTCCTTTTCTGACCTCCTAAGAGAGGCACTAAAATGATCACAAATGCACGCTGCTGCAAAGTCTAGTGGCACGAGGGGCATGGCGGGGAACAGAGTCAGATTTCAGTACTGTCCAAGCGGCTAGACCCCGGTCTCCTACTCCATCTACTGCACTTAGTTCCTGGTCCTTTTCCTAACATTGTGGTGTATGTTGGGGGAGGGGGGGGCACCAGAAGTAACCACAGCTCAGCCAGTAAAGTGCAAGGATGAAGAGCTGAGTTCAGTCCTCAACCCACGTTTAACAGCCAGGCATGGCTGCCGGCGACACTGCTGAGGCAAAGGCAGGTAGACCCCTGAGGCTCACTGGCCAGCCGGCCTAGCTCCAATCCGTATGTCCGAAGGATGAATGACACCCGAGCTTGGCCTCCGCACACATCCCCAGGCTCTCACACCCTCTGGCTTCCACCCAGGCACATGTACATGCTTATACCCACCGCCACACAAATAGAGCAATCATAGCGGGCCCTTGGGGGACGCTGATTCTCACATCTGGCCTCCCTTGGTGTGGCATAGCTTGTTCCTTCTCTCTCTTAAGATACACGTATTAAAAATAGGTACAGATCAAGGAGCTTTCATAAAACATACATGCGTACAACCAGTCCCTGGTCAAGGGACAGAATCCTAGGTGCCCATTCGTCTTCTCCCCTTAGAGTTGCCATCACCCGCCACCCGAAGATCATCCGTACTAACTCCGTGGACTAATCTTGCCTATCTTGGCCTCTGCGCAGATGGGGTTCATCAGTGTGTGCCCCAGGCCTGGCTCCGTTAGCTCAGCATGGCAGTCCCAAATGCGGCCACATAGCTGTGTGTGGCCTTCTTCCGTGTCACGGTGTGGATTTGGCTGTGTAGGCACTGGGCAGTCGATCCCTGCATCCCCCTCATTCGGAAGGACACTTGCATGCTTTCCACCTTGGCTGGAGGCTGTTATAAATATACCTTGAAGTGAACCACTTGCTGCCTTTGCTGCAGTTTCCTGACCCTGATAACGTTTTGATCCAGGCGATAAGGAGCGTGAAGCTCGTTAGGCACGGCCTGTGACGCTGGCCCGCAGTACTTCCGGCACCCGTGATTTTTAGTGGTCTCGCGCCTTTTAATCAGATGTGCATATAAATACCATGAACTTCTCTTCCTCCCTCTCTCCCTCCTCCCCCGCCTTTCTTCCTCCCCTCTCCTTTGGCAGCGCTAAGGATTGGACCTAGCCCCTCACACCTTGTAAAGGAAGCTCTCTACCACTGAGCCATATCCCCAGAAACCCCTCCCCCAACCCCCACCTACATATACATCAGGTTCAAAACACATGACGTGTGCAAGTGCCTGTTTGAGTTTTTATTCCACTTGGCCATTGGTCCCAACTGCTTCCTTACTGTGACAATCACTACTCAGAGTCTACACTTGTCTTAGCACGTGTGTGTTTCTTGGTGGACTTCCAGAGCCTTCTCAGGCAACGCCACCATCTATGCCCAGAGGCAGAGCTGGGCCGGAGAAGGTACTGGCTCCGGAAGGGTGCTGTCACCCAACTGTCTCTTTGTCTCTTTCTCTCTAGCTTATGACCAAACACCCCGCCAAGCGGCTGGGCTGCGGACCCGAGGGAGAGAGGGATGTCAGAGAGCATGCCTTCTTCAGGAGGATCGACTGGGAAAAACTGGAGAACAGGGAGATCCAGCCACCTTTCAAGCCCAAAGTGGTGAGTACGGAAAAGTATACCAGTGTCCTGAGCTGTGTCTCCGATCCCGGGCGTGGCCCTCCCTCCCTTTCTCTGGGAGGTTGGAGGCTAGTGATCCTGGCCTTGGCAGAATAAGGAAAATGGCCAGGCCATCTGAGGACTGTGCGTGGTCCTGGAATCTGACAGCCGGGTGACGGTCTTACAGAGTGAGGACAGATGTACAGACTCTTAGCACTCCTCACCCTCTAAAGGATGGCCACAGAACACCCAGGCCACTAGCCACCAGGGTCTGCACTAGACTCTGGGAATACTGGACCCTGCAGAGCTTTCCCTGACCTCATCCTTGACAGGACGTGGGCCTCAAATCTGTCTCCAGCTTTCCTATATCTGCTTGCTCTCCCCCCTCAGACTCCCCCACATCCTGCCCCACCATGGGCCCCCAAAGCACACCAGGCAGAGCCTGGACACAGTTCCCACAGTGGCTTCTGCATCGACAGTGAGGAGGGGGTGACCCCCACCAGTTCCGTCATTGCTGGCTTCGTTCAGCTTCTGCCCTGTGATTCCCACCTTTAAAATTCTATTTAACCTGTTATATGACACCCCTGTTCCCGGCTCTTCTCCAACATTCGTTCACATAACCGCCCCAACACCCCTGTGAGACGGACATGATTGCCCCAGCTCTGCATAGGAGAAAACCAAAGCTAGAAGACACAGCTGGCAGATGCTAGCACCATGGCAACCACACCCTCTCCCACTACCCTGTCTGGGTATGTTGGCGACACCCCTGCAGCTCCTTCCGGTAGTGAACAGCAGCCGCTGTGCCCTTCTTAAGGTTCCTGTCCCTAGAACGAAACTAAACTGAGTGTCTTTAAAACACCAGCTCCTCACTCACCCCGCCTGCCACTCCACAGCTTGCAGGGCATCTGCCCGCAGGCACACCTCTTCCAACTCCTAGCCCCACCAAGCCTCTGCCCCGGTGCTCTCCAGGGACCATAAGGCAAGCTGCATAGTCCACGGTCAGTGCTAGCAGTCTCCGCCCTGCCAGCTCAGCCTCAATCTGTCTTTGACCAGCACCGGCATGCCTAGACAGGCCAAGGGGTTCCCTGTGGTGGCAAAGTTGCCCGGTAGGAGTGGCAAATCCTTCCTCAGATGTGCCCTCGTGTCCTCTGAACCAAGAATAACACTGGCGGTAGCCAGCCCGCCGGACTTTGTTCTCCTCAGACATTTTTAGCACAGACTGAAGACAAACTGAAACTAATCAGGTCAGTTGACTTCCCCCCCGAATCATCATTTCAAACGGGAGACTAGACGGTCTGCTCTCCCCAGCTTCTCCTCCACCAGCTCTGGATTCGGGTGCACTATGGAAGAGCTCTTCCTTCAGGCCACAAGACCTGGTTGTAAGGTTTAGGGGTGAGCCGGGCAGCGATAAGTTGCTGCAGGCACCTCAGCAGGACTCAGGGACTGTCTTCGTTCATAGCTGCTGTCGTCCTCGTCTTCCTAAATGAAAATGTGAAGGTCTGCGGTGGCGTCCGAAGGGAAGCACAGTCCCACTCGGGCCCTGCTTGAAGGACCAAGCAGGGTGGACCTACTAGCCTGTCACTTTCAGAAAGAGGCGGAGCCCCACAAAGCCGACCTTAAAGCATAGTTTCTTCCGGCTATTCTCACCCTGAGTTCAGGAAAAAAAAAAAAAAGAAAAGAACCTGTTTCAGCCTCCCACTTTTTATAGTTAGCCTTAAACTCATGAGTAGGAAAATACAGGGATGACTTTTCTCAGGCAGCCAAGAATGTGAGCACTTCCCCGGGGGCCATGGAAGGATCTGGAAGCATATTGATTTCTATGGTAACAGCTGATGTGTGAGCAGTGGTCTCCTTGTTGTTGTTTCCAATGGGCTACGTTTTGTTCGTTTGATTAGACTGGCTACTAGTTTCAAGAAAGGAATAAAATTGCATTTGGCTGTGAAGAAACAGCTCACAGAATCACAGAGGCAGGAATTGTGGACCAAGTTCCTAAAGGTGCAACTTCTGTGACAAAGGCCCGAAGGCCCAAGGTGGGAACAAAGCCAGCTGCTCACAGTGAGCTCCTCTGGCCAGGGAACCTGTGCTGGGGTGGGGGGAGGGAGAGCCACAGATGCCAGGCCTTAGAGGAGAGAAGCGGGGAGTCAGATGTTTTTGTTTTTGTTTTGTTTGTTTGGTTGCTTGGTTGGTTTTTTGTTTTTCCCACATAGCAAAAGAGTTGAGGCAAAGAGAGAACTGGATGAATGTTTCTGGTCCCTGCCAGGCCAGCAAAGAGCCACCCATGAGCTCAGTCCCCACTCCACCCCTCACCCCACCCCGTCATGGCACAGACCCAGAGCAGTCTCCTCCTAATCTTAGGTGAGAGGCATTAACCAAGGGTCCCTAGGGTGTCACTCTATGTGCAGAGCCTGGTGCTGGCATGGCTGTGTAAGACCAGGAGCAGTTCAGGGGTTGAAAGGTCAGTCAGGACAGAGGAAGGCAGTTAGTCAAAGCCACAATGCGGTTAGCACAGGCAGTGGGGAGAAAGGATGGCAGACAGGAGCTGCTCTGGGGTGTGGCTTCCCAGCCTCAGTTAAACATGCTTCCCAGAGATCAAAGCTAAATGCAAACTCAGGGGGGGGAAAAGGCAGCTGAGCGTTCTCCAGCAGGTTAGTTCAAAGCGGGTTGAGCAACACAGGCCTCTCTGCTGCCCTTAACACCCAGGCAGTGAGGCTGCCAGAGCTTCAGACTTCCTTCCATGCACCCCCAGTGAGCCTGGTTCTGAGGGCCCAGTGACACACACACACACACACACACTCACACACCTCTGAGCAGCCTTCATAGGCCTGACTGACAACCGTGTCCCTTGGCGGGGGTCTACCTGGTGGGTTTCAAACAAGCACTGAGATCTGCAGGATTAAGGGCCATTAGCTGTTCTCCGGTTTGTACCACTCCGGCTTCCGTGGAATTAAGTCCTTGTTCATTGCCAAGTACCGGCTGTGGGACTTCAAGTGCTCACATCATTGGCTTGCTGCTTCAGGGCATCTCATCTGTGCCTGTAGACGCAGGAGTCTGTCATCTTTGGTTTTGGCTTTTTCTTTTTTTTTCCCCCTACGACTTTACTCTTAAAAACCTCTGAAGAAAAATGATTCCAGAATCGCTGACCCTCAGCTAGACGGGGAGAGAGGCAATGCACAGCCGGGCAGACATGGAACTTACCTAGAGGAATCAAGGTTCCCTTGGTGTACAGTCTGTTTATCATCTGTTTTTCTTCTTTTTTAATCACTTAAGTAACACTTAAGTTAACCTGTAGAGTAGACCAAAACCTCATGCAAAATGTGAGATGCCATAGCAAAAGACGCTTCATGGTATGGTCCGTCAGGAAGTTCTATACGGGACTTCCCATCTCCCACTGACATTAAAGTCAAGGCCAGCGGTGCTTCCGGGGCCTGCCTTCTGTGGAAGTTACACATGTAAGAGATCACTGAGACCAGAGCGGTTGGGCATCAAATATGAGGACTGAAGTCTCCGCAGCGAGGGAAGAATTCGTCCTGCAGCAATGGGTGGGGAGAAGGGCCA
This sequence comes from Cricetomys ansorgei, assembly GCA_026225945.1. Taxonomy (NCBI): domain Eukaryota; kingdom Metazoa; phylum Chordata; class Mammalia; order Rodentia; family Nesomyidae; genus Cricetomys; species Cricetomys ansorgei. The sequence goes on from JAMJFZ010001881.1 coordinate 6,726,211, forward strand.
GCCTCAGCAGAGCCCCGTGTGTCCCCCAGAGGCTCCCATGTGCCACCGGTAGCCATGTGAAGCCATGTGAAGACTGTCCCTGGCCGGGTAGAGGCTTTGCTGTGCTAGCTTTGTTTTAAAATGAAGATAATGAAGATAAAGACACAGATGTGCTGTGTCAACCCCAGAGGTGAGGCCACTAGACAACCATCTCCTCTTCCTCATGAGAAAAATGCCGTCCAGCTGGGTCCCAGCACATTGCTCAAGGAGACACAAACAGGAAACATGAGCCATTCTGTGCCGGATGCTTCCCACAACCAACCCAGGTCTTTTGGTCCGCCCGTATGCGGAAGACTCCGAGGATGAAGAAGCTGTTTTTAGAAGATACGTCACCTCTGAAAAGGTCCGACTTCAATTACAGAAGAAACCAATGTTTCTTCCCTCCCATGGCTTCAAGCAGGCAATGGGGGTACCACACAAGGGACGATACAGGCAGGCTACTTGGTCACCCGACTCTCATCAAGGGAAGGATGGTCCCTTCTTTCTGCATGGCCTGAAAAGTGGTCAGCCACTCTGACCACAGGGCATTTTATCCTGGTGTCCTGCAGATGAAGTGACCGAGAGCAGTCTTCTCTTCTCCGTGTCTCCCACCTGAAATGAGTGGCGGCGTATGTAGATACAGCAAACACAGAGTTGATTGGTTTTCTTCTCTTTTGAATTCTCCCCATTGACACTAAAAAGCACAATAGCCCCTTCCCGGGCAAGCCGGAAATAGCCACTGTACTGGAAGGGATATTAGAGGAGGGACGTTAATCTGTAAAGTCAACACCAAGAATTGAATATTCTCGAATCCACAGGTCGGAGAAGCATTTTTCAAATGGGTCAGTCTCTTAGGAACAGCCTTTCTTGGGAAATTACCATAGTTACTTAGTCAAGAGGAGGTAGGAAAGGCTAGAATAACTTTTACTGGGCCTTTGCCTTCCTTGGATCAAGAGCCAAAGGCAGCAAGAGATAGCAAGCACAGGCATCGGCGTCAATGCGACGAGCAGGCACAACCATGATTCCTTCCCCGACCCCACTGCCACGAAGGGACCCAGAAAAGGAATGCTTACAGGATGAAGGCCCCATTGCAGGATGCCATTCACTTGTTTAGAGAATATGGTGATGATTTGGGGTTGGCAGTTGTTTTTTTAAAGTTTGAAAGAATTTCTCAGACTTGTGGAAGGGTCAGGAAGCTGGGTACGGTGGCAGTACTCCAGTAACACCCGTACTCCAAAGGTCGAGGTAGTGGGATCGTGAACTGGAAAACACTCTCAGCTACACAGTGAGATCCTGACTCAAAGGCTAGAGGCATAGCTCAGAGGTACTGCACTCGCCCGGCACGCATCAGGCCCCGGGTTCGTTTCCAGCACTGCAAGGCAAAAAGGGTGTGAGAACAATAGTTTTTAGAAATGTCTACATTCCTGTTGCCTCAATTCCCTAGATGTTAACATTTTACTCATTGTTCTCTTTTCAATTTGCTCTCCAAACCCACAAGGTACACACCCGTGTTTTCTCGAACCACTTGAGATTAAGCTGCTGGTGTAATACTTCCTTCAACATAAATAATTCTGTGCTATTTTCTAAGCTTGCAAACGTCTCATGGCACGGTGTGCTCTTAATAACGAGTCTGTAAAGTTACCTGTACGGAGCAGCAGCTATGCAGATGAAGGAGGAGGGGACCTGTAGTGTCTGCCCAACTTCGATAATGTCTCTGGCACATCTAATCAGTCCTCCTGAGTGGCGGGCAGATTCATTTTCCTGGCTTTCCTGAGCCAGTAGCGGGGATGCTAATTAAAACTGAGATGCTCAAGACTCAAGGAGCTTTGCTGACAGTTTTAAAACACTAACCATCCTCGGAGACAGAAGAAGTCACATCATGGTGTATTACGGTTTGATGTAAGCCTTTAAACCAGTCTCCATGAGCATCTTTCACTGGCTAATTAAGAGCAAATGATTTCTCCTATTCTTCAATAATTACTCTCCCAAATATTTTTGCACATCGCAGAAATGAAACACTTTTAATAACAATAAAAACAAGTAAATTGTAAGCCTTAGAGTTAGGGGCATTATGCACACAGACCCTGTCTGTCTGCATTCACATTGTCCAAGGGGCCAAGTCCCCGACAATGATGGTCACTGTACTACTCTTGAAAAGAGAACTTTAAATCCTCTAGATCTAGCCATTAATATAAAGAAAGGCCAAAATGGAGTGCATGTTTCTATCCCATAGAAAAGAATACCGGATAAGCTGGAACCTTAGTCCTCATACACGCATGGGATTTTATACCTTCAAGAATGTGCTCATCGAAAACATCCAGGTGTGGTAGCGCACAACCATGATCCCAGCGCTGGGGAAATATAGACAAGCAGGGCTCACTCGCCAACCAGCCTAGCGAGAGAGCCCGTCTCCAAAACAAAACCGCAAGATAGACAGATGTTCTGAGGAATGAGAGCTGAGAGAATCCTCTAGCCTATATAAGCACACACTCATAATGCTCATTCACCTACATACACAAGTTCACCTGGATGTGTGTACACACACGCACACGCACACACACACGCACACACGTGTACACAAATGCACTCACTTTTTTGTTTTGTTTTTTGATAAAAGCGTTTCTCTATGTAGCCCTGGATGTTCGGAAACTCGCTATGTAGACTAGGCTGGCCCCCTTGAACTCAAGAGACCTGTCTCTGCCTCCCGAGTGCTGGGATTAAAAGCGTGTGTCATCACGCTTGACTAAGCATGCACTCACTTATGTGGACTTACATCCTGTATCTGTCAGCAAACTACTCCATACAACTAGACTTCCTCTAAATAGCATTTGCCCTTCCCAAGATAATGTTCTAAGGCAATAGGCGAGCTGAGTATGTCTAATGATGTCCAAAAAAAACAAAGCTCTTCTCTAATACCTCACCCCAGAGGATGCTGGCCAGAAGTGAAGGAAGTCTCTATGTCTTTCAGGCAATCATTACCCTTAAAATACTATCCGCTTGCAGCCAAATCATCAGGCAGGCAGTAAAGAATATAAAAGGAAAGATGGTCTCTCCCCCTCGCTAACTTCTAAGAAGTTCCACAATTCATGATCTTTTCTGTAACCTTCTAGAGAGTTATATGTCTGTGTAAAACCGTACAGAAAGGAGACCGTACGGCATTTCGCTTCTCGCATCTTTCACATAGCAAGGTACCTCAGAGGTTCGTGGGTTCGTGGCATTCTTCACACGGCCGCTCCTGATTCTTGACATCTCCAAATCCTCTCCTCTGTCCGTTCTTATTCTCCAGACTTTCTGTACCAAAATGCACTGGCTTCAGTGGGCATCCAGGCCTTCGGTGAGCACATTTCCAGAACCTCGAGTGACTAAGCAAACTAACCTCACTTTTTAACCATTAACCGCGTGCGGCTGCTTTCACTCATCCTGCTTGGTATCCAGACCTTCCCTGAGCATGCTGATCTTCCTGGAAAAGGGCAGAGAAGCAGCCAGAGGCCTTCCCCAGGGGCTTCTGTACAGTTGACCTTACCTCCCAGGAAGCATAAGGCAGATTATACCAGTTTGTGTCTGCTACTGCTATCTAACTCACACAAAGATTTGGGGAGCTGTGCAAAGACGGGGTGCTATTCTCACAGACACTCACACCGCACAACACAGTGCTGTAGTCTCCCCATGAATAGGTGCAAAGATGGGGTGCTATTCTCACAGACACTCACATCGCACAACACAGTGCTATAGTCTCCCCATGAATAGAGACTTCATATAGGGAGCCATTCTCCGGATGCCTAGGATACCCTGCCATATCTAGAAACCGTAAGCGGCCCTCCCCGGATCCCTACATTTCCTTTCCTTTCCGTGCTTTTGCAGCTAACTTCTGTGCTTCATTTGTTTGGAACTCTGCTTACCCTTCTGAACTCTGTGTGATTTTGATTTCTAGTGGTTATTATTCTGTAACCATTCATGTTCCCATGCCAGTGACCATTATATCCAGCGTATAGACACCATAGAGCAGCAGTTCTCAATCTGTGGGTCATGACCCCTTTGGGGGCTGAATGACCCTTTCACAGGGGTCGCCCAAGACCATCCGCATATCTGATATTTACATTAAGATTCATAACAGTGGCAAAATCACAGTTATGAAGGAGCAAGTTTATGATGGGGGGGGTTCACCACAGCCTGAGGAACTGTGTCAAAGGGTCACAGCATTAGGAAGGTTGAGAACCACTGCCATAGAGTTTAGACCAACACATGTATTGCACATGCTCAGTAAGGGGTAAGAACCACAGGCAAGAAGCCACGCCCCGCAGTACAGTTCGATCTCAATCACTTGCCCTTCGCATGCAGGGCTATTGCTACACATTTATATCTTCTGTCTGCATAGTGTCTCACAGTTTTGAAAGGCCTCTCATACGCCATGTCCTGCAGCCCTCACCACAGCCTCGGAGGGTGGATGATCACATCATCATTTACCTCCAAAGGGACATGCAATGAGATTCCTAAAGCTACACCTAGGCCCCTTGGTCTGTGGCCTAGTCCTTCACTCTGTGTTCCCTCTTCAAGTGTTAGCAAACTGCCCGGTGAGCACTACACACCACCTGATCTCCGGAAGATCAGGGCGACCCGGCTGGGTTCACATACCAGCCTAGGCAGGTCTGGACGGCCCAATTCTCTTCTGTGTTTGTCCCATGTCACCTTGCTGGCAGAACTTTCCACTAGCGGAAGCTGTGGATGGCCTTCGGAGGCAGGTGCCACGCTTATCCACCCTGGAGAGGTTGTTCATACGCTGATTTAGCTGCTGGGAAGGCGTAGTGGACCAGAACTCGGAGGTCACAAACAACCCCAAACTTGCCTGTTGTCAGAGCTGCTGTGGAGGCCGTCTGTTGTTCAAACGGCTGTGGTAATCACGTGTCTGCCTCGGCCCTGATGAATGTTCAGAGAACATCTGTAGTCAAGACAGCGTCATCAGCCACCCATTCACTGGCTTACCCACAGAGATCACTGTGACCCCCTTTGTCTCTCGTGCACACTGGCAGCTCTCTAGCCATCAAGCTGATGATCTCGAGATTGGATCATGGGCGATCAATCCATCGGCCCTTAAGTATATCATCCCTAAAAGTCTTAAGTGTATTATCTTTTGCAATGAGCTCTGGTTGTTATAATCCCTATCTGTATCTGCTGGCAGAATTTAAGATCTCTGTAACTTCCTTAAAAACAAATATTTCAAGATCTTCTCCAGTTTCCCCAAAAGAGATCTCTGTCTGTTTCTGGGCCTGGTGATGCTTAGAAGTAGGGAAGGTTCTTTTTTGAGAGACTTTCCCCGATATAAGATTAATTTTTATTTATTTAAAATGAATTAATATTTTTTACCATATCAGATTTGTGAGTAAAATACTCACAATGCTCATGCTTCCCCCCCCCACAGCCCTCTTTGTGGGGTGTCATTCATTCTGGCATGACTATCCTCAGAATAAAACATCCTCTAGCTCTTGAGTCTCAGCTCATCCCCAGATTCAACCCCCAGTTTTTCAGAGACTATCTCCCCCATTTCTTGCTTACTCTGTCTGTCTGTCTGTCTGTCTCTCATCTCATGGTTGCTATGTCTGAACTTCAGGGATTCAGTTTTCAGTCTTTGTCCTCAGCCTACCCTTGCCGCTGGTTTCTCCACCTAAATGGAACCAGTTTAAGAAAAGCCTCTGATTGGTAGAATGTGACTTTTCTCCCTTTCTTTGAGTTAGGAAAAATTCCGGGGAGGATTAGGGTGAGAGAGAAGAAGATAGTGTCTTTGGTGAGCAGTTTTGAGACTGTCAGTCACACGGGCCATTCAGCTGAAGGGCGATTGGATTATCTCAGCTCCACGCTTCCCCCTTAGCTTCAGAGTCTCCAGCACAGACAGCAGGAGGCATCACCTGAAGTTTTCCATCCTGTTTATCACATACTTGGCTTTATAAGCACTAGGCGCCTTGGCTAGACCTTTTCTTGGAACACTGGCTGTAGAGTTTGATGTCTTCTTCCCTCCTCATTCCTCTCAGCGTTGATGTTCGTGTGGATCCCCTTGGTAGATTTTGAGGACTCTCCTTTTAGTTTTTCTTTGGCAATAAAGCAATGGTGCTAAGAAACTTCTCACTGGAATCTAGTTTGTGAACATCGTAAAGACAGTATTCAAATACAGGATCATACTCATACAATCTTTTCAGAGAACAAACCCATAAATGCAATGCTAGACAGGCAGGCGAAGAGAACAGTTTACCTTGGATAGTTCTGTTCTGCCTCATAGGGACTCACTCTTCTGTTTTTTTTTTTTTAACTCAGAATCTCCTTCTTTCTCTCCTTTGCATGGTCAGATCAGGAAAAGCACAAAGATGCTCCATGCCCATTCTCTGGAAGCATCAACAGTAAATGCACTTTAATTCCTCCAGGCAGTGGGCACCCATCCACCAGATTCCAAAGGGGAGTTTTCCTCAAAGCCAACCCTCCTCGGGTTGTAACACTCCTTTACCTCACTTTTGTTTTGGGTTTTTGCAACTTCCTGACGCTCTGCCCCCTCACATGGCCGCTTCTGCCTAACTTCCTTGCTTGGCCTCCACGCTGCCTTCACGCCAACCCTGGGCCCTCTCATAACAGCCTAGATTTGTCGAGTCCAATGTTTTACAATAACTGCACGGTTAACATTTTGAGCCAGTGATTCTTTGAGGGACAAGGGAAGTCCTGCCTTCTAGGGCATTTAGCAGTATCCCTCTCTGAACACTAGATGACGGCGGAACCCATTATCGAGGTTATGACAATTTTTTAAAAAATGGATGTCCCAGAGGAAGACGTTTACCTGGTTCAAAACCAAGTCTTATCAAAAAGACAATCGTTTCTTTATCTGTCTCCATCATTGCAATAGTGGTACCTCAATGGAAGCCAGCGCCCATTGTTTATGGTTTATTAATCAAATTCAGACTCCTGATTAGTTCCTGAGAAGAAACAGTATTCCCTTACTTGCTTCTTGACGAGCCCTTTTCAGTGGTTCAGGATATCCTTTGCATGCAGGGTAATGTGATTGCGGGCTCTGCCTCTGCCAACCTTTGCTTTGAAGTGCTTTGGGTTCTTGCAAAGAAAAGCATCATGGGACTCTACAGTTTGAAAGCTGAGGCTTTGTTGCTTCCTATGTGAGATCCAGGCTGATCTGATGAGTGTGCTTCGTCACCTGGATGGATTCCTCAGGGTGGCTTGAGGACCCTTCCCCCTTGCACTATCACCATACAGAACTCCACCCTTACCACACACACCCCATTTTCTCGCTGCCCCAGTGTGAAACATCCTTGAGTTCAGAGTACATGACAACTTATTAAATGGAAGTAGTATTGGGAAGGGACACTGTTTCTGAAGACCATACTTTAAACTTAGGACATGTTTCTACCCCCATAGATACCTAGAAGCATGTTTTATTTGCTGAGAAGAAAGTAGGAAAATTATAATGAAATTAGATTCCCTAGAAAATCCATGTAGAAGATAGAAGAGGTGAGAAAACACAGCCCATGAGACTAACAGATCTTGGTTTTTAAAATAATAATAATAATAATTAATAATAATGATAATAATAATAATAATGTGTGCTGAACTCTGACCAAGTACTAGGTTCTGTGTGGAACTTCACAGTTAAACTTTATAATAGCATGAGGAAGGAGACAAGATTTCTCTCCCCACTCTACAAATGAGAAAACTGGGTAGACTCCACCTCACTGATCACCTAGAACCGCTGTATCCTTAGTGATCCAAGAACGCCTCATTAGGTTAAAACGTATGCTGGTTCAAAACGAGTTCGTGCTGCTCCAGTTGTCCTACCAGCAGATAAAAGAGCAATGGTTTGCAGCGTGTTCAGACTCATCATCAGTAGCATCAGCGAAACACTCATCTCTTCGTGGAAGTCCCAGAGACCTCGACACACTACATCCTTTCTAGGTAGCTGCAAGAGTGAGGCTGCTCCTCCCCCTGCCTTCTAGAAAGAGTTTGCTTCGCAAGTGCACCGTGCCGCAGGTCTGGTATAACTCTAAGTTGTACAATCAGCTCTGAGTTAAGTAAGGCTCTCATGCACTACTGCTGAAACAGCTGTCTGGTTTTCCACAGACTATCACAGGGAAGCTATGCCAAAAGCCTCCATTTGCAAAGAATGCCTTGGTGGGTCCCAAAGGAGGATAATATTCAGAACAGACCACAGGCTTTACTGTGCCTCCCCAGGGTACCCGTGCATACTTCTTCCTGCCTTGAGCCCATGCTGTAAATGAGCTCCATGTTGACCTGCCTGCCACTTGACCAGCTCTATCCAGATGCTCAGAATTCTTGCTGGGTGCAAGAACTCATCTCCTACCATCGCCACTGTACCTACTCCACTTTAAGATTACTTTAAAGGCTGGAGTTCCTAGAACACACAAGTTATATAGCAAAGATATACAGCTTCAGTGATTATAAATATTATCGCAAAGAACCAGATGTGGGACAGTAATCTCACCTTGTCAGTTCAAGGGTACCTACGGGCACAACTAATATCATGGCCTTTTCAACATGGAGCTATGACTGATGGCCTTTCATGTGTACAGCATTCATGCTAATAGTGCCACTTGCTCAATGAAGTAATATTGGAGAGATGCTGTCTTCTTGCTGTATTATAATTAACAGTACATTTCCATTTGGAGTTTTTATTCTGAGAATATGTGAAGATTTCCAATCAAGTAACTCTCTGTTGTTTGCTGTGCCTGGCTTCTGATTTCAGTAGGCCTGCAAGTCCTCCAAGATTCTTCCTGCCCAGCCAGGCCCAATTTACCTGGGGCATACCCTATCCCTCAGAATGCTCTCAGAGTCCTACTCCTGTGTTTTGTGTCTTCTGACCTCTTCCTTTTCTTTTTTTCCCCACAGTGCGGCAAAGGAGCAGAAAACTTTGACAAGTTCTTCACACGAGGGCAGCCTGTCTTAACACCACCAGATCAGCTGGTCATTGCTAACATAGACCAGTCTGATTTTGAAGGGTTCTCGTATGTCAATCCCCAGTTTGTGCACCCAATCTTGCAAAGTGCAGTATGAAACTCACGAATGAGAGATTAAATGCCTCCCCAGCCCCTAATCTCCCCAGTCTCCCCAGCAGTGGGAAATGGTCCTTAAATTAACCTAAAATTTTAAGGCTATGGCCTTACATTTTGTTCCACACAGAGGCCTGAAAATTGTAGGGACATTAGTCCATAAGTAATCAACTTGTCAGGGTCTCTACTCTCTCTCTCTCTCTCTCTCTCTCTCCCTCTCCCTCTCTCTCTCAATAAAGAACATTATCTTAGTGGATAATAATATAAATGTACAAAGCCCAGTTTAATTATGTAGAAGTCACATCTGGCTATAAGTTAATTCTTCCTAGAAAACAAAGAGACTCTTACCCCTTTTTTGGTACGATTTGATATATTCTCCATATCCTCCTTCTGGAATTTCACCATCAGGATCCCTCAACCACAGACAGTAAAGTGAGCCTGCTCCAGCGCAAGATGACTTTGGAACGAAAGAACCGGAATCCCAAAGAGTAAGCAAAGAGAGGTTTGGGGGCAGTAGAATCTTCACATCCCCATCGCTTCTCTTCTCTGCCCCAGTGAAATCAGTCTCTAGAATCTGAGAGGGCAGGATGAACCTAATCACTGTTCCTAAATGTCACAGCACAACCATAGTGCAGCAGTTTAAGAATGAAAGAAAACTCCAGCCGAATGTTCATTGAATCTATCATCTGTATTGCCCTGCTATGTTGATAACTATCTTGATAACTGTCATTCTTTTTAAGAGGCCAAATCGTCTAAGGACTTTGCTAAACGAGCATGTGAAATCATTTCAGATCAAGGATAAACCATGTGTATGTTCATTTTGATCTCTGGGAGATGACTATAAATCCAGGGTGCCATCAGAAATCATGCCACTGTTCACGAGTGTTGTTAGCCAACCCCCCCACAACAATATTTTGCTACCTTTGTGGGTACCCTTCCTCAGAAGCTGAAGTGTATGCCCCCCACCCCTTTTGTACTATTTATTTAATAAGCTGCAGTGTCCTTTATGGAAGTACGATGTATATTAACTTAATCAAAGTATTGACTAGCATCCGTCCCTATTGATTGATTTCCTCCTTTCTCTAGCCCTGACGCCCACTTAGAGATGAAAAACAGTAGTTTGGGTTCCCACTTCCATTTCCCATTGAATGACACACCTGGAGCTGTAGGATCAAGATACTTTATGCTTATCAGCTTGAAGATGTTTTCTTGCTAGAAGGATTTTAATTATGTTTTGCGAGTGCATCATGCAATGGATTTTGCATGTTTATAATAAACCTTAATAACAAGTTAATCTATATTATTGATATAATTGTATCAAGTATAAAGAATATTATATGATAATTTTTATAAGACACAATTGTGCTATATTTGTGAAAGCTCATGTTTCCAGTCTGTTTTAAAATTAAGTGTTAGCTTTATTCATTGCTGCTGTGCCCTGCCCGCGTGCTCTCGCGCTCTCTCTCTCTCTCTCTCTTTCTCTCTCTCTCTCTCTCTCTCACTGGCTACCCCACACACTGGCACTCTATCAGATATATTAATTTTTTAATGTAGATGTAATTTTAAAAATGAATGGCTACTTTACATGTTTAACTAGGCTTTTACTATATATGTGTATATATGTATATATATATATTTGATTCTACCTGCAAACCCCAGTTTTGTTTGTGGGGATTATTTTTGAGATGAGACTCTGTTAACTTCTTCGTGTCATCCTCCGTTTGGGTTCCTCCACCACTCCTCCTCTTGGGGACAGCTGGAAGCATTTAACTCCAGTATGTCTGCTATGTTCATATACATGTGGCATTGTTACAGCACTTGAGCTAAACTGTGTACGTGTGTGTGTGTGTGTGTGTGTGTGTGTGTCTGTCTGTCTGTCTGTCTGTCTTATTCTTTTCAGCCTGTGTCTTTTGGGGACTCTGAGGATGAAGGGGTGTGAGGATTCCTTTCTGTTTGTGCATATGGGCACAACTGCAGTATGTAATCCGTCTTGCTGTCCATGATGACCCACCGTGTACTCCAGAACACACAAGCTCTGTGAGACAAACTCTATCTCTGTGCCTGCCTGCATACGATCCTAGAAGCTGTTGCCAACAGACTGTATTCAGAGGTGTGCACTGTCTTAAAGCTGTTGCTAAAACATTCCAGTTTTTGAAGAGCATGCCTTTGGCAGGACTTCTCCCCAAGGCGGGGCTGTTTGGAAGAGGCAGGCTTCTGCAGCATAAGGAATGGGTGAAGATGGAAGGTTCCCATCAGTCCTTATAGAAGATGTCTCTCCAAAAAAGAACATCCCCGAGCCAAGCTCCGCCCCCCCCCCCCCCCCCCGCATTACTCCTTCTGTCTGCCCGACAGTCACATAACACGCAACCCACCAAGAATCTGAGACGAGGAGCGTAGGCTGTTCTGAAAACCCCTAATTGGAAGGAGAATACAGAGTAGGGAGCGGGCCAAACCAGAAAAGAACAGTTTCTTCTGCAATCTTTCATGAATTCTGGACTTCAGGACTCAAAAATGGTCTCGTGTATTGGTTGTAGAAGCCCAGCCCATCATCTTGGCGGCCTATCCTTCTCGAAACACCAGTATACGTGGTCCAGCGGTAAAGGAGCTGGTTTAACAGAGGAGCCTTGGAGAAGAAAGGATTGTTCTTTCCCAGGTGTAACAGCAACAGGGCCGATTCCTAGCTGAGCCTCACAACGTGAAGGGAGGTACGGGAAAGGACCACCCAAGGTGCCGAGCTGCCTGCTTGCTTTAAGCAGGTAACAGGCTTGGGTTTCCCCTTAAACAGCCAAAATCCAACTCCTTGTGATTCAACTGCTATAGAAAAATACATGCAACCCCTTGGATGGCTTGTGAAACAACATTCTCAAAAGGGAGGAGAAAAAAAAAAAAACCCAGCATTTGCCTAAGCAACAGCACACTGGAGAACAAACTTAAGAGAAATGATAAAAATTAGGCTTTAAGAAAGTATTCATGATGCAGCCTATTTTATACGCCGCTGGGTGTTACATTTGGATAAAGGCTGTACTTCAAAGATCCGGGCAGCCTGAGACAGTTAACTGCTGCAAAACTAACTCATGTGGATAACCATTAACAGCTGTTAGGCAGGATCGATTGATAAAATTTTACACCACTGGCCCACTACCCAGGCCTTGTGTGAAACGGGACTCCAGGGAAGCGGCTACTATTTGAACAGAAGCAACCACGCCGCCGGAGGCTAGAATCAGGAGAATGCCTTGAAGGGTTTAGTCCTGGTGGGGGCAGGGGGCACTCTTAAAGGAAGCACCTGCTCTCGGACTCTGCCTGCATTGGCAGGGTCTGCGAAGGAGAATGCAGCACAATCTGAGTCTCCACAGGACCCACCAGGCTGTGACCCAGAAAACCCATTCAAATCGCTGTGTATTATAGTCCCTCGGAAGGCGGCCATTGCTCGGCGGCAGCCGTTCCCTCTCCCTCCACAGGCCGGTGCGCCGGTTGGTGAGCTCTGCTTTTGGCGTGGCATTAAAGTCAGCCTGCGCTTGAGTTAAAAGGAAAGAGCTGGAGATTGCCGCCAGCTGCAGCCCTTGGAAGTTAACGGAAGGCCCACCTCCAGGCCGGAGCTAATCCAAGAGGTAGATGAGAAGCCCCAGGAACTAAAATGACTGCCCTTCACCACATCACCCTCTTCTCTCTGTGGCCTCGTTTGAGCTAGTAGCCTTTTCTTTAATTAGTCTTTCTATTAGTAATTGGGGAAACGCAGGAGGCCAAGAGTCTTCTGAAAGCTTGGCCTGAGATGGTCAGGTGGAAGATTACCAGAGGCCAGCATTAACCCAGCTGAGGGCTGTCGCTCACCTCTGTGAGCTGCAGTTCTTAGCAGAGTGTGGTGGCTTGCCAAGCCCGAAAGAGCCACCCACTGATGTGTCACAAAAAGGAAGAGGCTGAAGTCAACACCATCAGAGAAGAGTAGGGTTTGGATCCACCCAGAAAGACACAGAAGGTTGGGGGGAAGAGGCTGTGGTACCCACGTGGACTTTCCACTGGGGGGGTCATTGGTGCAAATGGAAGTTACCATCTGGCGGTCTTCAAGTGTGGGGTTTTTCTCAGGGACACAGTCTGTTGTTCCTTCTCAGACCCTCCCAACCCCAACCGTAAGAAGTCCTTTGCCCTGGGCAGAGTCAGGCCTGTCAGCAGACCCTGGAAGCCATTAAGTTCTGTCCTTTTCCCTCTAATTGTGGCAGCTGAGAGGAAGTGCAGAAAGAGCCAACGGTGTCCTACCGGCTTCCGCTTAGCAGGAGAAATAGGAAAGGTTTGTGCAGGGCTACGTTTTCTCAAAACTGAAGAGAGAGGAAAGCGAGAGTCACTTGCACACCACCACCTGACAGTCATTCTCTCACCTTGCTCTTATGAAATCACCTAGTTCTTGCGTGTATGTGTCACCCCGTTTCCTGTTTGTTTACAGCCCCAGAAGGGCAGGGGTGTCCATCCCCATCCCCTGACTGTGCACACCGAATGGTCATGCTCAGACGTATGCTGAGCCAGGGTCCTGAAAGGATGCTGACCACGAGAAATGCAGGATAACGGCGAGGAAAGAAACGGGTCCTCTGGTTAGCGGTGGTCCCACACTAACTTGACAAGAGTGTTAGGAGAGAGGTTTGAAAAGTGATTTTCCTTAAACCGCTGCTAACAAAATTTGCTGGACTGTCAACACTCCCGCCCGGTCTCATTTGGGCCAGTGCAGCAAATTTAGAGAAAGCCGTTTTCTTTCTGCTGTTCGAATAATCCAGAAAATCAGGAAAGGGTGCTTGAGACATGCACAGATGGGCGAGCGAGAAATGGTGTCTACCGCTGACCCAGGGATTGCTACAGCACCAAGAGGTGAACGTTAAAAGGGTGTACGGCTCAGCTTCCTGTGCCCCTCATTCATGTGGTCAGGTGTCAGTCAGTAAACACACAGGACACACAAAGTCATCAAACTGCCTTACTGGGACCCTCCCCAGAAGCCCACAAGTTCCAAAGACTGTTTTGTTTTGTTTTTTTTAACCTAAAACAAGAAATTAACTTATTAACTCCAATGGAAGACCTGACTATCCTAACCTATTTGTACTTTTTTATAGAGAACTTTAATAATTCAATTCTTTAAAATGAGTTTTTAAAATAAAGATAATAGAAATTTCATAAAATTCCAATTCCATGGGGCCTGGTTGGATAGAGTACTAGAGACCTGCATCCCCACTGCAGATCTTCCCATGCCGGAGAGGTCTGGAGTCCACATTGGAATGGCCGCAGGATGGGGTTCTCTCTTTCTTGGTAGATCCTAAAGACAGCTACCCAAGGTTCGGATATCTTTAAACTATAGGGAAGATGACTTCACAGCCTCCTTTCCCGATGCAGCCTTTGGAGAGCATTCTTGGGGAATCTCAGGGACCCCTCTCCTTGCTCTTTAAGGGTCTGTGAACAAGAAGGGGATGGTTCTTCAACTCTGTCCGCAGTCGCCTCTGGTCCCTCAGTCTCACACATTTGGTGAAGACTGAGAGAGTCCCTATATGGATTTTGCCCATCAGGCAATTCCAAACTCCTGTTCCAAGAAGTAACAGACAGCGTGGGTCATGCATAAGGTATCTGTTTCCATATCCGCATGTGCAGAACCCTACTTTTCAGAAATAGCTCTCCGGCCCTCTTTGTAAGAACCCCTTTTTCTAAAATATGACAAAAAAAAAAAAAGTGGCTTTGCACTTTCTGATGAAACAACTGTGTCTTTTGTCTCCTGCTTAATTTTAAGACTATTCTGTGATCAACGGTTGTAGATTTTTGTTAATATTTTGCCTGGAAAAATGTGACTCTCTCCTTGAGAGGTTTAGCAGACTATTGGAAATTATACACGAAGGTGGTTACTATTTTGAGCCTAAAGGTTTTCTAAGAATCGACCTCTTATCCTGACTATGAAGGTTTTTCAGAATACCTTTTATAGACGATCAGAAGCATCTGAAGCTGTGTTTTCTACACGATTTCTGTTTCGCTTTGTGAAGGACACGCCATGTTTAAACCTCTCATTGAAAAACACCACGCAAAACCCCAAATTGGTTTGGAGGAAGGAGCGAAGGTTGAGGTTTTCGCCTGAATAGGCTGTTACTGATAAGACTCAGGGGCTGTCCAACCGTTCGTTCGGTTACCTAGCAGGTGAGATGGATATGTAAATTACCGCATAGCTTTCTTGGATTTGTGTAACATAATCTTCGTTTGCATGCCTCACTTTGTTAGATGCATTCCTTGTAGTTTGGAAGCAAGTGTGTATGAATAAAGATACTGATCACTGCTGAGCGAGCGGCCGTCATTTGCGATCCCACGGCGGTTCTTGCTGTCCTTCCCCGCCCAGTGGTCCTCGGAGAGCGTCGACTCCAGACACGTTCTGTAGAACACTTTCACATTTTCACTTGCTTCACGCACGGCTCTCTATTAAAGTCACTTTTGAAAGGAAAAAAAAAAAAAAAGAATCATAAAATAGCGCGTGCTTTGGGGACTGGAGAGACGGCCCGGCCATTAAGAGCACTCGCTGTACAGTCGTGAAGTCTGGAGTTCCGATCCCAGCGCCCACGTAGCAAGCAAGATGTCCCGCAAAACCAACACCGACTGGCTTCTGAGTGAGCCTGTGTGAGACCATACCCACTTGCACGCATACTCGCATACAAATAAGTGAATGAATAAACAAATACACTAAAAAGAAATCAAAATATTGTGTGCCGGTGAGATGGTTCAGTGGGGAAAGGCACTTGCCACCAAACCTGAGGGCCTGACTTCAATCCTAGGGACTTGCCTGTTGGAAGGAGAGGGCTGACTCCTAAAAGCGACCTTCAGTTCTTGATCTTCCTGCCTCTCTACCTTCCTTTAGTGCTAGGGCACAGGCAAAACATCGCATCCAGTTGTGCTGCTGGGGACTAAGCCGGAGGTTCCTGTATACCACACAGAAAGTCTACCGACTCTGTGCATGACCCCCAAAACCCAGTTTCTAAAAGCCAAATACTGAGGTTGAAAGTGTGTCTTGCTCACTCACCCCTGACATCTCCCCTCACACTCGTAGCTTTGTTCCACTGTGCCCTGCCTCCCTTCCCATCCCCAGTCCTGCAATGCCCAGCCCAGGCTCGCTCGTCCAGTGCTCTCTGTATTCCTACGTGCCCCACATCAATTCTGCTAGCGTCCTGCTAAGATCACCAAGCATTAGCATCCACTAGATCAGTGCTCTAGCCCTAAGATGCTGCACACACACCTCACCTCCTAAAGTTAGTTCAGGGTCTTGCAGCTGCCGTGGAAAGGACCAGAGGATTGGGTTCTGAGGAAAAGCAAAGAAAGGTATGTTCACACACTGGGCCATCATTCTGCCTAAAACAACATCCTCACAAACAGCTGGTGGCCACAAGGGCCTGAGTCTGTTTACCAAGGTTCACCCCTGGTGGTGCCTTAGAGAGAGACGCAGGCAGAATTAAATATGGCTGGTCCACCCAGCCCTACAGAGGTAAAGGGGATGGTCTGAATAACAGGTCATGAGCAGTAGCCTTCCAGGGTACCAGAATGGAAGCTCAAAGACTCAATCTTCTGTCCAATAACGGCCTCTCCCATTCCCACCTCTACCCACCGACACCCAGTCTGTCAGCGGGTATTGCTGGAGCCACTCTGAATTCTCAGCTAGAGGCTGACACTGCCAGGGGGGTGTGCTGCTGAGTCTGCTGGGTAGACGGTAGGGATGCTGCCAAGTTCCCCCACAGAATATGGTACAGTCCCCACTGCAAAGCAGCATTGCCACACCCAAAATCTCCGTGGTCCTGATGCTGAGGGCCCTATCCTAAAGTATTTCCTAAATCCTTCTACTTCACCTCATCTTCAGTTCTCCCTACCCTGAGAGCACCCTTGATCTCTCACAGCCATCCCTGTAAAGCAGCCACCAGGACCTGTTGGGGCAGGCCCTTCCTGCTTAAAGCCCCACCACCACCACCACCATGGTGACTTCCTGTCACCCATCACCCATCACCCACAGCCTACTAGCATAACCCACTCTTGGGATCCTGGGATCCCAACAGTTGGGAAGGTAAGCTCAGAAATGCTGACTCTCGGAGGGCTGGGGAAATAACTCAGTAAAGTGTGTATCCCATAAGCATAAGGACCTGCACTCAGACCCAGGAAGCCATGTTTACAAGGCTGGACATGGTGGTGTGAGTTTATAATCCCAGCACTGGGGAGGTGAAAGCATGCTCCATGCCACCCAGCCTAGCTGAATAGCCATGCCTCAGGCCAATAAAAGGCCTTGTCTCAAAAACCAAGGCAGACAGCTCCCGAGGGACAACACCAGAGGTTGTCCTCAAGCCTCCATGTGTAAGTGTGCACATATACAAAATGCTGACTTACTGTGTGCATGTATGTAAGGCTCTTTCCTATCAGAATATACTAAGTGAGAGTATTCTTGTCCTGTTCACTGCTGGACCACAGCAACTAAAGCAGTGTTTGCACATACTAGGAGTCCAGAAGGATGAGTGAATGCATAAAAGGACCCCAGGAAGGCGTGGTATCTCAAGGTACTTCAGGAACTGTTACAAAGCCATGCCCCTTGCTCTGGAGGTGTTCACACACTAAGGAGGCAAGCTAGACACACAGGCATGGCTTAAAGATTAATACTCCATGAGCAGATGCCTCAGAAACCCAAGTTCTCAGTTTCTGTCCTTCAGTCCTGAGTCTAGAGGTAATGGCTGCCTGCATTCAGCACCCGGAGATTTTTCTCTAGCCTGTTGTGTGCTCTTGGGTGGTGGTGCAGAACTCACGGTCCAGCTAAGATGGTACTGTGCACACAGCAAAGGCTGTCTTGTTTTCACGCTCTGTACCAAGAGCGAGCATAGCAGGGAGCCGGGAACTGCCTGCAGGGTGTGTGTGCAAGAAGTGCTTTGGTCTCCGAGGAAGCAAAACTGAATAGCCCAAGATTGTTTTCTTGTAAGCTAACACAACAAACCTATCGAAGGCAAGCCTGTTCTAGTCACGGAAAGAGAAAATGGGATCCTGTGATATCAAAGGGCTAGAGGCAGGCTCCAGGATTTGACAGACACGGACAGGTGAGCATGTCAAAGAAAACAGAAGTCTGAAGCAGATGACTGACACGAGGCAAGTACACGGACACATCCACACACAGCTGCAGGCACCGGGGTGATCCGTCATGAAGGTGCCAGACACTTCTACAATTCCTTTGCTTTTATTTAAAGCCCACAGTGACAGCGACCTCAGGAAGAGCCTAGTGACCTTGTTCATCTCACATAAGAGCAAAGGCCAGTTCAGAGAGGTTGAATACCAATCAGTACCTACGGGAGCAAGCTCCAGACGCCCAAGTCCACTGTAAGGGCAGAGATGTGAGCTGTGCCCAGTGCTTCCTGGAGAGGAAGGCTGAGAGGCTGTGGTCTGATGAAGGAGCTCAAGCAGAAACCAGCCAGTGTCCATCTAGCATTTGCTATAGAGTCTGGACGTAATAACCTCATTAACTCCCGTGGCTCTGTTGGGATAGAGGTCACATAAGGATTTACAGAAGAGGAAATCTGATGGTAGAGGCCACAGTTCACACCTAATGATGGGAGAACCGAGGCTTAGAGTACTAAGGTACCAAGAGGCTCTCCGGTAAGCTGGATACAAGCTGAGTGACATCTTTGTCTGCTCTTCCCAACCTTAGTCCACACAGAGGTAGAAGACACTACAATAAGAGAGAAAGGCAGGACCTCTTGAAGGCTTTCTTTCATTACTTTCTTTCAAGCTTACACCACCAAAGGAGTGTAAGCTCTGGTCTTCTTGGCTGACTGGATTAT
Source organism: Cricetomys ansorgei (assembly GCA_026225945.1). Lineage (NCBI taxonomy): Eukaryota > Metazoa > Chordata > Mammalia > Rodentia > Nesomyidae > Cricetomys > Cricetomys ansorgei. Next base: position 6,745,082 of record JAMJFZ010001881.1, read on the forward strand.
GAGACTAGATGCTGCTGGAGAGTTTATTTCTAGTTATGTTTATGATAATTGTTTGTACATTGTTGGGGGAAGGGCTGCCTAAGCCTTGGCAGTTTGCATTATCTACAGGTGTTGGCTTTATGTAAATCTGTGATTAAGAAGTTTGCTTTCTCATGATCTGCACCTACCCACTGCTCTCTGGCAGAGCCATTATGGTTCGTTGAGATCTCCATGCAAAGGGTAAAGTTGATGTGGAGGAATTCTTGTAGTCCCTCTCCCACAGTCACCAGCAACAAGGAGAGAACTCTTCCTTTAGGCCTTGAGTTCCCCACCATAAAGGTGACATAGCTCAGCTGTTAATGAGGTTGTGCGATCCCCTTGGTCTTGAGTTCCCCCACCGTAAAGGTGGCATAAGTCAGCTGCTAAAGGATTGTGGGACAAGAATAAGCTACACGTTTCCTTCATTACGCAAATAAGTCTTTGGATGAAAGGGCAGAGTTGTGTAACACCAGAGGAGTTTCTATATCAATATACACCCCTGAGATCAGACAATCGAGGTTCCACTGTCCACCATGGCGCTTGCTATGACAGGTGGTTCCCTCTGCTGAGGTCTGGCAGGGTTTGCATCTATGAAAGCGTCCTCTTGTCTTCTTGCTGAGCTCAGACAGTAGCTGTCAGCTCCAAGATGCTCTTCTGCAGCTGTTTCTGGAAGCTTTTCCCTCACCTTCCCCCCTTTCTCCTAACTTTATCCCCCCACCCCCTTTAGCACTATCTATGTCAGGGAGGAGAGAGAAAAATAGCATCACAGTTCTTAGAACCCAGCAGGTACTTCTCAGCCGCCCACACCTGCCTGCCTCTCACCCAGAGAGACCCAGGAAACAGAAAACAAGCTACAGCCAGGAATAGCTGGCTGGCCTGAGGCTCAGCCTCCACTGCAGCCTTGAATTGAGGCTTCTCTCCTAGGAGTCAAAAGTTACCAGAGGAGAGCACGGCCTAATGGACAGGGAGCTCAGCAGAACAAGACACCTGGTGTCTACGGCAATGAGCAGCTCCGGGAGGAGAGTGGGACTTGGCTGGGACAGAGCACTGTAGAAATGCTTTTACCATTTTAGAATTTGACAAAAATGACACCTTAATTCCTAGAGCTAATACAAAGAAGGAACATGAAATCCCATAGCCTCTAAGACAGCGCTGTCATGCTTAACAATCAAGTAACCTGCCCACCACGTTTTGTTGTAGTGTCTTTCTATGCTGGCAAAGAAGTCCTGTGTAAACACCGGTGGGGCTCACAGCTATTGATTCTGATATATACGTATGGTGTGTGAGTGTGTGTGAGTGTGTGTGTGTATGTGTGTGTATGCAATGCACAAGTGTAAGAGCATGGGAACAGAAGCTGAAGCTCAATGCCAGGTATCTTCCTCTATTGCTCTCTCCCTTACTTATTTATTTGTTTGTTTTGAGACAGCATCTCTCACTGAATGTGGAGTCCATCAATTCAGTTCCAGTAGCTGGCCAGGGAGCCCCAGGAGTCCACCTGCCTCTGCCTCCCTAGTGCTGGGATTGCTGGTACACTTGCCCCTGTGTACAGCCTTCCTTTGTGAATTCTGGGATATAAACTCAGGTCCTCCTACTTTCATGGTAAACACTGTATCAACTAAACCATCTCCCCAGCCCCTACATTAAACATCTTGCACATCCAGGAACACATGAGCAAAGAACGAAGGGACCAGAAAACCTATAAAAATTCCAATTTAGGTGGTGTGTGTGTGTGTGTGTGTGTGTGTGTGTGTGTGTGTGTGTTTGCTTCTTTTTAAAGAAAAGCATTGTTGGAAGCAAGCTCGACACAGCTCTTCTTGATTTTTACAGTATTCCCTGGTTTTTCTTAGCTGGGTTCGATGCATTTTTTTAACTTCTATTTTCAATTTTTGATGAATCTATAGGGATGTCATCCCATCAAAAGTTGAGAACAGGGCATCAGAAGTTTGAGAAATAGGGTTTGGCGAGATGGCTCAGCAGTTAAGAACACTGGAGGTATTTATGTTAGTTATATATAATTTAAAAATGTACTCAGAACCAGAGAGAACAGTGAATTCTGCTTTTTAAAAAGTGAGTCATGCTGGGCGGTGGTGGCACATGCCTATAATCCCAGCACTCGGGAGGCGGAGCAGAGGCAGGTGGATCTCTATGAGCTCTGTGAGTTGGAGGCCAGCCTAATCTCCTGAAGGAGTTCCAGGACAACCAGAGTTACAACAGAGAAACCCTGTCTTGAAAAACAAAACAAACAAAAACAGATGAGTCATTTCAAGATTCACTTGTACATGCACACACACAGAACATATGCACCCTATATCCTGGTATACTACTTGTATGTATATACATACATGCATGCACATCTATGTACCACAAGCATTCGGTGTCACAGAGGCCAGAAGAGACCATCAGATGGTGCAGAAGTTTATTTGTAGTTATATATAAAATAATTGTTTAATGCACTATTGAGTGAAGGGCTGTCTAGGGCATTTTGTATTGTTTGCAGGTGCTAGATTTCTATGGGGAGTGTTTGATTGCTAATGATCTGCATGTGCTATCAGTAGAACACCTGAGGAGTTCTGAAAGAATAAGAACACCTGAGCCCAGAGGCTCGAGGTTCCATTGTGGATTGAATATGGCACTGGCCAGCACGGTGATTCAATCTGCTGAGCTCTGGCAAGGTTTGCAGTTACGAAATATGCCTCCTTGTCTTCTTCGGTGAACCGCCACAGTGATGTACAGCAACAATCGGGTGCCCTGGAACTGGAGTTACAGATGCTTGTGAGCCACCACGCGGATGCTGAGAATTGCTCCTGGGTCCTTGGCAAGAGCAGCCGGTGCTCTTACCACTTTGCCATCTCTCCAGCCTCCTTTCCAAGATGTTTAACCATCACTACACAGTATAGCAATAGGGAATTCTTAAAAGGAAAAAAGGGAAAAGATAGAAGCCAACAGGGAGACTCACTGAGGTGTCTGAGGACAAAGATGCTGTCACTGACATTTCATGAAGAGTTGGGCCAGTCCTCCCTGCTAAGCTGTTCTAAACTCCCACCCCATAAAAACCGTGAGACAACAAGTATTTAAGTTGGCAAATGTCAGGATAATTGGTTACATAGTAACTCACAGCTGAACTGCATGGTGCCTGGTGGCATGGTGTTTACTGGCTACTGTACTATACCCTAGTATACTAGGATATGCCAGCTTTTCTTCTTTCATATTATCTTACCCTGTTGGGCAGATGGTAGACATCAGAATGCCTATCTCGATTTTCCATGTGTATGTATGGCTAGGAATACACAGTATTGCATATCTTACACAAGTCATTAAGAACTCTGTATACTGGTTGGTTGGTTGGTTGGTTGGTTGGTTGGTTGGTTGGTTGGAACAAAGTCTTGCTGCATAGCTCAGGCTGGCCACAAACTCACTTTGGAGTCCAGGCTGACTGTGATGGATCGAATGAGAAATGTCCCCCAGTAAGCCATTCATTTGAACACTTGGTGTCCAGTGGGTGGTGCTGCGTGGGAGGTGAGCCTTGCCAAAGTGCATCGATGAGGGCGGGCTTTGAGAGATGATGGCTTCACACCACTTCCGGTCCCTGCTATGCTTCCAGTCGCAGGGCTGACCTCTCAGCTTCCCGCCCCTGCCGCCATGCCTTTCCCTTGCCACCATGCTGCCACTCCATTGTTTTGCGCCCTCATAACAATAAGCTAAAATAAGTTTCCTCTTCCTAAAGTTGCCTTTGGCCACTTTAAATGCTGTTTCATCTCAGCATCGGAAAAATAAACAATTCATCGGCTTTGAATTCCAAAATCCTCCTGCCTCAGGCTGCTGGGTCCTGGGATTGCAGACATTTGACACCACATCTGGCCCTCTACGGAAGCCCTTCAGCAACTCCTGCTTTCTGTTGTACAAGTTGACATCCTTAAGTCTGAAGTCTGCTGTCACTAAAGTTTCAGAGTTTTCCCCATTTTAAAATAATTTTGAACAATTCAGTGGTGAACACCTACAATCCAAAATCTTTTCATGCAGCCTTGTCTCCTTTTCTCAGTTGAATCCCCAAAACATAACTGAATGATTTTGAAAACTATTGGTATTTTTGTACTGTTTATTATGTTTGCTTGTTTGCTTGAGGAAGGGTCTCATGTAACACAGGCTGGTCTCAATCTTGTAGCTGAGTCTGGATTTGAACTCCCAACCATCCCAAGTGCTGGGATTACAGGCTGAACCACTCTGCCTGGCTCGAAACCTTGTTTTCTGTAGTGACATTTTCTTGCCCCAGGATCAACTGAAAACTAATGGGCTTGTTTGCTTGTTTGTTTGTTTGTTGTTTTAAATCATACTGTTTCCAGATGGTTTGCCACCTAGTCACCATCAAGAGTCAATGCATTCATTTCCTCCTTGAAGGAACATCCATGTGCACCAGGACCAGATACAGTCAGAGGATGCAATGGCTGTCACAGCTCTTAGTCAAGAGGATATTTGCCATCGGCCTCTTTCTGCAGGATTTGAAGCAGCTCGAAATAAAGCACTTCTAACAAATAATTAAATAGGAATAGACTATCGGGCCCAAAAAGAATAAAAACGTATATTTCCACGAGAATCAATAAAATCCCTGTCACTGATCTTAAAGTTATCTGTGCATTTCCTAGAAGCCAAATAAAGTGGGAACGGTGACGGTCAGTCACATGATTCTCTTTCCTGGAACCTTATGCCTTTGTGAGGAGGGGGGCACCCTTTCCTAGCACTGAATTCCAAAAGAAATTTCTCAGGAATGGCAAAGAAGCATTGTCAATAACAACATTTTGCCTTTAGTGGCATTTTGGAGTATTTTGTTTGTTTTTGGGGGGAGGGGTTGTTTGACTTTTCTTCTTCTTGAGATAGGGCCTCCCTCATGTAGCACAAGCTGGCCACAAACTCTAGAGCTGAGTCTGGCCTTTTGAGTCCTAATCTTCCTGCTCCATCTCCCTGAGATGACAGGTCGGTACTACTGAAAAGCAGCTGACACACTGGAGTGCTTTTGGTCTTTTTTTTTTTAAAAAAAAAAAAAAAAAAAAGAAGAGGATCAACTCAGCATCCTCTCTCCCCTGGCTTGTCTTTAGTGATCTGCATCAACCACCCGGCATAATATAAAAATGAGATTTCCTGAAGGTGACAGGGACGGTCGGTGTCTGGAAAAGTAGCCAACGACACAGTCCAGCTTGGTCCAAGAAAAGAATTTAGAATTCCTGGAGGAAGAGAGAACAATGAGCTGCCATGTTTTATCTGTCAACTTGGCAAAAGTCAAAAAGCCTACTTTAAAGATTTAAACCCAGTTTTGGCAGGAGTTGGGGAAGCCGGCCCTCGCCTACCCTGTGGGTGGGAACAGAAATTGGTGCAATAATTTTGGAGGGCAATTTGGCACTCTGGAACAATAGTCTTAAAAAAAATGTGCTGACACACAGCTCTTCCGTTTCAGGAGACCTTTTCAAAGGAAAAAGAAGAAGTCTTAGGCGTTGGGACTCCATTCTCCCAGGCTGTTGGGATCACAGAGCTAGAGACCGAGCTGGACCTTGGCAGTCACTCATTTAAGCCAGTCGGCTCTCTCGTACCTTCATTTATCATTTGCTCATTCACCGATGTGTTCATTTTGCGTGTACGTAGGTATGGGCATGTGTTCGTGCGTGCAGGTACACAGGCATGTGCGTACACGTGGAAGCCAGAGGACAACCTCAGATGTCATTCCTCCTCGGGTTTTTGAGGAACCTGTCTGACTCCATTGTGCTGTATTGTTAAAAATAAATTAATATTTGTTTCCTGAACCTGACCTACCCTGACCCAAGAAGACCTCGACTTTGAGAGCACCCTCACCCTCCCAGTTGCCTACCATGATCACATGAATCCCATGTTGTGTGTGTGTGTATGTTTTGAGATTTTTCTACTTCCTTCTTATCCCATAGTCTCACTCTGTAAAACCTGCAAGTGATTTTACTCCTTAAAAGGGGCCCGAGAAATGGACTCAGAGCTGCTCTCTTTAACCCGATTTAGGAGGCAAGCTCTGGCCAGATCTTGGTGCATCTACAAATAAAAAGCAAGCTTGCTTCAATTTGGCTCAGATCGTGGTAGTGATCTTATTCTCATCTGGTGGGATTAACATTTTTCTACCTTGCTTTTTTGAGACTGGGTCTCTTCACTGAGACCTGAGGCTTCTCAACTAGACTAGGCTGCTTAGTCAGCCAGCTCCGGGCACCTGCCTGTCTCTGTCTCCCCAGTGTTGGGATGGCAAGTGCAAAGCACCATGACTGGGTCTTTACACAGGTGTTGGAGCTCAATCTGAGCTCTCGTGTTTATGGCTAGCACTTTATTGCCTGAGCCATCTTGGCCCACCCCTTGCCATTCTCGCATTTTAAAACGTGTAGATTTTGAAATCATTTAACACTCAAAACAGTGTGTGTAGGAGGAAGTAAGGCCTCCCTAAGAACCGGCTGCCAGGAGTTAAAACAGGGGCAGTGGTCACACAGATGTGAAAGCTGATGCCTAGGAACAGATGACGTCATGATAGCCAACCAGAAAAGGACATTTCACCAGGATCGTGCTCAAGAGACGAATGGGAGCAGGCTGGGGGGTGATGAGGAGTCATAGGGGGTATAAAGTGTGCCCTTTATCCTGAACAAAGAGAGTTTGCTCGTCCACGCATCTCCCGAAGCCTGGTGTCTTGATTCCTCGCCGGCTCATCCCCCGGGCAGCAGTGAGGAGAACAGGGCCAGAGGCTCCAGGCAGTAGCTAGGTACCCCCAGGGTGCCCCTAAAAGCTACAAGCGTGGACTCTCCCCATCTGTTCTCCAGCCAGCTTCCCTTTCGATTTTATCTACACAGGCAAGTGTATAAACAAAGCTTGGGAATGGCTGCCCGACTGAAGGCCTGCTGCAGAGCTCACCCATGTGCGTGTGCGTGTGCGTGTGTGCAGTTCTCCCCCACACACACACACACAGAATGTCTGCTGCTATGAAATTCTGCCACACAGGCAGATCCACGAAGCCACCACCATCATCAAGATTTTGAACTTGTTCTACACTGTAAGAAGCTCATTCCTGCTGGCCCTTTCCAGCCAGCCCCCTGCCTCAGCAAAGCCCCTGGCAACTTCCACTGTACTCCGCCTCACTCTCATCCGGCATTTTTAGTGTCGTAGAAACGAGAGCAGACAGGCCCGGAATGCGGCTCAGTTAGCGCAACCACAAGGACCTGAGTTCAGGTCCCCAGCACGCGTGGAAGCAGCTGCGTGTGGGGACACATGCCTGCAGTCTCAGCTCTGGGAAGAGAAGGCGGGAGCACCCCTGCTGCTATCTGGCCAGCCAGCCTAGCAGAATAAGTGAGCTTCAGGTTCAGTGAGATGCCCTGTCTTCAAATAGTAAGGAGGTAAGCAATAGAAGAAGCTATCTAGTATTGACCCTGACCTCCACAAACATGGCCACATACATGCACGGGCACTTGTACACACATGAACACAAGCACAAATAAATGCATAAATACATAAGAGAAATGAAAGCACATAGGTCATGAGTTATGTATATTTCAGTTTCCTTGGTTTCTCTTTTTTCCCAAAGCTTTGGCCAACCATACATTCCCCGAGCCCCTCCTTAGCCTCTGGTCCTCCTTTTAGCTTCTGCATCCACAGGTTAGTCCTAAGAGACCCAGTGAGCTTTTCAATAGAGCCACATCACTGTGTACCAATAAGCCCACAAATATTGTCTATGTCAGGTTCCCAGTTGAGATCCATTCACCTGTGGCTGAGAGGAACAGGCTGCGTAGTACAAACCATGGCCAGCTCAGCATACTCCACCACTGAAGAGGGCACAGGGAAGTCCCAGCTGAGAAGGGCAGGATCACACATGGTAACTACACACATACCCAGCCTGTTGTAAATAGCCCCAGCATCCCTGGCTATGAGGCAGCCATTCCTCTGCACACCCTTGCTCATAGAACCCTGAGCAATTCAAGGCTGATGTGGGGTAACCATGTGCTCATTGGGTCTTCCAGGGCCCCAGCAGATGCACATTCACTGGAGTAAGCCCATCTTAGGTAATCCAGTTGCTTTGCGAGGGGGGATCAGGTGAAAGTCTGTGACATGAGACCCCTGAAAAGACTCCTATAGCCTGTTCTTGGTCCATGAGAGTTTTCTAGTTTGGGGCCAGAGTTATCAGGTTAACACAGAAGAGCTCCTGAAGGCTTCTTCAGTATGAGAAGATAGCTTCTTGTGCAGTTTCCTTCTTTTTTTTAAAAAATGTATATGCATGTGTGATGTGCCCACATGTGTGAGGAACATGTCTGCTTGCAGGAACATGTACACACCGGTGCAAGTGCGGATGGAGGTCAAAGGTTGACCTTAGATAATGTCTCCAATAATTCTCTACTAGAGAGGCCAGGTCTCTCACCGAACCTAGAGCTCACTGATTTGGTTCATTTAGCTAGCCAGCTAACCCAGGGAATTCCCCTGTCCCCTCCCCTGGAGTGCTGGGATTACGGGCATCTGATACCCATATCCAGTTTTCATGTGACTGCTGTAGCTCTGAATCCTGGTCCTCACACTTGGGCAGAAAGTGCTTTCTCCACCAAATCACCTCTCTAGTCCCTGTGTAGTTTTTCCAGACATCCCTACCCCGGGAGCATTGCCCAGAGGTCTAAAGCTGCAGCAAGAACAATTTATAGCAAAACAAAACAAAACCCAAAACAATAAACTAAGGGTGGAAAAAAAGATTAAAGGCCAGTGAGGAGATGCTAGAAATTTTATTAGACTGAAAAATGCAGCATGATGATCTCATGAGCTGGATAAATCATTCCACCCCAGAGGCCCTGTGTCACTCCTGTGACTGGGAATGTTCTTACCCCTTCCCTGCAATCTCACACTCACCTGTCTCCAGGCTCCCTGTGGAACTGAACTGAGCAGAACCAGAACACTAGTTCTGGTCAGGAAGGTTTTATTTTCCCTCCTCCACTAGAGAGTAATGATAGGGCCACTGCATAATTAACTGTCCAAACCAGGACACATGCAGATGACTATGTAATGAAATACCCAAACCAGGACACACGTGAACCAAAAGACATTATGTTAAATGCAAGAAGCTGTCCCATGGTGTCTATGCTGTTACATTGTTGCTGTTGTTTTGTTTTGTTTCTCAGTTTGACATAAACTGGAGTCACCTGGGAAAGGGGAACTTCAGTTGAAGAATTGGCTCCATCAGGTCGGCCTGTGGATATGTCTGTGGGACATTTTCTTGATTCGCAGTTGATGCAGGAGTTCTCAGCCCACCGCAGGTGGTGTGTGAGCAGGTGGTCCTGGGTTATACAAGAAAGCAGACTGAGCAAAGCCATGAAGAGCAAGCCAGTAAGCAGCACTCCTCCATGGCCTCTGCCTCAGTTCCTGTCTTGAGTTCCTGTCTTGGTGTCCTTCGATGATGGACTATATAACCTGTAAACCAAGTAAACCCTTTCTTCCCCAAATTGCTTTTGGTCATGATGTCTATCAAAACATCAGAAACCAAACTAGGACAGAGTCCTTGGGATGTCTAAGGATATCAAGATCCATACCTGTGCTAAACTGGAATAGATGGGGCAGGGCTTGACCCAGCCTGGCAGGCCCCCTAAACTGACCTAGAGGTGGAAGGCCCTCAAGGCCAGAAGGGATTCATCCAGCTCCTCTGCTAGTCCTCTTTCAGTCATTTATTTCAAAGCTTTCTTTCATTAACTTCAAAGCTACGAACTAGCAATTTAAGATACTATTTCCTGTATCCTGAGAGCCAGGTAATTGGGGAGGTGACATGAGCCTGGCCCTGCTTTCTTTTGTTCTGAAATAAATGGAAATACTCTCATTTCCCAGCCCCTCTTTTCTCTTACCCCCATGCTATCTTTGAGCAGCATGGTTCCCGACTTTTTCTTGGGAGTGCAGCCTCTTAGCCTGGTAAGGTCTGCCCTATGCAGTTCACCTGGTGGGAGGTGACCACTGTCTGACCCCATTTTAGCTGAGCTGAGCTGCCTTCCCTTTCCTGTATCCTGGAACCCTTGACAAGCTTCAGAGCTTGTGACCATGAAGTCACTCTTCTTTCAGAATACCCTCAAAGCCCCCCCCCACCTGTCACCAAGCCTATTTAATCCCTTATGGTTGGTAGGTGTCAGACTACGCTGGTTTCTGTTTTATTTTGTTTTTCCAGACAGGGTTTCTTGTGTAACATCCCTGGCTGAACTGGAACTTGCTTTGCAGACCAGTCTGGCCTCTAACTCACAGAGATCCTCCGGCTTCTTTATCTTTGTGTGTATGTAGCTGTAAAAGCATACACATGCTCTTGCGTATGCAGGTGTGTGTGTGTGTGTGTGTGTGTGTGTGTGTGTAGAACAGAGATTGATGGGTTAATATCAGGTGTCTTCTTCTATTGACTGCCTTTTTTTTTTTTTTAAGACAGGGCCTCTCACTGAACCTGGAGCTCCCAGTCTCAGCTTGGCCAGCTGGCAGAAAGCCCCAAGGATTCCCCTGTGTCCCCAGTGCAGGGATTACAGGCACCCTACCACTCCCAGCACTTTGGTGAGCACAGGAGAACTGAACTCGGGCCCTTGCGCTTGTACGCCAAACACTTTTCTGCCTGAGCCATCTCTCCAGCTCAATGTCTTTATCCTATCAGATGTGGTTATTGTCTCGATGAGGCTCAAGACTTGAGTCACCAGAGAAGCCTTGTAGGGATCCCGTAAGAACAAGGAACAGTCTGGAGTTTAGGATTCCCGGTGGAGAGCGCTACTAATCGCCTGCCTCCTTAGCCCAGCCAGGAGCTGTCCAGGTGCTGACTGCGACAGCTCCCCCTCCCACCCTCCTGCCGCAGTGTTCTTCCCGGCCCCTGGAACATTCTACTCCACCCAGGGCCTGTATTGGAAGCCATTCCACGTAACTTTCTTTGTAATCAAAATCAAGAGACATCTTCATTTTGTGGATGGGCTCCCCTGTCCTTGGAACTGTTTTAGAAGCAATCATGTAGTTACCAAGGGGACGACGCAGGAGAGCAGAAGCTGAACAGCTGGCCTTCAGGCGAGCAGGGAGCCCAGTGCTGGGAACACAGAGAACAGCCACTAGGAAGGAGAGCCGCGGTGGCAGCCACCAGGTGGGGATGCAGGCGGCAATGTCCTCACCCGGGTTGCACGGGAGGCTGCCTTGAAAATAAGAGCGTGTTCCCTAGAAAGAAAGGAAATCACTTATTTTCCTGCTGGGTCTGGAGTCTCAACTGGGCTGTGGGAAGGAGAGGGGTGGGTGACCAGGAGGGAGCGGGGAAATCGCTCAGGCTGGCTAATAGAAAATGGAAGACTGTAGCCCGGTCTGAAAGGTGGGAAGCCCAGGGAGATTATACTAGTCTCTCTGTAGACCCCATGTCATGTCTGACTCTGCAAAATTTAGTGCAGGAGGAAAAGGGAGACACATCCAGAGCAGACTCCACAGGCAAAATATGAACTGGTGAGCAACACTGCACAACCTTACCTTCTAGGTCCCCACCTGACAGCTCACCTTTGCTCCTGTTCCTCCTCCTCCTCCTCCTCCTCCTCCTCCTCCTCCTCCTCCTCCTCCTCCTCCTCCTCTTCTTCTTCTTCTTCTTTTTCTTCCTCCTCCTCCTCTTCCTCCTCCTTCTCCTCTTCCTCCTCCTCCTCCTCTTCCTCCTCCTCCTCTTCCTCCTCCTCCTCCTCTTGATTCTCCCATAGTTCAGGATGGCCTCACATTTACTATTTGCCCAAGGATGACCTCGAACTCCTGAACTGGTCTTCCTGCCTCCACTTCCTAAGTGGTTGTGTTGTTGATACTCACCATTATACCTGATTTGTGTGGTGCTAGAAATTAAACTCGGGACTTTGTGCATGCCAGTTAAGAGTTCTACCAACCAGGCCACATCACCAGCCCTTGCTTCTTGAAGCCCCCTCAGCCAATCATCCTGACATCCTGGCATCCCCTACTTGTCCCATCTGAGCTTCATGGCTCAGACAGCTCCCTGGCTCCCCTGTAATGATCAGCTCCTAGGACCTGGGGCTTTGTGTCTGAGAGCAGCCTGAAGATTCTGGCTTTTTCCCTCACCTTCACCATGGTAGATGCCTGGGTAAACAGAGCCTGAACTTGGAATTCCAACGCCTTTAGGCTTTGGAATCTGACTGTCTCTGGAGAAAATTACCTCTTTAACCCTCCAATTCCCCATAGACAGAGATGCTGTCTGAGCTGGTAGCCTTGCTTTAAGAATCAACTATGCTAACACAGAGAGAGTACACTTAGTATGTGGTTGCCTTGAGTAATAATAGGAATTAATAGTGTTATCAATCAGCCTTCCACAGGGGTAGCTAGAGATGACTCTCGGCTCCTGCCTGCCCTCCTGCGCTCTCCTCTCCTGGGCCATCTTCCCTCTCCCCACCTCCACAGACATAGACATGCCTCTGTGTCCTCAAGTCACATATATACACATCTGGCCTGCACCTGCAGAGAAGTGCTGATGCTCTCCGACCTTGAAACTAACAAGGGTGGTACCCCCTGACCATCCCTGGCAGGTTCACATCTGTGCTGACCAACACTTTGACCTGGATTTGGGTTCCCAGCCCATCTCCTCACTGCTCACTGCGCAGCCATCAGCCACGAGGAAACACTCTGCGGGGGCCACGACCAGCTTGCCTTTTCTTGCCCATGGCGTGTGTCTATCAAAAATCAACCAGGGAGTTCTACTGCTCATCATCACACACAGGAACACAGGTGATGGAAGACATCCTGCCGCCTATCTCCATGATCCCAAAGGTGGAGAGAAACAGCTGACAAAGCAGACACCTGAAAGTGACACCCGTCACCACCTCCCCCTCCCTAGGGCCGGGGAGAGGCTGCCTCTCCCTCCACTCTCATCCCTGACATAACCGAGCATTTTCTTCCACAGGCACGCAGACTTCGCCGGGCAAAGCCGACAGGCACGTGTGGAGTGTGGCAGGGTGTTCCTAATTAAGACCTAACTGTGTGGAGCCTGAGCCTTGCTCCACTCAGCTGTGGATTCAGAGAAAGCTTGTGTTTCATGAAACTCCTCGCCCAACAGGGATTGCATGAATTATTGAAAGAAGAGAGCCAGGGAGGGAGATCTGCTCCATTATTCATCAGTCCCGGAGTCCCCAAGTCCCCAAGCACAGCTGCTGGCTTTCACACCTACAACATTTCCCCATTATGTCGACAGGAGCATTTCCAGCCTGCTGTATTGGCAGCCTCTGAGCGGGCTTCCTCTCCTGCCATTCACCGCCTGTCTTCCTCATCTGCAGCCCGCCCTGTGGAGCTGTAGCTAGCAATGGAGGCCCTGCTTAGAGCTGCCTGCCTTCCTTTCCCTCCCTGGCCCTAGCTCAGGGTTCTTCCAGCCTGAGGGCAAGACCCTTTAAAGATCTAGAAGTCCTTTTACACAGCCCCTGTCTGAGTCTGGGACTGTATCTTCCATGCAAGCCAAGCCCACCTGACCCCAGCCCATTTGCATTTCAAACCTGAGTGAATTTTCCTACTCTCCATGTTGGCCACTCCCTTTGCTCCAAACTCTTACTCCGCCAGCCCCTCTACCTTACCAGTGAAATGATCTTCAACCCATGCGTCCAGATTTCAGGACCAGAAAGTAACTTTCATGCGGACCACATCAGGTGTCACACCTCAAGGTCTCAGAAGCATTCCACAGTCCAGGGAACTCAAGATTCTCACCAGCTCTGGCTGCACAGTGGGAAGGGTTCCTGTGAAAAACTCAACAGAGCCTCCAGACCAAAATGACAAAGAATTGCTAAGTGAGAGATCGTATCCGTAAACACATCGGACACAGCCTTCCTAAGAAAGGGTTGGGCAGCCTCCCAAGGCACACTCTGGTTCCACAGAAGTACAGCTCAGAGAGGTGAGATAATTTGTCTGAGTCTCACAACTAGCTAGGTGGTTGAGCCAGGTTGAAGACTCCATTCCAACAAACCCACATTTCTTTTCTCTCTCTACCACCTAAGTCTTGGGGCGCACTGCCTTGGGCAGGACAGGGCAGGAGGCCATGAGCGTCCCTGGAAATGCCCTTTGTAAAGAGTTTAAAACGAAAAAGGAATAGTTGGGTATGGTGGTGCACGCCTTTAATCCCAGCACAGAGGCAGAGGCAGGCAGATTTCTGTGAGTTCCAGGTCAGTCTGTAGCCCTGGCTGTCCTGACACTCACTATGTAGACCAGGCTAGCCTTACAATCAGATCATCTCCGTCTTTTTCTTGACCTAGGTCCATGACACCTGTACTTTAGTTTGTTAAGTGGCTTTCTCCTTGACAGCTTTAGTCTCTGAAAAATTCATCCAACTTTTAGTCATTCATTCAACAAACACCTCCCTTGCGCCTGCTATGTGCCTAGCTTTCTGCCTAAGCTCACAATGTAATCAAGAAGATGGCCAGTCAACCTGTCACTGGCACACTGATGATGTCTGGGCCCAGAGGAGGAGAAATGAATACTTAGATCACGGGGATTAGATCATAGGTAGCACCGACAGTATGTGTGCAGTTTGTATGTGGCAGTGTCCACCATGGTGTCTGGAACAGGTGGCCTTAGCCACATAGGGCTTCCGTATAGGTGATGCTGAATAGTCTGGAGCGAATACGCTCCCTGCTGGCAGCTCAGTGTCTGACAGCTACCTATACATTTTGGGCCAAGGAGACAACTGAGCTGGTAAGATGATGAGACATACTTGCAGCCTTGACACTCCGGGGAGAAGCAACAGGAGAGCCCCTGGGGCTCGCTGGCCAGCCAGCCAGCCTAATCAGTGTCCTAGCAAGAGACTCGAACCACGCACACACAAGAACACTCCCCATCGTGACTCAGTTCATCACCTGTAGGATCTTGACAGAGCTACTGCTGGAAGCTCCCATGGCCTGGGTGGCCAAGCCTCCATCCCTGTCCGGCATCCTTCCGGCTTATAGCAGATGCTGCTGCGTGCAAGGTTTACAAACGCGTGGACAGAGGTACCAGCTGGCGTTTCAGAGAAATGGACATGAGTGGATATTCCGGCCAGAATGAGTGAACTCTTCTTACATTTTCCCTGCCAACCTGGCTGGATAGCCCTTCACCACACCATAGCTCCACTTGCAAATTGTCTAGGGCCCAATAAATCTGTGAAATTAACTTTGACAGCGCTAGGCATAACCACAGAAGCCTTGTATTCCATTTAACAATTTGGAGAAGAAAAATGCTTAACACCAGAGACAGGCAGCTGTGAGCTGCAGACCTGATCCTGTGGCAAGCCTTCAAGCACACACCTTGGGTCCCAGCCTTCGCTTTAGCATCCGTGAAATGGGACTATTGTGAGGGCCAAATGACTGGGGAATGAGAAGCCCTTACAGTGCCTGGCTCTCAGGACTCAGCACTACGACTGGTGCTGGAGTGTTCTCTTCACTATCTGTCATAGCAGCTAGCACGCGAAGGTAGGTCTGACTCAAGTTCTCTGTCCGGAGAGCCTCTCCTATCCCATAAAAACCCCCCAACTTACAACCTCCTCGAGGGTGCTCCCCACCCCAGGAGTTCTCCTCTCCCTTAGAAAGCAGCATCCTTCCGTTCCAAAGCCCACCCCAATAGACAGCATAGAGCAGGGAGGGAGGGCCCGCCCCCGCCCAAGCCCCGCCCCAGACCCCGCCCTCTCCGAGTCCTCGGCCCCAGCGGCCGCTGCCACAGTCGCTGGCGCAGAGCGGCTCGGGCGGACCGGACGGGGCGGGCGCCTGGCAGGCAGCACAGCACGTTCCACCGCGCGCAGCCCGCAAGGGACCTTCCACGCGAGTCTGGGGTCGGGGCCGCGAGGTAAGAGCCAAGATGAGCAGGAGGGATAGGCTCTCGCCTACTCGCCAATTGTCGGGAGTCCGGGAAGCGATGATCTCTGGTGGTGCCATCGCCACTGCGCTGGTCTGGCTTCCTTACCGAGTGGCCAGGGATAGGGTGGGGCGTGCACAATGCTTGTGTGTGTGTGCTTGTGTGTGTGTGCGCGTGTGTGTGCGTTGAGGTTCATGACGGCCCCTCTTTACAGATGCTTCCGAGCAATTCGCCCACCCCAAAGCCAAAGCTACACTTTCCCACCACAGACTTGAGAGGGACTGGAAGAAATGACCGGGATGTGGGAAGGGAAAAACCCACCGCCACCTGTTGAGCTGGGCTGCTGTCTCTGAGGGCCAAACTCCCCAGACTGTCAGAGTCTGTGATTGGATTCACTTCCCAGGGGTCTCGTCCATCCTCAAGTTAACCTGTCTACCTCAGGACATCTGGTCTGCTTATACTGTACTCAGCCTGCCTGTCCTGGGCGACAGGAGGATGCCTGGGGAAGGTCCATAGGAGGAAAGGGCTTTGCCAAAAGCCCCAGAGCTGATAAAGACCGCGGTGGAAGAGCCTAAGACACGGGGATCCCTCTGTGCTTTGTGTGAGATACCAACCCCCAGGGGAACCCCTAGTTTCCTGCAACCAACTCCAAAGCACCCCCTTTAATGACTTGATCTCTTTGCTGGAATCCTACCTTGGCAATTGATGAAGCTGCAACATGTTAACATTTTTAAAAAAATGAAACCAAATTATTCCCTTCCTGGGACTGAGCGTGGATTTGAAAACCATACCAGGTGCCTGGCTGAGGGGCCCTGCAGTTGCTAAGGGGGTACATCTTGAGGCTGGCTCCCAGGGTGCTTAGAAATGTCAGCTTTGTGTTTGGGTTTCAAATATTCCCACCCCAGATGCCCACCGTCTTCTTGCCACATAGAAGGCACTGTGGCACCAAGGACTATGTGTGTTGAGGGCAGAGGTATCATGGCTTGTCATGCGGACGAGAGGTTGTCCTGCCCTGTGCGGGCTGCTGACTGTGCGAAGATGCCAGCGTCTTGCTGTGGGACACTCACCCAGACTGGCCCACATGAGGCAGGTGAATCCCAGCCATTACCAGGCTGGAAGCATCAGGGTTTCGTGAGCTGAGAGAGGACTGGGAGACATGGGACCCGAACTGTTCACATACAGCTGGAAGAGGCTGGTCTCAGTTTGTGCTAGAAAATGCGGATTCCAAGCCCAGTTGCTCACCCCCTGACAATGTGGCACTAAGTCACAGGACCTCTTGGAGGCTTTGTGTCCTCTTCTTGTAGAGCAGAGCTGTTAGCTGTGAGAACAAAGGAAGGTGGGAAATGAGGTATCCATTCACAGAAATGTTCAAGGCGACCTCAGATTCCTCAGACACTGGACTTGAGGATGGTAACCCCATGACGAGGAAGCCCCGTTAGTCCCTGGAGAGGTTGAGTGTGGTGTGACCGCTACCGCTTGAGAGTTCAGGTGGAGCATAGATTCCCAGAGAGTGAGGATGAGGGAGCTGTAATTATGGAGCCCTGACTCTAGGGGGAGCTATCACTGCCTCCTGGGCTTGTAGTCCATTCATTGCAGACTCCTGCTTCATTGCCAGCTGGTCCTTCACCATGTGCCTGTCTGTCTTCCCAGTCTAACAGGCTGGCAGAACTGGGCACAACCACATGTGATTTAGAGACACCAGTGAAGATCCTCCTCACCAAATATCCATGTCTCTCCAAGTGTAGCTGCCTGGTGTCTAATATTCCACCGTGAGAGATTCACGCCTGCGGTCCACTGCCTGGGACCCTGTGACAGCTACTGAATCTTCACAGCAAAGGCTTGTTTAGAAGCTTTCAGGACCTTTGAGAAAAGGGTTCGAGGACAGAAGAGCAGAAAGGGAAAGCAAAGGGCGTGCAGGAGAGAAAAGATGGGGCTTAGCCAACCTCAGGGTTTAGGAAGCAGGCGCTAGATGCTGCTGGCTGGGAGCGAGCCGCAAGGCCCTGTGGGAGACAAGGGAGCACCAATGCAGAGCATCTCTGCACCCTGTCCTTGAGTCTTTCCTCTCAGCACACAGCCCCGGCCCCAGAGGCAGCCATGCCGCCTTCTCTAAATTTAGAGCCTGGGAATGGCTACGGCTGTTTAAATTGTTTAGTTACGGCAGCAGAATGAGGGCACGAAGGGAGTTTTCAATTCGTGTGCCTCCCTGACACACACACACACCCCCTCTGGCCCTCATGTCACCTCTCTGGAGAGAAGCAGAAACAGAATAGCTCATCTGCACCCAATGTGGCTTCAGGGCTGATGGATGCTGGAGGAACTGAGGGATCCCACAGGAGTCAGTCACCCTGAATGAGGTCCTGAGCATGTCCCAACGCGGGGCATGCTAGAGAACCAGAGAGAGGTCCATACAAAGAGCGCCCACCGGGCAGCCTCGTTGGTGGAGGGTGACAAGCATCCCTTAGATCTGTGGACACCATGTCCTGCCACCACGGACCAGTCCTGGCTTATGATAGTCCAAAGAAGAACATTTGCAGCCCACCCTAGGTGCTCCAGCCTGAATCCCAACCGGAAGAGAGACACTATGAGCCACTAATTCACCTTAATGGCCTTGCATTTCCAATGGACATCTTTTTTGTTTGTTTGGTTTGGTTTTGGTTTTATCTTTAAAAAAAAAAATCCCCAGGTCTCACAGACCTCAGACTGGCCTCAAACTCTCCATCTAGCTGAGGAGGACTTGGAACTCCTCATCCTGTCTCTACCTCTCGGATGCTGAGATTATAGCCATGTACCACCATGTCTGGTTTATTCAGAGCTGGAACTCAGGGCCTCATACACAGGAGGCAGGCATGTTAACCACTGAGCTGAGCTACCACCCCAGCCCAAGGGACAACCATTCTTACTTACAGTGTCAGTGGTGACAGCATATCTTTGTTCCTCCATAGTGAGTACCTCTTACTGAGCACCGAGAGTGCTCCTGTCAACCACTGAGCTACCTGGCAGGAGGTGCTGTGGTGTCCTTGGCGTTGGGGGATGGGTATTCTTCTTGTGTCTAGTGCCAGTAGGCTGACCTATGTATTGCAGGATGTCCCCAGTCTCCACCCACTAGATACCAGTAGCATCCACCCAGCTACACGCCTGGCTGTCCTCACACACTGCGCGATAACCCCTGGGGGTCGGGGAGAGGTGAGGCAGAATCATCGGGGATCTAGCTAAGAATAAAACAGGGGAAAAATCAATCCCGTTCCCTCGGGAACAGCATTATGCAAAAGCAGCATGGCGTGAGCTACACAGCGAAGGTGCTGGCAAGACAGCAGGGTGAGAGGCCGAAGAGCGTGGATGGGGTGGGGCTGCCCTTTTTAGAAGGGGACTCGGGAAAGGCCTGCCTAAGTAGGTGACATTTCGGCAAAGGGGGGAAAGGAGGGAAGGAAGCAAGACGTGCAGAAAGCTAGGGACCCACCTGTCAAGCAGCAGCAGTGGGGGAAGAAAGCCAAGGAGGAGGTGGCTGGGGCTGGATGGAGCGGACGGGGTTAGGGATGGGTGTCTGGAGGCTGACCGTCCTACCTCTGAGGACTGCGAGCTTCCACTTCGAGGACTCACAGCCTGCTGGGCACCAACACCATCTTGAATGCCTTTAGCTAACATTGTCGATAGAGGGAAGAGGTCCAGAAAGGTGAGGGAACTTGGGAGGTAGAGCGAGGCCATGGACACGGACAGCCCCACTCTTGTCTCATGCCAAACCACACTTTGGGGCTAGGAAGATATGAGTTCCAACTCAGCCCTGGCCCCTTACTAAAAATCTCCCAGTGCAGATGCTTTCTCTGGGGATGGTGACCCCCACGTG
Organism: Cricetomys ansorgei; assembly: GCA_026225945.1. Lineage (NCBI taxonomy): Eukaryota > Metazoa > Chordata > Mammalia > Rodentia > Nesomyidae > Cricetomys > Cricetomys ansorgei. The sequence continues at coordinate 6,764,742 of JAMJFZ010001881.1, forward strand.
TTACGGCCCGCTTGGGATAGTGTTTGGCCTTAGTGTTCACATGCCCCTTGTCTGTCACCCTGTACTAGCCAGGCACTAGAAGGGAAGTGACACGTCCTGCTCTTAGACAAACCTCTTGCTTTTGATTCTGCGTGTATTCACTGACCCATACCAGGGCTATCTGCTGAGGTTGGGGACAGTAACCCAGGAGGTCAAGAGCCGTGAACCTGAGTCTCAGAGATGCAAGAGGAAGTGTGTTTTGTGAGCCAGTGTCTCTCCAGGCCTTCAGGGTTCCCTCTGCTGATGCTGGCCTGGCCTCCCCTGGGAATGAGGCTAGACTCCAAGTGGGATGTCCCACAGTTGAGCAGAGTTTCTGAGACCATCTCCTTCCACTAGACTCTGTTGTCCCATGCAGAAGTCAGCGTCCTAATTAGCCCCTGCAGGCCCTTATTTATTGATTGAGCAGTATATATGGCAAAGGTCCTTCTTTAAAATAGAGGCTTAAAAATAGCTTGGGAAAGAGAAGCAGCTCCCAGTGGCTACAGACAATGACCTCCCTAGTCACCACCACTGTGAAACCCTTGAGGCTTTTTCCTGCCTACGGATCCCAGGATGAGGACAAAAGTAGACGGACAGAGGGTACTGCTGGTGCCTGGAAGAAAGCCGTCTGCTAGCCCTCTTGAGGGACTGATGAGGGACCCTTGCACCAGGAATTCGTCTCCCTGCAAGTTGCAGTGAAGGTTACAGCTGAGAATGAGGAATATTCTTGACTTGTGTGGAGAAGCCTGGGTTATAGAGTTGACTGTACCTTCTGGGGTTCAGGACCATAAGCCAGGATATAGGTGTGCATTGCCTATCCAGGGATAGAGCCTGTGGGAGCACGGGTCCCTAGAGTTTCCACTAGGAGGAGGGGGTATAGAATGGAGAATCCTGGGAGCTAACGCTGGGTGCAAAATCTGAAAGCCTTGTGTCTGCTCAGCATTTGGTGATGCACTCCACTGCCTTGTTGGTGGCTGAGCAGCCCCTTCAGAAATGAAATCTTAGGCAGTCGATCATGAGCTCCTCCTCCACCATCTATGCAGTAGACGCATGGGCATGTGGTCTGGAGTTTGACCACTCCATGTAACTTCAAAGAGTTGCTTGATCTCTCTGAGCCTCAGTTTTCCTAAGTCTGGAAAGAAGTGACGAGCACCATGGTGACCAGTTTAAAGTGACCAGAGATCCTTGATATGTCTGTAGCCACTCACCCTCCTGGTGCTGTGAACGTGGGGGTCCGCCCACCCTCTGAATGATGTCTGGACCCATTTTGGCTGAAGTTTATGGCCAGGAAAGGGTGACACCTGTGTGTCCTTATAAACCACTGTGTTTGTGATTCTGGTCCCAAAGCTACCATCTGCCAAGAAAGGGCCCAGTCCAGCTGTAGAATGAATTTGTGAGACTGTTACCATGAGTCCTGTGTGTGTCTGTGATATGTGTGTGTTATGTGTGTCTGTGTATGTGTCTGTTGTGTGTGTGTGTCTGTATATTTGTGTGGTATATATGTCTGTCTGTCTGTCTGTGTGTGTCTGTGTGTGTGTGTGTGTGTGTGTGTCTGTGTCTGTGTCTGTGTGCCTGTGTGTGTGTCTGTGTGTGTGTATGTGTGGTGTATGTGTCTGTCTGTCTGTCTCTGTGTGTGTGCCTGTCTGTCTGTGTATGTCTGTGTCTCTGTGTGTGTGTCTGTGTGTGTGTGTGTCTGTATATATGTGTGGTGTATGTGCCTGTCTGTTTCTATGTGTGTGTGTCTGTGTGTCTATATGTGTGTGTCTGTCTGTCTGTCTGTGTGTCTATGTGTGTGCTTATGTGTCTATGTGTGTGTATGTCTATGTGTGTGTGTGTGTGTCTGTGTGGTGTGTGTGTGGTGTGTGTCTGTGTATGTGTGTGTGGTGTGTGTCTGTGTGTCTGTGTGTCTGTGTGTGCCTGTCTGTGTATGTCTGTGTCTCTGTGTGTGTGTCTGTGTTTGTGTGTGTCTGTATATTTGTGTGGTATATATGTCTGTCTGTCTGTCTCTGTGTGTGTCTGTGTGTCTGTGTGTGTGTGTCTGTGTGTGTGTATGTGTGGTGTATGTGTCTGTCTGTCTGTCTCTGTGTGTGTGCCTGTCTGTCTATGTCTGTGTCTCTGTGTGTGTGTCTGTGTGTGTGTGTGTCTGTATATATGTGTGGTGTATGTGCCTGTCTGTTTCTATGTGTGTGTGTCTGTGTGTCTATATGTGTGTGTCTGTCTGTCTGTCTGTGTGTCTATGTGTGTGCTTGTGTGTCTGTGTGTCTATGTGTGTGTATGTCTATGTGTGTGTGTGTGTCTGTGTGTCTGTGTGGTGTGTGTGTGGTGTGTGTCTGTGTATGTGTGTGTGTGTGGTGTGTGTGTCTGTGTGTCTGTGTATGGCTGTCTGTGTACGTCTGTGTCTCTGTGTGTGTGTCTGTGTATGTGTGTGTGTGGTGTGTGTGTCTGTGTGTGTGTGTGTCTGTGTGTCTGTGTGTGCCTGTCTGTATACGTCTGTGTCTCTGTGTGTGTGTTTGTGTATGTGTATGTCCACATGTGTCAGGTATGCATGTGTGTGCAGACGTATGTGTACAGTTATACACAGGCAGGTGGCAGCCAGAGGACGATATCTCAGGAGTTGTTCCTCAGACACTCTCCACATATTTTTTTTTTATTTTGTAGACAGGGTCTCTTACTGGCCTAGAGTGGTCTCACCAAACAGGCCAGGCTGGATAGACAATGAGTCCAAGGGCTCTGCCTGTGTCTACCTCCCCAGCGTTTACAGTGGAATTACAGTGTGCACCACCACCCTGGCTTTTTTAATGTGGGCTCTGGAGATTGAACTCATGTCTTCATTCTTGCAAGGCAACAAACTGAGCTAACTCTCAAGCCCCAACAGCCACATTTTCCCAACTCACCCAGCTGAAAAATAGTGGAACCAGGACTTGAACCCAAAGGATCACCTATGCTTTATGAACTAATGAAATGTGTCAGAGAAAAAAAAAATTACCAAAATGTCTAACCTAGAGGTGGACTCTTGTAAAATTGTCTTCATTTAGAATGAAACCTCCAGATGGGAACCACAAGGCACAAGAGACTCAGCCATGTGTCACCTCCTCCTGGAAGCCTTCCAAGATGGTCCTTCCTGGGGACTTGTGTGCCTTGGGAGCACCCTTGGTGCATGGTAGAAGCCAGCTTCCCCCAGTGCTGTCCCACGAGACCAGGGTCACCAAGCAGTGTTCCAGACTGCTTGCCAATCAGCAGCCATCCCAGCGTCGTAGAAATCCATGCCAAGGTGGCTCTGCCAATGCTCACGACATTTGTGTGCCCAAGTCTAATCACGGACCTCCAGAGGTCAGTGACCAGGGCCTTTGAAGCAGTTTCCATCTCTGGGGTCCTTTCTGGTCCTCAATTGCTCCCAGAGTCAATAGGCCTCTTGATCTGCAGGAGACCTGCCCCTCCTGCCCCTGGGGCTACAGGGGCAGAGTTCTCAGCATGAGTGATGATGGGAGCAATTGAGCAGCTGCTCTGGGCCTCACCCCTTGGGGAGTCTCCAAACCCCAGTTCCTGCTCGCTCTCATTTCTTACACTCATACACTTGTGGTATGCACCCCTAAACTGATATGAATTGTGTCCTTTCAGAGAAATACATGGTTGTCCCCCCCACCTGTGTGTGTGTGTGTGTGTCTGTGTCTGTGTCTGTGTACGCCCCCACGCCCTAGACAGAACAAAGAATTGACTCCATCCCAGTGTAGCTCAACAAATCAGAGTTTATTGGGGTCCCCTACAAGGATGTGGGTAACTCTAACGCTGCCGTGTCTCCTGAAAGCCTGCCCTAGTGACATGAGGGCTCCAGAAAGCTGCAGCCCTGCAGCCAGCCCCACTGCAGTCTCCTCCTGACCTCAACCGAGCTCAACCGTTCGCAGTTTCTGTCACCTTGAAGAACGGCCTTGTAAATCTTATAACCTTTCGAGCTTCCTAGGCTTGGTGTTTTTATGAAATTTTGGGCCTTGTAAGGTTGTTTTTTTTTTTTTAAGCTTCCCCAGACTTATGAGTCTCTCTCCTCCTTCCTGGAGGGAATGTTGTAATATGGCTGTGCAATGCACAGCAAGTCTATCATTTTAACTGTGTGTGTGTGTGTGTGTGTGCGCGTGTCCATGCACAGTGTGGAGGCCTGAAGATGACATTGGGTGTCTGACCCACTCTCTGCCTTACTCCATTGAGACAAGGTCTCTCGCTGAACCTGGGGCTAAGCTAGAGGCTAGTAAGCCTCGGCGATCCGTCTGTTCCCCTCCCACACCATCTATCTCCCCAAAGCACCGGAGGTACGGGCACACGTGACCACACTCAGCTTTTTCTGTGAGTGCTGAGGATTTAACTTGGGTTGGACACTCGATGGGGATGCTTCTATAGCAAGCACTCTCACCCATGGACCAGGTTCACTGATCCAAGAGGTGCCCTCTCTCTAATGGCTGAATAACTTCTCACTGTCGACGGACCACACTGCTTATCCATCCAGTTGTGGACATCTGAGTGTTTCCACTGTGAACATCTGTAAGCAGTAAGAAGCATCCCTTCAGGTTTCTGCTGGAGTTCTTGCCTTGAGGATGGATTGTAACATCGGGGGAGTGACAGTTTTGCTCCCCCAATCATAGTACACGGTGACTGGGTTCCTGATAGGGAAACAACATAGACCTTTGTCTAATCAGAACAGGTGCACAGCCACAGGCTTCTCCCCATTGTCCTCACAGGGTCAACTCTCTGACCCCAAAAACCTGCAGAATGGCAGCCAGGCACAAGGGTCCTGGCCCCTGCTCCCGTACTTGTTCTTGCCATGCCGTCCAGGTCCAGTTACTGTAAGTTCCAGGCCAAGGTCAAAGGCCAGACTTCTAAGAAGACCCTTTCCAAACCACCACAGTTATAGGGGGGCAACGGCTGGAGCCCCTTTTTTAGCTTCAAGGGATTACAAGTGTTTGGAACAAGAGTAATCCTGCCTGTGGCAGATGTGGCTGTCATCTGACATCCAATCTGGTCCCAAACACAGGTGTATGCTGGTAGAAGGCCAATAGTCAGAATCAGAGCATGCCCAGTTGGGATGTCTCTGCTCTGGGTCTAGCTCTGTACTCATTTGATCTACCTGCACGCAACTCCATGAAAGGATTTCTGTTTTTATATTCACCCCCCCGCCCCGTCCCCTGCAATAGATGCAGAAAGTAAGACAGAGTGTCTTACCCAAGGTCACTCTGCTAGAGAGCTGCAGCGGGATCAGAACCGACAGACATTTGAATGAGTAACTCGTGGCTTTGGTTGCTTCCTGGGAGACAGCCCTAGGAATAAATCTGCACTGGGCAGATCCCTCCAAACCGCCTGCTCTCCCTGTACTGAGGACACTGACCTCAGAAGACATGAAGGAGAGAGTTGTGGGTGTCAGTCCTAGGAAGGTCAGGGCTGTGTCCCATCTCCAAGTTCAGCACAGGCACAGGGTGGTGGCTAGCCTGTGTGTGGCCTCTACACCCTCCTCCACCATCTCTCAAGCTTTCCTACAGATGCCTCTTCATTCATGAGTATCTCAGCGTTCTTCCTTCATCCTTCTACTTCCAGAAAATTCCAGAAGCTTGATGAGGGAACTGCTGCCATGTACCAGGCACAACGCCAAGTCCTAGTTACAGTGGCGTATTTCACGGTCCTGGCACTTCCACAAGGACATACCATCCTGCCTTGGTATACCAGGGAGACTTCCTACTGGAAGAAATAAAGGCCCTAAGAGGCTGCTTCCAGCCAGAGCGCCCAGCCGATAAACCGGTTAGGAACCAGAGGGCCAAGGCCAGAGCGGCTGATAAGAGCACTAGATGTGGACTGGGCCCCAAGTACGAATCACGTTGCCCACCCCTCCCCCATGTCCCCAAAGAGCGGATCTGTGATTACTGTCTCGAGGACAAGGCTGTGAACATTCAGACCAGAGTGTGAGCAGCTTGATAATACCGTCTGCACCTCTTGGATTTCAGTTCAGCTCTGAATACATCTGAATTGAGAGTGGGGAGGGATTTTTACCCGGTGGGGGCCTGGGTGGGAAGTTATGAGACCGGTGTTTCTTCGCTCCCGGAGACCCTCCTCCCCCACCCTCAGACCCGCGCAGTTGGACACCAGTGCTGGATCGGGGAGAAGCAGGGTACAGAGTCAGACAAGGGCACTTGTGCGCATTGATTGAGAACTCACTGTCAATCCCAGTGCCAGCAGGGGTGGCTAGCTATTAAGGGGGCACTGCTAGGTTCACTCGGCTTCAGGATCAATTAATATCAAAACTAGCGTTATTTTATCTGCTGCCTCTGCGGAGGGCCTGGAGTGGTGTGGCGCAGAGCAGACCCATCATTCTCTGATATTGATTTCCTCCGCTCCATCTCTCTTCCCTCTGGATAGGAACGTCTGTCTCCCTCCTGATAAACACGCCGTTACAGGCAGGATGAAGCCACTCGTCATCTAGGGTGCCTGGGGAGCCAGGCTGTGCACAGGCAGGCGGAGGCAGTGGCTGGGGGTTGACCAGATGGAGCTGGCCCAGGACAAGGGAGGGTAGGAATGCCAGGAGGCAGCAGTTGCCTAGGGGGAGTGTGGAAACACCAGAAGGCAGCTGTTTGCCTGGTCTCACCTTCTCCCCACCCTGGAGAGTGCGGATCCAGCATGGGGTGACTGCTAGGAGCCTCTCTGCTCGGAGTGCCCATGGCTCTACCTGGGGGTGACACCTACCGGCTGAGCGACCTCCTAGGGCTATGTTCTGGGGTCTGCCTGGGGAAGACAAGGGTCTATCCTTGTCTCTTTAGAGGACTACACCTAAGTTCAAACCCTGCCCTAGCTTCCCAGAGCAGGGCACCTCCCTCGGCCTCTGTGTTATACTTCTTAAGATGAATCACATCATCTAGCATGTCGTATCTGTAGGCTTGGTCGAAGAAGCCAGTGAGGTAACACATGTAAAAGCGTTTGGTAACACAAAGGTAAAGGTCAGTACAGTCAATCAACAAACTCTGCTACATGGTTTCCCCTCTTGACTGACAGCTCTTCCAGGCTCCTCTGTGAAATAACCTCTGTGAAATAAAATTTTAAAGATGAAGTTGAGAGGGTAGCTTAGTCTCTTAGTCGCTTAGTCGGGAGAGTACTTGCTGGACATGCAAAAAGCCCTGGGTTCTATCCCCAGCACTGCAGGAAACAGAGCGTGATGCTGCACACCTCTAAAGCCAGTGACCTGAGAGGCAGAGGCAGGAGGACCAGGGCAAGGTCTCTGTAGTTGCATATCCAGTCAGAGGCAGCCTGGGCTACATGAGACCCTGTCTCAGATAGATAGATAGGTAGGTAGGTAGGTGGATAGATAGATAGATAGATTGATAGATAGATTGATAGATAGATTGATAGATAGATAGGGAGATAGTTAAAAGAAATCAACCCAGTTCCCATTCTTGAGACCTGTCTCTGATAAAGAGAGCAAATTGAAAAACAGTCAACCCAGGTCCCACACATGAGATCTTGTCTCAAATAGATAGAGATAAAATTTTAGAAATTCAACCCAGCCTCCACACATGAGACTCTGTCTCCATAGATTAGATAGATAGATAGATAGATAGATAGATAGATAGATAGATAGATAGATAGATAGAGACAGACAGATAGAGAGATAAGAATTCAACCCCACCTGTCTGGGGCTAGGGACGTGGCTAATGGTAGAGCACTTGCTTGGCATGCACAGGACCCAGGGCCCAATCACACAACAAGGAGACAACAAACAATTTTAAAGCCCATTTCTCGAGGAGAGTTCCAGCAAAGTTCTCAGCCAGTCTGGCCCAGAGCTGAGTTAGTTGGTCAGAAACCGGAAGTAGAAAGCAGCGTGACAGCACTGGGGCTCCTCCCTCAAGGTTAGAATGAGTCGGCTGCAAGCAGCCTTGCCCTCTGGGCATCTTCCGACAAACCCCCTGCAGCCAGCCGCTTCTTTTTCCTTGCAGATTGTCCCCATCCTTGCTGTCTGCATCTTGTGCTGAAGTTGAAGTGGGGGTGGTGTGTGGAGGACCCTGCTAGTGGCCTGTAGAGCCTCCATGTGACCTGGGCAATTGCAGCCTGAGGTCAGCGTCCATTAAACTCCAGAGCTTAGCGCTATGCTTCCAGAGTATGTGGGCCGCTGTTAACTGGGCAAACGAAAGTAGAACAGGGCAGAGCCTGGGGCAGCTACTGGAGCTCCAGGGGGAAGGAGGGAGGAAAGTGATCCCAGGGAGAGGAGGACACTCACTGTTGGCCTTGATGCTGAAATTACAGGGCTGCTATGATGTAGAGCATATATCTAGCTGTCCCTCACGGTGGGGGATACTTCCAGGATCCCCAGAGATACTCACGTCCCAGAATGCCCATGCTCTTAAATGGTGGCATATTCACAGGTTCCCATACCATCTTTCTGCATACTTAAAATCTTTTCTACATCTCTGATAGCAGCCCTTAGGAGCCCACCCTCTAAACTGCTGTGCCCTTTGCTGAGTAGTAACTCAAAGAGTCTGTACATGTTCGTGGCAGATACAGTCTAAAAAACACCTGCAAGTCATGTCATGGTTATTTGAATTCATGGTGATGGAAGGCTGGCCAAACAGCTCCTTATATGGAAGTCATTGCTTGATAATTTTTAAATTCAATTTAAATTAATAAAAATTTAACATTTGTAATTTTTTCTTTTCTTTTTGAGACAGAGCCTCACTGTGTAACCCTGGCTAGCCTGGAACTTACTATGTAGACCAGGCTGGCCCTGAGCTCACAGAGATCTGCCTCTGTAATGCTGGGATTAAAGGTGTGTCCCACAACACCTGGCAATATTTTTAAATTTTTAATTATAACACACATACACATATACATACACATACATGTACATACATGTATATAGTCACATAAATATATATACATGCACATGTATATATACATATACACACATATGTATATGCACATGAATATATTCATGCATGTGAATACATATATATGCACACATACAAATACATGTGTTTGCACACCCCACTGGAGAAATCATTTGTGGTCTTATTAGCACAATGGGAAATGCAGAAGACTAGACAGAAGAGTCTTCCCTCCTCTTCTCCATCCCATAATGCAGGATGGAGGTGACAGGGAAGTCTGGTACAGCCCTAGGAAAGAGAAAGGAATGTGAAGTATGGACTAAGTTTGGGTTCATAGTAAGCTCAGCTAAACACATCCATCCAACTACCAGCTCCTGAGAGGTTCTCAAAGCACATGGTTGACTTATAAGAAAGAATCGTCTGTAAACTCATGTTTTTGAGACAGGGTTTCTCTGTTGTAACCCTGGCTGTCCTAGAACTCACTCCATAGACCAGGCTGGCCTTGAACTCACAGAGATCTGCCTGCCTCTGCCTCCCGAGTGCTGGGATTAAAGATGTGCGCCACATAAGAGACTATCATGAACTTACATTAAAATGGGTGATTTTCCTAAAAGTCATGTGAGAGGAAACAAGCTGGATAGGTTGTAGTCATTGAATTAAAAAATTCAAAAACAGGCCTGTGAAAGACGTGTATGTGCATGTATGTGTGTGTGTGTGTGTGTGTGTGTGCGTACACACTGCGAGTGCACATGCGTGCGTGCACACACACACACACCCATGAGCATGTGTGTGTGCATATGTGTGAAGGACAGAGCTTAACCTTGTGGTGTGTGCCCCAGATACCATTCACGTTGGTTTTGAGACAGGGTCTCTCACTGGCCTGAAATACACTGGCTGGCTGTCAAGAGCTCCAGGGATCCCTGTCTCTGTAACCCCTACACTGGAACTAGAAGCCTGGGCCACAATGCCTGGCTTTTTCACGTCAATTCTGGGAACTGACTCATGGTCCTTACGCTTTACCTACTGAGATACCCTCCATTCCACACCACCGCCACGAGGTTTTACTGGCAAGTTTTACCAGACCTTTAAGGAGCTGGTCATTGAGTACAAATCTCTTTAGGAAGTTGATGAATCTTCTCAAGTGCTAGGACTAAAGGCTTGTGCCATCATACTCACTTTAAATGTTTTAGTTGTCTACCCATACAGGATATTCACACTGGTGATAATTAGGGCTCTTCTGAATTCATCTGTGCTCAGGATGAGTTGTGTGAGGCTTTGTGTTTCTCCCAGAGTCCCACCCAGAAGTGGATCTGCTTAGCTGTATGGTAAAGAAGGTACCAGGCTGCTTTCTGAAGTAGTCAGATCACTTTGCATTCTTTCCTGCAATGTGCGACAACCCCTAGTTGTTCCAGTTCTTCGCCAACACTTAATACTACTGTCAGTCTTTTTCAACTTTAGCCGCAGCTGTGTACCTCATTGTGTATCTCACTGTGGTTCTCCTATGACTTTTATGGGGATGCCGACAGTTGTGGCTCATCTTGCTTATTAATATAAATACAAATGTCACTGAAGTTAATGTGTCATGTGTGTTCGTATACATGTGTGTATGTATGAGATGAGAACAGAAAGCCAGACCCCACACACAGAGTTTAATGATGGCTTGATAATAGAAAATAAACATGTTCTCTCAAGAAATGCAGAAAACTATAAAAATCAACATACCATAAACCAAATCTTTTAAATTATCTAGCTGGCAATAATCAAGAAAGCCCTTGCCCTCTGTGAGCCATCTTTTACACAAACATCATAGTTGATGATAAAATACTAGAGATATCTTTCCCAAAAAATAGCAAGTATTATTGCTTGTGTGTCTCAGAGACACTCCACAATTCACCAAGATCAGAGAAAGAAATGTGAGGTATGAGAATTGAAAGCAAAACTACAAAATGTTCGGGTCCATAGATGCTGTTATCCGTACAGAAAATCAAGAGGGCCAGGTTCAGCAAAGTTGTTCAATACAGGATCAACACAGGAAAGTCAATACTAGCGCAGTACACTGGAAGCTCAAAAGCTCCCACAAGATACCACCCAAGAAAATGCTGGGGAAAGCTGTGAAGTTGCATAGAACATTTTCCACATAGACAAACCGAATATTGTATCTAGACTGTTTTGAGAATCCCGATAAAGGAATGAGGAAAGATAGTGAAGTTGGTAAGAACGGAGCAAGGGCGGGACTGTGGAAATGGCTCAGCAGTTAGAGCACTTGCCCTTCAGCCATAAGGATGGGAGTTCAGATCCCAGCACCCACACGGGATGGCTCATGGATGCTTATAACTCCAACTCCGGGGGATCTGGTGCCCTCTTCTGGCCTCTGTGGATGCCTGCACACACATCTGTTCACACACACACACACACACAAATCTTGTTTAATGAGGGGAAAAAAATAAAGCTGCAGCCATGAAATATCAACACGGCTGGCTGAACGAGACCTGCACTGCGTCAACACCAGCCGACACGCCAACGTGAATGGGAGAAAACTCATGAGGCCTCACCCCTAGATGAAGAGCAATAGACAATTAAATTCTCAGTCTTCTCCAGGGAGGAGTCTCCTGATAGTTTATTCAATCCCAGTGGTCAGCTCTACACACATACACATGAGAGCAGCACTAAACGGACCCGGGAGGTTGCAGAGGTCATGAATTTGACAGGGAGTAAGGGAGACATGGGAGGAGTTGGGGTGAGAAGGATGGGGCAGAAACAGTGTAAATAATATATGTATATATATATATAATAAAATCATGAAAATAAATTACATCATTTTACAGAATGGGTACAGTAACATGACTATAAATGAAAAGATGCTTTGTGTAATTTGGTAACCACAGAAACACAGATGAGAAAACTAGGTACCCCGTTATCCTCACCATCAGAGAAGGGTGAAGTCTGACAGTGCCAAACGCTGAAATGGATGTGAAGCGCTATGAACTCATACTGCACGTGCTACAACTGCTTTGGAAATCTGACACCTCCAGAATCACTGTGATGCCACCATGCACCCAAAGATCACATTGTCCCTTCTTTCTGTCTTTACTGAAGTGGGCTGAGAAAACTTAAATATCTTACCAGAGTTCATATCAAACCATAAGCTATGAAGTTCCAGACTCTCCTTCCAGACACTATGAAGTTCCAGACACTCAGGCTCTCTGAGTGGGGCTGAGGCAGAAACACCTCAAATCTGCCCATAGTAAACAGGAGCCCTGGCTGTCAGATCTGTGCCTCCAGGAAACTCTGGACGTCAGGCTGAACCACCGTGATGAGCCAGCAGGGGGCAAGTCAGCCGTCTGCCCATTTCCTGGGAAGGCATTGTCTCCTAGCAATAGAAAGTTACTTCATTTCATGGGGTGTGAAAAAGCGAACATTTATTAAACAAAACTATAGAAAGAAAGAGTGGAGCAGAAAAATAAGTTCATAGTATCAAAACAACCATTATTTACAGTCCTGTACCTATCATTCCACACTAAAAGATAGTTTTAAAATTTAACAAGTTATTGATGTATTGTACTGCCTTTTTTGTTGTTGGCGGGTTTTGTTTTTGTTTTTATTTGTTTGTTTGAGGCAGGGTCTGGCTATGCAGCCTTGGCTGGCCTCGCACTCACAGAGATGCATCTGCCTCCTCCAGGCTGAGATTAAAGGCGTGCCCAGCCCAGTTCCTGTGTAACTCTATCTCACCAGCGTTAGCCACGGCTCCCTAGCAGCCTGCCGAACGGCCAAGCCATGTGTCGTGTAACTTTCCTTAGAGAAGGGCATGTTGCTGGGCTTAAGCACTTTGCTGTAATGAAGGCGTGAGTCAACACCTCTGTGTGCTTTGTACTTACATTTACATTTATTTCCCTGGCAGCAGGGAAATATTCCCAGGAGTGACACTGCTGGGACCAAGAGAAACGCAAATGCTGAATGCTTGACCAAACGGCTTTCCAAATGAGGTCTACTGTTTTATGTTCCTGTCTGTGTCAAGGGTGCTGTTTGGAAGATGGCTTTTTCAGAGTTAAACCTTTCATTTGATTTTTCTTTTCTCTGCGTGTGTATGTGTATGTGTGTGTGTAGTGTGTATGTGGTGTGTATATGTGTGTGTGATGTGTATGTGTGTCTGTATGGTGTGTGTGTGTATGTGTGTGTGTAGTGTGTATGATGTGTGTGTGATGTGTGTGTATGCGTTATATGTATGTTTGTGTGTGCATGTGTGTGTATGTGTGTGGGTGTGCATGTGTGTATGTGTGTGTGTATGTGTGTGTATGTGTGTGTGTATGTGTGTGCATGTGTGTGGTGTGTGTATGTGTGTGGTGTGTGTGTATGTGTGTGGTGTGTGTGTTTGTGTATGTGTGTGTGTGTATGTGGTGTGTGTGTGTGTGTCTGTACATACAGAGACTGAGGCTGATGTTACCAATGCTCCTTCCTCAGTTGTCCTCAGCAGCTCTCCACCCTTATTCATTGAAGACGAATTCGTTGAATCTGTCTCTCAGCCAAGCCCAGAGTTCACTCACACGATGCCAGCCTACTTGCTCTGGGGATCATCTATCTCTGCCTTCTGAGGCTGGACTCACAGGTGGGCTGCCATGCCTGGTTCTGGGGATCCAAACTCTGGTCCTCACTCTAGCACAGCAAGCGCCTAACTGCTGAGCCACCTTTTGAGGCTAAGGCTCCAAAAGCTTTTGTTTTGAGGCCACTCTGGATCACAGACAATCACAGTAAGCGTGCAGAGATTCCATGTGCCGTGTGTCTGTGCCCTCAGTGGTAACATCTCACAGAATATTTTGTGATTTGGCATCCCATACAGTCAAGACACAGAGTGTCACCTGGCCACAAGGGTGTTGCTCTCTTCTGACCATACTTAGCCGCTCCCCACAGACCCCCCCCTCCCATGACCTCCAGCCACCAATCTGTCCTCTAGTTCTCTAACTTTTAAAAACCATTTTAGTGGTATTAAATAAATGGACTCATCAGCCAAATTCTTGTCAAAAATCAAAAGAAATAAACTAATGCTAGAGAGGTAGAGAACACACCCTTGGTTGGCTTGTCTCTGAACCAGCAGGAATGGCATGCCGGCCTCACGTTTAACATTTTTGTCTATGACTGTACTGTATTGGTTACTTTTCCCGATGTTGTGACAAAATGCCCAGCATGGGAGGGAGGGAAGGAGGAGGAAGGGAAGAAGGGATGGAGGAAAGAAGGAAGGAAGAGAGGAAAGTTTTATTCCAACCTAGAGTTTGAAAGTGCAGTCTTGTCCGGAGAGGCAGCCACGGAGGCGGAGCACGAGGCTGCAGTCTCACTGCATCCGCTGTCAGGAAGCAGAGAGAGATGAATCCTGGGACTCTGCGCCTTTCTCTTTTGCATTCAGTCCAACATCCCAGCCCACAACACGGCACCGCCCACATCTAGTGTGGGTCTTCCCACCTCAGTTAACCCAACCTAGAAAGCCCTTCACAGACACACCCAAGGCTTATCTCCTAGGTGACTCCAGACTCTGCCAAGCTGACAGCATTAACCATCACACATACTGAAAGACACAAAGGTACAGGTAAAGTTAATTTTAACAATATATGTGTGTATCGTGTGGTTTGCACATAGGTGTGTGAATATGCACACGCCACAGTGTGCATGTGGAGACCAGAGACAACCTAGGTTATTGGTCCTTGCCGCCCATCTTGTTTGAGACAATCTCTTGTTTACTATGTAAGCCAGGCTTCCCATCTCCTAGTATGAGTGCCGCCATTAGAGATGCAAGCAACTGTGCCCAGCTTCACAGGGTTCTGAGGACCCAAATGCAGAACCTCACTCTTTCATGGCGGGTACTTTACCCACCGAGGGACCACTGGCCCGTTAACTCCCATGTCTTCAGCTGACCTCGTGGAAAGCACACCTTTCCTTCTGGCAATATCTGCACTGCTCCCCTCAGCAAAGTCTTGAGCTTCTGCCTTGCTCTGTGACCCAACCGAGTCCATGTTGGACCACGGGACCCATCCTCCATTTGCCTAGTGCCTTCTGCATTTGCGCTTAGCCACTTCAGGGGTCAACATCCCCATCCTCTCCCGACGCAGGAGGGAAGATTGCCATTTGCCGAAACCATCTTTCTCATACCACCTCCATGCAGGAAGTCATTCCTGAATCATCGATGAGATGGAGAAGCTGAGCAAGGTGCCCAAGGGGCTCAGCCAGGACAGAAGGGGGAGCCAGACAGCCATCCTGGGGGCTGTGGCAGTGAGGCAGAGCTTCACGCTTGCCTGCCTTCGTGTGGCCTCTTCCAGACCAGTGCTCTCAGATGCCCAGTGGCTCTGGGGCCTGTGAGATGGCATTGGCAGCCGAGGAGGTGGGAGAGGGCAGTTCCCCACCTTCCCCCACCTTGTCATCAGGCGTCACCCAGAAGCCCAGTGAGCTGTGAACTCCACCCCTATTTCGGCTCCACATTCCCACCCCAGGCCTTCCCTTCCGTCACCCAGCCAGGAGGGATGAAGATCTCTTTGAAAAGACACTAAGCAACTGGACACATCTCTGAGGAGGTGTGAGGCATCTGCCAAGGGCTCAGCCTGGGGACGGGGGTCACGAACACAGGCCTACAAGGGCAGTAGGACCACGTTCCAGAGCCACAAGGGTTACAGGGATGGGAAAGGTGGGGGAAATCAAGTCAAGAACTCGCTCCTTAGAGAAACTCGGAATCTTCCTTAATTAAGCTTTTCCTGCCCTTGCTCATCTCAGGAGCCTCTCACCCTGAGATGCTGCTACATCATTTTCCTTTTTGCACCATCCCTCAAGGGGCTGGACACTGAGGTTTGGAAGTTGTTCCTGGACCCCTAGAAACCTGTCCAGCTTTTCTGTTTGGCACTTAAACCCGATGGAGCAAAGCTGGGGCGTGTGGGAGACAGGCGGGGATTCGGGGAGGTGGAGAGCGCGGGAGGCCCCGGCGTGTGTCCTACATACCATGGAACGCTGATTTATAGTAAAAGCGACTGGAGGCAGGGAAGCGGCGCTGGAGGAGGTATTTATAGCAGTTCAGCCCTGCTTTGCAGCAGGCAAGACCACACTTGATTGTCTCCACGGTTCTTCAGCAGCACAACCTCTCTCTCAGGAGGATGGGTCCTTGGCAAGACCCTCCTCTGTCTCCTGAGAGAGCCGGGGGGAGGTGGGGTGGGGGGGGTGCGTGGGGTGGGGGGGGTGGGGGGCGTGACGACAGGGAGAGATCTTTCTTGGAACACAAATATCGACTCTAATCATCAAGGGAGGCCCATGGGTAATCAGAAAATAACTTCGTGTCCAACAGAGACATTCAGAGGCCCCTTCCTCCTCTTCCTCCTTTTCCTCTGTCCCCTTCCCTTCCTCTCTCCCTCCTCTTCTTGCCCCCCTGCCATGATCCCCTCTCCTCTTCCTCTTCCTCACCCCTTCCTCCTTGTCCTTCTCTTCTTCTTCCTCCATCTTCTCCTCTTCCTTCTTCTGCTGCCCCCCACACCCATGGGTGCTTTCCCTCTGTCTCCTCCTCCACTTGCTTCATCTTCTCCTCCTCTCTCCCCCTCCCTTTCTGTCTTTTACAATCACTGCTTTATAAGGAAACTGTCTGACCTGTCTGTGTATCACACCAAAGGGGAAAGACTGACGCCATTTTTATCCCAGGCAAGAAGCCGATCGTATTGAGGAAAATGAGGTTAAAATCTCTGCTTGTCAGTCTGGAATCTCTGCTTTTCACAAGTGTTTCCAAGCTGGGGACCCAAGTAGAGTGTGGTGTCTGACCTCTGGGGGCCTACAGGAGCTGGACTAGGGGGGGTTAACAGTGTCAGCTGAACAGAACCAGAATGCTAATGGAATCACAGGACTGGCTTCAGATCCTGGGTCACCCTCTCTCTAGCTGAGCAAGTGACTTCCTGCTGTTTCCCACCTCTGCATCGAGAGGCGGGGAGGTAATAACCGGAGTAGGGGGGATGACGAGTGCAGTCACATCCAGACACAACACAACCAAAGGCAAAAAGAGCATTGTGAAAACACAAGAGGAAGAAAGCACACATGAGGCACTCTCAACACACACGCACATACACATACACATACACACACACACACACATACACACACATATACACACATATACACACGTACACACACATACACACATACACATATACATACACACATACACACACACATACACACACGTATACACACACACACGTATACACACATACACACACGTACACACACGTACACACGCACATACACACATACACATATACATACACACATACACACAAACATACACACACATATACATACACACACATACACACACGTATACACACATACACACACGTACACACACACCTACACATGCATACACACACATACACACACACACACACACACTAAGACTCGGAGCTGAGTTTCCCTCACACGCCCCAAGTTGGGAAGGCAGCAAGGCCCCTTCTTTGAAAGGCTGGAAGATGGAATGGGAGACACCGCCCACTAAGAAGCTCAGAGTCAGCAAAACTACCTATGGGAAAGGGAGATGAGAGAAAGGTAAAAATAGCCCAGCTAAACAAAAGCAGACAATTTATTGTTAGAAAAACCACCTGACCCTCTCCCCCAAAACGCTCAAAGCAAATGAAACTAGATAAGAATAGTAAGTCCCATAAAATAATTGTAAATATACCAGAAGTAATTATGTAGATAATTACAAAAGAACAGTATCATTGCCTATTTCCTCTCCTGACAGCAATAAAAAAAGATACTAAACATGTACATAATTGTAACATTGAACTTCCCTAGAATTGTAATATTCTGTGTGTGTGTGAGTGCTCAAATGTTTGTAGGCATGCAGATGCACATGTCTTTGCGTGTGTATGTGTGTGCACGAGTGCC